>JAPCYP010000099.1:0-1200000 GCA_035048595.1 Echinosophora koreensis
TAGAGAATAACAGAGTGTAGACAGGTTGAAAATTTTCTATAACGTGCAGACAGGTGCATAACAGTATGCACGAGAAATAGGCATCAAGCAGCTTAAGTTCAAAAATATCAGAGTATCAGAGATTAAAAAGTTCAATTTTAACTAACTTATATTTTCTCCAGAACACTTTAGCATTTAGCAACCATCTTAATCATCTCATACATTTCTCTCCTAATCATCTTACATTTTTCCTCCCCATTTTGTCAGCAACAAAAAGGGACATACAGATAACAGCAAAGAGAAAAGAGAGACAATAAGGAGATAAAGTAAAATTTATTTTTATTCATCATAAAAGCTTTCTCATGTAACAGGGGCAGTTTCTACAAACATCTACCTAGACTGATTTAAAAAGAAGATACAAAGAATCCACTTTCTTTGTCTAACAGCAGCCTAGCATGCCTTTCTGCATCCAATTGTCCTTCTGACTTTCTCTAGCTCAACTTTAAGAAGATTGTGAAGCTATTTAAATCCGACCATCCTGAGAGGAGGAGGCTTCGTCTGTATACAGCTGGTTGAAGCAGCCAGATGGGTTTGGATACTAGGGTAAGGCTAATACTAGGGGTGCCTTAGGTTTACAAGAAAGGGGTGAGGGAGACTACTAGGAAAGAAGCATACTGATGAAGTGGTTCCTGAAATAAAACAAAGGGAGAAAAACAATACTTAAACAAAGGTTTGATTCTGACTAGGTTCAGTATCAAGAAGAAGGAAAGACACATGGAGAGAGTCTTTCACATAAGAGCGACAGACGAGTTTGGACGTCTAATTTGAATAGGCGGGGGAAGAGGTTTGATTAGCCTAAGACAGATGGAGGTAAGGGTGAAGAGAGAGTCTATATGAACAGAAAAATGAATTTGACCGCTGTTACTCAAACAGAAAGAAATATCTAGACCCTAAAGGGTAAACATTACAACAGAGGCAGGGTAGTGAGAAAATCCTTCCAATGTTCTAATGAACACCAACAGTAGGGGGACAAAAGAAAATTTCCCTACAAAAGTTAAGAATATAAGGTGGAGGAGAGGGAAATGACAGATAAGTGAGAGACACTTGCAGTCATCAGAGATTGCAGATCACTCACAAACAGTCTTGATGATATGCCAGATTGTTCTTTGGGAGTTGAGTCCATGTGAACAACTGTGTACTGACATATATCAGACACAGCATCAAAGATGTTTTGGGTTTGGGTTAGAAGAGACAGGTGAATGAAAAGAGAGGCAACTGACAAAGGATTAACAAAAAGGGCAGAGGGGGAGGAAACAACAGAACTTGGAATACCTTGGTGAAGGGGAGAGGGTGGTGCAAAAGGAAAGGTGAAAAACTGATCTTCAAAGAGTCTTGTCTTCTTCCTTGAAGGGGACAGAGCAGCAGCTTCAGGATGATCAACTGTCTGAGTCCCATCAGACAGGTCAGCAGAAGTTGCAGCAACAGCAACACGGCAGGTTCTTCTGTAGGGATTTCTTCCCTTCCAGTAATGGCCACCAAAGGCATAGGGTAGCCTTGACCTTCTTTTTCTGGGGAATGATTTCCAAATCAAGAGGTTTGATCTCCCTTGGCTCCTCTAAGGGTGGAGATGTCTGCTCCCCCTGAGCAGATGCTTCCTCTTTACTAGGTTCAGACTCCACTTGTCTGACCTTGGTAAAGGTCTTCACCAGTCTTCTCTTCTTGGTGGGTTGTGCTGGTGCAACACCAGATTTCCAAGCCTCACTTGTCTTCCTCTTGGGAGAGGGTTTCTTCAGCTTGAATCTGAGAGGCTCAACAGTCTCAGCAGATTCTTCAGAAACTGAGGGTTCCTCAGGCTTCTGGTCTTGTCTGACAACCTTTCCAGCAGGTTTCCAGATCCTCTCAGAGATTGGAACCTCTGATTCACCAGTGGAATCAACTGGTTCCTCTACTTTCTCCTTCTGCTTCTGCTCAGCAGCAAGCTTCTTCTTCTTCTTGTCTTCCTCTTCATCCTCCAGAGGGATTCCTTCAATCCCCATCATAGACAGGACCTTCTTATCTATGGGCAGAGTCATGTCCACAAAATGAACATCAGTTGGAACAAACAGCTTGTTCCTGAACACCCTTGTCAGCAGCATTCCATAAGGATAGGTTGACATGTTTGTCCTTCTGATTAGAGACTCAAGATACATATAGATGAGGTCATTGATGTCTATCTTGATTTTGTGAATCAAGTGGTATAGAGCAAATCTGTCCATCTTGGTCACATTGTCTCGTGATCCTTTTCTTGGCATCACACATTCCAGCAGCAATTTGTGCAAGAACTTGCACTTGGGCACCATGCTGACAGGCTTCTTGTTCTCAGGGTTGGGAACTCTATACACAGCAATATTTACATTCTCAGCTCCTACCTGATCTTCCCAGTCAGGTTTGAAGGCAGTTCCAATCCTTGGACATCTTGTTGCTAATTCCAAAGATCCAATAGGGAAGAGGAGGGTTACTTCAGATGACATTTGAGCTTTGAAGCTCTTGGTTCCATCAATCACACTGGTGATGACCACATCATTCCTCCAGAAGTCTCTGACAAGCTTGGGATGAACAAGCTCCTTGATGTCAAAGAAGGCTGTCCACTTAGAGTATTCCAACTCTTCAGTGACATCCATTCCCCATTTCTTCATCTGTTGAAGATCAACAGTCTTTCCAGGAAGAATTTCCTCAACATCAGCTACCCTCATCTCGTATTGCTCAGCAATTTCTTTTGAGGACAGACGCCTTGAAGATGCCATTTTTCAGAGAAGAGGATACGAGGGTTTTGGAAGAGAAAAGGGTTTGAAAGAGAAGAAGACGAAGATAGAAAGACTTAGGGATTTTGAAAAAGATAAAGTTTGAATTTTTCTGAAAAATTGCCTTTTAAAGCAATAAAGGCAGGAGAGAGAAATAAGACATTTTTAATTCAAAACGGCACGATTTATGTGGGGAACTGTAGCGACCACTAAGACATAATGAAAACATGGTTTCGAGATAAAAACTGTCGTGCCCATGATTAGCTTCAGATTAACAAATGGTATTAAATAAATAATAGCCATTTTAATAAAACTATTGAGATTCAACAAAGTGACTCAGTAGAGTCAGACAGGTAATCACGGACAGGTGATATAAAGCTATAAGACAGATAGCATAAACAGTTCAAAAACTCAGACATTTCATTCAACAATGCAATGCATGTTTAAATTATCTCTAATAAATAAAAATCTTTCTTCTGCTAAAGGTTTAGTGAAGATATCAGCCCACTGATTTTCAGTTTTAACAAACTTAATATCAAAGATACCTTTCTGAACATAATCTCTTATGAAGTGATGTTTGATTTCTATATGCTTAGCCTTAGAATGCTGAATTGGATTTTTAGTTAAGCAAATAGCACTGGAATTATCACACCATACAGATATTTTATGCTAAAAAATAGAGTAATCCTCAAGTTGATGTTTTACCCATAAAAGTTGAGAGCAACAACTAGCAGCTGAGATATATTCTGCTTCAGCAGTAGATAGAGCAATAGTTGTCTGCCTTTTGCTTGACCAAGAGACTAAATTTGCTCCAATGAAGTGGCATCCTCCACTGGTGCTTTTCCTTTCTATTCTGTCTCCAGCAAACTCAGCATCACAGAATCCCACTAATCTGTATTCTTTAGTTCTTAAATATAGCAAACCAAGATTAGTAGTTCCAAGCAAATATCTAAATATTCTCTTAACAGCCTTAAGATGAGATTCTCTTGGGTCAGATTGAAATCTAGCACACATACAGACACTAAATTGAATATCAGGTCTGCTTGAAGTTAAGTACAGTAGAGATCCAATCATACCTCTGTAGACAATTTGGTATACCTTTTTACCTTCATCATCTTTACTTAGTTTTGCATTGGTTTCCATGAGAGTTTTCATAAGTTTAGCACTTTCCATTTTGTACTTCTTAAGCATTTCCTCGATATACTTTTGTTGATGAATGTAGATTCTATCACTTGTCTGTTTGATTTGTAAACCAAGGAAGAACTTTAACTCTCCCATCATGCTCATCTCAAATTCTGCTTGCATCAGCTTTGAAAAATCCTTGCACAGCTTTTCATTAGTTGCTCCAAAAATAATATCATCAACATATATTTGGACTATAATGAAGTTCTCTTTAGAACTTTTCTTAATCAGAGTAGTATCTACTTGTCCTCTTGTAAAACCATTATGCATGAGAAAAGAACTTAATCTATCATACCATGCCCTAGGTGCTTGTTTTAAACCATATAATGCCTTTTTAAGTTTAAAAACATGATCTGGTTTATCAGTATCTTCAAAACCAGGGGGTTGTTTAACATATACTTCTTCTTCAATTATTCCATTGAGAAAAGCACTTTTCACATCCATTTAAAAAAGGGTGATTTGGTGTTGTGCAGCATATGACATTAGAATGCTAATAGCTTCTATTCTAGCTACAGGTGCAAAGGTTTCAGTATAGTCAATACCTTCTTGTTGGTTATAGCCTTGTGCTACTAACCTTGCCTTGTTTCTGACAACTTTGCCATCCTCATCCAACTTGTTTCTGAAGACCCATCTTGTTCCAATGACAGACTTGTTTTTGGGCTTGGAGACAAGTGTCCAGACATCATTTCTGGTGAACTGGTTGAGTTCCTCTTGCATAGCAAGAATCCAGCTTTCATCATCAAGAGCTTTTTCAATGTGCTTTGGCTCTATTTCTGACATAAAGGCCACATTGCTTGATTCTCTTAAAGTAGATCTGGTTCTCACTCCTTCTGAGGGATTTCCAATAATGAGATCCTTAGGATGATGAGTTTTGAATTTCCAGTCTCTTTCAAGAAGATCTTGACTTGTCTATTTACTTGTCTGCTCCACTTGTCTGTCTAGTTCTGCTTCAGGTTCTGATTTGGTTAAGTCAGGTTGTTGATTTACTGACTTGTTGATATCAAGACCTGCAAGATCATCTTCTAGATCTGATAATTCCTTATGAGTCTTTAAGCTATCATTAAATTTGACATGAACAGACTCTTCAATAACAGATGTTCTAGAATTGTAAATTCTAAAAGCTTTAGACATTTCAGAGTATCCCAAAAAGATACCTTTGACTGTTTTAGAGTCAAACTTTCCAAGTTGATCTTTGGTATTTAGAATGAAGCATTCACAACCAAATGCATGAAAGTAAGAAATGTTGGGGCTTTTTCCTTTCCACAGTTCATAAGGTGTCTTCTCTAGAAAAGGCCTAATGAGTATTCTGTTTTGTACATAACAGGCTGTGTTTACTGCTTCTGCCCAGAAGTACTTAGGGAGATTATTCTCATTGAGCATAGATCTAGCCATCTTTTGCAGAGATCTGTTCTTTCTCTCAACCACTCCATTTTGTTGAGGAGTTCTAGGTGCAGAGAAATTGTGAGAGATTTCATTCTCCTCACAGAACTGTCTAAACTGCTCATTTTCAAATTCTCCCCCATGGTCACTTCTAAGAGTAGAAATATAGAAACGCTGCTCATTTTGTACTCTTTTACAGAATACTGAGAAAGCCTTAAAAGACTCATCCTTGTGGGTTAAGAAGAGTACCCATGTATATCTAGAATAGTCATCAACTATGACAAATCCATATTTTCTTCCAGCCAAGCTAGCAACACTAACTGGTCCAAACAGATCCATGTGTTACAACTGAAGAGGTCTAGAGGTTGATACTTGGTTTTTAGTTTTGAAACTTGATTTTACTTGTTTACCTCTCTGACATGCATCATACAAAATGTCTTTCTTAAAACTAATATCAGGCAATCCTCTCACAAGGTTATCCCTTTTTAATTTTGAAATAAGTTTCATACTAGCATGTCCTAGTTTCTTATGCCATAACCATCTTTCATCCTCTTTAGACATCAGACAGGTTACACTTTGATCCGAGAGATCAGTCAGTTCAATCTTATACAGATTTTGTTGCCTTTTAGCTGAAAAGAGGGTTTTGCCACTGAGATCTTTAACTACACATAAATCTTTGGTAAAGGAGACATCAAATCCACTGTCACATAATTGACTTATGCTAAGCAAATTGTGTTTTAATCCTTTAACCATAAGAACATTTGATATAGAGGGAAGAGGAGGTTTACCACCAATAGTACCAATTCCTATAACCTTCCCTTTCTGATTTCCACCAAATGCCACATGTCCTCCTTTCTTAAGTTGGAGGTCTAGGAACATAGACCTTTCTCCTGTCATATGTCGCGAGCAACCACTGTCCAGGTACCAGCAGTGGTGTTTTCTTTGTGCTGTTGAGGACATCTGCAACAGAGATTATTTGATCTTTAGGTACCCATAGTTTTCTGGGTCCTTTTCTGTTAGTTCTAGGAGTTTGTGAAGACTTCCTTCTTTTCTTATGAAGACACTTAGACATAACATGTCCAGTCTTTCCACAGAAATTACAGACAGGTATGGATTTAATAGATGTAGATGTAGCAGACACTTTAGAGTTTTTAGTTGGTACTTTATGATGTGTCTGATGGACATATCCAATACCTTCTTTGTTAAGGGAGTGCCTCTGACAGCCAAGCAGCTTGGTCAGATTATCTCTACCATTAACAAATTTGGCAAGATCAGAAGTGAGCTCTTCCACTTTCTGTTGAAGTTTTTCAACTTCTTCAGACTGTGATGTATCACTAGAGATCCTAGCTTCATTATACTTTTCAGTCTCCAGCTCACTGTTCTCTTTGGCAAATTTCTCACACTCTAGAGATTTCTGTTTATGCTCATTGAGGAGCTTAACATGATCTCTCTTGAGGGATTTGAAAACCTTAGATAAGCAGTTGGATTCCTCTAGCAATTCCTCATAGGCATCAAGTAATTCCTCATAATCAGAATTTACCTCATTATCTGAATCTGAGTCAGTGTTGGCCATTAGACAGAGATTTGCTTCTTCCTCTGTCTCTTCATCAAAAGATGTTGACTCCAGATCTTCCCAAGTAGCCATCATCCCTTTCTTCTTCTTTTTGAAGAACTTCTTAAAAAAGGCTTTCTTGAGTTGAGGACATTCTGCTTTGATGTGACCTGGCTTCTTGCACTCATAGCAGACAATTGAGTTCTTGTCTGTTGAAGTGGATTCTCTGAAGTTCTTGTCCTTGTTGAACCTTCTGAATGGCTTATCCTTTCTGAACTTCTTTTTCTGTAAGAGAAGCTTTATCTTTCTGGTTAGGAGAGATAATTCTTCATCACTTTCAGAATCCTCGGGTTCAGACAGGTCAGCATCACTGGATGACTCGTCTGCCTTCAAAGCTTTAGAAGCTTTTGAAGACTTCTGATTAGCCTTCAGAGCAATTGACTTGCCCTTCTTTGTTGAGATTTCATCTCCAAGTTCTTGCTCATGAACAGTGAGTGTATACCAAGAAGTTCATCCATAGTCAAGGTGGTAAGATCCTTGGCTTGAGAGATAGCAGTTACCAAGGGTCTCCACTGCTAGGTAAACTTCTTAGTATCTTTCCAACCTTCTCAACATTAGAGTAAACTTTGCCAAGAGACTTTAGGCCATTGATGATAGTTTGGAATCTTCCTATCATCTGAGCAACAGATTCTCTTTCCTCCATGAGAAACAGTTCATACTTTCTGACAAGTATGGCAATCTTTGATTCTTTGACTTTGACTGTTCCTTCATGTGTGACAGCTAAGGTGTCCCAAATTTCTTTGGCAGAATCACAGGCACAGACCTTTTCAAACTCATCAGGACTGAGAGCACAGATGATATTGTATCTGGCTTTGTGATTCAGCTCCCACTTTGTCTTTTCTGCAGGGGTCCACTGAGCTTTTGGCTTGTCAGTGTTGTCATCATTCTTAGGAATGAATGGACCATCTGTGATGACATCCCAGAGATCAGAGTTTGTAGATAGAATGAACCATTGAAATCTATCTTTCCAATAGTTGTAGTTTTCTCCATTGAAGAATGGAGGTCTGGTTAAGGAAGCTCCTTCAGTCTGGTGACTTCCACTAGCTCCAGCAATCATGTCTATTCTTCAGGATCTTTTACCTCTACACTGTTAGATGCTCAACCCAGAGGCTGAGCTCTGATACCAACTGAAATAGACAACTATAAACACGAGAAGGGGGGTTGAATTATGTTTATCAGGAATTAAAATAAAGTTGAAAACTTTTCGCATACAGAAGCTAGGTTCGGACAGGTGTAAAATAATTTACACAGACAGGTCACCTGTCTGTTGTATTTTCACAGAAAACCACACAAGCATACAGATGAAAACAAGCTTGATAAAAACAGTTTTAACCCCTTAGTTAGAATGCAGATGATATATAATCAAAACAACTAAAGAGATTAAGGGAAGAGAGATTAACACAGTGATTTATCCTGGTTCACTCTTCAACACAAAGAGCTACGTCTAGTCCTTGGCAGCACCAAGATTTATCCACTATAACTGATCAGGTTACAGACTCCAAGTATTGTTTGCACACCTAGCCTCTTCTGGCTACAAGACAAGTAGTCTTTGCACACCTAGCCTCTTCAGGCTCACTCAGATTTTTTTGAGAGTTTGGTTTGTAATAAATACAATTACAGATAGACAGATCTTTCACTAACACTCAGAGAGTGGTTTAAATGTAAAGCTTAGGAAAGTCTACGTAATAACTTCAAATGATTGAAGAATACAGAATGAATAAATGAACAGAGTAATGGCTCTTTAATGCTTTGTAATCTCTGATGTCTTCATCTTCAATGACTTCTGTATTTATAGCCTTCAAACATTTAATATTCGTTAGAGACATTCCTTGCAACGATGGCTTCAAGCAGAGCTTCATTGAATGCAATATAGTCGTTCTGGGCAGTCATTAATGCAATGGAGACGTTGGTTGTACTCTAACATGAAGGATAATGGCTTTATGCATCGTGTTTTAGCCAAATCAGAGTTGTGCAGAATGCTTTTGTACTTTTGCAGAGTACATTTCCCTTCTTGTGTAATAACCGAAAGTACTAGGGAATAAAGCATGTTGGAAACATTCTTTAACTGGAAGTTTGTCTCTGACTTCCTAGGTTGCTTGAGAGAGGGAACCTCTGAATTTCTTGATAAAAGTGAGAGAGAGATTCAGAGTCTTCTGCATGAGGGGACAGCTTCCAAAAGCTTCGTGTACTTCGAGTTCTTAACAAAGAACCTCAGACGAGTTTGAGAGCAGAGTAGAGACAGGTTGGAACTAGTTTGTACAAAGTCAACAATCCCAGTCAGCAGACAGGTTGACTTTTTGATTATCCAGACAGGTTGTTACTTAGGTAGACAGACATATGAGTTTTGCTATTCTCTGATCTGTGCACTAAGTAGACAGGTTAGCAACCACAAAATAGGTTAATTAAATCATTAACCAATGTTTAGTTTTTCATCAAAATTTAGGAAAATGCACACAGACATTTTAGAGACGTAACAAATGCATCCTCTCTACTACCATCAATGCTGCGAGTACAACTGGTTGATATAAATCTAAACACCCTCAACTGCTCAAGACTCTCAATCACTTCTAAAGGAATAATTTCAAGATCATTATCAACATTTTCCATAAGGAACACCCTCAAGTTTTTCAAATTCTTAAACTCAATTGGCAACAAGTATGTTATTCTTCTTTTTGATAGGCTAAAGAATTCAAAGTTTACTAACTTGCCTATCTCTTTGAGGTAATGATTAAGCTGATCCTTCCCTCGGTTACCTGATAGATCCAAGACTTTCAATCTTGCCATGGATTGGGGATGTAAAAAATCAATAGTCTTTAAATTCATATTTACGCATAGGGTAGCAAGTTTAGGACAAGCAGGTATGTTCCAACTTTTGTTTCCAAGATTCATAATTGAAATCCTCTCCACAACATTCAATCTTTCAGAATTCATTTGTGATAATGATAGTGCTTCCTCCTCAACAATAATTTTGTCTTTATTTTTATCATGATCACAACCTAACCATAGTGTCGTATCTCAGATCACATCATGCATCTTAATTTCTAAGTAGCATGAAAGCTGCTTTTCAGCTACCTCTAACATACATGAAAGCTTTAACTTTGCAATGATAGATTTTCCTTCCTCATACATATCATACATGCTCTTACTCTTATAACCATTACCGAGAAATCCCTCACCAATCCATCGATCAATGAGACTATCAACATCGACATGATAATCTTCTGGATACAGTGCACAATACAGGAAGCAACTTTTGTGTGTTTCATCTGGCAGTCTATCATAACTAAACTTCAGAATATGAAACACTTTCTCCTCCAAATCCAAAGTTGTCCAAGGAGAGCTCTTCAAATCCATTTTGGCTTGTTAGGAACTTTTGAGCCATGTCTTCCTAAGTGGTAATGCTACCATGATCCATGTTCAAGTCCAACCAATCACGTGCTCTATCCCATAAAGAGAAAGGGAATAGACGCAAGCGATATGCATCATCTAAAACTCCAGCATACTTAGAAATATCACATATCTCCAAGAAACACGAAATATGCCTATGAGGATCTTCATGCGCCCATCCATCAAATTGATGTTGTTGCACTAGTTGAAGAACCGACGGCTTGATATCAAATGCATTAGCCGTGATGGAAGGCCTCACAATAGTAGAAGTACAATCCTCCAAGATCTTGAGGATGATCTTGCGGGTCTTGATCTCAACAGACAAGAAGATCAACAACCAGACATGTCAAAAGTTGAACCTGTGACACCCTTCTACCCCACATGTTATAAGGCATTTAAATATAAAACAATTAAAAATAAAAACATGCATTTAACTGAATTAAATAAAACAGTTGCCCATGGGTAGAAAAGTCCCACATGAACTCGTTTACAACGCGGAAAATAAAAATAAGTTTAATCAAATAAAAACATAACCAAATAAATAACCCAACCCCGATGTCACAATTCAGAGCTGGTATAACCGTTCCGGAAATAAATCCACGGAATACAACCGAAAACAAACTAAACAATAAACAGGCCCTAACTATGAGTGGCGGCTCCTCAGAGTCACTCCTCTCCGGGCTGCTCGTCATCCTCTGCAAATGCCGATCAGGCCAAACACAAACAATACAGGGAGTAAGATTCATGTAATCATATAAACAGCAGGGGAATAGTACGCAAGGTAAACATACACAAGCATACATCAACATCCAACAGTGTCATAACAACCAAGTATGCTATGCTATGCAATGCATCAACTACTCCACTACTCCAACTATGCATGTGGATCCAAACTAACTCAGGATGAACGACTTTGGAGTTACATATCCGTATTGGCCGTAAAAGCACCAACACCGGCAGTTCACCAAACCTTGGGTGAACCCCATGGATAGCCAACGCATCAAACCGTGGATGCCTCATCACGGGGGGCCTCGGTCACCAAACCTTGGGTGACCTACCGTGGATGGCCAGATCACCGTACTCTCGGGCGATCTCCCCTTTGTCGAACTTCCCCCATCAACAACTCCAATGCTCTATGCAAATGGCACAACAACAAACAATCTCAACCACCTCCTTGCTTGGGCCATGAAGCTCCCAAGACTTCAACATTAACGTTTAACGTAACCTTAGACCCAAACCGTGGGGTCAAGGCTCCCTTGGCCAATAAGCACCAAGGTTCAACTCAACAGGCTTGGGTGTATAAGCACCCAAGACTTCAACTTATCAACGTGCGGTAACCCAACGGATATCGACTTAACACTTGATTATCTAATTATCTTATATAATTAATAACCAGGTTGTCTAATCTTTATCTTTGATTAGTTATCTCAACTTATCTTTATTGGGGAATGGGGTTAAAAACCCCTTAAGTCCTTTAATTGTATCACTGTCCAGGAGGGGTCAGCACCGTCGTGCTTAGACCGTAGCACGGTCGTGCTTGGACACGTGAGGGCGTGCTGCCCTTTTAAGTGAAGCACGGTCGTGCTTCTAACTCAGCACGGTCGTGCTCAGCAGCACGGTCGTACTATTTGACCTGCACGGCCGTGCTGAACAGCGCGGCCATTTTCCAGAATTTAAATGGGAGCACGGTCGTGCTCCCTGTTCAGCACGGTCGTGCTCAATGCAGGACTGCACTGTTCTGGGCAGGAACAGAAGCCAAGTTCTAACCAAATTATTTAGGGATTAAACCCCTAAACTTAGCACGTTTATTAAACCTAAATATTCCATTAAACAGTGTTATCGACATTGTACTCATCATAACAGCAACCCCAACAACAACCAACCATCCAACAACATTATGTCAATAATAACATGGCATCATATTTATAGGCAACCATCATGTGCAAAAGCATATAACAATCAGAAACATATTATCATAGATTAACACTATATTATCACAAACATACATACAACAACACCGGGGTCATAGGGAACCCCGTTACCTTACACTACCCACTGCCTAATGAATACAATCCCACTTCTCCCCATACCTGGATTGATGGTTGCTCCAACGTTAGCTCCTAACGCAAACGGTCACGGTTCTCCAAAGCGACTCAACTCAATACAACCTTAGCCAAACCGAACACAAACATTAGTTTCCTATTCAAACCATTATGAAAAGGAAAACAATAAGGGAGAGAACGTTACCTCTAGACTACCACAGACCAAACTGGCTTCCCAAACGGCTTCCAAAACTCCACTACAACAATGGAAGAAGAGGAAAAAGGGAAAGAGATAGTTCTGGCCGCAACTGGTGACGGCTGCCAACAAAAGTAGGGTTTTTCACGTTAACCCTTGGGTTCTGCGCCAACTTATAAAACTCGGACTTGAGCACGGTCGTGCTTACCCTTGAGCACGGTCGTGCTCCACTTAGCGTCAGCGAGACGCGGTCCACGCATTGAGCACGGGCGTACTCACTGGTGAGCACGGTCGTGCTCAACTTAAAATCAAAAACACGCTTCTGACTTTAAGCACGGGCTTGCTGGCTGATGAGCACGAGCGTGCTCATGTACCAGAAAGGGACTTTTAAGCTAAAATCCCACTTAGCCCTTAACCAACATTTTTAAAATAATAAAACTAGCTTTAGAAAAACATTTTACGAAAAACGGGGTGTTACAGAACCTACTAAAGCGTCTGATAGACCAACCATATATACAAGTCAAGAAATGAATGAAGACGAAAACTTGAGAAAAGACTGGAAGTTCAAGACATGTCATCCCAAAGATCATATCATATGAAGTCCCTCTAAAGGTGTGAGAACCAAATATGTCTTAAGAGAGTCAAGCAATATGGCGTTTCTGTCTGAGATAGAACCAAAGAATATTAAGGAAGCTCTAAAAAATGAAAGTTGGATTCTTGAAATTCAAGAGGAACTCAATCAAGTCATAAGGAATGATGTGTGGACACTTGTCTCCATGCCAACAGACAAGTCGGTAATTGGAACCAGATGGGTGTTCAGAAATAAACTTGATGAAGTTGGAAAAGTTGTTAGAAACAAGGCAAGGTTAGTATCTCAAGGCTATAACCATCAAGAAGGTATTGACTTCACTGAAACCTTTACACGTGTAACTAGGTTAGAAGCCATATGTATTCTTATGTCTTATGCTGCACAACATCTCATAACTTTATTTCGAATGGATGTGAAAAGTGGTTTTCTGAATGAAATAATTGAAGAAGTGTATGTTAAATAACCCCCTGGTTTTGAAGACCCTGAGAAACAATATCACATTTTTAAACTTAAAAAGGCACTATATAGTTTGAAACAAGCACTTAGGGCATGGTATGATGTGCAAGAGCATGTTTTAAGACCTTTTATGAATGAGTGATTTGATGTTATATATGAGTTGTTCAATTTTATAACATTTTGCTATTTTTAATGTTTCTTATGGTATGATACTTTAAGAAAGGATAAGGTTTTATGTAAAGACATTTATGTTTTATCCGAAATAGTTATATTATGAAATATGCAGTTTTAAACAAGTTTACTAATAAAGGTATTCTGCTATGATTAAATATATGTTTTACATGTTTGTTTGTGGGTTTGGCTTAAGGGGATTTTCCGGCACCCACCAGGATGATTGTACCATTGTTTTAGAATGTAACTTGATTGTGATTTCCTCATTGAGACATAGTCTCATTATAGTGGTACAATCAGATGTTGATGTACTACGTATTGGCAAAGATAAACCAAAGATAAGGAAGAAGAGGAAATTGAAGAAATCATGATATCGGCTCCTTTTAGGCATGTTGTATCATGTAAAGTGAGGTAAGACAGTTTATTGCCCAGTGACAAGTCAACTGTATAAAAGTTTATATATTTTGTAATTATGTTTTACAAATGTAACTTTCTTTTGAATGAGAAATAGTACTCATAAAGTTTTTTTCAGTTTTCCAATTATGTTATTGTTATTTAAGGTGTTTATCATGTCGATTCTGATACTCATATAATAATTAGACGTGTATAATTATTATATGTAATGTGACAATGTTATGGCCCAAAATGGCAGAAGCCCAATTCCCTAATGAGAAGTCTAGAAGAATCAATTAGGAAACTGTTATGCTGAGTCATGAAGTTTGTTATGCATTCTGTTATTGCCTTGTTGTTTATTTCTGTTAGTCCTTTTTACGTCAGTAGATTTGCCTTGGATTGTAAGAGGACTATATATGTATGAGCCAAAGAATGAATGAAAGTAGAGAAGAAAGTTAAAGGATAATTTTTAGTTGTTTTAATCTTTTTCCCTTAGGAGTATGCTCTGACTCAAACAAGAGCCTTACAATTCTGCATTTACCAATTCAGTTCATAACAATTTGGTGCTTTCATTGCCATGACCTCACCTCCACATTCCTCTGATACCATTAAATCCATCCTCTTTCAAATTTTACAGAGCCAACAAATCTGCCATCATACCCTCTAATATTACTAGAGACCTTTCTTCCCTCAACGCCACACTCACACCCCACCACCAACATCCGATTCCCATTTCTACCACCCAGAGTCATCACGGTTACTATCCGTGCTCCGCCCACATCAGCCCCGCAACGTCCCACCACGGGTCCGCATTCCAGACAACCCCTTCAACCATCAACGTTCCGAGCCCATCACGGTGGAATTTGCTCTCGTCCGTGAGAGTGAGCAACTTGTTCTTCCCACCCCAGCTCCAACTATAGTCCTGGCCACCACTATATCTGCTTCGGCGCCACTGTTCGTCGGCCCGACGGCAATCGGTGATGATGACACACCGAAACCACACGCAGATGGCAGCCCCACGGCCAGTTACGCCTCAGCAATCACCACGACATTCACGGTTCAGGATCCACCAACACTGATTCCGGAGTGCTCAGAATTCGTTCCATCTAGCCTCGACACCCATGCTGGCACCGTCTTCGCACCACCGCCTTCGGACGCCATCTCCACCGCCAACTTGTTACTCTGCTTCACTACCTCTTTTCTAGCACAGGATCCGATTCGTCGGCTCGATCTGCGTTCGCGCCGCTTGCTTCAGCGACCACCTCACCATCGTCGGAGAAGATGACGACAAACGCCACCCCCGCCACGCCGCCGCCACACTTCGTCTTCATCCTAAAAATATGATAAGTTATTAGGACTTATCAGAATTGTAAGGCTAACAACTAATAAGTCCTAATAACTTATCATATTTTTACCATTTTTTCTTTTGCCTTTTTTTTTTTATATTAAAACAAATCCTACTAACTAGAGAACCAAATTTCAGTTAAAACATTTAAGAAGAGCATACGTTGAGGGTGTTTGGAAAAGATTATTTTTGGGAGTTTCAACTTTTTTTTGAAAAAAAACTGTTTTGTAAAAAGATGCTTATGTTTGGGTCAATAGCTTAACTTTCAAAAAAGTTTTTCTTTCTTAAAAAACGTTGTTTCGAAAGAAGCTAGGAGAGAGGAATGTTTACTGGAAACGCTTTTTTTTCCTGCGCCGCTTGTGTTCTTGTGCGCATGTGTCCTTGCTTCAACGTTTTGTCGTTTTCTATTTTTTTTTTTCCTTATTTTTTCCTTCTTTCTTATTTTTTTCTTCTTTTTCTATGTATGCGAAGATATTTGATTATTTCAAATTGTGAGATTTTGGAAACACCTTTATTTTGATGACAAGATTTTAAAAAAAATCTAATATTAAAATAAAAAATTATAAACAAATATTTTCATATCATTTTTCATAATTTACTATGTAAAAGTGATTATTTTTTGCACCATCCAAATGAAATAGATTATCTTAAAATCGATTATCAGCAAACATACCCAAACAAAAACAGATTCTGATTATAACCGATTATCACAATAATCGATTATTTGAAAACAGATTATCAGCATAATCTTTTTTTCCAGCTTTCCCAAACACACTCGTCATAGATTTTTCATGCTTCAAGTTTAATATGGAATTAGAAATAGGAGAAATAATTGGAGAACAAGCTTTAATTTACAAATGGAAGTTACCTCTTGAAGATTTTGAACTTGTTGCAGCCAACTATTCACTTCATTTGTCCTTTGCATGGCTCCAATACTCTCAGCGTCATCAATTCTTCTTTGCACACATGTTTAGAAGTTGTTCCCATTTTGCTTTCAATGAGGCTAGATCTCCTCAAGCACATAAACATAGGCCGCATGTACTTTCGCACAACCGAACAAACGAGTAGCAGCTTCCCAGATTATTCCAGGCAACTGATCCATGGCTTTGGTCTGATTCTCACAGAATGTTATTTCTTGCAGGAAAAAGAGAAAAACTCAAGATTAGAGTTTGTGTGTTGTTCATAAATGAATATCTGCGAACAATCAAAACAGCCTTATATAGAATATAGTGCTTACCTCCGTTAGAAATTAATTGTGCGTGCGATCCCTTCTATTTGTTTCATGATTGCAACACACCACTTATAGGATTCCTTTCTGCCGTTAATAAAAGAATATTGCTCATCCCTTCTTCGCTTTATTCTTTTCCCCTCACAGCTGTTTTAGGTCTAAGTTATATAATTATGTGTTATGCTTTTGCTTTGATTATTTTTAATCAAAAGAATAACTTCTAAATTCTAGCTAATCTCATTATACTTAAGGTAGGAATCAGAAAATTTTAGGCCGTTAATATGGCTTTTATGAAAACACTAATATATAATCTGAAAGCTTGTCGTTACAAGCTTTGAATCAGTTCGAAAGACCGATCAGTTTGCTTTTAACTAACTACTTATTTTCAATCCTCTGGCACCTTCCCTGAAATGAATGGAATGGCCTAGCTTCAAAATATAGTGCCCTTAACTTAATTGCATAAAACTGCATGATCAATGAAATGATTACCTATGTGCAGGGCCGTGTCCGGACATTTTGTGGTCTAAGGCAGATCTAGAAAAAAAATTTCAAATTTTATTGTATATCTAGAAAAACAAAATCATTACTTTATTAATTTCAATTTATTGTTATTAACAAAATCACATGCGCAACTGATTAATCTCCAACAGTACCAACGTTTAATCTTGTTAGACGAAAGGAATAAATAGTTTCAATTGCAATCAATTTTTGTTTTCCCGAAATTTCACTCCAACACACTCATAAATATTAAGATTGTCCCGTTTTTTAAAAAAAAAAACATATTAAGATTGTTAAGTCATATAATTATAGCACTTGATGCCAGCTTGGGCTAGAAAGCCACATTGCTACTTGATGCTTTAATAAAATTTCTCTCACATACATGTTATTGTCAGGCCTTTGTCATATTTTGATGTATTTATTACATGTTAGATTTTTGGGTATTTATATAATATATAAAATTATAAAGGGTCAATAGCTAATTGAATGTGTGGCCTTAAGGCAAGTGCCTTAGTTGCCTTGTGGCTTCCACGACCCTGCCCATGTGCTATGTTATTATAATGATTGCACACCCATGCAAGACAAGAATTTCTCATTTTTTTTACGTTAGTCTTTGTGAGAAATCAGGGATGTGAGGAACAAAGGTCATACTCATAGGCTAAAAAGAGAACATACTCATCATGTAGCATTTTGAATTGATTGAAAAAATGATGAAATGAGATATATGGGGCTCTATTTATAGAGATAATTAACTAACATGGCTAACTCCCTAACAAATTGTTAATAACATGTAACAGACACTAACAGAAATTATTTATACTCCTAACACCCCCTTCAAGCTGATAAGTGGTATCACCACAATCAGCTTGACTTACAAATGACAAAGAAAAACAACTAATCAACATGCAGAAATTTTACATGCTGATATTGAGACCAAAAATAAACAACAACAAAATAAAATGTGGCCCAAACAGATTGAAGCCCAAAATCTACTTGGCATCCAGTGGTGGAGAAGGTGAGGAAGAGGCTCTCGGTTTGGATAGTAAAAACCTGTCATTAGGTGGCAGAATTGTCCTTATCAAGTCCAAGTTGTCAACGATCCCAATTTAGTTGTCAACAAAATTCCTATGGGGTGGAGTTGAGGGATATAAGATTAGTTGGGCAGCTTTGGATGTTATTTGTAAGGAAAATGAGATGGGTGGAGTAGGAGTAAAAAATCTCAGCGCATAATTTAGCCTTGTTAGGAAAGTGGCGGTGGAGGTTGAAGGTGGATAAACATAGGTTGTGGCATAGGGTTTTGGTAGCAAGGTATAGGGCTAATTAGGTGGAAAGGGGGGAGGTAGTGAGAAAAGGGTCAAAGTGGTGGAGCGACTTGAGACAATTAGAAGTGGAGGGGCCGGCTATGGAGGTGAGTGGTTGATGCATAATTTAGTAGTAAATGTGGGTGGGGGTGGACTGAGACTTTGTTTTGGGATGATCCTTGGTATTTTGAGACGACGTTAAAGTCGTTTGTATAACATTGCTGTGCTATTAATAAGGATGCCAAAGTTGCATATATGGGGGTTTGGAGGGATAGGGTGTGGAGTTGGAGGTGGTTGTGGAGACATCCGCTTTTTCAGTGGGAGGAGAAACTTCTCAGTGGACTTCAGGAGGCTTTACAGTCGGTGGTTATGAAGCAATTTGGTGAAGATCACACAGGAGGACATACAGTCAAGTCAGCTTACAAAGCAATTATTGATGGAGGGAGGGAATGGTAGAGGCTATTGCAAACATTAATAATCGGTGTAGAGGTCATCATGGCTTTGTTCCTTCGAAGGTTTCAACTTCTGTTTGGAGACTCTATTTGGATAGTGTACCTTCTAAGGTGAATTTAGCAGAGAGAGGAATGGCCCATTTGGTTAATGAAGTGTGTATGGGCTGCAAGCATTGGAAGAAAGTGCCGCACACCTCTTTTTTGAATGCACTTTCTTCTTAGAGGCATGGAGGCAGATGTTGCAGTGGCATGGATTCATGTCAGCATTACATCAGGACTGCAGAGCACATTTTGAGTAGTTTAAGGGACTTCCATGTTGTTCAGTTGAGTCAAGGAAGCTGTAGCAGGTTATATGGTTCTCAACAGTATGGTCAACTTGGCTGAGTTGCAATCAAATGGTTTTCAAGTCTCAAGTGGTGACAGTTTCTGACATTACTGATGCAGAGAAATCGAAGGCGTGGAATTGGATTTCTGCAAAGGTTCCAGGTTTCAAATATTCATTATCACGTTGTGATCTGATGGTTCTGCTAAAACTGATATGTTGAGGCCTGGAGGAGAGTGTAGGGAGTGGGGAAGTGAAGGCATTTTAGGAGTAGCAACGTGTGAGATACATTAAGAGAAGGTGAAGTGGGGAGAGCTTGGAGTGTTGAAAGCATATGCGGTTTCAGAATCCAGCTTGAAGGAAGCTTTTTAGCGGCAGCAACCATACTTCTGTGCAGCAGCAGTAATGAGGCGTGCTGGTACTTTGCAGGACACGGTGCTGATTTTTTATTTTTTATTTTGGTCATAGGTGGTGGCTGGCCGTCTTTGGTTTGTAGATGGGTAGTTCTTTGTGGCTAATATATAGACAGTACAGGGGTCTTCATGCTTGTTTTATGTTTGTTGGCCAGGTATACCAAGTGTCCTGGGTATTTGTAACAGACTTTGGCTTGTTTTGGTTGTGTATATCTTATACTCAACCTGTGAATAAAATTTCGTTTGGTTTTCAATAATAAAATAAAATAGTATCCAAGCAGGAAGCAAAAATACAAAGTAAAAACGGGGGAATCTTCAGAGGAGTAACATGTAATTTACCCTTTTGTTGTTACAAAATCATTGCAATCTTAGTTATAGTTGAAATTATAGCATGACAGCAAACCCTTGATCATAAGAAAACTGGAACAAAACTATTCCACATCAATCCATAAAAAGATTATTCCCAAAAAAGGGAAAACCTGAAAACTAAATAACATTTATCTACATAGAGGACGATCACCCCATCCCATCAATAGTTTTCTAAAGAAAGAGAAGCTGTGATTTTATAATTTGTTTCTCAAAAGACATCTTCCTTGGCTCGAATGTAATTTCCAATTCAATCATTGTTATCCCAGACCAACACCCTATACAGAGTCTACTACCACGTCGCCCTGCTGCTTTGCAAGGTATCTTTCCCTCCTCTCTTTCTGAAAACATAATCAAAAATTACATAGATGAAGCAAGGAAAAACTTTCCTTAAAATTTTGAGTAAACTTACTTACCCATTCATCTATAACAAGCCCTTCTCCAATAATCTTAGGACCTGCATCTTCTGCAGGTTTCTTACGTGCCTCAAGCGCAGCATCAGCATCTGCCAGCTGACGCTTCAGTTTTTCCAGAGCCTTAATGAGAGAAAATTAGAACATAATAAGCAATACACAATCAGTTAATGTATAATACACAGGCATCTTATAAATACAACATTGAAATAGCAGTATTGAACGTATCAACCACAGAAAAAGAACAAGATAATAAAATGAATAAATGCAAAAAGAGAATAGAAAGGGAAAAATGTGTAATAAGCATAAACATTGACACAGTATAAATGAATACTTAAAATCTTAGTACTCACAGGACTAGGACGCTCTGGATCAAGAAAAACAACTCGCAAAACCTGCTCCACTGTTACTTGGTCCTTCTGCTCATCAAACTGTTACCGGGGAGAAAAAATACTTGGCGTTTGAAAACAAATCTAAACAAGAACCCATAGTGGACAATATCCTCATATAAAATCATAGAGTAGGGGATACTTGAGAGGCTGAAAATGAAAAATAAAGAGCAGGCATATACAACAGAAGAATTTATTTTTTGATTCTGCGGACACATTTGTGTTGAGAGTCGGAGGGAGAGGTGTGTGAATCATCCAAAGGAAAGTGAACCTTCTCACTGTCAATCATAATAAAAATCCCCAGTCTCCCTGTGATGGCCATTAATCTACTAAAAATAACATTTTCAAGGATTAAAATGATAAAATGAAATCTATATGCATACTAGACATAGATTAATTTAGAAAAACCAACTAAGGTTATGCACTAACATCAACTTTAAATTGTTAATTGTCGTAAATAGTCCCAGGGTAGTTAATAGCTTGCTATAGCGGAGGAGCGGGGCGGAGCGGCCGGTGGCCGCTACTCAGACGGCGTGACGGAGCGTTTTTCAGTCATGGCGGACGCGACCGCTTTCACGGCTAAAAAAGGGCCTAAAAGCAGTGGAGCAGGCGCTTTTGGGCTGCTCCTGTATCATGGGTCGAATTTCCGTCCACAGAAGCCTCCTGTGTCACGCATGCTCTCCTGCGGCGGCTGCAATCAGATCTAGGGTTTTTAGGAGTTAGGTCACACTTTTCCTCCTCTCTTTAACACTTCGATTCTCTATTTTACCCTCACTTACACTTAGTAAATTTCTACTTTACCCTCACTTATACTCAGTAAATCTCTATTTTACCCTTATTTTGTTCTGATTCTTCCTCCCAACAAACCCCCCCCCCCCCCACCGCCCTCTTTTTTCACGTTCTTTTCTGTTTTACAGATTTTGTTCGTTCCTCTCTTCTCCCTCTACTTCTCCCCCTCTTATCCTACTGTGTCTCCTCCCTCCTGCCTTATTACTTCTCCCCACTTGCCTAAAATAGCGGCCGTCCCGCTATGTGCTATCTCGCTACAGTGTTTTCGGGGTCGGCCGCTCCGTTCCGCTATCCGGGATTGATAACTCTGGTAAATACATCCTTTTTAAAAGTATAATAACTAAACCCAAAGAACAAAATATATACTAGTAGAATAAATACTGTAGGCATAGAGTAATTTAGAAAAACCAACTAAGGATGTCATAACATGAACTTTAAATCGTTAATTGTCATAATTCATAATTACATCCTTTTCATAAGTATAGTTATACCGAAGGCATAAAATATATATCTAGTAGAATAAATACTGTATGCACCATAGGTGATGTAAGAAAATATACACTGGCAAAATTGTTTGATGTTCATGCTTAGAGAGGAAGGGTGATTTGAAAGGGGAAGGCTAGCAAGTCAACTGTAGTATCAAATAACTAAATCATCAGCAACATCTTATTTAATTTTGTGACAATTGTAAGTTTCTAGTCAAAATGAAATTAACTAACCAGCTCAGGGACATAATCAATAATTCCTTTGACCTTCAAGCTCATTATTTTAAATTTGAGTCCAGTTTTTTCTGGCTTTTCATTATGTTCTGGTATCTCTACAAACTTGAACACTACAAAAAAAAATATAAATTAGTAAGATAACTTGCATCTATGACAATCTTTTGTTACACAAAAGGATCATATAGAGTAATAACATATTGATTATTACCAGTTGCAATGATACTCTCACCAGGTGCAAGGATAGCCCCAGGAGGACGCATGAAACAGCTTTTGGGTGCAGTTGTTTGAAACTTATGCACATTAAATAAAGAACAAAGAAATATTGTCAAATTAGATAGTTAAATCCCAGTACTGATTTAAAATCATAAGCAAACTATTATTTTATACAGCAATAAATGAAGCACTCCCCTGTAAAGCTGTGACAAAGTAACAGCAAGAATAAACAGTTGAATTCAAGACTCATTCAAAGTACCTCAATAACAACAGATGCAAATCAGAAAAGGAAAACTAAGAATAGGAGAATAAATCAACATGTGCAGATGTTTCACCATACCTTGAAAGCTACATGGGATTTACTGGTGTTTTTAATCCTGATGGCACTCCTTACCTGTTTGCCCGGCTCATCTACAAAAGATAGTAAAGAAAGAAGGAACCAATCATATAACGCAAGGATAAGCAAGTCAAGCAATCATATGGAGCATTAGAACAAGAAATCTATAAGGTAAAGAAAGATCAAACCACGCATGAAGCATACGAGCTAGACAGGGGAAGATAGGGGAAATGATTTAAAACAACAATAAATGACCATAAATTTAAAATTTTAAAAAAATAGTATTTTCATCAACTAGACAAACACAACAACCCTCCGAGCTAATAACAAAGGTTGTAGGAACGTATCTTTGGCAACATCACATGCACATCCATTTTACCTAAGCAGTAAACAATTCATTCCCAATTTGCACCTTAATTCAGTCATTCAGAACACTATACAGCAAACCACTTCAACAACGACATGTTTAATTAAAAAAAAAAAAAAAACACAACTGCCAGCTGCAACTAAGTAACAAGTAACAACATTGAATAAAATCGTAAAATGCATTATACCCAAATCACCAGCTTCCATGTCGCATTCAATGTTTTATTTATTTATTTCAAATTTGGAAAGACTTAAGATTGTGATTTGCAACGCAGCATTAACTCACAGATAAATTAAGCAAGAAAGGAAAGTGCAGGTTAACAAAACTGAAGCATTAAATTCACATGAAAAATCATTATCCATTTTTACAAGCAAAAAGAAATGAACTTAACCAAGAAGTTACTAAATTTGGGCGAGTTTAGTCAAAGCCCCAAAAAAAGAAGAAAAAAAATTGCAATTAATCAGTAAATAGAAATCACCGAGGAAACCCAAATGAGATCATGATCAAAACAATTCAATTATACACGCAAACATAGAAAAATAGAAAAACCACCAAATCTCGAAAATAAAGCAAAAAGTAGAAATTAGTTTAAAAAGGAGAAGGAAAAATCAAATAACATACAAGGTAAGAAAAGTTTGTTGGAGGGATCAAGCTTGAGACGACGTCGTGTTGGGAGAAGCGATCTGGCGACAGAAGAAACGGAACTGGGGGTGTGAGAGGTGGAACCCTCAAGGGGAGGGTTGTGGTGGTGAGGGTGATGGTGATGGTGATGATGATGGTGAAGGTTATGAGACGACGTCGTGTTGGAAGAAGTAGCGCCAGAACTAGAAGAAGAATGGCGAAAGGGAAGCTTGAAGAAATTCCAGACCTTAGGTTCGGAGTGAGGTTTAGGGTCAGCTACGGCCATGTCGTTTGTTTCGGTTCTGAGAAATGAGAATCAAAGAGGGAAGGAGAAGAAGACTTAACAAATCAAAGGACGGAGCTAGGATGCGTCAACGACGACGACCTTTACACTTTCTTCCTTTTCTTCTACGTTGAATTGAAAGCAAAACGCGGATCTGAGAGAGATTATGAATTGCGATGGAGAGCGCGGTTTCGAGTCCACGCCGTTGGGTTTTTTTTTTTTTTTGTCTTTAACTGTTTATGCTGTGAGGCAAAACGCAGTGACTGGGGTGTGATGTACGCCGAAAACGTGTTTTCTCATTTTGGTGGGGTCACCTTTCAGATAACTACTAGTACACATTCTGGGGTTGACTTTTCCTGCAAGGCCAAACCTTCTTCCTATTTTTTTTAGCCGTGTTATTCTAACAACCGGCCAGGACAACTTTGTCATGTAATATTACTGTAGTGCTATGCTATTATTTTTTTAATAATGCTGACCTTTTTTTAAAAAAAAATTATATTTCTAAAAAAATCCACTAATCAGATAATGAATTAAATTCATAAGATATTTATACCTGATTAACCAGATATTTATACATACTTAACCAAAAAACTCATTAACCAGATAATGAACTGAATTAACCAGATATTTGTACAATGTACATGATTAACCAGATATTTGCACATACTTAACCAAAAATTTATTTCTCAAAAAACCCATTAACCAGATAATGAACTGAATTCACCAGATATTTATACCTGATTAACCAGATATTTGCACATACTTAACCCAAAAACCCATTAACCAGATAATGAACCGAATTAACCAGATATTTGTACATGATTAACCAGATATTTGCACATACTTAACCAAAAATTTATTTCTAAAAAAAAACATATTAACCAGATAATGAACTGAATTCACCAGATATTTATACCTGATTAACCAGATATTTGCACATACTTAACCAAAAAAACTCATTAACCAGATAATGAACTGAATTCACCAGATATTTGTACATGATTAACCAGATATTTGTACATACTTAACCAAAAAAATTATTTCTCAAGAAAACTAAATATTTAAAAAAAGAACAAATTATTTTTTTTATAAATTTTTTTTTTAAAAAGAAGTCAAAATTAAAAAAAAAAAAAAAAAAAAAGTAATGTTACTGTAGCGCTACAGTAACGCTACAGTAGACAAACATACGGTTGTCACCATATGTTGTCCACTTCATGTTGTCACAATATCATTTTTTTTATTTTTTTTAGGGTCGTGCTATTTGCTAACCCGGGTGCGACACTCGGATACTGTAGCGCTATTGTAGTATTATAGTAGTGTTTCTTTTTTGTTTTTTCTTTTAAATTTTGACTTCTTTTAAGAAAATAAAAAATTAGCTTTTTTGAATGCTAACATTTTTTGTTAATCTAGTGCAAATATCTAGTTAATTCAGTTTATTATATGGTTAATGAATTATCTTGAAACTTACAATAATTTTCACAAATTAACCATATAATGAACTGAATTAACCAGATATTTGTACGTGATTAACCAAATATTTACATGGTTGTGAAAAATGATTGTAAGCTTCAAGATGACCCATTAACCATATAATGAACTGAATTAACCAAATATTTGCACGTGATTAAGCATATAGAATGGTTGAAGCATTAGAGTACCCATTAACCACAGAATACACTGAATTAACCAATCATTTTCAAAGGATTAACCACGTATTTATGGAATGTAAAAATCTTATTTCAAGCATCAGAGTTACCCATTAACCACAGAATACACTATATTAACCAACCATTTTCAAAGGATTAACCTCATGTTTATGACATGTAAAAATCTTATTTTAAGCATCAGAGTTAACTATTAACCACAGAATACACTGAATTAACCAATCATTTTCAAAAGATTAACCACATGTTTTTGTTTTTAAAAAAAAAGTTAAAATTTGTCCCCAAAAAAATACCCATTAACCATATAATAAACTGAATTAACTAGATATTTTGCACGTAATTAACCAAAAATGTTAGTATTCGAAAAAGCTAAATTTTTATTTTTTTCAAAAAAAAGTCAAAATTTGTAAAAAATAATAATAATAATAAATAAAAGTGCTACAATAATGCTACAGTAGCGGGTGTCAAAACCAGGTATGCAACTATCATTTCTATTTTTTTAAACAGAAATGTTTTTTTTATGCTAACTTTGACAATTATATGCGACAGCCAGTGATTAGACCTTCTTCTTTTTTTAATAGTAGTTTTATTTTAAATATTTAGCTTTCTTTAGTATTAACATTTTTGGTTAATTAAGTGAAAATATTTAGTTAACCACGTGTAAATATGTGGTTAATTCAATTCATTATATGGTTAATGGGTCATCCTGAAACTTACAATCATTTTCCACAAACCATGTAAATATTTGGTTAATTCAGTTCTTTATGTGGTTAATGAGTTACCTTAAAGCTTATAATAGTTTTTCACAACCATGTAAGTTTCAAGATGAGTTTCAGGATGTCTCATTAACCATCTAATGAACTGAATTAACTAAATATTTGCACATGATTAACCAAATATTTGCACGTAATTAACAAAAAATGTTAGTATTAACAAAAGCTAAATATTTTTTTTTTAAATGGTAACTATATTCTGTTTGGTTCGAATCGTCCCCTATTAAAAATGGAAAAATAAAATAAAAAATTAAAATGCAACAATATCCCTAGGTCCCTCAATCCCCTCCACGCTACCCCTTCTTTCTGCTTCATCTTTGCTCCTCTATTCTTCTTCACTACTACCTCTTCTTCATTCCCCTTGTCCTGTGTTCACCGCTCCTCTATTAATGTTTAGTACATGTCAATTAACTTCATAATATTTCAAATGAAAAGGAAGCGAAGCTTAGCGCAAAGCAATTGAAGTGAATCCTCGAGTCAGTTTAAATGTTTGTAGAAGAAGAAAAGAAATTCCAGATTTGCAAGGGGTGAAATCTTCTCACATTCCTTAAATATGTTTAAATATTTCAAATTCCTTGAATCGGTGCTTGCGGATGGTGCAGGTGGGCAATTTCATTTAGAATTGATTATCCCACCTCTCACATTCTTCTGCCACTAGTAAAGGAAAGAAAATGACGCCTAAGCAGTGAAGCACGATGCCGATCTGGTCATGCCAGGTTGTGCGCGACGCGGTGGAAGCCCGTGGTGGCTAGGCAGAGTGAGAGATGTGAAGCACGAATTAGGTCAGAGTGTGGTAATAGGAAATTAGTAATTGGTAAAAATAATATGTATGCAAAGTCGGGTGATTGGATTTGGAAGTTAAAATCCAATACCCAAACCAAAGATACTAGGTTCTATTCGGTTTGGTTCAGGTTCTTACTCGAACCAATTAACTTCGGTTTTTTATGGGTTAGTTCGGTTCAGGTTGGTCGGGTTTATCCGGTCCACTTACACCCCTAATTAAATCCCTCGCACGTGAGGGAGTTTCTTTGACCAGATAGTGCAGGTGCACACAGCCCCACGGGGTCTTTAGAATCATTTTAAAAAATTTAGTAGCTTATTTGGTAAATATGAGTTTCGGAATATAGCCCTTGATCAAGTTCTGTTACATACACCATGTCAAAGAAATCAAGGAATGCCTCCATTGTCTCTCACTGAAGTTTGAGGTGAATGAAAGCATTATTCCTTTTTTATAGCTTCTGAACCCGCTACGTTTTCGCACCAAAAGTTGGTGGACGATGCAAGGCAACTGTTGCTGAACTTTGTTTTTCCCATCCTATATTGCATCCTCGCCGGAACAGATGAGAGGATCTTCTTTTTGGCAAAACAAGCCATACTAATAAAAACCAACTCTAATTTTGATTATAACAATGGCATAAGTAAACACTTAACAAATGCAGGGGCGCTTTACCACTACAAGAAAAGCACGTACTACCGATGGACAAAAGCTGTCATAAACGTCAAAAAATTATCGTCAATGACGTGTTTCCGATGGCTTATCGACGGCTCCAAATGTGTCGGTCATTGGCTCCTCAATAACAGTTGTCGACAAATTTGAGGTCTGTCGAAATTCCGTCTATAATGACCTCGGTAGGCAGAGCCATTATTGACCGAAAAAGTTGTCGGTAAACCCATTCGTAACTTACCGACGACATTTTCCGTCGGCGCTGAGGCAACCAACCCACCGACATAAGGTTCACTAGGATCTGGCAATACTAACACTGGTGTTGATGTCAACCTGTTCTTTAGGGTTCGGAAACTTTCCTCACACTTAGAGTCCCACAGAAAGAGCTGTCCTTTCTTGGTGAGATGGGTTAAAGGTAAAGCTATCTTAGAGAAATCTTCTATAAACCTCCTATAGTACCCTACTAAACCCAAGAAACTTCTAATCTCGCTCGCTGACTTTGGCGCATCCCACTGGAGCACCATCTCAACCTTAGCCGGGTCCACGACTATTCCACTTTTAGAGATAACGTGACCTAAGATACTCACCTCTTCTAACGAAAACTCACACTTAGCTAACTTAGCATACAACTGCTTCTCCTTAAGGGTCTGCAAGACGACCCTCAAGTGTTCCTCATGTTCCTCCTTGGTCTTGGAGTACACTAAGATGTCATCTATGAAAACCACCACAAACTTATCCAAGTAAGGGTGAAAGGTTTTGTTTATGTAGTCCATGAACGCAGCAGGAGCATTGGTCACACCAAAGGGCATAACCAAGTATTCATAGTGACCAAAACACGCCCTAAACGTTGTCTTCGGGATGTCCTCAGACTTAACCCGAATCTAATGGTACCCTGACCTCAAATCTATCTTTGAAAAGACACAAGCTCCTATCAGCTGATCCATAAGATCATTAATCATAGGGAGGGGATACCGATTCTAAATGGCCACTTCGTTGAGTTGCCGATAGTCGATACACAGCTTCATGCTACCATCTTTCTTCTTCACCAACAACACCGGCACTCCCCATGGGAATACGCTAGGCCTAATAAAATGCTTCTGTATCAGGTCTTCTATCTGTTTCTTCAGCTCAGCCAGCTCTAGAGGAGACATTCTATAGGGTGCTATGGATATAGGCCCGGTGCCAGGCAATAAATCTATGGTAAACTCCACATCTCTCTCAGGGGGCAAGTTATAAACATCCCCCGGGAACACTTCAGGAAATTCTTGCACACCAAGCACACTTCCAACATCAGGAGGGCTCTCTACTTCCAGGGAAGATAGCATCATGTACACTTGGGCTTCATCTTTCATCGAAGCCTTAACTTGGTTGGCAGAGAGAAATCTCGAATCTTTAGACTCCACAGTAGTTCCAAAAACTAAGGTCTTATTCCATGCCAAGAATAACATCGACCAGTTTTAAAAGGTAAGCGCACAAGATCAGCTGCAGAGTTCTTATTATCAAATGATAATAGAACAACCTCCCTAAACACTCGAAACACTCGTAGGCTTCTTGGATCCTTCAAGACAAACCACCAAATGCAGTAAGTCAAACCAAAACGAAGCTATAGGTACTTAGTACCAAGCAACATTGTCTATATAAATATAGACAATTCAAACAAGAGCACACAGAAGGCTCATAACAGACTCATACCACAGCCTGATAGGACAGACCTGCTATGATACCACTAAATGTGACACCCTCTACCCCGCTTGTTATATAAAGCATAAAAGATAATAGTAATAAATATAAAACATGCATACGTCGTTTAATTAAAATAAAAAGGTCCATGAGTAGAAAGGTCCCATATGAACTAGTTCAACAAACGCGGAAAAGAAACAAGTTTTTAAAAGAAATAAAACGTAGACATAAATATAAACATAAGCTAACCCCGATGTCACATACAGAGCTGGTATAACTGTTCCGGAAACATCCTCGGAATACAACTGAAACTAAAACAACCAAAACAAACTAAACATCTGGGAAATCCTAACTATAGAGTCCCGGCTCCTCAGAGTCACTCCTCTCCTGGCTGCTCGTCATCCTCTGCATAAAAGATACATGCCAACAATAGAAATAGAGAAAACGGGGAGTAAGAAAACATATAAACACATCGGCATGGAGATAGGAAGCAAGATGAACATACATGGCATACAAAGCAACATACAATATACAACATCAATATATATATAATCAACATGTTAAGTCAACCAACATATGCTATGCGGTGCAACTCTACTCCGCTACTCCATTATGCATGTGGATCCAAACTATCTCAGGAAGGCAACTTCAGAGTTACATATCCACATTGGCCAAAAAGTATCAATGCCGGCAGTTCACCAAACCATGGGTGAAGACAGCCAGATCGTCGTACTCTAGGACGACCTCCCATATGTTGATCTTCCCCCACTAACAACTCCAATGCGTGCATGCATGAGCACAACAACAAATAAACGGGCAACCACCACCTCCGCTTGGGCCAATAAGCACCCAAGTTTATCACCATCAACATCAACACCTTAACCTATATGAGTCAAGGCCCCCTTGGCCAAAAAGCACCAAGGTTCAACTTATCAACACTTAGACCAAAAACCATCGAGGCCACTTTGGCCAAAAAGCACCAAAGCATATCAACGTGCAGCAATCCATTGAGCACCGGCTTAACCAACTTATTAATCTTAATTTAGCTTAATTAATATTTAATTAAGTTATCTAACTTATCATCATTCGATTGGTGTATTATTTCTTCATTGGGGATAATTGGGGTAAACACCCCATTAATTTCCTTTAATTCTGTTCTGATCAGCATGGGGGAGCACTGGCGTGCTTACTCCCAGCACGGTCGTGCTCACTGTTAAGCACGGCCGTGCTTAAAGCGCGGCCATCTTCCAGATTTGAAATGGGAGCACGGGCGTGTTCCCTGTTAAGCACGGTCTTGCTCCTGGAGCAGGCCATACTATCTGGGCAGAAATTGGTTAAGCTCGCTTAGCCAAAAACTCCGTAAACACTCTTAAATCAATCCTAGGGTCTTGACTAAAACATTTGGCATAAACTCACCTCTCACTATTGAATCCATGTTTTATGAACACATTTGGGGAAATTAAGCCCTTAATTCTCATGTTAATAAAGAGCCATATTTTAACCAATTAGAGTTTTATTAACCGTTTCAACATCAACCATCATACGTTTAACCAACAACACAATCAACATCATCAGACAGCAACATTCATGTCATTAGTAATATACCAATTCAACCAATTAAATCAGGACATAAAACATATCATTAAACGTACATTAATTGGCATACAACATTATGAAAAGTTCAACCAATATATCAAATAGGCATCATAACAGGCGTACCAATTAACTAACGATCATAAAGTCAAACATATCATAGGCATTAACAAAATATAGGCATATTCAAAATAGCATTTAACATTCAACAACCAATGGGGTCATGGGAACCCCTCATCTTGGGCTACCCCTTTTGCCTAGTGTTTGCATTATCCTTCTCCCCATACCTAATATGAAGATTCCAACAGCGATAGCTCAAAAGGTAAACCCAACGCGTTCCCTTGAGCGGCTCGACTAGCTTTCCAAGTCTTGGTCAACAAAGGGTTAACCAGTTAGTTCCCAATTCAAAGAAAGGAAAAGAAAACCAAAAAAGGAAGAACCATTACCTTTCTAGGATTGGCACAGACTAACTAGGCCTTCCCCGAACGTCTCCAAAACTCCAAGAATGCAATGGGTTTAGAGAAAGTCGGGAAAAACAGAGGTGTAGCCGCACTAGGGTGGCTGTATATGCCAAAATAAGGCTTAAAACGAAACCCTCGATTACTGTATATATATATATATACCTCAGCCCCAAGCGTGGTCGTGCTCCTCCTTGAGCATGGTCGTGCTCACATCAGCGTCTGCGAGACGCAGTCAACCATTGAGCACGGTCGTGCTTGTGACTCAGGCAGTCACAAGACACGCGCCATGAGCAGAGGCGTGCTAGACATGAGCAAGGCCATGCACATGTACCAGAAAGGGATTTTAAGCCTAGAAATCTCACTTAGCCCTTCTATAACAACTCTAAGCTAAGTCCTCAGGCTTAAACAAACAAACAAGCATACATATAAACACTTAACGAAAAACGAGGTGTTACATTTTCTACTGTAGAGACTCTGCTCGGTAGTTCTCACCTTCCTTATCTCTAGTAAATGTTTGTCAAAATCGTTCACAATGATTTGACTATAACTATCTGACAACAATTGCAAGATCATATCACTGGTCAGCATTTGGCCAAAAGGAAATCTCATTTTACCAAGTTCTTAATGTACTCAATAATATGAAGCACATTATAACTGTCGGGATTTCCCTTCTGTCAGTTCGTAACTGAAAAAGGGTCGGAAAGACTTATGGTTCTTATGCATTGCATGCTCTCAATAGAGCATCATGAAGTGCATGATCATATTGTAACATCCGGGTGCTGACGAGGGCGGGGAGTGGTCGCCGGTGCAAGAGGGCGGGGAGTGGAGCGGCTCCTGGCAGGCTTCTAGGCGGAGGGACACATGAATGAACCGATCACACACCCGAATGAGAGGGATCCTGAGACTGTGTAGGTATGGGACTATACAGTTGAGGAAGGCTTATATGAATTGATTGGTACTACCTATACTAACAAGATGCATCTTCATTTCGGTAGCCCATCACTTAAGAACTCCACGATTAAGCGTGCTTGACTTGGAGCAATTCTGGGATGGGTGACCTCCTGGGAAGTTTTCCCGGGAAGCGTGTGAGTGAGGACAAAGCACGCTGAAAAGACCCGTGTTGGTCTGTGGGGACAGTCGTCAATCCATAGAGCAGCCAGGGATGTTACAAATGGTATCAGAGCGGCACCTCTCCCAGTACGGTGTGGTTCGGGGACGAACCAAGCGGAAGCTGGTGGGCATGTAACATCCGGGTGCTGACGAGGGCGGGGAGTGGTCGCCGGTGCAAGAAGGCACGGACAAGGAGCGGCTCCTGGCAGGCTTCTAGGCGGAGGGACACATGAATGAACCGATTACACACCCGAATGAGAGGGATCCTGAGACTGTGTAGGTATGGGACTATACGGTTGAGGAATGCTTATATGAATTGATTGGTACTACCTATACTAACAAGATGCATCTTCTTTTCGGTAGCCCATCACTTAAGAACTCCACGATTAAGCGTGCTTGACTTGGAGCAATTCTGGGATGGGTGACCTCCTGGGAAGTTTTCTCGAGAAGCGTGTGAGTGAGGACAAAGCACGCTGAAAAGACCCGTGTTGGTCTGTGGGGACAGTCGTCAATCCATAGAGCAGCCAGGGATGTTACACATATCACGCGCCTTCATGGTTGCAAGCATGAGGCATCCTAAATCTAGGACATCGACTTGAGGCTTCTCGCAAGCATCCATTTCAATCCTAGTAGGAACTGATTGCTGAGGAATCATTTGCTCGAGAATAAACAACTCTTTCTCGTACATGAGGACAATCCTCAAATTTTGTACCAATCCCGAAAAATTTATTCTGGATACCTTGTCCTTATCAAGGACGAATCGCAGTAATAAATTATAGTGTTTTATGTCATGGTAATTATAAATACAGAAACATGCAAAATATAAGTATCATGATAAATATATTTAATAAGGTCTTTTATTAAATACGCTCCCACTATTTTATTCAAATCAATGACCCTCATCATTGCGAGACCAAGATCCATATTTCACCTCGTTTTGAGTCAACTTTGGCTGATCTCCTAAAACTTAGTTATTTAGGTAGGAAACTCATTTCCAATTTCATCTCATGTAACTCTTGGATTAGTTGGGTGAATAACTCTTATTTTAATCCATCTCATGGACTACAGCCCAACTCAACGCCTCTAAGCCTTTCAATCCTATTGAATTTGGCTTAGTTAAGTTAGACCCAATTGATAGCATTTGGAAATTACAATTGTCCCATCACATCTTACTAGTATAGAAAAATGCACTCCGCTTTGGCGGACCTACACACATTCAATATTAGTCTTGATGAGGGCCATACATTGGAAAACTTTTAAACTTAATATTTCCTTTTAAGGGATTTTTATTAAAATGATCTTACCGGTGTTGTATCTCACACAAGACGTCTCTCAGAATACATGTTATCATACATTTAACAAACATATATAACATTTAAAACATACATGTATACATAAATTTCATGCATCACATACAAAAATATACATCTCATACATTTCATGCATCTCATACATAAACATATAAGATAAGGTAATATAGTTATGGCCTCCTAAAAAAGCAAGAATTAAATAACTAATTTATTACAATTCTTTGACCCTCGAGCAAGCTTGTCAAGCCCCTCCCACGGCGTCATCATTTGGTATTGTCTCCTCTTCAACTCGAAGAATTACATTTATTTAAAATATATAAATAAATAAATAAAGACACGACACGCAGGCCGTATTTAAAATAAATAAATCACGACATGCATGTCATATTTACCCAAAATAAATAGCACCATAATCTAGGGCCTTAATCATACACCATACATTTAAAATTATTTAATTATAAATAATAACAACCTTTATTCTTAATATCTTTAAACAATTTTAAATTAATTTAAAATTACCTTATTTGAAAGGTGCACAGTGAAGTAGCACACTCCATTTACGTCATTTAATAAGAATTCAAAAAGAAAAGGCACTATTTTCAAGTTAGTTTGTTGTAATCTTTTGAATTTCAAAAATTTAATCAAAAACAAATTGATATCACATATCAATATCATATACTTAAATTCAAAAGATTCTAATCTCATAAACCAGCGCATGTGAGATTGTAGTTGCTCAGTTTCAAATTCATTTTTTTTTTTATTAATCATTCATGTAAATAAACGTGAACTTTTCACAGTGAAACGAAATCATATAAGGCGAATATCACGTAAAAAACTCAATTTCACATATGATCTGCACACATTAAAAGCCAAAAGGATCTCTACCTTTTGCTATTAATTGATTTGCTTTAAAAACAAAGATTTCAAACCTTTTTGAAATTGGTGCATGTGATAGAACTCATAGAAGTGGTCCAGATTCAAATTAAATTTTTTTTTCTTTTATTTGAATCATTCACGTACACAAAAGTGAAACTTGCACAGTGACTCTTCTTTCATTTTTTTCAAACGAACTGAACCCCCACTTCCAGAAAAGCTCTTTATATATATATATATATATCAACATATATATATATATCAACATATATATTAAACAAGAGCAAATATGTGTTCACAAAAAACAACATGTATTTAATTGAATCATATTCAAAAGCAACAAATATTCATGTTATCAAACAAGGCAAACAAGCACATAAGGACTCATGGTAATTACGACCATACGCTCTGATACCACTTTTTGGTTTTCATAAGATAATTCTCTTTTAAAATCATATCTCAAGGCGGAAGAAAACCATTTCCCATGGATCACGCATTACAAAACATGAATCACATAAGGGCTATTAGTGTTTACCTCTTGAAGCGTGTTTTTCGTTTGGATCACTAGTGCCACGAGGGGGCAGTACCTATACTCAGTCCACGCGAGCAGACGGGCCATCGGAGCTATGCGTCTTGTGCTAACTGACGGCTATGAGGAAGCACTGTTAACAAAACTAGATTAGAGGAGAGAACACTAGCCTATTTATAAGGTGGCAGCTCCCTTTGACCTAACTGCTTACATTATTGGGCTTTGTACACTACAAGCCCAATTTTCCTTATATTAATTAATTCATATTTAATAAATATAACTGCTCCACATTTGCTCTATGCATGTGACCCTATAGGCTCCCACTAAGTTGGAAATAATATTAAATATTATAATAATATCAAATATTAATTATAATATTAAATATTATAAATAATGAGTGGCATCTAGCAATGCATCGTTATTACCCAATTAGCAAGAGTTTTGGTGATCCGATTTTAGCCTTGCCACGACCAAAATTTACCGTGCAGTAAATGTCCCTTCGTCCATATATCCTAATTGAACACAATGCATAAGAGTGTCATCCTTGTTATGTTTAATTATTTGTTCGTCGATCCCTGACTAGACGTGTAATCACAAACGAGTCCAATATCACATGTTGGCCCAGTTCCGCGTGGCCACATATATTTCACGTCTCACTTTATCGAGAGGCCCAAGACATTACCCATGTTATGTTAGGAGGGACGAATACTGTCTACATCACTTACACTCCTCAACATGATTTATTGCAGCCCAATAACTATCTTTATGATCACCCTATTAGGCGTGACGTTTGATAGCATTAAATCCTACAACTCCTCATGTAGGAATCGTAGTGACTTCAAGTCGAAGGACTATTTCACCATGGTTGCCATGAGAATACTTATGACACTTACATAACTATTATGAAGTATCCTCATAGGGGGTCATCCGGTATTTATACCTGTGTGCCGACTTGATATCACATATCCATAACCCATGAGATATGGTCATCAGTCTACTCACACGATAGTCTATATGTATTATTGTCATCCTAATTAACAATAATACTCGACTACGGATATTTAAGAATAGCGTTCTATTTTTCAACGAAGTCTCACGATTAAGTCACGTACTTAATATCTCATTGAATGAACTGCCTATTCTAAGGACTTTATTATGCTATAAACTAATAACATAATAAATGAATGCCTTATTCAAATATCAAATATATGATCAATTTCATGATACAAATTATGATCTATTCAAAAATAGATTTGCCACTAGGGCTTACACCAACACTCCCTCCCTTCTTGGAAGCCTGATTTTTCTTTGTCTGCTCACACTTCAGCTTATAAGTTGTAGAGCTCTGGTACTCACACGACTAGGTCCAGATATTGGGCCCGACCCAATCTGGACGTATGAGGTTGTTCCTACGCTCCCGAAGCATGTCCGAGAGTCTAGAAGAACATTTGACTCAAATATGTCTCAGATCTCTACTGCATGCTCCGGACGCCAGCGCACAAGGTGCTGTTGAGCGAAAACAATAATTAATACATATAAGCAAAATTATATATATATATATATATATAATAGAAGATAATGCATGAAAAAACAATTATAAAATTAGCATCAAATATAAATAGCTTACCCCGGATCGTGTAAAAACACGATCTTGTCAACCCGAGTCAACTTCACCCAGGACATCCAAAATCGACGATACTGCACCTTGATGGAATTGCAATGGCCTTGGAGGTAGTCTTCGATGGAATCAACTTGACAAATTTATAATTTTAAACAAATGATCATTATGTAACAACACATTAATAACAAAAACATAATTTCTTATAAAACATGAAATAAAATAAATACTTATGATCCTGAAACAGTCCTGATCCATGGTCGATCACCTGGTGCCGGAATCCTCTGCCACTCCGCCACGGCCTCCTGCTGGACAGATGATGATGTGCCCCGATCGGTGTGGGGCACAACAATTGATGATGGAGCCCCCTAGTCCAGCTGTGTCGTCAGCCCAACGGTAGGCGTAAACATTAACCCGGGTTTTGTGGTGAGCGCAACAGATAGTGGTGTGCTGAAGGGGGCGGTCGGGGTGCAGTAAGAGTAGGAGAGGGTGCAGTATGGGTCGGGGAGGGTGCAGTAGGGGTCGGTCAGTGTGCAGCAGGGGTTGGGAATGGTATAGTAGAGGTCAAGGTGAGTGCAGTAGAGGTAGGGGAGGGTGTAGTCACTAGCCTAGGGACTCTAATGATGTATCGTCCCCTCTTAGCCTTCCCTTTCCCCTTATCACCGCTAGACGGTGGGGGCGGGGCAGCTGCCCTCCTGATATCGACATATCTATTTTTATAGAAAAAAATTATATGAAACAAATAATAATACTAAATCAAAAGATATATAGAAATTAATAATAATACACATATAATTTGTTTCTGAACATTGCAAAGTTTTAGGAACAAACTCTTCAATTCCACCTACAAATGATTGTTTCAGACACCGTCTTCCAGCCTCGTTCCTATCATACACCCAACTACGGCTCGAGGGATAACTATCCATCATTCTGCATTTTCTAATAAATTGACGTATATTTAAACATGCTTTTGTGACCCTGAACTGTTCCCTTTCTTTAAATGGTATGGCTCTATCCCATTAGAGAAGAAACTTTTTCACCACTATACTATATTAGTTACTCATTACTTCTCATGTCTTATAGCTGACGAAATTTCGGCATCATTTCCCATCGGTCTCCAAGTACTCGACTTGGTCGCGGTCAGATCTACCACAATCAAGTATGGACTCGAAGAACAAAAGGAAATGTATCGACCGAAATTCCATCAACTATTCAACATATGAAAATCAACGAGTAACTATTATAGCAGTGGAGAAAAAGTTTCTTCCCAAACTGTCCCAATTGACAATTCAAGATTCAATAAAATGAGTGATACCATGACCACAAGTACACATGCTCAATAATATTGAATCTGGAATGGGAAACTAAGGTTTTTCCCAAGTACTTATTAATTATACTCTAAAATAAAATAAAACTTTAACTACCAAAAACAATTTGACCCTTTGTACTTGTGCTGATGTGGAAATTTGATTTCTCAGTTTCTGACAAGGCAATCAACAAATGAATGTTTGTCAGGTGGTTGTGGAATCTCTTTTTTCTGATGGTAAGTTTGCACAAGGACTTCGTCAAAGCGAAGTTTCAATAGTGAGATATTTGTAATTCGACAAGCAAACAAGCTAAAGGTGCGAGAATGTTAAATTTGACAGAAACAAAATTAGGAAGATGAAAGCAAGGTAAAACGGATTAAACTCATTTGGAAACACAAAAGTAACATAAACTTAAAAAAAATACAACAAAGTAAATGTGCAAAGAAATTAAAAGCACAAAGAAATAAAATGATTCACAAATCAAAATATGTTCCAACTATATCAAGTTCACTGATTCACCAAGCAATTTAAGTTTAGAAATCAATCAAGTTCGCCAAGAGTTTTTAGCAAAGAGAATATGGAAAAAGAGCTTAGGGAAGAAGAAGAAGAAGAAGAATATTGCATTAAATTAAAGTTGCTGGAAAATAAATGTGCGAAGCCATACTTGATGTAACTTCGTTTAATCCTGTTATGATTGTGAGGATATGTGGGAATGTGATCAAGGTATCCGACCGTTTGTACATCTGAATAAGAACTATTTATAGATAAAAGAAATAACTTCCTAACTCCTAATCTGCTTCCATCGGTCCTATTGACACATGTATTTATTTTCCTACGACTAAAATCTAATGTTCATTACTTCCACTATCATAATTGTGGCTTTGAGCTGCTTCAAAGTGTAATTTCCAACTCCCCCATGTTCCCACGTTTTCACATGGGTGACTACCTTCAACATTCTTGAACTACTTTGTGTTCATTACGAGTCAGTTACAAATCTTGAACAAAGTAGTCGACTACTAGGAAAAGTAATCGTCTACTTCAAGAAAAACTGAACTCAAACTTCAACTTTTTGAAACCAACTCTCTTCAAATTATTTTCTATAAATACCTATGATTTTGACACGAAATTATGAACTCTTTCTACTACTGTTATTCTGTCTAAATCATTACACAAAAATTCTTGACTATTATGCTACAATTGTTAAGAGAAATCATTAGTGCTTCATTGTAAAATGTACTTGTGCTATATCTTTTACCTTGGTTTTGCTGTAATTTCGATATTGGGTGAGGTATCTCAAGGATATCATGAGTGGTGTATCTCTTGTAGAAAAAGGTTATTGGGTGAGGCATCCAAAAGGATTCAATAGTGTGGTATCTCTTTAAGAAGAAGAGTTTGGGTGAGGTATCCAACGGTTTCAAGAGTGATGTATCTCTTGAAGGAAAGATTGTGAGTGAGCCCATAATCATGGTTATATTCGAGTGAAGTATCTATATGTTGTACAAACGATTTTGATTAGTGAAACTCTTAAGAGAAGCTTGGGGACTAGACATAGACTATAGTGGTAGTGACTGAAACAATATAAAAAAATTGTTGCGCAATTTTCTCTAACTCTATGCTTTTACTTTTATGCAGAGTTTTCATATTATATGCATTATAATTGTTAAATCTTGATAATTGTTGATTTACTTGCAAATTGTTTATATGAATGAATCTTGAATCATATTTGTTATTATATGATTTGAGAGGGGTGCTAGGAACACGCACCCTCTAGCACACCATTTTAGATACACTCTTTTTTATTGGTCCATCTCACCACCTCTTAACTTGCTTACCACTTTACCATGTTATTAAAAATTAATTATTTTTTCTAAAAAAAAATAATAATAATATTTTCTGAAAACAAACATTTGTTTATCCTTGGGTTGATTATTTTCCAAATCCATTTCTTTTTTCAGTTTCTTTCCCCTCTTTTCCAAACCCTTTCTCCCCAATTCCATAGCACCTTTAAGATCGAGAGGCGCAGCAGGAGTAGTAGTTATAATGTCGGTGCTATAAATTGATTCACTCAATTCATTCAATTTCTTAAGGAATCTGCATAAGTAACACAGCAATACCGCCGTATGTATAGTAGTTGCATCAGGGTCATCAATCCTAAAGAAGTTCTTAAATTGATGATCTTGCCAATCTCATCACCTAAGTTCTTCCCCACTAGAAGACACAAACCTAAACAACACAAGTTGGGAGCCCAGGTCGTAGTCATTGATGACAATGGTGGAAGTGGCTAGCCTTCTTGGTGGAGAGAGCTTGTCGACGAGTAGCTCGATTCCTTTTAGCTCCTTCGGGGCTCGCAACGGAGAATAAGAGACATTGTGATGGTCGTCGAAGGGAAGAAAATCATGAGACGGCGGTGGACGATGACACGTTGTTGATGGGTGTGTGGTTTGCAGCGGAGGAAAGCGGTGAAACGGAAGATGCGTTAAGGATGGTGAGGGCGACTCCGACTGGTTGTTTATGATGGCGGTTTGGCTTGCACAATGGATGCTGTAACACCCCGTTTTTCATTTAAAGGCTATAACTGTTTGTTTATGTTTTATATATGTTGTATCTGGTGTTAGCTTCTTAGAAATGTGCCCTAGGAGTGTTAAAATGGGGTTAAGTGAGATTTTGAGGTGAAAAGTCTCATTCTGGTACATGAGCACGGCCATGCTCATGCTCAGCACGACCCCGTGCTCAAAGGTGTGCTCAGTGGCTAAGTGAGCCACGAGCACGGCCGTGCTTAAGGTGAGCATGCCCGTGCTCAGGGTCTGACAGCTTATATAAGTTAGTTTCGTGAGGGTTGCGAGTCAAACCCTCACTTTGGCACTTTTAGTAACCCTAGTGCGGCTGCAACCCCTCTTTCCTTTGATCCCATCAAGTTCTTGGAGTTCTCGTGTTGTTTGGGAAAGGAGTCGCTCATTAGTGCCAATTAAAGGTAATGTAGTTATCCCTCTATTAACCTCCTTTTCCTATTTCTTGGATTTAGAGATTAATTGGTTATTCCTTTCGTGTTTGGCCAAGGCTTAAGGAATTCGTCGAGTCACTCGAGGGAATCGGAGTAGAATTGCTTACGCTTGGCAAAGGGTTTTGATCTTCATACCAGGTATGGGGAGAAGGGATAGTATGAACATGTAGGCATTGGGGGTAACGTAAGGTGAAGGGTCAACCCATGACCCTATTGTTTGCTATTTGCCTAATTATTGTCTTGTTATATGTTTATCTATGTTTAATTATATTTGGCATGTTTATTCATGAATTATGATGATATGTTTATGCCATGAATGTTTGATTTGATGATGTTGTTTATGCCATGGATGTATGTTTGGTTTGATAAGGATGATGAGATAAACATTAATGTTAATAGGACTCTAATTAAATAAATAGGACTTATTAATAACGCATGGAATTAAAGGACTAAGTCCCCAATTATACATAAGACATGAATTATAGTAATGAGAGGCAACATTATTGCTCAATGGTATAGTCAAGACCCTGCGATTGATCCATGAGTGTTTTAGGGATAGTAATAATGAAACAAAAATTAAAGGATTAATTCCCAATAAATATAAGACATGGAGATTAATTAAGAGTAACGAGATTAGTACTTGATGGTGTAGTTAAAAAGCCAATAGGATTGATCCATGAATGCCCTAGGAAGTTTGACAAGGGTTTCTAACCCTTTCTGCCCAGGCCAGTGCGGTCATGCTCTAGTGAGCACGATCGTGCTCAATAGACAGCACGATCGTGCTGGACTTAAAGTCCAGAACGACCATGCTCCCCCAAGCAGAACAGACGTGAATTAAGAACAAAGGGTAGCTACACCTTATTGTTCCCAATGATGAAATAAGACACCAATCGAAGTAAAGACAAGCTAGATAATTAATGAAGACTTAATAAGATAATTATGAACATTAGGTTGGTTAAGTCGATAACGATATGTTACCTCAGGTTGTTATGTTTTGGCGCTTATTGGCCAAGGTAGCCTTGATGCTTATTGGTCAAGGTGTTGATGATGTTGAACCTTGGTGCTTATTGGCTAAGGGGGCCTTGATGCTTATTGGTCAAGGTGTTGATGGTGATAAAACTTTGGTGTTTATTGGCCAAAGCAGAGGTGGTGGTTACGTTTGCTACTTGTTGTTGTTGCTCATACATTCACGTATTGGAGATGTTAGTGGGAAGCTCAACATAGGGGAGGTCGTCCAAGAGTAAGGCGATCTAGCCGTCCGCGGTGACTCATCTGAGAGTTAGGTGAATCGTGGCCCCCCGTGGTTGTGCATCCTAGAGTATTGTACATCGGCTATTTAAGGGGTTCACCCATGGTTTGGGGAACTGCCGGTGTTGGTGCTTATTGGCCAATATGTAACTCCGACGTTGCCTTCCTGATGTAGTTTGGATCCACACGCATAACGGAGTAGTGGAGTAGTATTGCACCGATAGCATACATTGTTGAGATGATGTAAATGATATGGATATGTTATGTATGTTGTTATGTTATAACATGCTTGATTGTGATGTATGCTCATCTTGCTAACTGCCTCCTTTGCCGTTGTGTTTTATACATGTTTCTTACTCCCCGTTTTTCTGTTGTTTGCTTTGCATGTACCGTTTTGTTATGTAGAGGACGGTGAACAGCCTGTTGAGTAGTGACTCTGAGGAGCCGCTACTCGTAGTTTAGGATTTCTTTAGTTTCTGTTGTTATTCGATGTGTTTCCAGATTTTAGTTATACCAGCTCTGTAATGTGACATCGGGGCTGTGTTTCGTTTTACAGTTATGTTTCCGTTTAAAGCTTGTTTTATTTCCGCATTGAGTTATGTTCATGTGAACCTTTCTACCATGGTTTTATTTTAAGGCTAAATTACTCTTTTGGTTCCCAAATTGTTTTAAAATGTTCAATTTGGTCCTCAAGTTTTTAAAATATTCATTTTGGTTCGTAGATTCCTAAAACTTATTCAAATAGGTCATTCCGTCAAGTTGGCTAACGGTGACGTCCTACCTAATGGCATGTGGCATTAAATTTAATATTTTAATGCCACGTGGCAATTTCGGGAAAAAATATTTTTTAAAATTTTAATAATTTTTTGGCTAAATTACTTTTTTGGTCCCCAAATTGTTTTAAAATATTTAATTTTGTCCTCAAGTTTTTTAAATGTTCAGTTTGGTCCCTTAGTCAACTTGACGGAAGGACCTATTTGAATACGTTTTAGGAATTAAGGGACCAAAATGAACATTTTAAAAACTTGAGGACCAAATTTAACATTTTAAAATAATTTGGGGACCAAAAGAGTAATTTAGCCTTATTTTAAATAAATGATAATGCACGTGTTTCTCTTTATTTTATTTCTTTATGCGCTTATAAATATATGCGAGGTAAAGGGTGTCACAGGTGCTAGTTTGGAGTTTGGACAAATAATGGATTTGGAAATCACAGGAAAAAGGTGAAGAATTTTTTTTTAAAAGATAATAATTAGTTTTTAATTTTTGATAACTTGGTAAAGTGATAAGCAGGTTAAGAGGTTATGAGATGGACCAATAAAAAAGAACGTGACAGAGGGTGCGACCCTAGCATTCCTCGTGATTTGATTATCTTGTTCTATTGGTTTGTTTGAATATCTTATTTTGTTATATTCAAGAAATTCTTCTACTTTTGCATTCACCAAAAAAATAAACACTTTTGGCTAGTTTCCTGGAGATGGATCGTTGGAAGGAAGTAACACTATCAAAAGAAGAATAGGAGGTTATCACAGTAGATGAAGACGAAACCTATGGAGAGGAGGTTTTCAAACGCACGTTGTCGGGGAAGCTCTGGTCTGACAGCCCCTATAATGTCCGAGCTTTCAAGAGTACTATTATCCAGGCGTGGAAACTCAAGTACCCAGTTGAGATTCATGATCTCAGTAAGAACCTCTTTCTATTCAGGTTCTCTATGAAGAAGGATGTTGAAAATGTCCTAAAAAATGGACCTTGAAGCTTCGATAGGAACCTTCTCATTTTAGAAAGGGTTTCGGGAGAGGAGCAACCATCTGACTTGGAGATGCACTATGGATCGTTCTGGGTCAGAATATATGACCTTCCGTTGAAGATGCGATCAGAATCCATGGCAAAAAAACTGGGGAACATCATAGGAAGCCATGAAGACACGGATTTGAAGGAACCGAACAGGCTGGGACGTTTTCTGAGAGTTAAAGTTTCTTGTAAATCTCAGGAAACCTCTCAAGCGTGGCAATGTGATTAGATACCAGGACAGGAACTTGAGAGTCTACTTCAAATCTGAGAGACTCCCAATTTTTTGTTTTGCATGTGGGAGGATTGGCCATCAGCTGAAGGATTGTGAAGAGGTGGAGGAACAGGAAGGAGAGGAGTATTGTAACACCCTGTTTTTTCGTTAAGTGCTTTTGTATGCTTGTTTAGTTGGTTAATCCTTAAGACTTAGCTTGAGGGCTAAAAGGGACTTCTAGGCTTGAAATCCCTTCTTTTAGGCTTGTGCCTTGTGACTTTCTGGGTCATAAGCACGGCCGTGCTTGTTAAGGAGCACACAGCTGTGCTCGTTGTAAGTGAGCGTCTCGCTGACGCTGAGTTGAGCACACCCGTGCTCAATGGCAGGACGCGCTTCGCAAGCGCTAAGTTGAGCACGACCTTGCTCACCAGGAGCACTACCGTGCTCAAGTCTGTGCCTTTAAATATGGAACAATAACCGAGGGTTACGTTAGAACCCTATTTTGGCATTATCAGTTTTCCCAGTGCTGCTGCAACCCCTTCGTTCCGTATTTTCTCTAAACTCCTTTCGTTATTGGAGCAGTGGAGACCCTTGGGAAAGTCTAGTTCATCAGTGTTGATCCTTATAGGTAACGGTTCCTTCCCCTTAGAGTTTCCTTTTTCTATTATTAGATTTAGGAAACTAATTGGTTAATGTTCTTGTTTGACCAAGGCTTACAGAGTTAACTGAGCCGCTCGAGGAATGCGTGGGTTACCGTTTGAGTGATTGCTACCGGATTCTTCATACTAGGTATGGGAGAAGAATAATGTATACACTAGACTAGGGAGTAGCGTAAGATGAGGGATTCCTATAACCCCGTTTATTGTGTTATAACTGTTATTAATGCTATGTTCGTTGATTATGAATATGCTTTAACTATTGTCAATGCCAAGATCTGCCTGGTTGTATGAGTTATTGTTATGTTGTTAGTTGGATAATTGGTATGTCTCTTTATTATAAGTATTATGATGTTAAATGTTAAATAGTGTATGTTGATGAATAATGTTGTTGAATGCCATTGGTTTATTCATGATGATGTTGTGAGATTGCTATTGGCTGTTGTTATCGATGATGTTGATTGTCTGATGTTGTTAATGCATTGAATATGTTAATAAGACCCTAAATAGATTTAATTAGGACTCTTAGTTAACATAATAATTAATGGGTTAATCCCCTAAAGTTTCGTAAGACATGAACGGTTAGGGAGAGGTGAGGATTGATGCCATTTGGATTAGTTAAAGGACCCTAGGTTCTGATTTGAGAGCGTTAGGGAGTTTTGACTCTAAGAACAACAAGTTTGAATCTGCACAGAACAGTACGACTGGCACAGGAGCACGACCGTGCTGAACAGGGAGCACGCCCTTGCTCCCAGCTGCATTCTGGAAGGTAGACCGTGCATTGAGCACGGCCGTGCAGGACAGTGAGCACGACCGTGCTTCACTTAAGTGACAGCACGACCGTGCTGGGGTGAACACGGGCGTGCTCCCTTTACTGGTCAGAACCTGAGATTAAAGGGATTAAGGGGTGTTTCACCCCAAATGTCTCTAATAATGTGATAAGACACCAATCGAATAATGATGAGTTAGATAACTTAATTAAAGGGTAATTAAGATAATAAAGAATAATAAACCGGTTAAGTAGGTACCCGTTGGGTTGCCGCACGTTGTTACATTTTGGTGCTTTTCTGCCAAAGCGCCCTCGATGCTTTTTGGTCGAGGCGTTGATGAGTTGAACGTTGGTTCTTTTTGGCCAAGACGTGGTTGTTGATGATGGTGATAAGTCTTGGGTGCTTATTGGCCCAAGCAAAGGAGGTGGTTGCCTTGTGTGTTGTTTGCTCATGTATTCATACTTTGAAGTTGATTAGTGGGGGATGTTCAACATAGGGGAGGTCGTCTAAGTTATGATGATATGGCCTAAGTATCGGGTGGTTCACCCAAGGTTTGGTGAATCGTGCGCCCCCGAGGTGGCGTATCCAGTTATGATACGTCGGCTATCCAAGGGGTTCACCCATGGTTTGGTGAACTGTCGACGCTGGTGCTTTTTATGGCCAATGTGGATATGTAGCTCTGAAGTTGACTTCCTGGGATAGTTGGATCCATATGCATAATGGAGTAGCGGAGTAGTGTTGCACCGCATAGCATCTATTGACTGTTGACTTGTGATATGTAAAAGATGATGTATGAAGTTTGTTGCTATGCCTGATATGATGTATGTTCATCTTATTCCCTATTCCTATTCCGTTGTGTTTACATGATTTCTTACTCCCCGTTTTCCTGTTTCTGTTGTTGCATGTATCTCTTTATGTAGAGGACGACGAGCAGCCTATTGAGGAGTGACTCCGAGGAGCCACGACCTAGTTAGGTTCCTAGTTTCATAGTTAGTTTTAGCTTTCAGTTTATTTCCGTGATGTATCCTGATTTCGGTTATACCAGCTATGTATGTGACATCGGGGTTGGGTTTTCTTTATCTGTTTCGTTTATGTTTATATTTTTGAAACTATGTTATTTTCGCATTGTTATGTTACAATGTGGTATCTTTCTACCAGTTTTTATTTTATTCAAATAAAGACATGTTTTTATAATTCCTCTTTTAAGTAAATGTTTTATATTAATGTGCGGGGTAGAAGGGTGGCACAAGTATGAAAAGCTAGAAGATAAAGAGTTCTCCTATGGTCCATGGCTCAGGGCATCCCCTCTTCCAAAAGTTGTGGGCGAGCTAAGGAAAGATAGCAGTTCTAGAACATGTAGCAGAAATCTGTTTGTTTCCTCCAATCAGAGCATTGGTAAAACATCTGAAAATGGGAAGGAGATTGAAACAGAAGTTGAGCAAAGCAAAGGGAAAGGAAAGGAAAGTGGATTGGAGCTGGTAATCACTGAGTCGGAGAAAGGAAAAAGTAATAAGGATGTGGAGAGTGTGGCTGAATCACTTGAAGTTGTGGCACTGTCAAAAGAATTTGTTGTTGGAACAGACAACCAGAAGGGATGGGGGAAGAAAAAGAAGAAGTGGTCAAGGCAGCAGAATGCTTGAAACTTGAAAATCTCACAAGCAAAACCAAGTGAGAAGAAATTGGGCAAGAGGCAGCTAGTTGAGGTTGTGATCTCGGAGGGTAGACAAGAAGATATTCTTGGGGGAGAAAAGAAGAAGAGACAAGATGTTGAGATGGAAGAGGCCTGTGACAACAACAAAGAGGTGGTGCTGGTGGTGCTGGCTGACCAACACCACCTAGCCCAATGAAGCTCTTAAGTTGGAACTGGTGGGGTTTAGGGAATCCCCATGCAGTTCAGGCCTTGCTAAGGCTCAATAGGCTGGAAAATCCCCAAATGGTCTTCTTAATGGAGACTAGATTGAAAGATGGAGAGATGGCGAGAGTTAGAGTGCAATGCAGATATAGCCCCTGCTTCACTGTAAAATGCACTGGAAATAGAAAGGAAAGGGCAGGCGGTTTGGCTCTCATGTAGAAGGAGCAATTGAATGTTACTGTGTCATCCTTTTCACAGAACCACATCATGGGATATTTTGAGGATGAGATGGATGGGGGCAATTGTTTTTTCTCTGGCATTTTTGGATACCCCGAGGAACAACATAAAAGGAAGACTTGGTGCCTTATACAAAAAATTGCATCTCAAGTAGGAGGTAAGTGGCTTTGTTTTGGTGACTTAAATGATATTGTTACTCCTGAGGAAAAGAAAGGGGGATAGCTCGCAACTTCTCCCAGCTATCTCTTGGAAGGCAAACCTTAGAATTGTGTGGCTTGCTGGACCTTGGTTTTCATGGACATCAGTACAGTTGGTCAAATGGTAGACTTGGGGAGGATAACATTCAATGCCGTCTTGACAGGGTCTTGGGATCAAAGGAGTTCATTCAGAGATTCTCTCCAATCAGAATGGTTCACTTGCCTAGGTTTAGATCTGATCATGCGGCCATAGTGGTGGATTTGGAAGCCTATTCTCAAGATGAAAGAAGGAAAAGACCCCACTTGTTCAGATTTGAAGAATGCTGGAGTAAAGATGGGAGATGTGAAGAGGTGATTAGACAAACTTGGTCCAATCCCAACCTCCAATGCCCGGAAAAATTGAACTCAATGCAAGCCATGGACAAGTATTTTGAGGAATATAGGATCGGGTATGTTAAGAAAGAAATCAGAAAAATTGAAGAGTTACTGAAAAAAGACAGCATATGGTAAGAGTCAATGGAAGATATGTCCAGATATAAAGAGCTGGAAAAGGAGCATGCGGAATGCGACACCCCTTCTTGGGTCATCACAAAGTTACCCAAAAGCGGAAAATTAAATTATTATATGCTGGTTATTTTCGGAAAATAAACTTTATAATAAACGTTTTATCGCGAAAATGGTGATAATTTTTTTTTTAAAGATCGAGGACATAATAACCGTATATACATCTATATATATGCATCATCAGTTAAATACACACTACATCGCTAATAGGAGATCACAAAAGGGCCCTCATAAGTATAGGCCATTCTCCAACAAACTAAGTAAAGAAAATAAAGACATATACATATAAAGTAACGAGCAGTCTAGAACCATACAAAAACTCATGGCTCTCAGTAGCCAGATCAAAAATGACAATACTCGCTACCCCAGAAACTATACCTATAGCTGGTCAAGCTAATGAAAACCATTGGGGAGATCATGATGATCAACCCCACCTACAGCAGATGTATCTGATGAAGACACCTCTGCTCCCGCTCCCTCGTCGGGAGAATCATCATCATTAACAGCAGGAGGGTGGAACTCAAGATCGTCCTCAAAGTACTCATCTGGGTCCTCCTCGACCTCGTCCAAAACTACCTGAACAGGAGGTACTACTGGTCCTGCTATCTGAAGCGGCTGAATCGGCTGAGGTGGCATGTCAAGTAACCGGTGCTCAGCCAAGTACTGTATGTATAGCCATACTGGAGGTAGAGATACCTCAACAGTCTCCACAACATGCGTCCACTGCTGCGGTCCTGCCTATACCGTGCCGACAACCTCTCTACTAGGGCCGTAATAGGTGGCGCTGAGTGCCCCAGGGTTTATCTCCCAAGCACCACCATGATGTGCGTGATCAAACATGATCAAATGTAGCCTCGAATGTACCAGAGGCATATCCGGGTCCATCTAATCTCAGACGTAAATATATATGCACAGGTAGAGAAACCACAAATAAAACATGCAAGAGTGAAAAACCAATATATGGATTTTACTCGGAAAACACATACACATATACATGTTATACAAATATAAGCATTCATATTCAAGCAAGTAGTTTATCAATGGGTTTCACGCCCCAAACATCATCATTGGAAAAGCTATGCATCAACACTTCATATACATCGTCTAAATTCGTACTTAATCTCATGAGATATCCCAACACGTGGTGAGTTTTGATCAGGCTCGATTGCCATCCTATGGCGTAAATGCACGCAGCCAAAACCCATTGCACACTGTCCAACACCGGGGCACAGTGATAAAACCGTAAATAGGGTTTCATTGTCCAACAAGGTACAATGAAGAAAATCATAGCATGAAATACCTGACGTCGCAAGGTAATCACACATAAAACTGCGGGCACGTCTGCCAAATGCATGCAAAACACTTTGCTCTTAACACTTTTCTTGTATTCAATCTTTCTTTGTCGAAGCTCAAAATGGCTTACGACTAACATAGTTTTAAACATCTTTAAAACTTTCATTAATAACACAGAACCTCAAAGTCCGAGTGCTCAATCACAAAACCTCTAGACCGTTGCACCAGTCATAGGTTCGTGGTAATAGAAAACATCTTCAATGTTTTAACACAGTATACACCACATATATAGTAGACACCAAGTCTACAGGACCTCAAGTCCATAACACAACGAACTGTAATATCCCGATACCTCAGTTACTAAGTTCAACACCACTTTTAACACTGTTGAGTTAAACTTGATTTTGGAAAATCTTTTCAAATAGGAAATTCTTCAATAAAATCATTAAATACTAAAACTTAGTTTTCACAAAGATGAGTCACTTGAGGCTTAAACTTATTTAAAATACATAGTGCTGTTTTCGAAATACTTTTCTAAAATATAATTAAATTATTTTCAACAATTAATTTCATAAAATAACTTTTTATAATATTACGGAATTTCTTACGTAAAAATCAGCAGTACAAAAATAATTTCACGGTTACGCCCTCACTGTGACTCATAATTCACTCTTACAGCGATAAATCATTAAAATAATGATATTTTCCAAAATTCCTTATTTTTCCCAAATAAAAATTCCCATTAATATTAGATTCCAATATTTTACCGTTAAAATATTGAATATAATTTATAAAGCTTCTTAAAGCTTTTATTCGATTAATTGAATTGGGCACTGACCACTGTCAGGCTTCTCAAACAACAATCAACAATAATATCACAGAAATATTCCCAGGCAGATCATGCATCACAACACATTATAATATAATTGCAGATAAACAATTTAAATGCAATTAAACTATCACAGATAATAAAAACATAACTTAAACAACTTAAATAAATACCAACAGATAAATAATTACAGACAAACACTTGATAGCATATAGCCACCGAATAAATCCCAAAGGTAATCCCCTGTTACCTCTCGAAGATTTCTTAGCGGTTTAAATGAAGTTTGTCAGAAGTCTGGTCTCACGTACACAATCGATTCACTAAACTTTCATCAATCACAATCAAATAATTATTAATCAAACAATTAAAATATCCTAATTCTCTATAATAGGTCATGGCCTCCATAGGGTTTAGTGGCTAAAAATTTCTAGAATTGCCTAAGTCATTGGATTAATGATCCTAATTACTTGAGACAATGAATTGATGATAAATCAACAAAGTTTGAATCAAAAACTTCCTAACTCCTAAAAACCTAGATTCGGCCTTAAGATAAAAATATGGCAAGAGATTTTGGTTTGATAACATATCTTGGATTCCACATGAATTCATGCTAGAAGAATAGAATACATGATCATTTTCTAACATTTGAACAAAAACTCCTCCACCCTTTTTTCCCTAAGGTTCGGCCTTGACTAGAAATTAGGGGAGGAAATTTTGGTTTTCAATATACTCTTGGATTATGATAGAAGTGATGATAATAGGAACATAGAAATTGGTCTCACATTTTGAGGATTTTTCTATGATTTTCTATGATTTATCAAAGTTAAGAACAACTAAGATGAACATCATGAAATAAGCTTTAAAACAAGGAATTTTTAAGACTAGAACGTGCTTCATGGAAATGAAACCTTGGCCATGAAATTGGGCTCTAGGCCGCAGTCCTTAATGGGTTTGAATGGCAAGAAATTGGCCCACTTCACTTAGTGTATCATGGAAATTAGTTTAGAGACCAAAATGTAATTAATAGAAAGTTTAAGGATAAAAATGCAATTGTTAAAAATTGCTTTAATAACCCTAAGCCACATTAATCCTCTCACATGGATGACTTATTCCATAAGAGAATATAGGGTTTATCCACTTATCTAGTCCCGAATCTCCCGTAATCAGCTCCGTCGTTCACCCGATTGAATATAACGTCCGTAAAACGTATATTATTTCACTTTTAATGAAATAATTCTAAAGATACACAATCGTAGAAAATAAAATAAAAACCTTAAGTTTTTCGTTCGTGAATTAAAATTAGGTCTTTTGATCAGTATAAATATACTATCAGTGAAATTCGCAGGCCGGGTTTCGCCTGACTTTTCAACCTATATTTTAATCATAGCTTTCTACGTTCAAGTAGAATTGAGTGGGTAAACTCCGTTTATTTAAAATAATTTTCTAAAATGTAAATAAACATATAAACATATTCATATGTATTTCTGTTATTTAAAACAGTGAAAAACAGGGTGTTACATTACTTCGCCACTAAAAAAAGAATTTCGTTCTCGAAATTATGTACCTGTAAACAAATCAGGATACTGTAACTTCATTTTGTCTTCCACCTCCCACGTTGCTTCATCAGTCACGTCATCCCAAATAACCATGACCAATGAGATTTGTTTACCTCTGAGCTGCTTCGTCATCTTATCCGTGATTCGTACAGGTAAAGTCTCATAAGATAGGTTTTCTTTTAGTTGTACTAAATCAGGTTCAATTACGTAAGATGGATCAGGAATATATTTCCTTAATTGTGAAACATGAAAAACATCATGAAGATTGGAAAGAAACGGTGGTAAAGAAATTTTATAGGCTACTGGACCTACACGACGAAGAATTTGGTAGGGTCCAATGAATTTAGGAGTGAGTTTCCTGGATTTAATTACCCTGCCAACCCCAGTCGTTGGCGTGACTCTCAAAAACACATGCTCACCTTCCCCAAACTCAAGAGGTCGCCGTCTCTTGTCAGCATAACTTTTCTGTCGACTCTGAGTTGTCCGCATTTTCTCCTGAATCATTTTCATCTTTTTTTTGTCGTTTGTTGCACGATATCTGGTCCTATCATAGCACTTTTACCATCCTGGTACTAACATAAAGGCATTATGCACCATCGACCATACAAAACTTCATAGGGTGCCATTCCTATGCTCCAGTGAAAACTGTTATTGTAAGTGAATTCTATCAATGATAGATACTCATCCCAACTTCCAGCATTTTCCAATACACAGGCTCTCAACAAATCTTCAAGAGACTGAATTGTCCTCTTCGATTGTCCATCCGTTTGAGGATGATAAGCTGAACTCAATCCGAGTCTCGTTTCCAATGATTGACAAAAAGTGAGCCGACTTGGTCAGCCAATCAACTATTACCCATATAGCGTCATACCCTTTTCGAGTCTTTGGCAAACTTGACACGAAATCCAACTCAAAACCATCCCATTTCCATTCTGGAATGTCTAAAGATTGTAGCATTCCTGCCGGTCTCTGATGTTCAACTTTGGCCTTTTGACAAGTTAAGCATGCAGCTACAGGCTCCATTACGTCTTTCTTCATGCCATACCACTAATACAATTTATTGAGATCTTGATACATCTTAATAGCTCCCGGATGTAAACTTAAATTAATCTTATGAGCTTCTTCAAGAATTAACTTTCTCAGCTCGGTATCGTTCGGTACACAAATCCTTTCACCGAATCTTAAAATTCCATCATTCCCTTCTTTAAATTCCGACACACCGCTCCTTGTCGCACTAATTCTCTTTCTCCTCGTAGGTACTGATCACTTTCTTGCTTCTCTTTAATTTGTTCCATCAGTCCATTTGAAGCATTAATCATACCTAAACATAATTTTCCTGGCGACATCTTAATTGTCAATCGCATATCTCGAAATTGTTCCAACAACTCTTGGTCTTTAACCATCATTATCGATATATGCATTGATTTCCTGCTCAAGGCATCCGCTACTACGTTTGCTTTTCCAGGGTTGTAGTCCTTTAAAAACTCCAACCAACGCCTCTGCCTCATGTTAAGCTCCTTTTGATCGAATAGGTATTTCCAGATTTTATGGTTGCTGAAAACATTGAAAGTCACTCCATACAAATAATGTCTCCAGATTTTTAAAGCAAATACCACTACTGCTAACTCCAAGTCATGTGTAGGATAGTTCCTTTCATGAATCTTCAATTGTCTTGAAGCATACGCTACGACTTTTCGGTCTTGCATTAGTACACATCCTAACCCTTGATGTGAAGCATCACAATAAACCTCAAAAGGTTCATCAGGATCAGGTAATACCAACACAGGTGAAGTAGTCAATGTTGGTCATGGCAACCATTACCCAAGGGGGGGGGGGGTGAATTGGGTTTATAAAATTTTCTAATTTAATTACGAAAAACGATTTTATCAATATAAAATATTAAATCACACAATAAACAATAAACAAATGATGAACAAATGAGAAATAATATGAATTAAATAATAAAGAGATAGGGAAGAGAATACTTGCACACAGATTTTATCCTGGTTCAGCCACCAACCACTTGTGACCTACGTCCAGTCCCCACTCCACCTATGGGATTTTCTTCCACTAATAAACAAGCTTATAAACTGGTGCTTGCAAACCTTTGTACACAACAGAGCACTCTAACCACGTCTCCTGGGATACCTCACCCACCACGTGTAAGAGCCTCAACGACCTCTAGCACTCTCCCTCACGTCTCCGGGATACCTCACCCACGCTTCTGAGCCTAGAGTTGTATACCAAAGGGATGCCTCACCCTTTACAACAGAAGGATACATCACCTTCTAATCAGAGGGATACCTCACCCTCTACCTAGGGATATCACACCCTATTTCTGAGTTGACACAGTGCGTTTGATTTGCAAAAATTCAGGGGACTGGACAGCACAAAAATTTTTGTCCCCTGTTTGATTTGAAAAGTGGTCAGTGGACAGGACAAAAAATGGGGTGAAGGACAGGACAAAAACCCAGAATTTTGTCCCCCACCAAACCATGGGACAACTTTTTGTCCCATGGACAGACTAACAAAAGACAAAATTATCCTTACATCTCTCTTCTCTCTCTCTCCTCTCTCCCTCTCTCCTCTCTCTCCCTCTCTCTCTCCGTCTGTCCTGTGCCCAGAGAGTAGAAGAAACTGAAGCACTCTAGATAGTGCAGATGATACAAATTGAAGTCCTATGAGTATGATGATATTCTCAGAGAATTTGGCTCAAATTATTTCAGAGTGTAAGACAATTTTTGTTCAATTATTCTCTGTATTATCGTGACAACAAATCACATTTTATATGTTCAGGAATTTGACCGTTTGAAAACTAATTTAGAAACATGTGATTTTAGAGAAAGTGAACGTTGGCTCAATAATAAGCAAAATGCTGATTCTGTTAATATACCATGCCAAATCAATTCAGTAATGAACCAAATGGTGTAGCAATAAGTTAACATTATTAAATTAAAAAGACTGCCACTTTGGAATTCAAACACATGTATAAAATCAATGGTTATAAGTTTCATTGGAGAAAGGAAATCAAACTAAATTGCCGTTTGAAAGGAATATCATTCAAATTTTATTCAATGGAAAATTTCAATTGATAAATATATTATTCAATTAATATGCACCGATTGAAAATTTGATTGAAACAATTAAAATAATTCATATAATATTGAATGAAAATCAATTGAAACGTTAACTGGATTTTTATAGGATTTGGATATATATATATATATATATATATATATATTTGACACTTTGATTGACCATTGATTCTCCTTAATAGAGGTATATCAAATTAAGCTATCAACCTAAAAGATTTGCATGTTCCTTTTTCAACAATTTGCAACGGACAAAAATTGATATTGCTTTAAAATATTAAAATCTGTATGGCTTAAAAACTTATACATCTATTGCCATAGCTTGGCCAATAAAAAAAAATATTATTTTAAAGCAATTTAAAGCTTGCTATATCATAAAATCATTTTGGCAAAAGGCATGTTCTTAATTATATATTTTAATTAAATTAATTAACTGAGCCAAATCAAGTTTAGTCATCATACTCTTACAAGACATCTAAGACTTATTATATTACCCAATCTCGCTTGAGGTCTTGATGCTTGAAATGATACTCTTAGCTTGTTTTCTTTGCTAGCCTTTGAGTACCTGAATGCTTATAAATAATATTTTATTTTTGTCCTACATGCTTAATGTTAGTGTGTTTGTCAATCATCAAAACATAATCAAATAAATAATTACATTCTCCCCCCTTTTTGATGATGACAAACCTTACCTTTCTTACATGAGTAATGTGTTTATCAGAGTGTACTTGCAGTAGGTATGTGTGGAAAGTATTAACATTACTCAAAGAAAGCATCAGTAAAATATATTTACTTATTCCTCCCCCTTTTGACATTATCAAAAATGAAAATATAGTGGAGAGAAAAAAAGATATGTCAATAAGAGCAATAAACATTGCCATCAAAACATAATCAAGACAAATTATATCCATTTGTGTCCTCAATGAGTAAGCAAGCAGATTGCATTATTTCTCCTGTTTATTCTCCCCCTCATTATATAATTTCTTTTTAACATGTTCCCCTCTTTCTATGTATTCATCCTCCTTAACCATATAATGAAATTTATTTGCAAGAAGGTTTGAGGATAAATTCCATTTTAGTTTTTCCCTTTATGATAGACAATATAATTTAAAGATGAGAAGATTTATATTCTCAAACATATTATTCAGAGTTGCAGCGCGGTTTAAATAAATAAATATCCTCTTGCAATGTTCATCAAGTAACAAAAGGTTTTCATTTAAATTCTCCCTCTTATGACTAACAATTCTATGCACTCATACTCCCTTTGGGAAACAATTATTTCTCCCCCTTTCAAAAATAATTTTGCAAATATACACTTCATCCCTATTTGCACTTGAATTCAAAATTATATTTTGGGCATTGTAAAGATACAAGATTTCTAAGAAAACAAGACCATCATGAAAATTTGTATAAGCACTTTGGAACAAACAAAGATCAAACGCTTTTACATAGTTACAAAATCAATAGTTCTTCCCAACTAAATGAGAACAATGATAACTCTTATTTAAAAACCTTTTGTCAATTCTCAGAACCAACTACACTAATACACTGTATTGCATCAATGACCTATTCAACTTTTAGATAACATCACGCAGCGTAAGGATAGGCACCAACAATTCAATATATGATTTATTTCAAGGTATAGTTCAATATCAGGATCAATGAAGATTAAAGACATATTTACAGCACAAGATTTAACAATTTCTTCTTTTGTCAAAAAAAATTTCTTCTTGTTTCATGAATATACACATATTTAGTATTTTCAAACAAGAATGCATATTAAAAAAAATCTCCAAATAATCATGTCAAGACATTTATGCATATAAAGGAAAAGAGTGAAATCACTTCACCAGCTCAAAATCAAGGCAACAAAGATTATCATGTCATATTCAAACAAAGGTTTTCACCTATCTTAGCATGCTAGCATGTTTAAAGAGATATTGCCCCGAAAAGCATAACATTGAATAAAATAGGTCCATTATAATTTTATAATTATCATGTATATTGCAGTTAAAGCACTGTGAAGGATAAGAAATAAAGATTACCAATTTTGATAAAAGATTGTGGACCTGTGTAAATTTAATCGTTTCACCTAGGGTTTTGAACTCCAATAGGGGCTTTTCCGCTTTCCATACTTCAAAGTTATTGAATTTGCTAATGAGCCACCATGTGATATGAAGGCTTTTGATACTTTGGCTTTTCCATTCAAGGAATTGCCTTTTCTTACCCATCGCTTCTTCATTTGAGTGTTGACCTTTATGAGTTCCATATTTTTCTCATGACAAGCTTTCATAAAGGGGCTCTTGCTTCGGTTAACAATAATTGCACTTTTGAACTTGGGAAGCGTTTTGCTTGTTGTCTTATCCTTTTCTTGACCAAAATGTCCATCATTTTGCAATTTTTCCTGCACATTAGATAAGGTAGAGGAACTTTTTGGTACCCATTTCATCTTGGGTCCTTGAGGTTTAATGGATAAACATTTATAATCTTTTGGAACCCATAATAATTTATTTTTCACATAAGAATTTCTCCTATAACGGCATAGATAAGAAATATGTCCTTGATGACCACAATAATTGCAAATTATAGATGAAGGCTTGGTCTTTTTGAGATCATTATAGAAAATATTAGAATTTTTAGGTTGTTGACTCCTCAAAATATTTTGGTCACAATCATTGCTTGATTTTCCATGTAGAATAACATTATTTTTCTTTTCATTGACACACTCAGAATAAGAACATGGAAACTTTTCAACTTTGGTACTTTTTGATACACATTCCTCAACTTGATTTTGAAGGTCAATACAATTTTTACAAGTAGTTGAGGGGTTACAGTTAAAAGGCGTTTCCTTGTTAAGAAATGCATACTCATCTTTCAAGTTATCAATTTCAATTTCAATGGATGATATCTTTTCTAAAGAATTCAAGTTTTTCTTTTCTAAATTAATCAAGCCATTATAGACATCATCATATGCTTGTTGTAATTTATCATATAAAGAACTATCATTAAATTTAGCATCATTTACCTCAAAGTCCTTTTGCACCATGCGTAAGCTTGTTTCAATTCTTAGCATATTTGGCTCCTCATTGTCATGATCTATTTCCTTAATCGACGTTTCAAGGATGTGCTCCTTTTGATTTTGCCCTGCCTCTTGCTTTCTATGTATACTTTTATCCACATGAAAATTGTTAGCAAGATAAATAGAATCAAGCATATTCATTATATCCTTTGCACAAGAACAATCCTTAATTCTAGCATATGCTTCATCATTCAGACTATTTCTCAAAATTAGCATTGCTTTAATATTTAAGGAAAAGTAATTTCTATCAAATTCATTCCATTGTGATTTGGGTTTAGCAACAAAACCATTAAGCACAATTTCCCACAAATCAAAATCTATTGCTTGCATAAAAATTTCTATTCTTGCTTTCCAATAAATGAAATCTACACCGTCAAAAGAGGGTGGTTTATTAAAATCACAAAAATTCATTTTTCAAAGAAAGCGCTTTTAAGGTTGCCGACAAATAGGATCTTTCACTCTAAGCTGTTAAGCTTTTAACCAGAGCCGAAGCTCTGATACCACTTGTTGGTCGTGGCAACCATTACCCAAGGGGGGGGTGGGGGGGGGGGGTGGGGGAGGGGGGGGTGTGAATTGGGTTTATAAAATTTTCTAATTTAATTTACGAAAAACGATTTTATCAATATAAAATATTAAATCACACAATAAGCAATAAACAAATGATGAACAAATGAGAAATAATATGAATTAAATAATAAAGAGATAGGGAAGAGAATACTTGCACACAGATTTTATCCTGGTTCAGCCACCAACCACTTGTGACCTACGTCCAGTCCCCACTCCACCTATGGGATTCTTCCACTAATAAACAAGCTTATAAACTGGTGCTTGCAAACCTTTATGCACAACAGAGCACTCTAACCACGCCTCCTGGGATACCTCACCCACCACGTGTAAGAGCCTCAACGACCTCTAGCACTCTCCCTCACGTCTCCGAGATACCTCACCCACGCTTCTGAGCCTAGAGTTGTACACCAAAGGGATGCCTCACCCTTTACAACAGAAGGATACCTCACCTTCTAATCAGAGGGATACCTCACCCTCTACCTAGGGATATCACACCCTATTTCTGAGTTGACACAGAGAGTAGAAGAAACTGAAGCACTCTAGATAGTGCAGATGATACAAATTGAAGTCCTATGAGTATGATGATATTCTCAGAGAATTTGGCTCAAATTATTTCAGAGTGTAAGACAATTTTTGTTCAATTATTCTCTGTATTTTCGTGACAACAAATCACATTTTATATGTTCAGGAATTTGACCGTTTGAAAACTAATTAAGAAACATGTGATTTTAGAGAAAGTGAACGTTGGCACAATAATAAGCAAAATGCTGATTCTGTTAATATACCTTGCCAAATCAATTCAGTAATGAACCAAATGGTGTAGCAATAAGTTAACATTATTAAATTAAAAAGACTGCCACTTTGGAATTCAAACACATGTATAAAATCAATGGTTATAGGTTTCATTGGAGAAAGGAAATCAAACCAAATTGCCGTTTGAAAGGAATATCATTCAAATTTTATTCAATGGAAAATTTCAATTGATAAATATATTATTCAATTAATATGCACCGATTGAAAATTTGATTGAAACAATTAAAATAATTCATATAATATTGAATGAAAATCAATTTAAACGTTAACTGGATTTTTATAGGATTTGGATATACATATATATATATATATATATTTGACACTTTGATTGACCATTGATTCTCCTTAATAGAGGTATATCAAATTAAGCTATCAACCTAGAAGATTTGCATGTTCCTTCTTCAACAATTTGCAACGGACAAAAATTGATATTGCTTTAAAATATTAAAATCTGTATGGCTTAAAAACTTATACATCTATTGCCATAGCTTGGCCAATAAAAAAAATATTATTTTAAAGCAATTTAAAGCTTGCTATATCATAAAATCATTTTGGCAAAAGGCATGTTCTTAATTATATATTTTAATTAAATTAATTAACTGAGCCAAATCAAGTTTAGTCATCATACTCTTACAAGACATCTAAGACTTATTATATTACCCAATCTCGCTTGAGGTCTTGATGCTTGAAATGATACTCTTAGCTTGTTTTCTTTGCTAGCCTTTGAGTACCTGAATGCTTATAAATAATATTTTATTTTTGTCCTACATGCTTAATGTTAGTGTGTTTGTCAATCATCAAAACATAATCAAATAAATAATTACAGTCAACCTTCGTTTTAACTCTTGAAAACTTTCCTTCACATGCTTCAGTCCATATAAACACTTGATCTTTTCGAGTTAATTGGGTAAGTGGTCCTACTATTTTAGAAAATCCCTCGATGAATCTTCTATAGTATCAGTTAAACCCACAAAACTACGAATCTCTGTTACAGTCTTGGGCCTTTCCTACTGTAAAACAACCTCAACTTTTGACGAATCTACGGTAATTCCATCACTCGAGAATACATGTCCTAGAAATTGAACTTGGTCTAACCAAAATTCACACTTTTCAGGTTTCGCGTAAAGATTTTTCTCCTTTAAAATTTGGAGAACCACGCTGAGATGTTCAACATGTTTTTCTTTACTGGGAGAATATATTAGAATATTGTCTATAAAAACAACGACAAACTGATCTAAGTAAGGACGAAAAATCCTATTCATGTAATCCATGAATATAGATGGAGCATTCGTCACTCCAAATGGCATCCCAAGGTACTCGTAATGCCTGTAGCGTGTTCAAAACGCTGTTTTAGGAACATCCTCCGCCTTCACGCGAATTTGGTGATAGCCCGAACGTAAATCTATCTTCAGGAAAATGACTGCTCCACGTAATTGATCCATTAAGTCATCTATTCTTGGAAGCGGATACTTATTTTTAATCGTTACTTTATTCAATTGACGAAAATCTGTGCATAAACGAGAAGTTCCATCTTTCTTTTTCACGAGCAAAACTGGAGCTCCCCACGGCGATACACTAGGTCTAATGAACTCCTTTCTCATCAGCTCCACTAATTGTTCTCTTAAGTCCTCAAGTTCTAATGGCGATATTCGATATGGTGCTATCGATATTGGTCCAGTGCCTGGAACCAGATCAATCGCGAACTCAATCTCCCGAACAGGTGGTAGTCCAGGTACATCTTCAGGAAAAACCTCCAGAAACTCGTTGACAACGGGTATACACTGCAAGTCTAACTCACTTTTAACGTCTAAGGAAAATAATAATATGTATCCTTGCGCTCCCTCTTTTAAAGAAGCTTTTACTTGATTAGCAATTAAAAATCCAGAAATCTCATCCGTAGGAAAAACTAAAGTTTTATGTGCACAGTCTATTACGATATGGTTGGAAAACAACCAATCTATGCCTAAAATTACATCTAACTGTATTAAAGGCAAACAGATCAGGTTAACAAGAAAATGTTTATCCTGAATAATGATAGGACAATTCAAGCAAATAGAAATGACTAATACTGGCTTAGCAGTAGGAGTTGAAACAATAAGATCACATGACAAAGAAGAAACAGGCAATTTCAGCAGTTTCACACAATCCATCGAGATAAAAGAATGCGTCGCACTCGAATCAAAAAGTACAGTTAAAAGATTACCGTTTAAGTCATACTTACCTTATATGAGATTGTCAGAGTTTGAAGCCTCAGCTCCACTCATCGTATACACTCTCCCCTTGGCCGTTGGTTTATTTGTTCTGGCGTTATTGACAGTCGGTCCACGCTTAGGCGCATTGCAGTCCTTCACCAAGTGTCCCGCTTGATCACAATTAAAACATTTTGCTCCCCGCACTGGGCAAGCATCCAACATGTGCCTTGTATCTCCACAGTTAAAACATCTCCTAATCTGGCCTTGATTTTGATTCCTTTGGCCTCCACTCCCCGATGCAGCAAAATTCCAATGGTATTATTGTCGATTCTGGTTATTTCCCTGTGGACGGAAATAAGGTTTCTTCTGACTTTGTTTTCCTTTTCAATTATGGTTTTGGTTCTTGAAATGAGAGGGTCCACCAACATTCCCCCTATTATCCTTTCCTTTCCTCATTTGTTCGATCTTACGACTCATTTCAACTAGAGCTTGAAAATTACAAAGTTGCAGAGGTAAAACAGATTCCTTAATCTCAAATCACAGTCCGACCTCAAACCTCTCACACTTCCAGCTTTTATTCGGTTGAGCTTGAAAGAAATGGAAGTATTTGTCAAGTGACTCAAACTTCGCCACATACTCCCCCACAGATAATTCTCGCTGTTGTAACCCCAGAAATTGTTGTTCTTTCTCAATCCTTATGCTCTCCAGAAAATACTTGTCCATGAATTCAGTTGGAAAAATGTTCCAGGTAATGTCATGATGATCAGCTTCTAACAGTTGCCTGGCACCTCTCCACCAATACTCTGTATCTTCTATCAGTAGGAAAGCAGCATAGGTAACCCTAACTTCTGCTGGCGTGACCACCAACTCAAAGATTTTCTCCAGCTCCTGAATCCACAAATCAGCCTTCTCATGATCAGCATTCACACCAAACTGTGAAGGATTTTGGCTTGGAAACGCAATCAGAGCCTTGCCTTCCGCAGCTTGCAGATTCTGAGCATTCATAGATGCAGTTTGATTTGCAATCGCCGCTGCCACGTTTTCCATCGCCTAAGCCGCATAATCCACTCCTTCTTCATACCCTTCATTCATGTTACCACGACTGCCAACACGACCGCCTCTATGGCCTCTTCCGCGGCCGCGTCCATGTCCATGTCCAACTTCTGGTTCAACAACTGATTCCATAACTGACCTACAAGCCACAATCAGTTAAACCAACCAGAAACTGAAACGTAAACTTACTCATTACCACACATTACTTTTAAGAAGTAATTAAAACAAGTCTAAGTCAGAGATCACACAACATAGACATAACAGATCTATTTCCCAACATTCCCGAAAGACTCGACCAGCTCTGATACCACAAATGCGACACGCCTTCTAGGGTCATCACATAGTTACCCAAAAGCGGAAAATTAAATTATTATACGCTGGTTACTTTCGGAAAATAAACTTTATAGTAAACGTTTTATCGCGAAAATGGTGATAAATTTTTTTTAAAAAAAAACATTGAGGACATAACAACCGTATATATATCTATATATATGCATCATTAGTTAAATACACACTACATCGCTAATAGGAGATCACAAAAGGGCCCTCATAAGTATAGGCCATTCTCCATCAAACTAAGTAAAGAAAATAAAGACATATACATATAAAGGAACGAGCAGTCTAGAACCATACAAAAACTAATGGCTCTCAGTAGCCAGATCAAAAACTGACAAGACTCGCTACCCCAGAAACTATACCTATAGCTGGTCAAGCTAATGAAAACCATTGGGGAGATCAAGATGATCAACCCCACCTACAGCAGATGTATCTGATGAAGATACCTCTGCTCCCGTTCCCTCGTCGGGAGAATCATCATCATCAACAGTAGGAGGGTGGAACTCATGATCATCTTCAAAGTACTCATCTGGGTCCTCCTCGACCTCGTCCAAAAATACCTCAACAGGAGGTACTACTGGTCCTGCTATCTGAAGCGGCTGAATCGGCTGAGGTGGCATGTCAAGTAACCCGTGCTCAGCCAAGTACTGTATGTATAGCCACACTGGAGGTAGAGATACCTCAACAGTCTCCACAACATGCGTCCTCTGCTGCGGTCCTGCCTCTACCGTGCCGACAACCTCTCTACTAGGGCAGTAATAGGTGACGCTGAATGCCCTAGGGTTTATCTCCCAATCACCACCATGATGTGCGCCATCAAACATGATCGAACGCAGCCTCGAATGTACTAGAGGCATATCCGGGTCCATCTAATCTCAGATGTAAATATATATGCACAGGTAGAGAACCACAAATAAAACATGCAAGAGTGAGAAACCAATATATGGATTTTACTCGACAACTACATACTTGACACAACAGAAAACACATACACATATACATGTTATACAAACATAAGCATTCATCTTCAAGCAAGTAGTTTATCAATGGGTTTCACGCCCCAAACATCATCATTGGAAAAACTATGCATGAACACTTCATACACATCATCTAAATTCGCACTTAATCTCATGAGATATCTCAACACGTGGTGAGTTGATCAGGCTTGATTGCCATCCCATGGCATAAAGGCACGCAGCCAAAACCCATTGCACACTGTCCAACACCGAGGCACAGTGATAAAACCGTAAATGGGGTTTCATTGTCCAACAGGGTACAATGAAGAAAATCGTAGCATGAAATACCTGACGCCGCAAGGTAATCACACATAGAACCGCGGGCACGTCTTCCAAATGCATGCAAAACACTTTGCTCTTAACACTTTTCTTTGTGTTCAATCTTTCTTTGCCGAAGCTCAAAATGGCTTACGACTAACATAGTTTTAAACATCTTTAAAACTTTCATTAATAACACAGAACCTCAAAGTCCGAGTGCTCAATCTTGAAACCTCTAGACCGATGCACCAGTCATAGGTTCGTGGTAATAGAAAAAAATCTTCAATGTTTTAACACAGCATACACCACGTATATAGTAGACACCAAGTCTACAGGACCTCAAAGTCCAAAGGACCCCAAGTCCATAACACAACGAACCTTAGTACCCCGACGTTTCGGTTACTAAGTTCAACACCACTTTTAACACTGTTGAGTTAAACTTGATTTTGGAAAATCTTTTCAAATGAGAAATTCTTTAATAAAATCATTAAATACTAATACTTAGTTTTCACAAAGATGAGTCACTTGAGGCTTAAACTTATTTAAAATACGTACTGCTGTTTTCGAAATACTTGCCGTCGATACTTTTCCAATTTGCCGTCAATTAACATTTTTAAAGTCATTTAAGCCAAAACTTAGCATTTTCCACTTAAACAATTTTCTAAAATATAATTAAATTATTTTCAACAATTATTTTCATAAAGTAACTTTTTATAATATTACGGAATTTCTTACGTAAAAATCAGCAGTACAAAAATAATTTCACGGTTATGCCCTCACTGTGACTCATAATTCACTCTTACAGCGATAAATCATTAAAATAATGATATTTTCCAAAAAATTTCCCAAATAAAAATTTCCATTAATATTATATTCCAATATTTTACCGTTAAAACATTGAATATAATTTATAAAGCTTCTTAAAGCTTTTATCCGATTAATTGAATTGGGCACTGACCACTGTCAGGCTTCTCAAACAACAATCAACAATAATATCACAGAAATATTCCCAGGCAGATCATGCATCACAACACATTATAATATAATTGCAGATAAACAATTTAAATGCAATTAAACTATCACAGATAAAAATAACATAACTTAAACAACTTAAATAAATACCAACAGATAAATAATTATAGACAAACATTTGATAGCATATAGCCACCGAATAAATCCCTCAGGTAATCCCCTCTTACCTCTCGAAGATTTTTCAGCAGTTTAAATGAACTTTGTCGAAAGTCCGGTCTCATGTACACAATCGATTCCCTAAACCTTCATCAATCACAATCAAATAATTACTAATCAAATAATTAAAATCTCCTAATTCTCTATAATAGGTCACGGCCTCCATAGGGTTTAGTGGCTAAAAATTTCTATAATTGCCTAAAACATTGGATTAATGATCCTAATTACTTAAGACAATGGATTGATGATAAATCAACAAAGTTTGAATCAAAAACTTCCTAACTCCTAAAAACCTAGATTCGGCCTTAAGACAAAAATATGGCAAGAGATTTTGGTTTGATAACATATCTTGGATTCCATATGAATTCATGCTAGAAGAATAAAATACATGATCATTTTCTAACATTTGAACAAAGACTCCTCCACCCCTTTTTCCCTAAGGTTCGGCCTTGACTACAAATTAGGGGAGGAAATTTTGGTTTTCAACTTACTCTTGGATTATGATAGAAGTGATGATAATAGGAACATAGAAATTGGTTTCACATTTTTAGGATTTTTCTATGATTTTCTATGATTTATCAAAGTTAAGAACAACTAAGATGAACATCATGAAATAAGCTTTAAAACAAGAAATGAATTGAAGAAACAATAGCTTAAAGATGATGAGGAACATGAATCACCTCTTGGAAATGAAGAAATGTGCAAGAATCACCAAGCTCCTTCACAAATCAACAATGAAAGCTTAAGAGAGAAAAGAAGAATGGAGAGAAATGGAGAAGATGATAGTAAGCTCAAGATTTGTGTGGAATGATCTAGTTGCCTCATGAATTTATGAGTAAACCAAAAGGCCATGGGCCATGCGCAATTTTTGGGCTAAGAAAGCCCAAGTCCAATTGATTTTGAAGTTGGAAATAGCTTAAGGTATAATGAAGACATAGGAAAGTTTAAGACTAGAATATGCTTCATGGAAATGAATCCTTGGCCATGAAATTGGGCTCTAGGACGCAGCCCTTAATGGGTTTGAATGGCAAGAAATTGGCCCACTTCACTTAGTGTATCATGGAAATTAGTTTAGGGACCAAACTGTAATTAATATAAAGTTTAAGGATAAAAATGCAATTGTTAAAAATTGCTAACATAACCCTAAGCCACATTAAACCTCTCACATGGATGACTTATTCCTAAGAGAATATAGGGTTTATCGACTTATCGAGTCCCGTAATCAGCTCCGTCGTTCACCCGATTGAATATAACGTCCGTAAAACGTATATTATTTCACTTTTAATGAAATAATTCTAAAAATACACAATCATAGAAAATAAAATAAAAACCTTAATTTTTTCGTTCGTGAATTAAAATTAGGTCTTTTGATCAGTATAAATATACTGTCAGTGAAATTCGCAGGCCGGGTTTCGCCTGACTTTTCAACCTAAATTTTAATTATAGCTTTCTACGTTCAAGTAGAATTGAGTGGTAAACTCCGTTTATTTAAAATAATTTTCTAAAACGTAAATAAACATATAAACATATTCATATGTATTTCTGTTATTTAAAACAGTGAAAAACAGGGTGTTACACGAAATTGCTCCAAACTGAAGAAATCATATGGAGGCAGTGAAGTCGTGCAGTGTGGTTGAAAGAAGGGGACAAAAATACCAAGTTTTTCGATGGAAAAGCAAGTCAAAGAAGGCAGGTTAACAAGATTAAGAAGCTGAAGGATGAAGATGGGGTATGGTGGCATGGAGAAGAAAATATTTAGAGACTCCTTATTGCATACTTCTCAGATCTTTTATCATCATCCCAACCTTCAGATATTGCCAGGACTTATGAAGTTGTCAAATGTAAGCTCTTGGAAAATCACAAAAGTTGGTGTTCTGCTCTGTTCACAAGAAAAGAAGTTATTGAAGCAGTAAACCAGATGCATCCATTGAAGTCCCCAGGCCCTGATGGTCTACCCGCCCTCTTCTATAAAAAAAAATATTGGCATATAGTGGGCAGGGATGTGCATGAATTGGTTCTGGAAATTCCTAATTTGGAAAGGGCCCCTGATGATATAAACAAGACATTTATTGTTTTAATTCCAAAAGGAAAAAACCCTTACTCCCCTAAAGAGTTCAGACCGATCAGTTTGTGCAATGTGGTGATGAAGATAGTGACAAAGGCAATTGCAAACAGACTCAAACACATCCTCCCTGAGATCATAGATGAAGAGCAGAGTGCTTTTGTAAAAAGGAGATTGACCACAGACAATGCTTTAATTGCAATGGAATGCTTCCATTGGATGAAAAAGAAGAAAAAAGGTAAAAAAAAAAAAAAAAAGGATGATGGCTTTAAAACTTGACATGCCAAGGCTTATGATAGGATTGAATGGGAGTTTGTCGGAGGGGTGCTCACATTTATGGGTTTCCCAGATCAGTTTATCAATCTAATCCTTAGATGCATCTCTTCGGTCTCCTATCAAATTCTTATTAGTGGTCAACCAAGCAGGAGCTTTAGGCCTAAGAGAGGACTCAGGCAAGGGGACCCAATCAGCCCCTATCTCTTTAACTTGTGTGCGGATGTCCTTTCGGGTATGCTAAAAAAGGATGTGGAAAGTAGAAGAATACATGGAATCAAAGTTGCAAGGAAAGCTCCTCAGGTATCCCATTTATTGTTTACAGATGATAGTCTACTCTTTTCAAGGGCTAACCTTACAGAGGCAGAATATGTTATGAAAGTCTTTTCCAACTATCTGAAGGCTTCAAGACAAATGGTCAATTTGGATAAATCCGAGGCATCGTTTAGTTGAAATGTGCTTGATGAAGAAAAAGAAATGATCCGTAATAGAATGGGAGTTAAGATTGTGTTGTCTCATTCTAAATACCTGGGGGTCCCAGTAGTGTTTGGAAGATCCAAAAAGGAGGTTTTCTCCTTTGTTATTGATCGAGTCTGGAAGAAGCTGAAGGGTTGGAAGGAGAAGCACTTATTTAGAGCGGGTAAGGAGGTTCTTATCAAAGCAGTGGCACAAGCTATTCCAAACTATATCATGAGTCGCTATAAGCTTCCTGAGGGATGTTGTAATGATATTGAATCCATGCTGGCAAGGTTTTGGTGGGGCTCTAAAGATGGTGAAAGGAAACTGTACTGGATGAGTTAGGAGAGGACGTCAAGGGCAAAAAATAGGGGAGGCTTGGGCTTCAGAGGCAGCAGTGACTTCAATAAAGTTCTCCTTGGGAAACACTGCTGGAGAATTTTGAATGGTGAAAATACTTTGATGGGGAAAATCTTTAAGAGCAGGTACCACCCGTGAGGAACTTTCATGGAGGCCACAACAGGATTCCTCCCAAGCTATGCCTGGAGGAGCATTATGGGTGCTAGAGAGGTGTTGTTAAAGGGAACAAGATGGTTGATTGGGAATGGTGAGAAAATTAGAATTTGGCAAGATAGATGGATCCCAACACAAGCTAGTTTTAAGGTCTTTAGCCTAGTTAAAAACCTGAGTTCTAATGCTCTGGTTTCTGAGCTGATTGATAAACAAACTAAACAATGGAAGAAGGAACTTGTGTTCTCTTGTTTCTCTCTGTTTGAAGCTCAGCAAATTGTTAGCATCCCTATCTCCTTTAGGCTTCCAGAGGATAGAATGATATGGCACTGGAGAAAGATGGCGAGTACTCGGTGAGGTCGGCCTATCATGCGATGAGGGAGGAAAAAGCAAGTCTCTAACCAGGCCCATCATATGACTCTCATAAAAATCTCTGGAAGGAAATTTGACATTCACCTGTCCCAAATAGAACCAGGAGTTTCTCCTTTGGAGATTGGCTAAGCACATCCTCCCCACTCACAGCAATCTGAGCAAGAGAGGTTTGAATATTGATTTAAATTGTCCTTTATGTTGTATGAACATTGAAACTGATGAACATTTATTTAGCATTGCCACTTTGCTAAAAGAGTGTGGTTCTCTTCCACCTTAGGTCTTCATGCCCCAACTCATATAGATCTTAATGCATGGTTACTAAAATGGTTGACATATCAGGAACAAAATATTGTCCAAATTTTCTGTATTACCCTATGGAAACTATGGCAGGCTCGAAACCAGGTTATTTTCAAGCAAAAGGAAGCAAATCCTATGGAGGTGGCACAAGCAGCAGTGGAATTTGTCCAAGAATTCAATCAAGCAAACCCAAGGAAGTAGTAGGGATGGATCCAAAATCTGGTAAACTTGTCTACTTTCTGGCCAGAGTGGTGTATAATGATGGTAGATGCAGGGTGTTTTCCAGGTGGCTGCACTGCTTGGGGTTGCATAACAAAGAACATAGAAGGTGAAGTCATCATGGCAGCTTGCAAAAGAAAAGATATTGAAACTAATCCCATCCTTGCTAAAGCTCTAGGAATCAGATGGTGTCTCCAACTAGCCCTTGCCTAACAATTGCATAAGATAGCCATTTTCTCTGATGCTTCGGTTGTGGTAAACTGTATTAAGGACAGAATTAGTTTAGCTACTATAGAGCCCATTATCAATGATTGTAAATGTCTAATGAGTAGCTTAGAGGAAGTATCGGTAACCTATATAGGCAGACAATCCAATGTTGAAGCTCATAATCTAGTAGGAATAGCCAAATATGTTGGCTCAAGAACATGGATAGGATATGTCCCAAACCCTACAGGCTTTCAACTTTGTACTGTTGTTGTTCCCTTTCTTTGAATGAAGTCTTGAATTTCAAATATATATATATATATAATGTCAGCTGTAACACCCCGTTTTTCGTAAGTGCTTTCCTTAAGCTTGTTTTATTAAGCTAGAGTTGTTGGCTAAGGGCTTGGTAGGATTTTGACTTAAAAGTCCCTTTCTGGTACATGAGCACGCCCATGCTCATTAGCCAGCACGCTCGTGCTTAAAGTCAGAAGCGTGTCTCTAATTTTAAGTTGAGCACGCCCGTGCTCAACAGTGAGCATGACCATGGCCAATGTACTGACCGCGTCTCGATGACGCTAGGTTGAGCACGACCGTGCTCAAGGGTGAGCACGACTGTGCTCAGGTCCAAACTATATAGTTTTGCACGGAGACTGAGGGTTTTACGTGAAACCCTATTTTTAGTAGCAGCAGCCACCATATTGTGGCTACCTTTGCTTTTCTCCCTAATTTCTCTTTATCCATTGATACAGTGGAGTTTTGGAAACCTTTTGGGGAGCTTGGTCTATCGGTGTTAGTTTAGAGGTAAGGTTTCTCTCCCTTGTGTTTTCCTTTTCATGGTTTGAATCGGAAACTAATGGGTTTTGTGTTTTTGTTTAACCAAGGCTTGTTTTTGGATTGAGCCGCTCGAAGGGAAGGAACTGGTTTACTGTTAGGAGCTCACGTTTGCATTTAGAGGAACCTTCAATCCAGGTATAGGGAGAAAGGTAGTGTACTCATTAGGCAGTGGGGATAGTGTAAGGTAAAGGGGTTCCCATGACCCCGGTTTGTTATATGTGATTGTATGATTTACATGTCAGTTTTATTGATTGTGATAACATGCTGTTGACTGTTTCGAGTACCATGAATATATTGTCTATGTTCTTGATAGTTGTTTAATGAGCATGATGATATGTTAATTGTTGTTATTAATATGATTTTGGTTGATTGATGTTGTGGTTGTGATGATCAGTATGTTGATAAGATATTAATTGGTTAATTAGGTTTAATAAAAACGTGTTAAGTATAAAGGATTAAAGACCCTAAAATTTGGCTAAGAACTCGGTATTAGTCTCTGCCCAGAACAGTACTGTCGTGCATTGAGCACGACCATGCTGAACAGGGAGCACGACCGTGCTCCCAGTTTGAATTCTGGAAATGGCCGCGCATTAAGCACGACCGTACAACAGAGGAGCACGACCGTGCTGGATAGGAAGCACACCGTGCTCCACTTAAGCGGCAGCACGCCGTTCACGTGTTGAGCACGACCGTGCTGGGGTTTGAGCACGACCGTGCTGGGGTTTAAGCACGACCGTGCTCATCCCTCCTGGACAGAAACAGAATTAAAGGACTTAAGGGGTTTCAGACCCCATTTCCCAATGATGATAAGTTGATATAGCTAATCAAAGATGCAGATTAGACAACCGGTTAATAATTATCTAAGATAATTAAGATAATAAGATGCAAGTCGGTATCCGTTGGGTTACCGCATGTTGACAAGTTGTACCTTGGTCCTTAATGGCCAAGGGGACCTTGACCCCACGGTTTGGGTCTAAGGTATTGTTAATGTTAAAGTCTTGGGTGCTTATTGACCCAAGCATATTGAGTTGAACCTTGGTGCTTATTGGCCAAGGGAGCCTTGACCCCACGGTTTGGGTCTAAGGTTACGTTGACGTTGATGTTGAAAGTTTTGGGAGCTTCATGGCCCGAGCAAGGAGGTGGTTGAGATTGGTTGTTGTTGTGCCATTTGCATATAGCATTGGAGTTGTTGATGGGGGAGGTTCGACATAGGGGAGATTACCCGAGAGTACGGTGATCCGGCCATCCACGGTAGGTCACCCAAGGTTTGGTGACCAAGGCCCCCCGTGATGAGGCATCCACGGTTTGATGCATTGGCTATCCATGGGGTTCACCCAAGGTTTGGTGAACTGCTGGTGTTGGTGCTTCTATGGCCAATACGGATATGTAACTCCAAAGTCGTTCATCCTGAGTTAGTTTGGATCCACATGCATAGATGGAGTAGTGGAGTAGTTGATGCATTGCATCGCATAACATACTTGATTGATATGATAGTGTTGGACTTTGATATATGCTTTGTATGTACGGATGCAAGCTTATGATGATGCCATGTTTGTATGTTTACCTTATTTCCTATCTCCATGCTGTATATGTTTACATGAATCTTACTCCCCTTTATTTGTTTGTGTTTGGCCTGATCGGCATTTTGCAGAGGATGACGAGCAGCCCGGAGAGGAGTGACTCTGAGGAGCCACCACTCATAGTTAGGGCCTTCCTTTTATTAGATAGTTAGTTTCGGTTGTATTTCTGTGATGTACGGAATGGTTATACCAGCTCTGTTGTGACATCGGGTTGGGACGTTTTTATTGTTTTAATTGTTTATTAGTTTTTAAACTTGGTTTATTTTTCGCGTTGTAAACTGGTTCATGTGGGACTTTTCTACCCATGGACAAATGTATTATTTTATCTAGTAAATGCATGTTTATTTTAATTGTTTTTATATTAAATGCCTTATAACATACAGGATAGAAGGGTGTCACATCAGCACCAACCAATTATTGGAGATGGCCTATGATAAAGGTAGCATGATTATTTCTATTCCTCAGTATTTTATTCTTTTGGTCTTTCTACTCTAGGACCAACAACATGACCCGTCCGTGCTTGTTGCTAATGCAAAATCATACTTGAGCTGAGGAAAAAAACACTATTTCGCAATCCACCAAACAAAGGATAATTTCTTTTTAATAAGGCAGTATTTGGTGCATGGATCTACCAAAATAGAATAAAGTGTGTCTAATTATTTTGTTTTCTTTGATTCTACCTTTTAATAGAAACTAAAATATACCAGTTTTGACCCTCGTGTTTTGTTCATATAGGACAGACGCATATGTTTTGTTCTATCCCATTTTAATACACTTACCAAATGCTACATAGGTTTTGTCATATAAAACCTTAAAATCATTGTCAGCTTACTTGTAAATTTTGGCAAGTGAGATAATTAAGATATTATATTAAGGTTAAAGTATAATTTAGACACTATAATTTATAGTCTTCAAATTCCGGTCCCAATATTAAAAATAGGCTAAAATACCATTTGGGTCCCTTAACTTATTTTTTAGTTTCAATTTGGTCCCTTAACTTTTCAAAGTTACAACTTAGTCCCTTAATTTGTCTCTATTGACCCAAGTTAGTCCTCTCTATCAATAAAGTCAGTAACGATGTTAACTCTTAGTCCCTTATGTTTTGAATGAGTTTCAAATTGGGCCTTTAAATTGTTACGAGTTTCAAACTGGTCCTTTAAATTATTAACGAGTTTCAAGCTGGTCCTCAAAAAGTTAATACCGTTACTAACTCATTGACGGAGGGGACTAACTTGGGTCAGCAGAGACAAATTAATGGACCAAATTGAAACTTTTAAAAGTTAAGGGACTAAACTGAAACCAAAAAATAAGTTAAGGGACCAAAATGGTATTTTAGCCTTAAAAGTATTTTGAAGTTGGTCCTCACACTTTCAATTATTAGCAAAGTAGTCCTCATCGTTAATGGGGTTTTAAGTTTGAACATCCCTAGTGACTCATCAAAGAGGAGTTGGCATGGCTTCTTCTTAATTTCTATCCCACTTGTATCATTGTTGATCAGTATCATCTCTCAAAAATTCCACCTCCATCAACTCCACCATTAAATCAACCTTGATGGCTTCTTGCTACCTCAACATGCTCCAAATTAGGGTTGGCATAATGATCTATGGATCTATTATCCATCTAGCTCATCCATGAGAAAATCCATACAATCCATCCATTTATAAAATAAAATAAAATAAGATTAGATTTTCTTGTGTGGATGATTTATGACCCATGCACTTAAAAAAAATTGTTGGACCAACAATCAAAAAGTAGTGGATCAATTTTTATACACTTCTATTCTCTACCAATATGTGTGAGACGGCAGAGATGTCTTCACTACAATTACGCTCATAACCCTATTTTCTCTTTCACTCTTTCCTTTTCTGCTCCCATATGTAATTTCTATTACTTGGTCTATAACATTTCCGTTGATAATCTTTGAGAACAATGGTTATTGGATCTTTGTTTTGCTTTTGTCAGATATAAAATGGATGACGAAAGGAACCTTCATTTATCATCTGGAAACATTGTTCTACGTCTCGTCTCAACAGAGAGGGTAGAGAGGGAAACAAGAGATAGATGGCGAGAGCATAGAGAGAGGAGGGAGAGGAGATAGGGAATGAGAGATAGAGGGAGAGAGAATATTTTCAAAGTTATTTAAATTTTAAATTTTTTTTTTATGGATGGATGAGAGATAATATTTTGATATAGTCATAAAGATTAATTAATTTTTTAAAATGATTTTGAAGGATTGATTGGATATCCATCCTTATAAAAAAATAATTGCTCGTGGATATGCTGGATGATTTTTATTAAGTGGATCATGAATGGATTGGATTTGTTTTAATGAATTTTTAATGGATCGTAATGGATTAATGGATTGTTTTTAATCTATTCATTATAATCCGAACAAAATATTACCCAATCCATTCATTTGCCACCCTTACTCTAAACCTGAGTGAGCTCCGCTTAAAAGGGTGAGCATTGTACAATCTAGCTATTAGAGGAAAGCATGAAATCATGGACTCAAATCCAAACTAGCTTTCGGAGAAAGCTGAGAGTTTGAAGAGATCGACGATGAAAGCCATGGATTTCAATGTTGAGCTTGCAACAACAGTTGACGGAAGCCATGGAGCCGATCTCGAGCTGGCAGGGATGGCGAAAGCCATATACTTCGAGCTTGATTTTACTTTTTTGCCTTCCATTGTAGGAAGCCTTGCTCACCTCTTTTGTCACGTAGCCTTTTCCCTTAGTCATCGAAGAAGAACCTTAATCGACTAATGACAGTGTATTGAAGGTCACTATTGAAAATTCAACATCCGCTCCCTCAAATCCATGTTGAACAACTCCGTTTAACATCAATTGGTTTTAAAATGCAATCTAACGGTCTCCACATTCGAGCTAAAGTAAGAAATAAAGGAATGCGAAAAGAGTGAGATGGAGATTAAGATGTGGTGAAGTGGTGGTGGCTACGGTAGGCATGGCTAGTGATGATAAAGGATCAACATTGTTGCAAGTACTTGCTGGACTAGCAAGCTAGATCTATACAGGGAAGAGAATATGTGAGAGATGATACTTAGAGACCATGTGGCAAGAGTATGATTGAAAAAGAAGCTAGAAGGACAGATTTTAAAACTTTTTCTAGAGTCTAAATTAAATATAAATATAATTAAACTATAAGAAATAAGGTCAAATTTTAAGTTGGTCATGTACATATATAAGTGTCAAAACGAGTCAAACTTGATGGGCCAATCCGATTAACTCAATAGTATGGGATGATTTTAAACAATTCAAGCCCGATCTTCTTAAGTTTGGGCTGACCCAGCCCGTGAATTAAATGATCTAATACATGCTAGCCCAAAATGGGTCTAGCCAACCCGCTAGCTCGAATTTCGTAATGAGCTCCTATACTTTTTTACATGATGATCTCCTTTGTTTTTCTTTTCTTTTTTTGGGATGACTGTAAATGATACACTATTGAATGTGAATATGTTAATGTAATAGAAGAATAATATAAGAATGTTGTAAGAAAATAAAATTTTATATAGAACGTATTTTATTTGTACATATTTTTAGTTGCAAAGCAATTTTTTTTAAACAAAAGCTAGTGGACCAGCCTATTTAACCAACAACTTGGAGAGGGCAGGATTAGATTAGTAAATGGGAGCAATTAGAGAGCTGCTACCTACACTCCACATATTTGCCATCCACTCCCCCACACATCTAAATTTATTGTGTTAAATGACATTTTTACCCCTATCAATTTCAAAACCTCTTCCTATCCTCCCCCTTCCTTCGTACGCGCACCCCCACCCAGCCATCTCTTCTTTTCCTCTCTTCATTAGTGTACATGCAGCCTCTCTTCCTTTCCTCTCTTTTGCTCACACTCTCCCCCGCTTCCCTTTCTTCTCCTCTTTCCTCTCTTCTGCTTTGTCACCCACTGCCGCCTTAGTCTCTTTCTCCAGCAAGCTTTTTACTTCTCTCTCTCTCTCTCTCTCTCTCTCTCTCTCTCTCTATATATATATATATATATATATATATATATATATATATATATATATATATATATATCTTTACTTTTTCCTTCTTGGTTCTAGCAATTGGTTTTGTGTTTTTTGCTTAGGGTTTGGAAAAAATTAATTGGTAATTAAAAGGATTAAAAGATGTGTTGAAATAATTGACGAAATGATTGGTTTTGTGTTTTTCTAGTTACCGGTTTTGAAATTCATTTGATTCTTTGTTTTTGTTGCCCGATCTATTTTCATATTGACATTTACTAAAACAAGTGAATGCATGTTTATGTTTAAAGTCAGCTCCATTAAGATTTTTTTACATGGTGGCCATTATATTGAAATAAATCCGAATGATTTTGGCTTACAGAATGTTATTTTGAAATTGATTATGTTATCATGGTGGTCATGCCGTGCTTTCATGTGAAGTGTATTGTGATAAAAAGATTAGAGAGCATGTTGGTATTGGTTGATAATAGCAGAATTAGAAAGGAAAGAATGAGTCATCTTGTCTGGTGTGCATAGTGGGGGGGTGGAGGTGGCCTTGGCCAAGAGGAGTGTGCTCTGAATAAATCAATATACAAGCAAGGGTTTTCCTCTGTTATATAGATTTTTTGCCTATCGACAATTAGTTGCCGGAATATGCAACACGAAGCATCCGACAACTAATTGTGGGATTATATTTTTTTGCATGTTTTAGACTTTCCGGCAATTAGTTGCTGGGATATAAATTTTCAAGAATTTTGCCACACCGGCAATTAGTTGTCGGGATATGCGGAAATTTTTTTCTTCTTCATGTTTTAGAGTTTCCGACAATTAATTCCCGGAATACAATTTTTAAGAATTTTAACCTTTCGGCATTTAGTTACCGGAATAAGAAACAACTAACATCCGACAACTGATTGCCGGAGGTTAGTTGTTTCTTATCCGGCAACTAATTGTTGGATACAAAATTTTTGTACTTTCGACAACTAATTGCCGAAGCTTGATTTTTCAAATTTAAAAATTTACCGGCAATTAAATGTCGGACACTTGGTTTTTGAATCCGGAAATTAAATGCCGGAAGGTATAGAAAAAACGAAAAAAAAAAAAAAAAAAAGAGACGTGCAGCACACCTGGGAACAACAAAGAAGACTGCAGTCTCACAAGTCACAATAGCCTTAACCATTACTTTTCAAATTATGGAGGGGATGGAGGGAGATGAGAGAGAAGAAGGGGTGAGTGGTGATTTTTACCAAGTAATTAGAGTAGATAGGTTTATTAAGAGTAACTTAGTGATAAAATAAGTTTTAAAAGTCTTGTAGGAGTGGATGTCCATGTGTGAGGGTGTAGGTAGCATCTTCATTAGTAAATTAACCATCCAAAATAAAATTGGTCCCATCTATAGGAGGCTGACCCTAATGGACGGCCCAGCCCAACCAAATAGACAGCTCTGATCATGTATGGTATATCACATCTCTTAAAATGCTTGTCCAAAATTCTTTTTTTAAGCAAATTGTCCAAATCTTTTAGTACACTACAAAATGCATCATATATTAAATATTAAATATATTAAATGAAAACATAGAAAAGGAAAGTAAGAATGACGGATAATTGGTTGGTGGCACTTTATACGCCAATCCAATCAATATAAAATAATAAATAAATCTTCAATGATCATGATGATGATAATCGCATAACAATTTTCTGGGAAATCACAAAATGAAATCGCGACATTTTTTTTTGAATATTTTTATTATCTCTTTAAATTGGACCAATGTGAAGCACCCGATTTCATCTGGGGAATCTGGATTTATTTTACTGCCACTTAGTACAATGTCCTTTTCTGTTCACATATACTCCCTCCTGTCCAAAATGTAAGCAAAAATTTCCAAATTTTTTGGTTCAAAATATAAGCAAATTTCAACTACTTTCTTCTCATTTAATGAAGTTATTCTCAAAATACCCTTCATTTAATATAAATTTTGTTTTCCAATGACTCCTTTTATTCTTAATAACATAAGCTTAATAAATAAGAAGAAGGGTAATTTAGGTAACAAACTTAATTTTTTATTCCCAATGACTGTTTTAAATGAGATCAACTAACTATCTTAATATGTGTATGTCCTATTTAATTTTTGCTTACAATAGAGACCGGAGGGAGTATATGCAGTAGTTTTTTTTAATTGAGAAATGATATTTGAACATATTTTGAGATATCATAAATCTTGACACCGTATTTTATACAACTTTGATAGTTTTTGAAAGGTTTAGGAGAGAGAAAATATGATAAATAAATATAGGATAGTATAAATATAAGTGTCGATGTCTGGAAATATGTTTAAATATCATTACTCTTTTTTATTTGACAGGATATATATGCAGTGGTTCTTCTCTCTTTCTTTAATGGATTTGAATCATTTGATTAGTATCTATCCAAAAAAAAAAAAAGTTTTTGATTAGTATGTAATGCAATGAATTTTTTTTTTTTTACATTGTTATCCAATCAAAATTGTCACTTCATTAAAAATATTTAACTCTTATTCTAACTATCTTAAAATTCACTTATATAATAATTTATGATTAATTGATAGTATAAAAACTTTAGAATTAAATGAGCATGCACAGTCAGTGTATTTTGACACTGTGTTTTTATTTTGATAACTAAGAAAGAGAAATAACAATGATATATTGATTTGTTAAGATATTATTTGATGTCTCTATAAAACTCTTTTACACTGACAGTATATATAAATTAAACTCAAAACCTTATACCGACGATACATATGTCAATTCAACACTTCGTTATATTTATAAGTATTATTACAAAATTATTATAAAACCTGATGCATGTAGAAAACTCTTGAGGTCCCTCAAATTTTTATATTTATAAGCATTTTGGTGTGGTACACCAAAATTGAATAGGAAGACTTCATCCCCATCAAAGAGCCAGGTGGTACACAAGCATCGTATGTAGTTATATATATTTGATAAGCAATCTGGGTGCTTTTCGTTATATCAATATATTTAGAAAGGAATGTAGTTCTTACCAATAGTAGTAGTAAAAATTGGTGGTGGTGATTAAATATAATGTGCACGATTTCCTTAAAATGGTGATACCAATTCTTTCTATGGCGCTAGCTTAATTTGATCTCGAATCTAGGAATAATCCTAAAAAGTGTTGAAGAAATCTCCTTGGAACAAATAATCTAATTTGAATTTCGCTTATTATTCAAAGTTCGTTGGAAGTATTATATTGATCACACCTCACAACCAAAAGCTAACAAATTTTTAGACAGTGTACCAAATTTGTCTACACCAATGCCTGTTAGACACACATCGAAAAGTTCCAGTTATAAGCTAGAAAACCCCAAGATTTCGGAGATTACTCTCAGGCATGAAGAAGATAAATAATTATAGTTTAGGGACAAGATCTAACCGACAATCCACGCAAATAATATAACTAGTTACATGACACGACACTGTCTCAAGGATATCAAACACGAGAACATAAGCCAGGTATCATCATTTCTATAATTCTTAATTATAATTAAGGTAGTAAGTTAGGTGTGAATTAATAAACCTGCATAATTAGTTGTTAACAGTGTCTCCAACTTCGAAAAAGAAGAGGTTTGAGATATTCCTAGTCCAAAATAAAATATTTAAGGTTGTAGACCCAAAGGGAAGAAAATCAGAAAGATAGCCGAAAAGGAGCAGATTTGGTTTAAAATTTTAAATATATCATTGTGTTAAAAAGAGAAAAACAAAGAAAACTACAAATCTATGGCGTAAATCTCCGTATATGATTAAAGTATTGTTTGCCTTTATTAATAACCTTTTGGCAAAGTTGAATGAGACCCTTCTAAGACAAAGTTTCCACCTTAACCTAAGTTATTGCGCATTTTTACATATCAAAAGAAAAATTTAGGATCCCAATGGATAGGAAATAGGTAGGATACTCGATGAACATAATTTTGACATATTAATTAACCTTCATACTTGTTGTTCTTAAACATCATTTAAGCTTAATTGATGGGTCTTGGAGTGCATTTCATAACTTCGAGTCGAAATTGTGCACAATTACATTTTTCAGCATTATTGACATTATGACATTGCTTCTGTATTTTGAGCATAACTTTGGTTGTAGATATTGAAAAAATGTGATCTTAATTTTTTAGGAAAGATAAGATTATTATATACAACTTTCATTTAGAGTTCAATATCCAGTTCTGATGATTAAAGGGCCAAACCAGATATGAAAGTGAGACTAGAGATGATGTTGCGTGAATCTGAATAAGGAGCCGTGTTTGGGTCATAACTTGAGCTAAAGATGTCCAATTCACTTGGGACCAAGACCATTTTGAAGATAACACATTAGGATACAACTTTCATGAAGAAAAATTATCCATAAATTGTTGTTTTGATGATTTTAATTGACTTAGAAAACACTGCTAGGATCCTGAAGTTTATGGGGCTTAACTCTCTCAATTTTGGCCCAAATAGAGCAAACTTGGTGTCCACTTCCAGCCGGGCCAACAGGACACGTTTGAGATTGTTTAATTTATTCATTTATGGTATTTTATACTCAGAAACATAACAAAACAGACCAGACACAATTGAAGAGTTTTCTCCATTTTCTTCTCTATTTTTAGGTTTTTCGCTTTGCTTCTTTGTCATTTTGTTCTCTTAAATCAATACTTGAGTGTAGACATCATTGAGGTTTGATTTACGAAACCTTGCTCTATTTTTTTATTCATGGTTACTTTCATTTTTCATTATTTTTAAACATTTCTTGAGCTTTAATTGATGGGTCTTCGGTGTATTCCATGACTTTGGGACGAAATTGGGCTTAATTGCATTTTTTAGCATTATTGGAAATATGACATTGTTTCTGTATTTTGTGCATAACTTTGACTGCAGATTCTAAAAAAAAAATTATTTTAATCTTATAAAAAATCTAAGAGAATTATCTACAACTTTCATGAAGATCTCGAGATCCAATTCGGATGATTAAATGGCCAAATCAGATCTGAAAGTGAGACCAGAGATTTTGTTGCGTGAGTCTGAATATGAAGCAGTATTTAGGCCATAACTGGAGCTACAGATGTCCAATTCACTTGGGACCAAGACCATTTTTAATATAACACATTAGGCTATTACTTTTATGAAGATCACTTAGCCATGAAATATTTTTTTGATGATGCTAATTGACTTGGATAACATTGCTCGGATCCTGAAGTTTATTGGGTTTAACTCTCTCAATTTTTGCCTGATTGGAGAAAATTTTGTACCACTTGCAGCTTGGCCAAAGGGACACATTTGGGAATGTTTAATTTGTTTTCATTTGGGATTTTTTTTTATGCTCAGAACATAGCAGAATAGACTAGACACGGAATTGAAGAGTTTTCTCCATTTTCTTCTCCATTTTTAGGTTTTCCACTTTGCTTCTTTGTAATTTTCATTTTGTGAGTTGTTCCTCCACAGCAATGGAGGGCTAAACTCTCTTATCCTCGGGTGTAGACATTATTGAGATTTGATTTACAAAATCGTGCTCTATTTTGTTTATTCATGGTTAATTTCGTTTTTCATTGTTTTTCTTATCTTTGATTCTTGATTTTAATTTTATTTGCTTAAATAAAGTCGAGTCTTGAATGTATGTGTTATTGGCTTCATTAACTCATTTTTAAAGATAGAAATCAGAATCTAGATGTTTCATTCAAGGTGTTTGATGTAATGTCTACCTTGATTTAATTCCGGTTTTTAACTTTAATCTTAGTTTGATGGTTGCTTAACTCATTCACCTTGATTAATCTTCATTCTAGAAGCCTTCCTAGTAGTGAAATTATGGATTATGGCGAGGCTTCTTGTTGTAATTCAAAATCAAGAGTGGAATTAACATGATGTTCACTTGTAGTTAAGGATTAATTAAACCCGATAATTATCATTCCCTTGGATTTGTTGTTTTTATACCACTATTTCCAATTTTAATAGTTTTTGTCTTGTTATTTTCATGCTTGCAAACTTGCAAAACCCCCAACCGTTTAATTTACTTGCTTAATTTGATTGAATTTCTAAGTTGGTCAATTGAGAAACGATTCGGGTTGACACCCTTGCTACGAATGGGGTTATAATTTAGTTTTTATAATGTTGATGGTTTCGACACCCGTCAGTACTATAGTCGAAAACTTAATCTTAGTGATAATGAATAAGTTCAAGTTCTTGAATGATCCTTGAGAATGGAAGTAGAGAAGTAAGATCAAGTATTCAGGAGAAGAAAAGCATGAAGTTGACACAAGGAAACACAAGAAGGGATGGTTGAATTGTGTTTCTTAACAGTTTTTCGAAGATCCTTTTCTTAAAACCTTTTTGCAAGCAGAAAAAGAAATAACTTTCCAAAAGAGTTAACAAACTCAAATCCAAATCCATACAATTAGTATAAACAAAAACTGTAAAAAAGATAGGGATAGAAGATTCACACAGTTGATTTATCCTGGTCCACTTTTTTCCAATCAAGAGCTACGTCCAGTCCCTTATACTTGAAGGTTTTCTCCACTATAATCCAATAGCTTACAAGTATTCAACACCTCTTCAGGCTTACAACAACAAGTATTCAACACCTCTTAAGGCTTGCAAGTATTCTTTTTCAACCAAGCCTTTTCAGGCTCTAACTCTAACTAAGATTTAAAGATTGATCTTACAAGCTGACTATGTGTGAAAGTATGAAAGTTTAAGATTAGATGAGATTACAATGAAAGTACTCGAAAGAACTTTGATCAGAGTTTTGGCACTATTGAATATTAGAGCTTCAATTATCTTCTTTACTGGGGTCGTCCAGTATTTATAGAAGGTCTTCAGCTTAAGCTCTCATCTTCTTCAACAGTCTTTTAGAAATGTCCGTTTAGAGATAACATTTAATGCTGAGATCCGTTGAGTTCTGATAACTTGATATGCTTTCTGCGAAATGAGCTCTTGGTTATCAGAAATGCTCAATGTGGTATTGTCTCTGTTGTACCGAAAGTTGCTTTCTGACTTTCCTTCTTTGTACTATATTCAACTTTACAGCAGCTTGAGTGTCAGAGTACAAAGTTTTGTGTTTTTTATGGTACTATGTTTCTTTTACCAAGAAACAAAGTTATAAATAATTCAACTAACACAAGTAAATGACATAGATACATTCGTATTAAATAAACAATCATTTGAAATAAATTCGCTTGAGTAGACGGGTTCAAATCCATTATGCCTTTGGACACACATTATTTTAACTATGAATAGCAACTAGGTAGTCTACTAACTTGGCGCCCAGTTGACTAACTTAGTTCCATTTTTATCAACTAGTCCAGTTAACTACTCGTCTAGTTACAAGTCTTTGGACTTGCTAATTTTTTTTTTTATAGATTTTAATAGCTTGTCTACTGCTTCTAACAGAGGTAAATTTAGACACTCGTCTAGTGCCTTTTATCTTAGCTACATTTTACCATATGCCTTTGAAGGCGCGTCTAGCGAGTAAAAACTTGGACCCGATATGCTTCTCAAGCAATTCTAAGGGAGTTTAAATCAGTTCCCTCGTCTAGCGATACTAAAAACAGTCCTACACGCTAGAGTAGATGATTTAGTCTTTAACATAACTTTGCCATACAAATTTAATCCTTTTGTTAGCATCAAAACATAAGAGATTATTTAACTAAAACCACTTTGGTTCCTACAAAGCAATTTGGAGAGTGGATTTCTCCACTTGACCGTGAGCAAGGAATGAGGAGAGAGAATAGAGGTTTTTGAGAGTTCTTAAGAAAGTATGAAGTTTGATCTTATGTGAAATAAAATGAATGAATGACGTTGTTTAGTGAGATGGAATGGTCGAATTTCTTGGCCCAGTTAGGTGGTCAATTTAACTCAAATTGAAATAAAAATATGTGTAAGAGATTGGGTGGTCAATTTACCACTAACAAATCAATAGGCATATATCATATGCTAAGTGGTGGAAGTTGATGTTCAATTATCATTATTTAGAGCGACTAATCTATAATTGATCCCTAAATTATGAAAAATAAATTATATGGTCCTTTAGCGACCGCGTTAGCGACTACTATTTAGAGACCACAGAATGACCACTAAGTCGATCACAAAATAGTCAAAATATGTTGACTTCAAATTCACCTCTTAGCTAAAATAAAAACCAATATGATTTTTTCTTATTCACCTAATCAGTCGCAAGTTCGATCGTAAATGTTGACCAACGCGTTGCTGGTCGCTAACGTTAGTCACTAAACTAGACTCTTCTTGAAGTGCATCAACTGGTGGGGTAGCTCAATTGGTTTAAACTAAGGATATATGGAGTTGGAGGTCCAGGGTTCAAACCCTATCAAAGGAGAAAATTATGATGATTAACATTAAAACTGGTAGTATTAACATTAAAACTGGTAGTGGGGTAGCTCAATTATAAAATGATTCTCTCCCTTTCTATTCGTTGTCTAGTGCTAAGGAAGTAGCAGAGGCCTCGAGGAATAAGAAATAAAATGAAACAAATGGGGCAGCAAAAATGGAAGCAAAAGGAAAATTAATCACCCCCTTATACTCTTTTATATTTCATGCCTATGCTTAATTTTCTCATCAAATTTGTACCTAAGGAATGTAGGAAAAACCAGTAACTCCTCAATGTGATCACGATCCAATCCTCTCTCAAATACTTCATCTTCTTAGTGCTTGTTTGGGAAACATTAATTATTTCCCATTCAACTGTTTTTCATTTAATAAGTTATTTTGTGAATAATTTGTTATATTTGAGTAAGCAGATTATTTTTTTAAAAAAGCTTTTTTAACAAAAAAAAAATTGTTTTGTGGCCAGCAAAGATGAAGAACTGTTAGATGAAATGTTGAAATGCGTTTTTTTTATTATGCTTAAATTGATACTCCTTTTTCTCCTATTTATCCCTACAAAACTAACTTCTAAACAAATATTATTAAATTACACAAATAACTTCATAACATTTTTCGTAATTCACTATATAAAAGTGATTTTTTTGCACAATCCAAACGAAATAGATTATCTTAAAATCATTTTTCAGCAAAGAAACCCAAACAAAAACATATTCTGATTAAAATCAATTATACAAAAATTGATTATCAGCATAATTTTTTTTTCCAGTTTTCCCAAACACATTGTTAATCTGTGAGGATAACCTACCAAGAATATTGGGTCTGAAGCAGATAACAAGTGGTTAATCTATGATTGCTCAAGTTGTCCTTCCAACTCATCTATCAAAAAACATAACAAGCAGTTCCGCTTCTGCGTGGTTGGTGGGTCGAAAACCATCCATGTTAAATGTTTGTGATTTGAATCTTGGTGTTTTGATGAACAAGGGATGAGGTTGACGTTGAGGATAAAAGTTTGAAGGGGGCAATTCTTTAATCCTCACTCTCATGAGTTGAGTTTACATCCTCCAGAAAAAAATGACTTGCACAGGCGGTATCCAGTAAACTATGGACAATTTTCATATTAGCATTTTTTTAACCAGCCGGTTCCAGCTTTGTACCCGGTTAACAATATATTAAATGAATGTACCACATCAACTGTTCATGCCTCCAGCTCATAATCCCCGATTTTGTTTCAACCTTTTTTTGAATAATTTTTTCCAACTTCTCCTGTGGCTTTAATTTTACGCCTATTCATAATATATAATAAAAAAATACTAGCATCACACTTTTTATCACACTTCTCCTCAACACACTTTCTATTATTGGATGGATTTCATGTGCGATCCACCAAAACATATGATCCCACATGAAATCCATCCAATAATAAAAAGTGTGTTAAGAATGTGATACTAATATTCCTCGTATAATAATTCACGTTGTCTTCTTCTTTTTCAAATCTTCACGTTGTCTTTTTCTTTTTTCTTTTTTGATTTTTTAATTTGATTTTGGAAGACACGTTGTCTTCTTTTTAAACATTTAAATGTTTTCATGATTGTAAATTTGTAATATCAGTGTAACAGGTCTCCAACCCTAACTTATTGTCTATTATTATTATTATTATTATTATTATTATTATTATTATTATTATTATTATTATTATTATTATATCTAAAAATTAACTTCAAAATTTATATTTTAACTAAAGTCGGCCCAACACCTATTTAGAACAGACTCTAAGATGATGCCTTTTTAAATCTAATAAAGAAAAATTCACTCGTTTTTCCACTGAGAACAGAGAGTGAGCAACTATATGGACTTTCCTCCTATCAAACTCTACCAAAAAGTTGGAAATATAAGATGACAAAAAACTCATACAATTTGAAACAACAGCCCTATATTTAGCTCGATCATCTTGAAAGAGACATATGACTTTCTCTTTATGCACCTGGAGTCTGGGAGAGTAACTATAAAATTTAGCTTTGAAGAAATATCTTCCATCATCAAGTAAACTGTGGCTGAAGTCGATTGCCAGCTCATGGATGCTCCGAGCTACCTGCAAGAAAAGCTTAATGCACTGCCAATTGTCCTCTGCTTTATTTGCATATATTTTTATTCACAAGTTAAAAATATGTGCATATATTTTGGTTCACAAGTTATGTATGTGCATATATTTTTATTCACAAGTTAAGTGGAATGTTGGTTCATTGATTCCCCACTTTTGTATTATTTAAAAATATATTCAAAAGTTTTAATTGTTTTTTGTTAATATTTATGGCTTAAATAGTATTTAATTAATTTAATCTTAAAATGAATTATTCTAATATTTAAATGCATTTTAATGGGTGCTACATTATTCGCTTAAGAATATTCTTCATATAAAGTTTTAAAGTATTAATAATATAACAAACACGGTTAAGATAACAAGATTAAACTATAAAAACCAATTAAAACATGGAGTTAATTAATATGCACTGACAGTGTAAAGATTTTTACACTGTCAACCAATCTAAAATTGACATATCACTAAAAATTGAGTTAGTTGGGGGAAGTTGTCATTCATTGGAATATATGAGGTATTCGGGGTAAATTGAGTGAATTGGACCAACAGGACCTAATTGGGCCAGACTGACTTATTTAGGCAAAGTTGACCAAATCGAGTCGAGATGAACTAATTGGGCCACATTGACCTAATCGGGCAAAGTTGACAAAAGTGGATCGTATGAAATAATCAAGGCAACTTGAGAGAATTGGGCCAAATTGCCTTAATCAGGCAAAGATGACATGGTCGAGCCAAGCTGAGTAAATTGATCAAAGATGACCTAATTGAGCCAACCTAATTGGGTCAAGATGACTTAATCGGGCAACTATGACTATTCGAGCGACGACAACAATTTGGGCCAGGATTAGTTATTCGGGGGAAGTTGACTAAATTGGAATACATGAGTCAATCATGGCAATTGAGTTAATCTGAGCTATTTATTAATTTTTTTTAAAATGTAATATTTTGATATGTCAATCACTCAACCGACCAGGTTGATTTTTTGTCTTACATTTGTTTTTTTAATTTGATTTTTTTATGACACTATGCCAACTTGGCAGTTTTTTTTAAAAAAATATTGGTTTTAAATTTTTATTTTTTTTGCTTTTTTTTTGTTTTTAATTTAATTTTTTTATTACAACTCAGTCAATCAACCAACTGGTAGCAACTAAACTTAATACTCCCTCCGATCCTTAATATAAGAAACAAAACCTTAAAACACACAAATTAAGAAGTTGCATTGAAATAAGTTAATTATAATTAATATTCATATAAATTTTCAAAAATACCCCTTCTAATCTTAATTAATGTTCTGATGGCCTATATCTCATCAATATAAATCCTATTATAAATGGGGGCAATATTGGAAACTAACATTTAATATCGAACAATTGGGCCAAAGTTGGGTCATGTTGGATTGGTTATCTATACCTTGATTTTTGATTGGTTGACAGTGTAAAAAAAAACTTTATACTGATAGTGTATATCAATTTAGCTCTTAAAATATTATTAAACAAATATATATATTTTTCTAGAAAGAAAATTTATATGTTGATTTTAATATAATTAATTAAATTGGATATTGAATTTATAATAAAATTATATGTTGAATACCTAGTATGTGATGATTTTAATTTAGGCTTATATATGTGTGCATAAAATCACCATAGAAAAGATGATATGATATGATTTGGGAAACACATTTCGTTTTTACATGATAAAAATCTTGTGTGTGTGCAATGAGGGAAGAGAAGAGAATAAGGTATAGTTTTGGACGTGAAAAAATAGTTAGAAAAATGATAGTTTGACACAAAATCTCGACATCATACGGCGGCAACATACGGTGCTGCACTGTAGCGGCACTGTGCGGCACTGTTACAGAGCCTTTTTTTCTTTTTAAAAAATAATTATTTATTAATTTATTTATAAAAAAAAAATTATTCTTTTTTTAAAATATTTAGTTTTTTCTAGAAATCAAATTTTTGGTTAAGTATGTGCACATATCTAGTTAATCAGGTACAAATATCTGGTTAATTCAGCTTAGTATCCGGTTAATGAGTTTTTTGGTTAGGTATGTGCAAATATCTGGTTAATCATGTACAAATATCTTGTTAATTCCAGTTCATTATCTGGTTATTGAGTTTTTTTTGAGAAAATTTTTTTTGGTTAAGTATGTGCAAATTATAAGGTTTTTTTTAGAAGTAAAATTTTTGGTTAAGTATGTGCAAATATCTGGTTAAGGGTTTTTTGTTTAAGTATGTCCAAATATCTGGTTAATTTCAGTTCATTATCTGGTTAATGGGTTTTTTTGAGAAATAAAATTTTTGGTTAAGTATGTGCAAATTAATGGGATTTTTTTTAAATTAAATTTTTGGTTAACTATGGGCAAATATCTGGTTAATACGGTACAAAAATCTGGTTAATTTCAGTTCATTATCTGGTTAATCGATTTTTTGAGAAATAAAAATTTTGGTTAATTTTGTGCAAATTAATAGGTTTTTTTTTTTGCGAAATAAAATTTTTGGTTAAGTATGTGCAAATATCCGGTTAATGAGGTACAAATATCTGGTTAATGAGTTTTTTGGTTATGTATGTGCAAATATCTGGTTAATCAGGTACAAATATCTGGCTAATTCAGTTCATTATCTAGTTAATGGTTTTTTTTAAGAAATAAAATTTTTATTATTTTACAAAAGTCAAAATCATTTTGTCATCCTCAATGTATGACACGTTGCATCTACACCGAAACATTATTTACGAACCGCTCCAACAGGTGGCAAGTCATTTGTGCCCAATTTGCAATCGGTCAGGTCCCTGCATATCTCGTCCGTGCAATAAATATAATATTATATCAATGGTCCTGATTGGTTGAGGACCGAAACTACGAGTTCTAAGCGGAGGATTTAAGACAAAGCCGTTTGAAGGTGAAAGAAGAGAAGATGGAGGAGGATTTGAAGGGCAAATCTTTAATCCTCACTCATGCTAGTTGTGTATCTATCCTCCAAGGGTATAATGGGTATGACATTAAATAAAAAAATAATAAAAAAATATCAGAGCCATAGCTGCTGTTACAAAAATTCGGAACCAGGCCTTCCTTCCCCTTCCCCCTCAGAACCTCCACCTCCTTCCCACTACGAGAAATGGTATTAACTTTTCTGATGAATATGTATGACTCTGGGAAAGCTACTCTTCAGAAAATAGCAACATCAGTCCAGAAAAGAGACTGACGAGCAATTAACCTTCACACCTCAAAATTGTCTAATAAACTAACAAAGAAGCAGCTCAGATTTATGCGAAATTTAAAAGAAAAAAAAAAGAATTGTTGTTGCAGAGCATCCCATTAAATCCCTCATGATCCATATAACATCATTTCCATAAGATCCAACAATCTAAACTCGTTCCTCGACCAAAAAACAATCAATACCTTTTTTTTTTTTTTATCTCGATTCATCCATACGATCTTATTTACTTTACTTTCAGCATGTTTAACGTGCTCCAGCTCTCGTGCTCGTCTAATGAAGGAGGCCAAGAGGAAGGGGTGCCACACCGGTTATGGTATTTATTTTCAACCTTAAGTAGTTCCTTGTCAAATGAATTGGTGGTCAGTAGATGTTGTCATGTAAGCTAGTGCTTATATCTTAGACCTGTTCAATGTTCATCATTTTGAATTCACATAATTTTATTGAGTTGCATTTCAATTGGAAGGGTCTATCACTAGAGCCAACATTAAGTAGCATAGCCGGAGCATATAAAGATGGGTCGGGGCAGGGTCGGCCCAAGAGTAAGTGAGGCCTAAAGCAAATTTTGAGTGAGTCCTTTTTATTTAAAGTGAGATAGTCTACTTGGATTAAGTTGGGCCTTTTTGTTAACATATGTGGCCTTTTTACCTTATAAAAAGTAAGAGTAAAAAAATTGTTTTACTGGTGTGCCTAAAGCTAGAGCTTTAGTAGCTTCACCCTTGGGCCGACCCTGGGTCGGGGCACTTAAAAGATGGGTCGCCGGAGCAAATAAAGGCGATGACTTTATGGCCGCTGATCTGGTTCGACAGGGGTGCCTCGCGAGGGTCACGTGCGGTCATTGCGGTGGGAAAGGATAGCAGCAGTTGGGGCGGTTCTGCACCGGTGAGATGGAGATCTGATACGGCGGCAACACCAAGTTGGAGTTTTGCAAAGAGAGAGAGAGAGAGCAGAAACAAAGAGGACGAGAAGATGGAGGGGAAATTACCAATTTGTCCACTTCCATCTTGGCTATTGGTTTATTATATTATTATATCAACGACTGAAATCTAAAAGGTTGCATCCTGCACATTTATGTGTGAGGATTGAAGACGAAGCCGGATTTGGATGAAAGATAGAAGAACAATAACATGAAAGATTTGAAGTGTTTGTGAACAGAGCGAGTGGCGTGTGAAGGAAGAAGACGGTCACATGCACATTATCTTTCACTAATATAGTAAATATTTAAATAAATTATTATAAATATTTTTTTTTTAATATTTGTTTTGTCCTTGGCTCCTAGTTAGCATGGCATATAGACAAGTTCTGTACTTTTCTAACCACAACTTGATGGAGGGGCTAAAGTTGCAAGATGGAAAAATCATGATGATTAAATTCATTCAAAAAATAATTAAGGGACGAATTTCACTAAAATGAGAAACTTAAGGGACTAATTTTAGCCGAAAAAATTATATACATTATTTCGGCTATCCTATTACAGTTCATACCAGCAAAAATGTGGCCATGTGCTACTTAAGTTGTACAGTCAAAGATAATTACCTTTTTACGGTAATTTGACCCAAAGCTAATTGAACATTAATTTTGCTATATATGTGTAAAGTTAAGAACGGCCTCGGAGTCTTATATTGTTAAAGAAAATATGAACAAGGTAAAAGGGCGGTGATTGACAAGACAACTGCTTGTGTTTAACTTTAATCACGATTGAGATTCTCTTCAAAATCGAAATTGATTTCTTGGCGTAACTATCCTCAGTCTACTGTAATTGAAATGAAATTACTAGTTTGAAGCAGGATACTCACATTATACATAGGGCAAAGTCAATCGAGTTGGGTTTATGCCTTGACGACTTCCCGAAAGAGAAAACGATAAGCAAGCTAGTCTTTCATGTTTTTCTGGTTGATTTTTGTATTTAATTAGGAAAAAATATTTGAATTTAATTAGTATATATTGTCACTACTAAAAATATACTCTAAATGCAAGTTTTCTTGTGTTATGTCGGTGTAGAATTTTTTTATACATAATATATTATCAAATCATTAAAAAAGTTTGACTCTTATGACTATATCTTAAAATTAAGTCATATTTTATAGGATGATCTGTGATTAGATGACCATGTATAAAACTTTTAGGCTAACCAAAATATTAAAATTAAACTTAACTATATTAGTTATTCAGTACGCATTTCTTTCTATTTTTTGTCATAAACAATTTTTAGTGGTTTTTGGTAGAAAGTTAAATCCGTAGTTCTAATTGTTAAAAAATATTAAGTAAATAACACTGATAGATAATCAAATCAGCTACGAGTGATTAGGTTAATTGCATTAATATTGTGTGTGCTGGTATAAAGTTGTTGTATTTTGGACTATATATCTACGTAAGTACATTGAAAATTTGTACTAAATTAGATATGTTTTCTTGACTACAAATATAATAGAGTTTTCTTTGGGGTGTGTCTTCAGAAAATTGATAATGGAACCCTTTTTTTATTTTTTTTGACAAAAACCCTTTTTTTCTAAACTTTGATAAGTGGTATAACATATACTAGTAAACCAAAAAAATATACTAGAAAATTAAGCGGGGAAAAATGAACTACTTTTTCATAATAGTTCAAATTAACAAACCCTTATCCCCCATCATGCATAATAAATGTTCGTATACATTGCGGCAAGTCAACACCGCCTCTATTATTGCAATGTTGTATTAAATGCTCATCCTCAATCAATCTTCTTTTCATTTAGTATAGACAATATTTTCTATAATTTTTTTTTTACTAATCTTCCTTTAATAATAAATAAATAAAAACTTTAAAAAAAAAAAAAAAACTATATGAAAGTTAATATATCAATCTTTTGAAAATATAAAAAAAATAATATTTTATTTATTTAATAAGTAAAAAAAATATTTTTAAAAATTGAGTAGAAGAATTAAAAATTATTTTCAAGCTAGTATAGCTAAATACTTATTTACTCATATGCTCAACCTGCCCTTGAGGAACACAACGAATACTTCAAATGAAAATGGCTACATGGGCAGAATTATGTCTTTTAATTCCATTTAACAAAAAACATGAAATATATTAACGGAATTTAAAATAGCAAATTTTTATTAGAATATTAAACACATAATTATTTAATTTATGAAATATATTATTTTCAATAAAAAATTACTTTATTTTGATTTCTTAAGTATATATTACTTTTCAGTCAAAATATATATATATATATTACTTTCAACAAAACCAATATATCAAACTTATTTAAATACTCCTCCGTAAGACTCAAAGTCAGCTTGATTTGCCCCTCAAAGGAGACTTAAAACACTAATATGCATGTTACAGTAAAATTGCTAGGACACATATGCGTGCACAGATTTGCTGCAATGATTTCAGTTTTCATCACCACAAAAATAGATGTAACCAGAAATCGAATTATTATAAAGTTGATGCTCGGATGAAGATTAATCTTACAATTTTTAATTGCATATGCTAAATTAAGCTAGCCGTACACAATACGTATATAGGATCTAGACAAAAGGTACAAGCCCAGTAATATAGGATCTACACACAGTTTTCATTCACGTGATATTTTCTTGAATTCAGGTGAAGCCCCATAAGCACACAGTTTCCCAAACTATAGGGAAAATCCAATTGGGACTCACCCTTAACACGCCATCTCCTAAGCAAATCAGAGAGGCGGTGGGCTGCTTTTTGATTAAAAAGCGTTTCCACCATGTCATTGTCCTGAGCTCTCCATGCGACCTTCTCTTGTACATTATGAGAACATATAATATTTGTTATAAAATTAGTAACTTAAAGAAACATTAAAACTAACTTGAAAATGGAACTAAATTTAAATTTACAACATACCTTAAAAGCGGCAAAGAATCGATCTCGATCGCCATCCTCCAGTTGGCCCCATATTTTCCAGGCCTGATGATACTGTGACATAATAGCATATGTGACGGCATTCGTGGCCGCCCTCGATGGAATGAACCTTAACAATAAAACATGGAGAACAATCAAATACCTATGCATATAAATTTGTGATAAAAAAAATAAAATTATTTGAAATATTTCTTACTGTTCCGTCCAAAAATCTCGAACAAAAGACTTCCTAGAACTAGATCACTCAATCTCTCTCACACAATAATGGGTATCTGGATATTTAGCTTGACAGAACTAGGGTTCTGCTCCTACATATCCAATATGGAATCAAAGCTGAGATGTATTTTTAACACACTGGGGTATTTCTAGGGTTGTTGTTGGTTGTGGCTTCTAAATATTCAAGGGAGGGGCGTTTGGGGGGGGGGGGGGGGGGGGGGGGGGGGGTTGAATTGAGTATGAGTAAATTTTAAAACTTTTTCCCCTTTTTGCAAAAACTGAAACTTTCTTTATCTTTGAAAAGATTTTTGTCAACCAACAAACCAAAAGTGTTTTTGCAAGAGTGATTAACTCAGTGATTAAACTAAACAAGAAAGATTAACAAAGAGATTGATTTCAAATATGAACAAACAGATTATCTCATTCATATTTCCTTAACAATGGCTTAAACAAACATTCATTAATAAAGCAAATAAAGAGTTAAGGGATAGAGAGAAAATGCAACCGAGATTTTATCCTGGTTCAGCTACCTCATCTGGTAACCTACATCCAGTCCCCACTTCACAGTGAGTTTCATCCACTAAATTAAAATCAATTACAAGATTCTTTACAAGCTTCAACTCCCGGGTTCCTTCTACCCAATTGACAGCTTTTCAGACAAAGCAATCTTCCAATTCCCAAGCGTCCCTTTCTACTCTTGATGTAAACAACGAGAGAACCTTCTCTCTTATCTTTCTTTTGCAGTAAGAAAAGATATTGAATCAGATTCTAAGAAATCAGATATTACAAATTGAAGTTCTATCAGAAAAACTCAAGTATTCTCCATGAAAAACTCTCTAATAAATTCATGTTTTAATCTCAGTATTGAATGAATTGTTATTTAGAAAGTGTTTGTCTATTCCTTTATATAGATGTATTTCAAAATAGATCTGTTGGGCATGCTTTATAAGTCAGTTAATATCAAAACAAACTTTCCTGAAAAATTCAGTCAATCGATTGTGCAATAGATGTATTTAACAAAGTTTCCATTTTTATAACTGAGTACATCGATTGCCAAATCGATTGTGTTCTTGGAAATTCTTGATTTTGAACAATACACAAATGTGTACATTGATTGTGTTCTTGAAGATCATGTGCATTCTCAGCCCAGAAGTCTTTACATTGATTGATCAATCGATTGTATGATCATTGTCAAAAGTCCTAGCCTCTGTTTAGGCTTATACATCGATGTATCAATCGATTGTTTCAACATTTCAAAAAGACTTTACTTATGTTCTGTATATGCATCGATGTACCAATCGATTGTATGCATGTTTCAAAAAGTCTTGGCTTCTGTTTGGTCTTATACATCGATGTAGCAATCGATTTATAGAAGCTGATTTGCATACTAATCAAGTAAATCCAGAGTCAATCGATGTATACATTGATGTATAACGTTTATACATTGATGTACCTATAGGTTTTCATTAAAAGTTAGTTAATTAACTGAATGTACATCGATAAAACATAGATGTACAAAACTTTCAATTAATCCTTTTTCATTCTAAGTTCATTTTAATTTGTGAAAACCATTTGATTGTTTTTTTTTGGAGAGCTTAATCAAAGAGAAAAACTTAAAGTTTTCCTTTACATAACAATCCTAATAATCCTTGCTTAAGATTCTTTGAGATTCATCTTTATGGTTCTTCATCTTCAAGCCTTCCTTCATGATCCTTGCTTTTCTTCTTTGATCCTTTGCATCCACTTCCTTACTCTATTAATATCTTTTTAAAAACACTTAATCTTGGCATGTAGTTAGTGAATCAAAGTGATAATCAATTAAGTTTGGTCATTAATCAAAACACAATAGGGTCATTTATCCACAATTTTTACATGGAGGGTTACGTCACTCCATTACGCACATGTTTCATATGTGTGCCGAGACACCCTGTTGTGCCCCGTTGTGCCATTAAGTATTTATTAAACTTAAGCGCTTACATAACGTTAATCCTAACCCAAAAATACGAAGGAATTAAAAACTTAATTAATAATCATATAACTTTAAAATACTGTAAATTACAACACACCAACGTTATAATATATAAATTGTTGAGACCTCATAAGTCTAAAACACATTCAAAGTGTAAATCTTCTATGTTTTGATGATTCCAAATAGTTCAAGTATGGTAATATTGAACCAAATGAAATTACTGATATATTTGATAAGTGTGCAGGAAAATAGACTTGAGGTCACTCGTCTAAATTTTGACCCGTCTACTTTTTAGAAGCTCAGCAGTGACTCGTCTAAGTTTCCACTCATCTAAAAAGTTAGTCAAAGAAAGTCAACGCTCAAGAAAGACCAAGTTCACTTGATGACGTGGCAAGAAGCATGCGTCTAAGTTTGGCTCAGCTGATCACCCGTCTAACTTTGGAACATGACAACACCCGTCTAATATTTGAATGATCATCACCCGTCTAAGTTTTGGATGACTCTCACCCGTCTAAAAATTCTCATTACTGACACCAAGTCAGTATGTCAGAATTGAAGTCCAAGTCACCTTATTCAAATTATATACCATCCTTAAGGATCTCGAAGACCTCTGGACAATAGCTCAAAGGACAAGGAATAAAGAACGTTTTTTCAAGGTTTTAAGGAATAAAACACGCTATCTCTGCACCATTGAAGTAACCTTTTGCCTTTTTAAGTACAAAGTAAAAGTACTTTATGGAAAGTGAACTGATGTTGCACTGAAAGAGAAAAGCTCTCTGCAACAAGTACAAGAAGCCTGCTGCCATATACTCTGAAAGAACAGCTGCTCAGTCTAAAGTGTACTCTTGGACACTCTTGACAATGCTCAACGTTTTCAAGCATTTAATGAATACTCAGAACGACTCTTTGGCATTAAATGGTGTCTCAGAAAGCTCAAGACAGAAGCAAACACTTTCTGAAGCTGTGTCAAAACGGATCTCTTGATTGAAGCCTTTAAATAGATCAAACAATGAAGATGAAGCTAAGAAGTTGAATATCAAAGGAACTCTACACAGAAGCATTTACTCTCTTCATTAACTTCTTCATTCCTTCATTGAATACACATTCAATCATTTGATATAAATTCGCAGTCTTTCATACTTCATATTTATTCCACTCTCTAAGTGTGATCTGAAAGATTTGCAAGTTGTATTAACTACACAAAACCTTTTATCCCTTACTGTTTTGAGCCTGAAGAGGCTAGGTGAGAAAAGAATACTTGTTTGAGTGTTGAGCCTGAAGAGGCTAGGTGTGCAAAGAATACTTGTACTGTAATTTACTCAGTTATAGTGGAAACTTGGTGCTGCCAAGAAACTGGACGTAGCCCTGTGGATTTTGGGGTGAACCAGTATAAATCTTCTGAGTAATATCTCTACTCCCTTTGTCTCTTAATTTACTTAAGATATTATTTTTGTTCTAGCTTTTAACCTGGGGAGTTAACACTGTGATTATCAAACTCTTTTAAAACCTTTTCTGTTTGTGTGTGTGCCATTCTGTTCTTAAATATTAGACGTGTCACTTGGCTAAACCTCTCTTATTCAAACCTTGCTTGTTGTGCTTGCAAAAAATCTTTTTAGTAACCGAAAAAGTTGGTAAACACAATTCAACCCCCCTTCTTGTGTTCACTTTGGTTATTTCATAAATACCCACATGTTTAATTCATTACAATACCAAAACACTGCTTAGGATATCCTATCAATAGGACCCTCACATGTACTTAATTATACAAACTGTTTATAACTAGCGGAAACATAAAACGTCTTTTAAGACTCACTGGCCCTAAACTTACTACACTATATCGTTACATCCGTAACTCGTTCTTCAACATCCGTTTCAAACGGAGTTCCATCCAACTCCTCAGCAACATATTCCTCCACCGAGTCTTCAAATGGAATAAAGTGTACATACACGAAAATACAGAAATAGGGAGATAAGAAACAGTTCTATCATCATAAGCAGAAAAGATTCGTAGCATATAATATAATAGCGGTCACAAACAAACAACACTCATCATTAACAATCATCCTCAAATCACAATATCTTTCCTCTACCCTCAATCTCATGCAACTAACTTTTTATGCTAACGTGGCCACCACCAATCCTATCACACATCCCTTTCCCACTAAGGGATGTTAGTCAGTCGTCCAAGCGATGCATCCCCTCTAAAACCGGTGCACATACTCATCCATGGTGAGAATGCTCATGCATAACAATGACACTATAGCTGCACAGCACAGTTGGTGCACACCCTGGTTCAAGGGTGCTCATGAATATCAAATGATACTATAGCTACACAATCTAAAAACTAACTTGGGATAGCCTCGCAAGAACATCGGACCTCGTGTGTTCCCAATACACGATTGTGAATAATAATACATATGAACCTCACTGACCCGTATCCATAACAACCTAGTGCCTTAAGCTTACCTCATAGCCTCCACTTACATTCTATACCACATCACTTCTATAAAATAATAGCTAGGCACCTCTAATTCATATTCAAGCTCTCACCCAAACAAAATACATCCGAGCAACATATATCTTTCTTAAAATCAACTAAGCAATTTATCAAACCAGACAGATCATGCATAACACAGTAATCAATAAAATATTCAAACATCAAAATAAAACATCACATGCAGTAGAATACCTCAACTAGCGTATCACAAACAGTCAATAATCATAAAGTCAAACATCCTCAATATTATAAGATTATCCTAATGGCAATAAACCTACAATCCCCAAATCATCATTGGTTTTACGGAAAAGTTTCCAATGCGATTTTGGTCTTGTCGACTACTTGACCACTAGTAGGGTTTAGGTCGCCCTACACAATCATTATATTATAAACTACTTATCCATTCCGACGATAGGTTGAATCTTTCCCCAACCTAAGTTAACACCGGAAACACGAAGTCAAAGCTCCTTGTTATTACGCCACAAGTTACCAAACACACCTTCAACCAAATTAATGATAAAGCAAGTTAATCAAACAAAACTCATCTATATATAATTATGCTAGGTTCGTCCATTCATTCAAAATAAGGCTTGGGTTATTTTCTTAATCCAATCTTTTAGATACTAGTTTCTAGAGTATTAACTAACATGAATCAAGTGTTACTAGTTAAAAATATGTAACAAAATCCTCTAACCAACTAGGTTAGGGTTTCGGCCATAAGGGTTAAAATAGGCTAGAAACTCCTTTTGAGTTCAAACTTTTGGATCTAGAACCTACACACCTTAGATAGTTCATAGAAATCATGATCTAGTTTAAGATTGAAGAAAATTTATTTTGCTCACATAAACCCAAATTCGGCCAAGACTAGAAAATAGGGTTATGAGTTTCTTTTGATTTCAAGCTTCTAGATCTAACTACTATAGGTATTAGAGAGTTCAAATTAAGTGTCATATTTTAAAAATTGAACAAAACTTCATTTGCCTAAAACCGTATAGGTCGGCCTCAATAAGAAAAATAGGAAGTAAAATGATTTTGCTTACATGTTCTTAAATGATGATAATAGAAGCAATATGAAGATCATAGAAATTGGTTTCACATTAAAATGATTTTTCTACAATTTTCTAGAATTATTTGAAGTTCTAGATCTAAGAGTGAAAATTCATGAAATAGTTTATGAAAATGGAGTTTGATGGATGATTAATAAAGCTAAGATGATGAGGAACATGATCCTCACCTTATAATGAAGAAGTTTGATGAAGGAAATGAAGGGATTTGATGAACTTAGCAAGAACACAAAGGTAGTTCTTAGGGTTTTTGTGAGGAACATGACTTAGAGTTTGAAATAGGATGAAAAAATGAAATGTGTTAAGTGTTAGGGAGGGGACTGCACGAAAAAGTGTGAGGGAGTGAAAATGTGTTATTTAATTGCTACATATAACCATGGTTGAGTTTACTTGACCAAGGTTAAGTTAGAAAATAATATAATAACTTAACTATGGTTATAATAACTTAACTATAGTTAATAGTAATCATGGTTCGGTTAATAGAAATCAGGGTTAGGTTAAAATGTGTGGTGAAGGATGAAGGAGTGGTGTGGCTGAATTGTGACCACAAATAGCTTATGGCACACTTGCTAATTCAATGGAAACCTAGGGACATTTTAGACATTTCATTAGGAAAATATCTTGATATTTATCAAATGCCATCATTACATGTGGTGAGTCACATGCTAACTTGCCCTGTGAGTTGTTAATGGTGACTTACCGTCCTTATCCACCCAGCTTATCTCTGCAGCTCCGTTCCCGAGTTCGTCGATTCCCCGATTAGGGTTTTACACCCGTATAAGAACAAAATATTTCGTTTTCGATTGAAAATTTTTCAAACTAACCAAACTCGTTGGAAATATGATTTAATCATAACCCATTTTGCTCACGAGTCAAAATTAGGTTTTCTGATCATTAAAATCTTACTGTCAGTGAAAACACCGATCGTTTTTCGTCCGAACTTTTACCAAAATTCGTCCGAATAAACATAATATTTTATTTCTGATTAGAAATTTGGAAATTAGAATTCCTCACGGAAATAATATAAAAAATCTACAATTTTTCATTTTTGGGTCAAATTAGGGTTTTCTGCCTGTATAAAATTATACTGTCAGTAAAAACGCAGACCGGACTCCGTCTGAGTTTTAAACCCAAATTTTAACCAGAGCTTCCTACCTAGAGCTGTCAAAGTGAGCCAACTCGGCTCACCCGGGTTGGCTCACCACGGGTTGAGCGAAAAATGGGTCGAGCCGGGTTGGCTCACTTTCTCAGTGAGCCAAGAAATAGCCAACCCGGCTCGACCCACCACGGGTTGGTGGGTTAAACGGGTTGGCTCACTTAGAATTAAAAAAATTAAAAATTAAAAAAAAAACACAGAATTCAAAAGGAGCAACGAAGCTGAGAGGGAACGAAGCTGAGAGGAAGAACGGCTCAGGCGACGGCGTTTCGACCATTTGCAGCAGCGGTGAGATCAGAATCTCAGGGGTTCGCAGCGGCGGCGTTCGTAGCTCTAGCGACGGGAAGCGAGGAGGTCAGGCGGCGTTCGACTGGAGGCGAGAAGGTCGACGGCGTTCGACAGGAGGCGAGGCGGTCGGTAGGCGTTCGACGGGAAGAGAGGAGGTCGGTAGGCGTTCGACAGGAGGCGAGAAGGTCGATGGCGTTCGACCGGAGGCAAGAAGGTCGGCGGCGTGCGACGGGAGGCGAGGCTGCAGGCGGCGTTCGTGTCACTCCGGAGAAACTGAGATGAGGGAGGCGTCGTTTTGAATTTGCTATGCCTATCAGTATCAGTTACTTAGTTAGGGTTGGATTGGGTTGGGCTTGGGCTCAGCAGCTTCATTATTTTGGACTTTGGTGTAGTAAAAAAAATTAAAAGCAAGCGGCTCGCGGGTCAGCCCGGCTCACCACGGGTTCAACCCGGCTAACCCGCGGGTTAAGTGAGCCGGGCCAAAATGACCCGGGATCTAAATGAGCCTGTTTTCTTACAACCCAACCCACCAGTGAGCCGGGTTGAGCCGGGCTGGCTCACGGGTTATAACCCATTTTGACAGCTCTGTTCCTACCATTGAGTAGGTTCTAGATATGATTTTGTTTACTCCAAAATCATTTCCTAAGTCTCAGATAAAAATATAAATAAATATATCTTTACCTTTAATACAGCGTATCCGAAAATCGGGCTGTTACATGTGCTCATTCCTTTCCTTGATCGTTGGTATTACATTGAATGGGCGCTTATCAAGGGGTGAGTGTCCTAGCGAGATATGGGAGTTCTCCCACGTGTTTATCAAGAGGTTTTATGTTATTACTGGTGTATCATTAATTCCCCTAATTACCGGGATATCAGAGGGCAGATTTCACCCTCTGGTTCTTTCTAGGCCCGGATACACTCGGCAATCCCACTCTTGGTCATTTTTCCTGGACTCCTCCTTAAAGTCCTCGGTCGTTGACTGAGCTAAGACGCGGTCTCCCCTCATCTCTTTTTAGAGGATTATGGCTTTGTCTTGGTTGTGATCTCGGTAGTTTGAGTATTTCATCCTCGGTCAGTACATAAGCCCCCCAAGCTCCGAGCTGCTTGCAGCGATGGAGCTTATATGTCTTAAAACTTCTGTCTACCTAATATGTTGTTCTATCTAACATACGTAGTGCCTGGCTATAGGTTTTGGCCTCATAGCCGTAGGTGTCATTATGATGCTTGCATAGTAGACCTTTCCCTAGGAGCCTTCTCTTGAGGACACACGTATTTTTTTTATAAGACCACCCTCTTATCAACTTTTCAAATCCTTTCCTTCAACTGTTTATACCTGGGAAAACCAATAGGTGTGACTCTTAGTTTTCTTATAGTGTGTTTTGAATGAGAAGAGCCAGCATCAATTGTCTTAATTGTGTACGTTTCTTCACGAATCCGTGCGTTGCATTCTATAAATAACTCCCACAAGAACCGTATCGTCACGCTTCCTTGTCTATTTCTCTGGTCAACATCTCTTCTGGCAATTCCTCCCTTTTCTTACCTTAAGTTTCCAGTTGCGCCCTTACTTTCATACATTTCCTTGTATTTTTATTCCTCTACCCTTCCATTATGAGTTCTTCCCATGAATCTTAAAGAGGTCATCTTAGAGCCTGGAATTCTTGAGATTAGGGAAGATGTTTCTCCCTCTAACTCCTCATTCCCCTCTGTCGAACTTGAGGTTTCCTCAAATTATCTTCATAATGGCCAAACAACGGCGGAGGAGGATGCGGTGACTTCAACACCGGAAAGCGGTTAGGGTTGAGAGAGATCCTCCTCCCCTATTACTTTGCCTGGGTATGAGTGGGTAAGAGGAGAAGTGGGTACTTACTGGTCTAAGTATAGGACCCCTGAGTCCATAGTAGAGCTTAGGGATTCTGTCACTCTTTTTCAACCTGGTTACTCGGACAAATTCATAATTGAGCCTTGTTCCGAGACCGATCATGTATTCCTTGCTTCTTCCTAGAACCAACCTCCTTTCACGTTCGTATATAAAACCTTTTTTGAAACCCTTGGTTTTTCCCTCACTTTCAACAAGTTTGTGCATTCCGCTCTGGCGGCAATCAATGTGGCCCCTACCCAGCTTCATCCCAATAGTTGGGCATTCAAGAAGGCCTTTGAAATCCTTTATTCTAGGATGAACATCACTCCAACCGCTCCTGTTTTCCTGTATTACTACTAGATCCGATTTGGTGACCTTATTGGCTGGATTTCTCTTAGTGGGCTCAATCATCGAGGTATCATTGGAGCCTATGAGTCCTCTTACATGTACTTCAAAGGGGATTTCTTCAAGGTTTGCCCTGCTGAGGGGTTTTCCTATTTGTTCTTTGATTCTCAAGGCAAACCTCAGTTCCCTCTTTATTGGACTAGGCACCCCATCAAATTCGAGGGATGGTGTGATGAGGTCCTATCCTAGGACGAGAAAATTAATGTTAAAATGTTGGATGAACTGTCTTGGCCCCTTAGGTGTAAGGATATTTTAGAGAATTCATTCTCCCCTTCCCTTTTAGCCGACCTTGAGAGTAAGTATTTCCTTACACACATTCTTAATAAATATCATTTATTCTTTAATTTCTAATCCTTTTCATCCCTTTTCACAAGAATCATGGGAAAGTTCGATTTTAGAACTTTTAAGAAGGGTAAAGACTCTGCTGCTTCTACTTCGGCTAGTGAGCCTAAGGAGAGACCTATTGCTGCTGCTCCGACTTCATCAGCCCCACAACAGGATCTTGAAGCTCCTTCTGCCTCTAGGCACACGAGGGGGCGTGAGAAGAATTCCTAAATTCCCCCGTCAGAATCTCCTTCGAAGCATCCTGCTACTCTGGTGGATTTGGACTCTTCCCCTCCTCTTCATACTTCCTCCAATCTTCCTCCGACTCCTGCTCCGATAAAGTGCTATAATGCTTCAGCCTGACCCGGATCTTCAGCCATCTTTGGGAATGATTTCAGGCCCCTCTCGGCTCTTAAGCCCGACTTCATGAAGAGGATTGACCTCAAGCTGTTAAAGAAATACAGTCCCGAGGAAGAAGTTGAGGGAATTCAGGTCATGTGCCTCCGAACCATCGTCACAGCTAAATTCTTTTTGCAAGACTTCACCGAGAATAAGAACAAGATGGAGTGGATGAAGACCGAGTTTGCCTAAGTGGATAGGCTAAAAACCGAGCTGAAGAAGGCGAATGCCGACCTTGCTGAGACCAAATCGGCCAAAAATAAGGCAATTTCCCAGGTGGTCGACCTTAAGAAGCAGTCGACTGATTTTGAGGAAAAGCTTAAGGATACCAACGCCGGGAAGGCGGCTTTGGAGATTGAGCTTACTTCCGAGAGGGAGGCTATCCAGGAGAAGAACAAAGAGCTTGTTTCGGCCTTGGATAAAAAGAGGGGGAAGAAGAAGTTCTACAAGCAGGAGTTAGAAGCTGCTAAGTACAGCATCATGGCTTAACACGTTGCCAATTTTGAGAAGGCTCATCGTCAGGCTCGTCTTCTGGTTCCTGATGCTGATCTCTCCCCAATGGATGTGGACAAAGATGTCAAGGGTGAGGAGCTGGTTAATGAGAGTCAAATCAGCAAAGACGGGAACAAGGATGGGGAGGCCGAGGAAGAGGTTACCTCGGTCAGGGATGATGACGTGGCTGCTTCTTGATCCTTCTGCTTTTTAAGTTAAATTATTATTTTTTGAATGTAATATATCTAGCGCTTTTGGCCATAGTAACTTTATTTTTATGTTTTTATCATCTGGCACTGTACTCGCCCCTTTGGGCCCATTTTGTAATTTGACCTGATGGCTTTTTCATATAATACCGCTTCCCTCTATTTTCTTTTTTCACTTTAATTCTGGAATAGACTATGTATGTCCGTAATATTGTCATGCCATATTAGCTTCATTGGCCTTATGTTGATACATATTAGTCCCCCCAAGGTCTAAGTTTTTTAATGAAAACTAAGGAGCTTATTGTGCATTTTAGTTTGACCGGGTTTCAACACGCCAGCATTTATGTTCTATATTTTTTGATATGTGATGGGCATTCGCATATCTGGGGTTACTGCATTTGTTAGTAAAGAGGGCATGGGTAACTACATCTGTTAGTATGCAGAATGGCTTCCAACTCGGATCCCCATCCTCATCTACCAGATAGCAGTTCATCCTCCCAGCCCTTCCGAGGACGACGTTGGGGTTTGCAAAGTTGGCCAGATAGAAATAATATGTCTTGCCGTTGGGACTTCGCTATAGAAGGACTTGAGTCTTCTATATTTGATGTCTCGGATTCCCTTCTCTGGAAGAGCAGATCTCACCATCATCCTCGGCCGAAGCTTCCTCCCCAGATGGACCAGCCAGAAGATGGGTTTTGGGGGGTACTTAGCCAAGGTAGGCTTTTTTAGCCTGCTACTTCTAGTTTAGGAAATTTCGCTCCTTTATTTGTACCTTTTGTATATGATCTCATTAATGAATATTTATTTTGAATTTCCAAACTTTCCTGTCTTCTATGCTCAAATCTCGTCATTACTTTGTATGACTTTTTTAAAATTTGGGCGTTCGGTCTCAGCTTTAAATTTAGCCCATTAGGTTAATCGGATTTTGGATAAAACCAGCGACCTTGATCGAATGTGAGCCCTTGTATTCACATAGCGTTATTGTTGACTTTAAGATTGGCTGAAAATTGTTAAATTTAAATTATGGGCTTGGTTTCGAGCTTGTGAGCTTGTTCAGGGCTCACTTTGTCAGATTCTTAACTTCGACTTAGTGTTAGGCTGGGATTTGACTTCTGAGCTTGGTTACAGCTCATTTTGGTTTAACTCTTAGCTTGGCTAAGGGTTGGGCTCAGATTCGGCCCTTGAGCTTGGTCACAGCTTCATTTTGTTCGAATCTTAGCTTTGGCTAAGAGTTGGGCTCAGATTCGGCCCTTGAGCTCAGTCACGACTCATTTTGTTAGAATCTTAGGTTTGGCTGAGTGTTGGGCTCAGATTCGTCCCTTAAGCTCGGTACGACTCATTTTGTTAGAATATTAGCTTTGTCTAATAGTTGGGCTCGAAATCGGCCCTTGAGCTCGGTCATGGCTCGTTTTGTTAGAATCTTGGCTTTGGCTAAGAGTTGGGCTCGGATTCGGCTCTTGAGCTCGGTCATGGCTCGTTTTGTTAGAATCTTAGCTTTGGCTGAGTGTTGGGCTCAGATTCGACCCCTAAGCTCGGTACGACTCGTTTTTTTAGAATCTTAGCTTTGGCTAAGAGTTGGGCTCGGATTCGGCCCTTGAGCTCGGTCTTGGCTCGTTTTGTTAGAATCTTAGATTTGGCTAAGTGTTGGGCTCGGATTCGCCCCTTGAGCTCCGTCACGGTTCATTTTGTTTGTGAAGCAAGCAGAAATTCGGGAATACCTCTTTATTGATTAAAGTCAAGCCACGTTAAAATCTCCTTAGTGAAAAACCCTTTCTTTTTCTTATCTGGGAATAAAAGCACTAAGGTAGGAAAAAGAGTACTCGCTTGTTACATTGTTATTTAACTAAAGTAAAACTTTAAATGGAGGCATTCCATGTGCGTGGGACCGCCTTCCCTAATAATTCCTCCAATCTGTAAGCTCCATTGCCCAAATTTTCCACTATTCGGAATGGGCCTCCCCAGTTGGCTGCCAACTTTCCCTCATTCCGATCTATCTGAGTTTCTCCCTGCATCCTCAAAACTAAGTCGCCCTCTTGAAAGCTCCTTGGTTTCAACTTTGAGTTGTACTTTCTAGATGTCCTTTGTTTGCAGACTTCCTCCCGGATTCTAGCCTCCTTCCTTACCTCTTTTGCCCAATCTAATTCTATCCGCATGCTCTCCTCATTTAGCTCTGGGTCAAATGCGATCCTCCTCAACGTTGGTTCTCCGAGCTCTATTGGAACCATTGCATCGGTGCCATAGGTTAGTCAAAAAGGTGTCTTCATGGTGGTTGATTGGAGGGTGCAATGATATACCCACAAGATGCTGGGCAATTCCTCGGCCCAAGCTCTTTTTGCTCGCCCCAACCTCTTCTTCAACTTTGCCAAAATGAGCTTATTGGAAGCTTCAACTTGCCTGTTGGTTTGTGGATGTTCTGCCGAGGTTACAAAGTGCTTGATACCTAAGTTCGAATAGAACTCCCGCAACCCCTTGTCTATGAACTGGGTCCCGTTGTCTGTTATCAAAGCATAAGGTAGACCATGCCTGCAAATTATACTCTTCCATACAAACTTCAATCCATTTTGAAAAGTAATCAATTCCTACTAGTAGGAATTTGACTTGTGCTTTTGCGGTTGGAAATTTACCCAAGATATCCATTCCCCACATGGTGAATGGCCACGGTGACAGCATGATGTGAAACTCAGTCGGAGGGGCATATCTAAGATTGCTGTATCTTTGGCACTTATCACACCTCTTGATAGGAAAATGGATGGCTTGAGCATGTGGAAAGAAGCATATTCAGATTATTCTATTTTTACAATTTTTATTTATCATTTTCGTATTATTTTTGGGCTCAATTTTCTGGTGACCTTTTGTTTTCTCCTAGCCTCACTAAATGCTTCCTAGTAGTGCTTTAAGTCATAATAATGGCTAGTGGGAATTTATTATCATGTTTATGCTTATTTACTAGGTAATGTAAATGCATTTATCCATTTGTGGTAAATGCATGCTAGTGGGAGTTTTATTTCTTGTATTTCTTTATTTCTTGTATTTCCTAGTTAGCCTATAAGTAGGGAACTCTTGTACTACACAAATCAGATTTGATGATAATGAAATTTGAAGAGTTTTCTCTATTGTGAGAGCTTCCCTTTGGTTCTTAGGTCAAAGAACTAAATCCGATCTTATCAAGGCAACTTGTGGCGATCAAATCCATGACTTATCACTCACCTTCCCACCTATATCTTGAGTGTGGCATCAATATCCTTCTTGTGTCTGAAATTTCAAGGCGGTCCGGATCAGGATCACATCAGTTGGTAATCAGAGCTTAGGATCCTTGAATTTCAGGTTCTATCTTCCTTTGTTCTTTTCTATTCTCAACAAAAAAAAAGGAGTATCACTTTGGTTCTGTTTGAAGGGGATTATTGTGTGAATTATCTCCTTGCTTCTAAAAAAAAAAAAAAAAAAAAATTCGAAAAAAAAAATTTGATGAAAAATTCCAAATTTTATTCACCTTTCATGGTGGTTGTATGCAAAGTTTGAATTTTTCTTAGTGCGTTCTTTATGGAGTCACTAATGAAGAAAAATGATGCCAAACAAAAGGAGGAGACTTTCTATTCTAGATGCTATGTGAAGGACAAGATATGTTGCTTGGTCATTGATAGAAAGGGTTATGTTAACCTAGCTAGTACCACCATGGTGCAGAAGTTGGGACTTCTTGTTCAAGAGCATCCACAACCGTATGTCATTTGGAGCCTTCCGGAGTTTAGTCATATCGGTGACGTGATGGTGAACAAACAAGTACGAGTGTCATTCCGGATTGGGAGATATGAAGATGAGGTGTTATGTGATGTGGTGCCCATGGAAACGAGACACTTGTTACTCGGGCGTCCTTGGAGGATTGAACGACAAGCGAGATATGATATCGACAACAACAAGTATTCATTTGTATTTAATAATCGAAAAATTACTCTTGGACCATTATCACCAAAACAAGTGTATGAAGATCAAATGTACTTGAGGGGAGAGAGTGAGAAAAGAAGAATGAGTGAGAAGAAAATAAAAGAAGAGGGTTCGGTGGATGAGGAAAAAGAAGAAGTAAAGAAAAAGGAGGCCCATGAGAGAATGGAAGAGGAAAGGGAGAATGATGAAAGAAAAGTAGAGAAAAAAGAAATCCATGAGAAAAGTGTAGAAGAAAAGGAAAAGGAAAACCATGAGATAGAAGTTGAAGAAAAAGAAAGCAATGAGGGATATCTCCTGAAAAATGAGAGCTTTGAGAAAAAAAGAAATGGAAGAGCCAATTATCAAGCAAAAGGTGGAAAGCACAAAAGCAAGATTTTATTAGATAATCCACTGACTTTTGATGCAGGTTTGGATTTGAGGACAAATCACTTTCAAGAAGAGGGGAATGATAGGAAAATGGATGGCTTGAGCATGTGGAAAGAAGCATATTCAGATTATTCTATTTTTACAATTTTTATTTATCATTTTCGTATTATTTTTGGGCTCAATTTTCTGGTGACCTTTTGTTTTCTCCTAGCCTCACTAAATGCTTCCTAGTAGTGCTTTAAGTCATAATAATGGCTAGTGGGAATTTATTATCATGTTTATGCTTATTTACTAGGTAATGTAAATGCATTTATCCATTTGTGGTAAATGCATGCTAGTGGGAGTTTTATTTCTTGTATTTCTTTATTTCTTGTATTTCCTAGTTAGCCTATAAGTAGGGAACTCTTGTACTACACAAATCAGATTTGATGATAATGAAATTTGAAGAGTTTTCTCTATTGTGAGAGCTTCCCTTTGGTTCTTAGGTCAAAGAACTAAATCCGATCTTATCAAGGCAACTTGTGGCGATCAAATCCATGACTTATCACTCACCTTCCCACCTATATCTTGAGTGTGGCGTCAATATCCTTCTTGTGTCTGAAATTTCAAGGCGGTCCGGATCAGGATCACATCACCTCTTCACCCATTCAACACAATCGACTCTAAGCGTAGGCCAATAATATCCTGCTTATCTTCCTCCTGTGTATAGTCCACAGATTCCCCTGTGTATTTTAGCCATAACATTTTCTGCTTGTTTTTTGTTCAAGCATTTCCTCAAGGGGACATGTAATCCTCTTCTGTACAATTCTCCGTACTCAATTGAGAAGTAACTCTCCTTTAATCTCAACTTTCGGGCTTCTTCTTCATCTTGGGGAATCACCCCATTCTTCAAGTATTCCTATATTGGGCTCATCCACTCCCCGTCCTCTTCTTCGCCAAAAAGTACCTCACCAAGTGTCAAACTCGGTTGGGTCAGAGTTTCTTGTGTCACAGTTTTGAGCTGGTCTGTTCGCTTTGTACTGGCCAGCTCGTATAGTAAATCTGCCCTAGTATTTTCTTCTTTAGGAATATGTTCAATAATGAATTCATCAAAGACTTTGGTTAGGTAGGTTACCTTGTGGAAATACCGAGTTAATTGAGTGTCTTTCGTCTGATAATCTCCGTTAATCTGTCCTGTGACCAGTTGGGAGTCAGTCTTGCACCTTAGCTTTTTAGATCCTACTTGTTTGGCTAACCTCAATCCTGCCAACAGCGCCTCATACTTTGCCTGATTATTCGAGGCTGGGAATTCGAACTTAAGCGACTGTTCTAGTATCAAGTCTCCTGGTCTTTCCAATATGATTCATGCACCACTACCTTTACGTTTGAAGAGTCATCAACATACAGGGTCCACCACCCCATCATCTTTCCCTCATTAGGTGACAACTCTACTATGAAATCGGCTAAGCACTGGGCCTTCAAAGGTCCCCACTGTTCATACTTCAGTCCGAATTCTGACAGCTCCACCAACCATGCAATCATTCTCCCTACCAACTCCGGCTCTCTCAGTACCTGCTTTATGGGGTGATCCTTCTTTACGATGATCTGGTGGCTTTGGAAATAAGGTCTTAAATGTCTGGCGGCTGTTACTAGTGCCAAAGCTAGCTTTTCAATTACTTGGTACCAAGTTTAAACATCATGCAATACCTGACTTATGAAGTAAACCAGAATTTGATGTTTGTTTTCCTCCTATACCAAGACTGCAGTAACAGCTTCCTCTGTAACCGAGATATATAAAAGTAATTCCTTACTGGGATTTGGCCGAGTAAGGATCGGCAGAGAAGACATGAACGCCTTTAAGTCCTGGAAAGCTATTTCATACTCTTCATTCCACTGGAATTGTTCATGCTTCTTCAGCAACTTAAAGAAAGGTCTACCCTTCTCGGCCGACTTAGGGAGGAACAGAGATAATGCCGCGAGCCTCCCTGCTAACCTCTGGACTTCTTTAACATTTTACGGACTCCTCATGTCAATTATTGCTTGGCATTTGTCGAGGTTGGCCTCAATCCCTCTGTGGGTTAATTGGAACCCTAAGAACTTTCCGCCCTGTACCCCAAAGGTGCACTTTTATGGATTCAACCTCATATTGTATTTACGGATCTCCTCAAATACTTCCTGATCGATTGAATGCTTTGATGGGTCATCAGACTTGATCACCATATTGTCCACATATACCTCTATGTTTCTTCCAATATGTTTGGAGAAGACCTTATCCAAAAGCCTCTGGTACGTTGCATCGACATTCTTTAAACCAAAGGGCATAACCTTATAGCAATAGTTAGCCCCATCGGTCATGAATGCTATCTTTTCCTCATCTGCCGCATCCATCTTGTTTTGATTGTAACCTGAGTATGTATCCATCAAGCTAAGCAACCTGTACCTGGATGCCCCGTCCACCAGTCGATCTATACTGGGTAAGGGATAGGAACCCTTGGGACAGGCTTTGTTCAAGTTTGTATAGTCAGCACACATGCACCACTTTCTGTTTGCCTTCTTGACAAGGACCACATTCGCCAACCACGTAGTATACTTTATCTCTTTGATGAACCCTGCACTCAGCAATTTAGCAGTTTCTTGCTCCACCACCTTTCTTCTTTCTTCTCCCAGCCTCCTCTTCCTCTGAGCTACAGGCCTGGCCTCAGGATATATCGACAGCTTATGGCAAGGAAACACATGTATTTCCCATGTAAGCTAGGGATCTTCACCTTTACATTATGCAACTTGTCATCCTTCTCATTCCTTCTTCCTCTATGTTCATGTCTATGTCTCCATCTATCAAATCTAGGTCTAGGTTCATTGTCTTCCAAATTTGATGAGCCTCTATGTGAGTTGTCATGCCTTGATCCTTTTTTGTGCTCAAGTACTTCTAATCTTTCAAACAATCTTTCCATGTAGTTTGTCATTCTATCCAACTTCCGATTCAAGTTCCTTGTTCTTGGTGATGATGTAGGAGAATCTTCAATGTCTTCTTCATGTACGGAAGTCATGGTGCACTTACAAATTCGAAAATTACATACAAAATCTAGTAAATGAAAAATTACACAAAACAAATGAAGATTACACCAATGAGAACAACTACATCACCAAAAATCAAAAGAATTAAGTACAAACCAGACTAGTGACAATTACACTTATAGAACAAAGAATTACAAGAAAAATGAAAGTACAAGGACCTCACCACTCACTCACCATTCACTCAAAGATGGTCACTCGTGTATATCACTCAAGTAGACTTTTACAAGATGATTTCACTCTTGTCTCTTTCCACTCAAGAGTTTCCTCCTCAAGGGATCTACAAATTGAAACAAGATTCTCAACTATTAGTCCACAAACAAGTGATAAAGCAACCAATAAGCAAATCAATTTCAAGAGGTCAAGAAAGTGGAAAAAAACTAATACAAAACTAATGGAGTTTATAAGACAAGCAAGAAAAGGTTCAAGAAGAATTGCACACTCAAATTGATGTGAAGAAGACAAGTTGAAAGAGTTCAGCAAAGTGTAATTCAATTTTAATCAAAGTGTTTGTGAACAAGTAATGATCAAAGTGAATTGTGCTACACCAATATATGAAAGATCAATACAAATATAAGCAAGTGGAATGGTGGCAAGTCTTTTACCTTTGCTGATTTTTATTTTTATTTTCCAGATTTTGCACTTTTGCCACAAAACTTTGTATATTTATGGTTTTGGCACACTTTTTCTTTTTACACCAGTTTTTTTTTTAAATTGCAGCCACTTGACTTTTCCTAATTATACTTCCACAACAATTACAATGAAAATTTCGAAATACAAAAGAGATCCTTCAAGCATGAACAAAACTTGAACAATATTGGTGTAATACTTGAAAATATGAGCAATTGGAGTAGTGTAAAAAAAAAAATTTCCAAGTAATGAAGCACAAATCAATAAATTAGAGACCTAGAAATTTCATTCAAGTGGATGATAAACACATCAATTCCACAATTTGAATTTCATGAAGATCTCTAAGGTTCTAATAATATGAAAGCATTGAAGCACTTTGAATAAAATTTGAATCAACTTACTATTGTGAATTGAAATTTGAATTTGAATCTTGTAATTGCTCAAATTCACAGAGTAAGGAAAAGAGATTGATGCTTGGATTTTCAAGAAGCAACCAAAATTTAAATATATTCTATGAATATATTCAAAAAGTAGCGCAAAAACAAGAGGTGAAAAGTGGAGGGGAAAAAAAATTCACCAAAATTCAAGCAAGATCAATTCAAATACATTTCAAATTCTAGATTCATGACCACAATTGGATTCAATTTGAATTTCATCATCCAATTCATGTGGTTAATGGCGCCACTACAATGAAAAGTTCATTATGAATTTGGCTTCAACTCAAGAATCATCATAGAATTTTTGAAAAAAAATTGATCAAAAATTCAAAACAATTGAAGAATCAAAGAACTAGCTCTAGATACCACATGATATGATCAAGGATTGATCACTAAAATTTTAAGGATCTTTATTTGATTTCAAGTGCTAAGAATTCAAGATCAAACACAAACTAGAACAATAGAATGAAGCTTGATTCTCAAGTGAGAATCAAGAGAAACAAAAAGGAGTAGAAGAGCACAATTATATATGAATTGAAATGACAAGAACAAGAATAAAAGTGCAGAATTTAAATTGCAAGAATTAAAGAACACAAAATAGAAAATGGAAGAGGTAGAGAAGAAGAAGAAGGCGCCACAATCAATGCTTCATTGAGATGAAGATTGAATTGATAAGCCAAATGAGAATTCACCACTTGAATAAGGATATTCAAGATAAGAATCAAAGGTTCAATCCAAGAACCAAGAAGAGGAGAACTCTCAACTCTCTCTAGAATTCTCAAGTGTGAGAAAACTCAAATGTATTCAAACTTGAAAAATGATTTACTTGAAGCCTATTTATAGGCTCATCTTACTTAAGATGCAAGCTAGTCTTACTTGAGGTGTAAGCTACTCTTACTTAAGATTCAAGCTAGTCTTACTTGAGGTGTAAGCTACTCTAGGTCCTAATGGGCTTGGAACACTCTTAAGCCCAATTACAAGCCTAACTAAATCAAAACCCGTACAGAATTTCGTGCTTAACTTGTAGCCCAATTTAAGCCATGATAGACGCCGAATCAGGTCTTGAGTCTAAAATATGATTTGTAGATAATCGTCTAAGCTTTCCAACGCATCCAAAGATCACTTCAATCGGATATCTACAACTCAAGAAACAGCCAAAATATTGAAGTAGGTTTGATTTGGATTTGCTTCAAAGTTGACTTGCCCCAATTGGCCCATTAAGGTTATGCTTCCTAGGATCACATCAGATCACGATCTGAGATAATACTCAAAGGCACTCCATGTAATCTAATGATTTCATCGATGTATAACTGAGTTAATCTTTCCAGTGGGTATTTCATATTAATTGGCAAAAAGTGAGCCGACTTTATCAGTCGATCAATTATTACCCATATAGCATCATACCCTTTCCGAGTCTTTGGCAAACTTGACACGAAATCCATCGCAATACCATCCCATTTCCATTCTGGAGTCTTTGATGTTCCACTTTAACCTTTTGACAAGTTAAACATGCAGCTACATACTTTATTACGTCTCTCTTCATACCACCACCAATACAATTTCTTGAGATCTTGGTACATCTTAGTAGCTCCCGGATGTAAACTTAACTTACTCCTATGAGCTTCTTCAAGAATTAACTTTCTCAGCTCGGCATCGTTCGGTACACAAATCCTTTTACCGAATCTTAAAATTCCATCATTCCCTTCTTTAAATTCAGTCACCGCTCCTTGTCGCACTAATTCTCTTTCTCCTCGTAGGTACTGATCACTTTCTTGCTTCTCTTTAATTTGTTCCATCAGTCCATTTGAAACAGTAATCATACCTAAACACAATTTTCTTGGCGGCGTCTTCATCGTCAATCGCATATCTCGGAATTGTTCCAACAACTCTTGTTCTTTAACCATCGTTTACCGATATATGCATTGATTTCCTACTCAAGGCATCTGCTACTACGTTTGCTTTTCCAGGGTGATACTGTAGTTGGAAATCATAATCCTTTAGAAATTCCAATCAACGTCTCTGCCTCATGTTAAGCTCCTTTTGATCGAATAGGCATTTCAAACTTTTATGGTCGCTGAAAACATTAAAAGTCGCTCCATACAAATAATGTCTCCAGATTTTCAAAGCAAATACCACTGCTGCTAACTCCAAGTCATGTGTAGGATAATTCCTCTCATGAATCTTCAACTGCCTTGAAGCATAGGCTATGACTTTTCGGTCTTGCATTAGTACACATCCTAACCCTTGATGTGAAGCATCACAATAAACCTCAAAAGGTTCATTAGGATCAGGTAGTACCAACACAGGTGAAGTAGTCAACCTCCTCTTTAATTCTTGAAAAATTCCTTCACATGCTTCTGTCCATATGAACGCTTGATCTTTTCGAGTTAATTGGGTAAGAGGTCCTACTATCTTGGAGAATCCTTCAGTGAATCTCCTATAGTACCCCGCTAAACCCATGAAACTATGAATCTCAGTTACAGTCTCGGGCCTTTCCCATTGTAACATAGCTTCAACTTTCGACGGATCCATAGCAATCCCTTCACTTGATATGACGTGTCCTAAAAATTGAACTTGGTCTAACCAAAATTCACACTTTTCAGGTTTCGTATATAACTTTTTCTCCTTTAAAATTTGGAGAACCAAACTGAGATGTTCTGCAAGTTTTTCATTATTGGGAGAATAGATTAGAATGTCATCTATAAAAACAACGACAAACTGATCTAAGTAAGGACAAAAAATCCTATTCATGTAGTCCATGAATATAGCAGGAGCATTCGTAACTCCAAATGGCATCATAAGGTACTCGTAATGCCCATAGCGTGTTTGAAACGTGGTTTTAGGAACATCCTCCGCTTTCACACGAATCTGATGATAGCCCGACCGTAAATCTATCTTCGAGAAAACGGCTGCTCCACGTAACTGATTCATTAAATCATCTATTCTTGGAAGCAGATACTTATTTTTAATCATCACTTTGTTCAACTGACGAAAATCTACGCATAAACGAGAAGTTCTGTCTTTCTTCTTCACGAGCAAAACTGGAGCTCCCCACGGGGATACACTGGGTCTAATGAATTCCTTCCTCATCAGTTCCACTAGTTGTCCTTTTAAGTCCTCAAGTTCTGATGGCGACATCTGATATGGTTCTATGGATATTGGTCCAGTGCCCGGAACCAGATCAATCGCGAACTCAATCTCTCGAACAGGTGGTAGTCCAGGTACATCTTCAGGAAAAACTTCCAGAAACTCATTGTCAACGGGTATACACTGCAAGTCTAACTCGTTCTTAACGTCTAAGGAAAATAATAACATGTATCCTTGAGCTCCCTCTTTTAAAGAAGCGTTTACTTGATTAGAAGTTAAAAATCCAGAAATCTCATTCGTAGGAAAAACTAAAGTTTTATGTGCACAGTCTATTAAGATATGGTTGGAAGACAACCAATCCATGCCTAAAATTACATCTAACTGTATTAAAGGCAAACAGATCAGGTTAACAATAAAATGTTTATCCTGAATAATGATAGGACAATTCAAGCAAATAGAAGTGACTAAAACTGGCTTAGCAGTAGGAGTTGAAACAATAAGATCACACGACAAAGAAGAAACAGGCAATTTCAGCAGTTTCACACAATCCATCAAAATAAAAGAATACGTCGCACCCGAATCGAAAAGTACAGTTAAAAGATTATCGTTTATGTCACACTTACCCTGTATGAGATCGTCAGAGTTTGAAGCCTCAGCTCCACTCATAGTGAAAACTCTCCCCTTAGCCGTCGGTTTATTTGTTCTGGTGTTATTGACAGCCGGTCCACGCTTCGGTGCATTGCAATCCTTCGCCAAATGTCCCACTTGATCACAGTTGAAACATCTAGTTCCCCTCGTAGGACAAGTATCCATCATGTGTCTGGTATCCCCACAGTTATAACACCTTCTGACTTGGCCTTGATTTTGATTCTTTTGGCCTCCACCCCCGGTTGCAGCAAAATTCGAACGATACTGTTGTCGATTCTGGTTATTTCCCGATGGACGGGAATAAGGTTTCTTCTTATTCTGTTTCCCTTTCCAATTCTGACTTTGGTTATTGGAACGAGAGGGTCCACCAATGTTCCCCCTATTATCTTTTCCCTTCCTTATTTGCTCTATCTTACGACTCATCTCAACTAAAGCTTGAAAATTACGGAGTTGCAGAGGTAAAACAGACTCCTTAATCTCAAATCGCAGTCCTGCCTCAAACCTTTCACACTTTCAGCTTTCATTTGGTTGGGCTTGAAAGAAACGGAAGTATTTGGTAAGCGATTCAAACTTCGCCGCATACTCCCCCACAGTCAAATCTCTCTAGTACAGTTGCATAAATTCTTGTTCTTTCTCAATCCAAACACTCTCTGGAAAATACTTGTTCAGGAATGCGGTCTTAAACACATCCCAAGTAATTCCTTGATGATCAGCTTCCAGCAGCTGTCGAGCACCCCTCCACCAGTACTCCGCATCTCCTATCAGTAGGAAAACAACATAGGTAACCCTAACTTCAGCCGGAGTGGCCACCAACTCAAAGATTTTCTCCAGTTCTTGGATCCATAAATCAGCTTTCTCATGATCAGCATCCACACCAAACTATGAAGGATTTTGGCTTCGAAACGCAATCAGAGCCTTGCCCTCCGCAGCTTGTAGATTCTGGGCATTCATAGATGCAGTTTGATTTGCAATTGCCGTTGCCACATTTTCCATCGCCTGAGCCGTATAATCCACTCCTTCTTCATACTCTTCATTCATGTTCCACAACCGCCAACACGACTGCCTCTATGGCCTCTTCCACGGCGCGTCCACGTCCACGTCCAGGTTCTGGTTCAACAACTGGTTCCATAACTGACCTACAAGCCACAATCAGTTAAACCAAAACCAGAAACTGAAACGTAAACTTACTCATTACCACACATTACTTCTAAGAAGTAATTAAAACAAGTCTAAGTCAGAGATCACACAACATAGACATAACAGACCTATTTCCCAACATTCCCGAAAGACTCGACCAGCTCTGATACCACACATGCGACACCCCTTCTAGGGTCATCACATAATTACCCAAAGCGGAAAATAAAATTATTAATCGCTGGTTACTTTCGGAAAACAAACTATAAGTTAAACGTCTTTTCACGAAAATGGTGATTAATTTTTTTTTAAAACATCGATAACATAAACAAACATATCTATACATATATGCATCATCAGTTAAATACATACTATATCACTAATAGAAGATTACAAAAGAGCCCTCATAAGTATAGGCTATTTTCCATAAAACTAAGTCAGAAAAATAAAGACATATACATATAAAGTAACGAGCAGTCTAGAACCATACAAAAACTCATGGCTCTCAGTAGCCAGATCAAAAACTGACAAGACTCACTACCACAAAACTATACCTATAGCTGGTCAAGCTAATGAAAACCATTGGGGAGATCATGATGATCACCCCCACCTACAACAGGTGTATCTGGTGAAGATACCTCTGCTCCCGCATCCTTGTCTGAAGAGTCGTCATCATCAACGGCAGGAGGGTGAAACTCAGGATCATCCTCAAAGTACTCATCGGGGTCCTCCTCGATCGCAGGATCCTCTGCTACCTCAACAGGAGGTACTTCTAGTGCTACTATCTGAAGAGGCTGAGGCTGAATCGGCTGAGGTGGAACGACAAGTAATCCGTGCTCAGTCAAGAACTGTAGGTAAAGCCAAACTGGAGGTAAAGATACCTCGACAGTCTCCACGACATGCGTCCTCCGCTGTGGTCCTGCCTCTACTGTGCTGACAACCTCTCTACTAGGGCCGTAATAGGTGGCGCTGAGTGCCCCAGGGTTTATCTCCCAAGCACCACCATGATGTGCGCGATCAAACATGATCGAGCCCAACCTCGAATGTGCCAGAGGCATATCCGGGTCCATCTAATCTCAGACTTAAATATATATGCACAGGTAGAGAAACCACAAATAAAACATGCAAGAGTGAGAAACCAATATATGGATTTAACTCGACAACTACATGCGCGACACCACAGATAACACATACACATATACATATTATATCAACATAATCATTCATATCAAGCTAATAGTTTATCAACGGGTTTCACACCCCACACGTCATCATTTGAAAAACTATGCATGAACACTTCAAACACATCGTCTAACTTCACACTTAATCTCATGAGATATCCCAACTGTAGTGAGTTGATCAGGCTCGATTGCCACACAAGGCAAAAAGGGCACACAGCCATAGGCACACAGCCAAAACCCATTGCACACTGTCCAAACCCAAGGCACAGTGATAAAACCGTAAATGGGGTTTCATTGTCCAACCCGGGCACAATGAAGAAAATCGTAGCATGAGATACCTGAATCCACAAGGTACTCACACATAAACCGTGGGCACGTCTGCCAAATGCATGCAAAAACACTTTGTACTTGACACTTTTCTTTGTGTTCAATCTCTCCTTGCCGAAGCTCAAAATGGCTTACAACTAATTATAGTTTTAAATATCTTTAAAACTTTCATTAATAACACAGGACCTCAAAGTCCGAGTGCTCAATCACGACACCCCTAGACCGATGCACCAGCCATAGGTTCGTGGTAATAGAAAACATCTTTAATGTTTTTAACACAGTAGACACCAAGTCTACAGGACCTCAAAGTCCAAAGGATACCAAGTCCATAACACAACACGAACCTTAGTACCCTGACGTCTCGGTTACTAAGTTCAAAACCACTTTTAACATAGTTGAGTTCAACTTGATTTCAGAAAATCATTTCAAATGGGAAATAAAATCATAAGTTAAAAATTTAACGTTTTAGAAAAGATGGTCACTTGATGCTCAAAGTTGTTTAAAACAAGTACTGCCGCTTTAGAATGTCTTGTCGCCGGTATTTTTCCAAATTGCCGTCAAATTAGCATTTTAAAAGCCATTTAAGCCAAATATTAGCTTTTTCCACTTAAATAATTTTCTAAAATCATAATTAAGTTATTTTTGAAAATTAATTTCATAAAATAACTTTTTATAATATTCCGGAATTTCTTACGTAAAAATTAGCAGTACAAAAATAATTTCACGGTTACATCCTCACTGTGACTCATAGTTCACTCTTACAGCGATAAATCATTAAAATAATGATATTTTCCAATATTCCTTATTTTTCCCAAATAAATATTTTCCATTAATATTATATTCCAATATTTTACCGTTAAAACATTGAATATAATTTACGAAGCTTTTCAAAGCTTTTATCTGATTAATTGATTAGGCACTGACTACTGTCAGGCTTCTCAAACATCAATCCACAACAATATCACAGTAATATTTTCAGGCAGATCATGCATCACAACATTATAATAAATAATCGCAGATAAACAATTATATGCAGATAAATCAACACAGATAAAAATAAAACACCTTAAACTACTTAAACAACCACCAACAAATAAATAATTACAGACAACACAATTTGGCACGTAGCCATCGAATAAATCCCTCAGGCAATCCCCTCTTACTTCTCGGAGATTTCTCAGCAGCTTAATACATAATTTGTCGGAAGTCCGGTTTCACGTACACAACGAACTTACTCAACCTTCAACCATTATAATCAAACAATTAAAATCTCCTAATTCCCTATAATTGGTCACGGCCTCCATAGGTTTAGTGTCTAAAAATTTCTAGAATTGCCTAAGTCATTGGATTAATGATCCTAATTACTTAAGACAATGGATTAGTGACTAATCAACAAAGTTTGGATAAAAAATTCTCCAACCCTCCAAAACCCTAGATTCGGCCTTGAGGAGTAAATGGAGCTAGGGATCTTTGTTTGCTAAACCAACTTGGATCCAATATGAGTACATACTAGAAAGATAGTATATAAGATTATGTGTCCATGAAATGAACAAAATCTTCCTCCAAAACCAATACATATGGTTCGGCCTTGACAAGAAATTAGGGGAGGAAATTTTGGTTTTCAATATACTCTTGGATTATGATAGAAGTGATGATAATAGGAACATAGAAATTGGTTTCACATTTTTAGGATTTTTCTATGATTTTCTATGATTTATCAAAGTTAAGAACAACTAAGATGAACATCATGACATAAGCTTTAAAACAAGAAATGAAATGAAAGAACAATAGCTTAAAGATGATGAGGAACATGAATCACCTCTTGGAATTTGAAAATGGGCAAGGAATCCCCAAGGTGCTTCACAAATCAAGCTATGGAAGCTTAAGAGAAAAAAGAAGAATGGAGAGAAATGGAGAAGACGATAGTAAGCTTTGGAATAATGTGGAAGACTCTAGTTTCATCATGAATTTATGAACAAGAGATGGATGGCCTTGGACTTGCAAATTGGGCTTGAAGGAGTCCAAGCCCATTTACTAAATTTTCAACATAAAATGCTTAAGTCTTAATACTTGACATAGGAAAGTTCATGAGTACAAAATGGTATCATGAAAATGAGTTCTTGGCCATGAGATTGGGCCTTTTGGGCGCAGCTCTTAATGGGTTTAGATGAGCCAAAATTGATCCACTTAACTTAGTGTATCATGGAAACTAGTTTAGGACCAAAATGAAATTAAAAGAAAGTTTAAGGATCAAAATGCAATTATTAAAAATTGCTAACATAACCTTAAGCCACACTAATCCCCTCACATGGATGACTCACATATAAGAGAACATAGGGTTTATCCACTTATCGCGTCTCGAAACTCCTGTAATCGGCTTCGTCGTTTACCCGATTGAATATAACGCCCATAAAACGTTTATTATTTCACTTTTAATGAAATAATTCTAAAACTACACAATCGTAGGAAATAAAATAAAAACCTTAAGTTTTTCGTTCACGAATTAAAATTAGGTCTTTTGATCAGTGAAATTCGCAAGCCGGGTTTCGCCTGAATTTTCCACCTAAATTTTAATGGTAGCTTTCTACATTCCGGTAGAATTGAGTGATAAACTCCATTTATTTAAAATAATTTTATAAAACGTAAATAAACATATAAACATATTCATATGTATTTCTGTTATTTAAAACAGTAAAAAGTAGGGTGTTACAGTCCCAACCCGATGTCACAACAGAGCTGGTATAACCGTTCCGTACATCACGGATAAACAACTAACTAACAACTGAAAAGAAAGGCCCTAACTATGAGTGGTGGCTCTTCAGAATCACTCCTCTCCCGGCTGCTAGTCATCCTCTGCAAGTGCCAATCAGGTCAAACAACAAACAGAAAGAGTGGAATAAGATTCATGTACACATATATAGCATGGAGATAGGAAATAAGGTAAACATACAAACATGGCATCATCATAAGCTTGCATCCGCAACATATAAAGCATACATCAACCTCCAACAATATCATATCAACCAAGTATGCTATGCGGTGCAATGCATCAACTACTCCACTACTCCATCTATGCATGTGGATCCAAACTAACTCAGGATGAAAGACTTTTTGGAGTTACATATCCGTATTGGCCATAAAAGCACCAACACCGGCAGTTCACCAAACCTTGGGTGAACCCCATGGATAGCCAACGCATCAAACCGTGGATGCCTCATCATGGGGGCCGCGGTCACCAGACCATCGGGTGACCTACCGTGGATGGCCAGATCACCGTACTCTCCGGCGATCTCCCCTACGTCGAACCTCCCCCATCAACAACTCCAATGCTATATGCAAATGGCACAACAACAAACAATCTCAACCACCTCCATGCTCGGGCCATGAAGCTCCCAAGACTTCAACATCAACATCAACGTAACCTTAGACCCAAACCGTGGGGACAAGGCTCCCTTGGCCAAGAAGCACCAAGGTTTAACTCAACATGCTTGGGCCAATAAGCACCCAAGACTTCAATATCAACAACGCCTTAGACCCAAACCGCGGGGTCAAGGCCCCCTTGGCCAATAAGCACCAAGGCACAACTTATCAACGTGCGGTAACCCAACGGATACCGACTTAACATCTTGTTATCTTAATCATTTTAGACAATTATTAACCAGGTTGTCTAATCTTCATCTTTGATTAGCTATGTCAACTTATCATTATTGGGGGAATGGGGTTTGAAACCCCTTAAAGTCCTTTAATTATGTTTCTGTCCAGGAGGGGTAAGCACGGTCGTGCTTAAACCCCAGCACGGGCGTGCTCAACACATTACGGCTGTGTTGCCGTTTAAGTGGAGCACGGTCGTGCTTCCTATTCGGAACGGTCGTGCTCAGCTGCAGGGTCGGCGTCCTCTACTATACGGCCGTGCTTAATGCGCGGTCATTTTCCAGAATTCAAACTGGGAGCACGGGCGTGCTCCCTATTCAGCACGGCCTTGCTCAATGCACGACAGTACTGTTCTGGGCAGAGTCTCAAGTCAGATTCTTAACCAATTTTCCTGGAATAAAACTCTAAGGTTCTAAGTCATTTTAAGAGCCTAATCAATTAAGTATTTTATCAATGTAACCATCTTCATCAAAATCAACCATTAACATCAAACATTCAACAAATATCATACCAACAACAATTATCCTCATAGCATCATAAACATGGTATAACCAACATCAACATAAAATGCATATTATGAACATATAAACCAGAAACAACAATTTATCATAGCATAATCATATATCATACATAGCCTAAAAACCAAACAGATCATGTTATCAATGAACAACCAATTTAGCATATTAAATCACACATTCATATATAACAAACCGGGGTCATGGGAACCCATTTACCTTACACTACCCCCACTGCCTAATGAATACACTACCCTTCTCCCCATACCTGGATTGAAGGTAGCTCCAACAACAGTCCTAAACAGCAAACTGGTCTCGAATCCTCGAGCGGCTTACTCCGATACTAAGCCTTGGTTGATCAGAAACATAAACTAATCAGTTCCCAATTCGTAAACATGAAAAGGAAACAAAAGGAAACGAAACCATTACCTAAACAGATCGGTACTGACAAGGAAGGGTCTCCCTAGGGTCTCCAAAACTCCAAGAACTGATTGAGTTTGGTGGAAACAAAGAGAGACGTTGTTCTGGCCGCACTAGGTGACGGCTGATGTTAGAAATTAGGGTTCAAACGTAACCCTCGAATTATGTGCCAAGAATATATAGCTTGGGCTTGAGCACGTTTATGCTCACCCTTGAGCACGGTCATGCTTAGCTTAGCGTCACCGAGACTCGGTCAGCATATTGAGCACGGGCATGCTCACTGTTGAGCACGGGCATGCTAGCTAATGAGCACGGGGGTACTCATGTACCAGAAAGGGACTTTTAAGTTAAAATCTCACTTAGCCCTTAACCAAAACAGCTTAACTTAACAAAACCAACTTTAACAGCCAACAAGCTTTTAAAGAGAAGCACTTATGAAAAAGAAGGGTGTTACATATTATAGAACAAGTTAATTAGACTACATATTTCTCGAATCATGATATTCTATAAAATCAGAAGAATTTTATACTTGAAGCATTAAACTGTACAAAACATGAAAATGCAAGACATGCAGATTTAGAATGAAAGAGCAATAACATCAAATTTTCAAGACTTAATTATCAACGGATATAGGTAATGTATTGTTTGACTAACTATGCATGAAATTCATCACTCTTCCATGTTTAAAACGAAACTTACCAAAGAGTTACATACATACATATACATGACAAGTGACACGTGGCCACAGAGATCACATAGGACGGCACCAAAACAGTTTGACTTCCCCTGTTTCTTACCCTTCATCTCCTTTGTTGCTATTTATACGACAACCAAGTACGTGCCATTGTGTCCCCCATACAAGTAATCTCTCTCTCTCCCTTTGTTTATTTTCTCACGCCTCCAAAACTTCTCCTTTTTGTATCATCTTCTTCACGCAAACTCATTGAGCAAGTAGTAGCTTAATTAATTACTTAGCTCAACAAGTTGAAATTAGCTTTAGCTTATCCAACGCCATGCGGAGAGCACCATGTTGTGACAAAAATGGCCTCAAGAAAGGACCGTGGACACCAGAGGAAGACCAGAAACTCGTTGATTACATTCAGAAATATGGGTACGGCAACTGGAGAACACTTCCAAAGAATGCTGGTATGTCACAAAATGCATAACAAAAAAGTTATTCTTTTAATTTCTATGTTTGAACTTAATCTAAACGAGTTTTTCTTATTTTTCACTGAGCAGGATTGCAAAGGTGTGGAAAGAGTTGCCGTCTCCGTTGGACAAATTATCTCCGACCAGATATAAAGCGAGGTCGATTCTCTTTTGAAGAGGAGGAGACAATAATACAGCTACATAGCATTCTTGGCAACAAGTAAAGCCTCTTGTTTGTTACTTTGCTTTTGTAAATTTAAATATATATGAAGTTAAATCTTCTTCCATTTTTTAGCAAAAGGACATAGTCTTGTCTTGTTAAAGACAAAAAATACATACTTTTTGAAATATAATTAATAGACCTGTAACCAATCACGATATGTCGTATCATAAAAAAAAATTGTTTATTTCTTACCATATTATTAAATAAAGAAGAGAGGATCTATAGATTTATGCATGATAATATATAATATAATGAGTCAAATGTTACACTATTCATTAAGATTTTTGTATTATTGGATTTTGTAGGTGGTCTGCCATTGCATCTCGCTTGCCAGGAAGGACAGACAATGAAATAAAGAACTATTGGAACACCCACATTAGGAAAAGGCTCTTAAGGATGGGAATAGATCCTGTGACACATAGCCCCAGACTTGACCTATTGGACTTGTCTTCCATCTTTAGTTCATCACAAATGAACCTCCAGAGGCTTCTTGGCATGCAACAACCTCTGGTGAACCCAGAGCTTCTAAAGTTGGCTTCTTCACTCTTCTCCTCTCATCAACACCAAGACCTCAACAATATCTGTGCTCAAAATAGTGATCATCAAGAGAACCAGCTCTGCAATACCCAATTTCAAAACCAAATCCAACACTTTCATGACTCAGTTCCACAAGTATCTGAAGCAGGTTTCACTGAATCACAGTTAGTTGAATCTAATGCGAACCCATTATACCTATCAAATTTCAATGACTTTGGTTCCCAACAACATGCTCAGATAAGTGATTGGCATAGCAATGGAATTGCTTCAAGCACTATCACTGATGATTATGTACCTCAATTATCAAGCTATAATTACTACGGTTCTGATCATCATCATGCAAATTTTGTGGACCCTCTTATGTCTGAAACCTCAACTTTCCATTCCAATAACAGCAACCAGAACTTTAGCTTCGCTTCAGTTCTATCGACGCCTTCGTCAAGCCCCAAAGCGTTGAACTCGAACTCAACGTATATCAATGGAAGCAGCACTGAGGATGAGAGAGAAAGCTATGTCAGTAGCAACATGTTGGGATTTGAAATCCAAGACATTCTAGGAGTGAACGAGATCATGTAATTTGATCAGATTAATCAAACAGTTGTTTCAAACAAAATTGAATGAACCAAAAGGTTGATTATTTCCTTGCATTGATTAGCTTGCTAGCTTAGCTAGATAGTAACTGTGGATCGATCGTGTTCATCGATACTTGTAACATTTTCTAAATATTTATTAATATCATTTATAGTTTGACTTTGTTCCTTGATGTTTTGGCTGTGTTAGGACTTAGGAGGTAGAATGGTCCTTATTTTTGCATTTATTTATCTATTTAAAGTTCCCATTATTGCTATGGTACTGTGCATGTCTGTTTTCCCTCGTTAGATTAGCATCCCAATATAGAAATAACTATGATGAAAATATGCTGTCCCATTTGTATCATATCTTATACTATTTCCGGTCCTTAATATAATAAACAAAATCTTAAAATACACAGACCAAGGAAATACATTGAAACAAGCTAATTGTAATTAGCCAAATTCTACCATACCCTTCTATTTTTAATGGGTTTTTAAAACAGTCAATTTTGGACCAATAGATAAATGGTCTTCCATTCTGATCAAACTTTTTCTATTTAATAGAAATACTTTCATTTATTGCAGTTGAGTCCTTAACTAATTAAATATCTTTTTAATTTAAATTTATGATTGTTTTAATTTTAATAAATCAGGTTTATAAAAAAAAAATCAGGTTTAAACAAACTTTTTTTTTCGTGAAAAACCAATTCACTTTTGTTTGTTGTTTTATGATCATCGTCTAATCGTCTTCTCCCTACCCCTCCAACCCAACTCTTCTCCTCCCTCACCTAAATTGGTCATTGCCAAAATTCAACCGCTGCAGGTATTGTGTTTGGGTTTGATGGAGAAGAACTATAAGGGTGAAGGAGTTACAGAAAATGACCTTTCTGCAACATAAATCTCATGTAACAACATCAATGAAGAGGTGGTGATGGTCAACATTAGTAAAAGGGGAAGAACAAAGTCACAAGACAAATTTGATAAAATTAAAAACTATATAAAAAATTAGATAAAAAAATCCAACCTTTCACAACAAAAGGACAATCGTAAAGAACCCATTAGATATGGAATGACACAGAAAAAACATTTAGCAAAATAGAGTTTGATGTTAGTTGCTGGAGATCCCATAAACAAATAGAGTAGTACAAGAAAATTAGAAAAACTGTTTCAAAACCCTTGTATTTTTCATGGGTACCGTAGCACTTCCCTTGTAATTAATATTTTCCAAAAATACATACCCCTTCTAATTAATGAACAAACTCACTTGTATGGAGAGTTGATATATCTCGTAAATATAAATCATATTATAAATGAGGGTAATATTGAAAATTAACATTTAATATGTGTAAAAATTGATGCATGTTTCTTATATTTTGGACAAAAAAAAAGTACCTATTTGTTTCTTATGTTAAGGACCGGAGGGAGTATCTATCAAATATATTATCATATAAGTTAAAATTTCATGTAATATTAAAAAAAATAGAATAAGTATGTGGTAAGATATTATTGATAAGTAGAGGATGTGATACACCAAAATAGGATAACATATCATCATCCAAAAAATTGAACTAAGACCAACTTTTCCATCACTCCACCGCAAGATCACTTAAATATTATACCAAAATAGAAATCAACATATATAAAATTAATAATCCCTATTCTTTTCTTATTTTATTTCATTGACAAATACCTTACAAATAGAAAAATAGAGTAGTGTGGTATTAGTTACTATTAAAATTTAATAATATATACGTTGTCTGCTGAATGCCTAACAAGATGGAAGTACAAAAATTTATTCAATACACTCTTGACATATAATAGCTACTTTTTCATTTATTTTCTTTCTTGTAAATATATCTAATGTTTTGGTCGGAATATATTTCTTGAATTAGAAATCACAACTCAAAAATAGAAAGGGAAAAATAGTAAAATTGGGAGTGAATGGAAGAAAGGGCTCTAGTATAATAATAATTTAGAAACAATGACGAGTTGGGCAAGAGTAGAGGTTTGAGAGATTCCGACAATGAGTCCAAGATGCCGGAGAGGTGACCGGAGAAGGAACTTTAATGGCACGTGGGGTAGACACCTGTCCGGGACACCTGTAATAGGTAACTTTCTTTTCACGTAGTGACAACGAATAAAGTAATACATATACGATTTTGCATGGGGGCTTTGACCAAAACACTCATTCGGGGTACGTGGCCATGCACGAGCGGTGATATACAAATATGTAGGACCTACCTTACAAGCCATGTGTGCTTTTTCATTGAAAATCATGGCGTGCTTCTTGTGCTGGTGTTTTTATTTTATTTTTGCTGCTCTGGAGGGTTAGTATTATTGGTGGATCGTATTAATTGCGTCAGCATTGGAGACACGTAGAACCAATAATACAAGAGTGGGCCCGGTTCGGCAAACCGGTAGACTCGGTGAATCAGAAAGTCTTATCCAGTTTGAATTGGACGATTGCAACACTGTACCATTATTTGATGGATAAATATTGTTATTGGCCGATATATCCCCAAACCGGGGTGCAGCAGAAGCAGATCTTATAGTGCGGCTGATTTCCATTTTTTTTTTTTTTTGATAATTACGGCTGATTTCCATTAACGTGACTCACTTCACTTCCTAGAAGATAATATCTTGCGAAAATTGTCCATCAAATGAAGATATTTGGAAATATGTCCTTTCGTATCTATTTGGATATATATGATTACAGAGAAATTTTATCTCATTATTTTACACTCTGAATTCAAAATAAAACTCTGATCATATGTAGAACTTTTTTATGCCACACACAAATTTAGTATCACTTTCAATTTCATCACGTAAGTGTTTTTAATAAATATACCCTCATCTTCACTCTGTGCTGTCGCACAGAAAGAAACCACGTTCAACGACGATGACAGCTATATACCCTCATCTTCCCTCTCGAGCACAGACCCAAGAATTTTGATTAGTGGGTACAAAATATATATTATAAATATTTTATTTAAAAAATTATAAATATATAAGTAATAAAATAATGATATCATTATTATTAAGCCAAAAAAATAGGGATTACAAAAACTATATCATTATTTATATATCCAAAAAATTGAAGACATCTCAATTTCTACAAATTATAATTGTTCTCTACATGTTTTCATATTTTCATATTGTTGTTAATACACTGTCAATGAATTTTATTTTATTTTTTTACACATTCAACCAATAGCAAACTATACTATATATGACTTTAAGGTAATTATAACAAGCCGATTATTTTTAATGATGTGATAATTTTGATTGATTGAAAGTGTAAAAAATTCTTTACACTGACCGTACATGCCAATTAACTCTGTGCAGTATGCTTCTAGTTAAAATTATATTTTAGTAGTACTAAAATAAAAAATAAAAAATATTATATAAAGTAAGGTTGTAGAGCAATGTGGGCAATATTTTTTAGTGTTATGTAGACAGTAGAATAGAATTGTAAAACAATGGGGGCAACATATTTTTTTAAGTGGGGGCAAAAATAAAATTCAACTAAGATTTAATTTAAAAAATTTTACTTAGTGGGGGCAGCTGCCCCCCAAAGTCATCTACTTGGGTTCGTCCTTGTTCACTCTGCTGCCCCACTCTCTGTTCCAATTCATAATAATAAATAATAATAAGGTGTTGTCTAAAGTGCACCACCCACCAAAGTGGTGCAGCGGTGCATCACCCAAGTAGCAAAATGTGGCTCGTTCATTTTATCACTTAGGTTAGTCAAAATGTCAAAAGGTGTCGATTGGACCATGAGTTGAAAAGTTAACTAACCCGAGTGACAAAATGAATAGAGTATATTGTGCTACTTGGGTGGTACACCACTATACCACTTTGGTGAGTGGTGCACCATAACCTTCACCTATTAATAAGGCCAAAGGCTCTCGGGGTTGCATGCAATAATGTTAAGGGTCTTGCTATGGTGCCTTTGAAAATTCAACTGCTTTGGTGCAGTTTTCATATGGACCGATAGATGGAAATGTAGCATTTATTAATGATATTTATTGTGCAGGTTATCAAATTTCATCTTTTACATTTCTGTCCTTCAGTAATTAATTTTTTACCATGTTAATTTAAAATATCAAAAGATCATAAATTAAATTCAAAAAATATAATAAATAATATTTAAATAAAACTGAAATTAAATATTAAATTATTTATTTATAAAATGAACGACCTATCTTAGATCAGAGAAACAGGCTATGAGGGGAAGCAAAACAGATCAAAAAAATGGATTTAAAAAAGCACGCTGATCAGCAAAAATATGAACAGATCCATGATCTAACAACAAGATCAAAATGAGTAATTAAATTGAAATAAAAAAGAAATGGATCAGTGAATGTATCCTTGAAAAGCCTTTCATATATGTTCAATGTCTTCCTCTACAGAAGGATGCAACAAATCACTCCAAAAAATTTAAAAAAGCAACACAGATCAGTCCAAACAATGCAGAATCACAGACTCAGAGGGAAAGGAAGACAACACTATCGTGCGTCGTGAGATGGAGGAAGACGAAGCCGCCCTGAGTCGTGGGAGAGAGGAATCGCGCTGCCGGGGAGAGGAAACCGCCATGGTGTGGTAGTGGTGTGCTGCAGCAGTGAGGGGGAGAGGAAACTGTCGGTGTGGGTGTGGGTGTGAGTGTAGAAGAGGACGAAGCCACGCATACCACCAACTGTAGAGGAGGAGGACAGCCGTGCGTACCGCCGCCTGTTGAGGAAGACGAAACCGCTGATGTGCCGCCGTGATGGTGCTACTGCTGCAGAACGAGAAAGGACACTACAATAAAAAGTTCGGTCGCTAAACATAAACATTCGGTCGCTATCCAGTTTAGCGACCGAATTAGTGACCGGAATATGGGCGTAGCATAAATCCTTAGCAACCGAATTTATATTTCAGTCGCAATATAGCGACCGAATTTTCGATCCCAAAATTATACAATTCGGTCGCAAACGATGGTTAAATTAACAAATTTAGCGACCGAATATTCGGTCGCTAAACAATAATTAATTTAAAAAATTATTTTATTAATGAGTGTTATTTACACCTAGTGACCGATATGTTGGTAGCTATTTCGGTAGCTAATAAATTTATTTAATTTTTGGCTTTTATTTTAAAATGATTTTAAATTTATAATTCTTTTTTTTACTTTAAGATTCTTCAATTTATTAATATAAATTACTATTAAAAATCAGATATAAAAATAATCACAGTATCATATATATAAATATAAATGTCATACAAGAAAAGTCTGTAAACTCTAAAAAATGAAAAAATAAAAATGAAAGTCAGTCATGATGCGAAGGCGGCCGCAGAGGCGACCAACCGTCATCACCGTCCGTGCCGCCGTCGTCTGCCATGTCCTCGTCCTCTGGAGCAGCATCATCAGTAGCAGCAGACGGCGGAACTGGAGGAGCAGCAGGAAGCACAACTGGAAGAGCAACACCCTGAGCACTGGAGGCTGGATCCTCATATGCTCTAACAACAACCGCAAAATGCAAAACGTATAACCAAGTAAAGATAAGGGGAGGAGCCACAGACAACAAAGATCAGAAACTGAAAAATAAAATAAGACAATATGAAAGCAAATTAATATCCTTAGAGCCAACTTAATTGTATTCAAGTTAGTAATATAAAAGTTCGAAAAATTGCCATTACGAGCAGTTGATTACCTGTGGAGATGGAGAGGGGACGAAGGGACTCAGTTTCAACTCAAGAGAAATAGAATAAGGACCTATAATGCATAAATAAAATTAATCCTGTCAAATACTAACATTGAAGAAACTAACATTTAAGGCTCTCATATATTGTCACTTTGCAACTAATTCAATGTACTCATGCAAAAACTCTACAAAGATAAACTTGCCCAAGTTGAGAGCTATCATATATGCTTTTCTAATTATTGACTTTTCAAGAAAATGAAATTTGAACCACTCAACTCACTGTTCAAGTTTCAAAATTTATTCACTGAAGCTCAGTGAAGCCCTCCCACTGTATATATAGTCATACATCCATGTACAAATTCAATTCAATTCATGCCTAACGAGTAGAAAAATTAGAGGAGTGAGGAGGGAAAGAAAGGTCTAAGCTCCTCTATATAAAGATACTTGGACTATCTCTATCTATCTTTCTTTATATCTTTCACTATCATCTATGGCTCCCTTCTCAAATTACATTTAGAAACAAAATTTATTTTTAAACTAACCTTCACCTATTTATCTAACCAGAAGAGAACATATCTATTACATTTAGAAACATAATTTTATTTTTAAACTAACCTTCACCTCTTTATCTAACCAGAACAGAACACATCTATTACATTTAGAAACACAGTATGACAAAAGAGTAACTTAGAATCAAAGGTGATTAGCACAACTCAGAAACTCCAACAACTCAAATTAACTTCCATTCAACCAATACATTGAAGATTATTCAACTCACCTCAAAATTTCATATGGCTTCAATTCCATATGAACATCATAGAACTTGGAACAAAATTTGTTCAGAGACAACAAAAAGTAACTCACAAATCTACACAATGGTTCTTGTATTTTTTCAAAAAATTGGTAAGCAATCTAGATAAGCACCAAAACACATCAACACATTTTTATGATAATCCAAATTATCTACCCTAGCACATCAACCCATTCAAATGAAAAATCATATGATGACAGTAGAGTGAATGAATCCAAAAATAGAAACTTCCCTAAACCCTAACCTGAGACAGAATTGAGAGGAGACTGAGGGGTGGTGGTCGTGCGAATAGAGGGACCTTTAGCGGTGATGGTGGCCGGAGGAGGAAGAGACAACACCTAAGAGAAACATAGAGAAAGAAACTAAGACAGAGAGAGAACCGAGCAAGAGAGAGAGAGCGAGAGACAGAGAAAAGAGAGGAGAGGAGAGCTTACCTATGGAGGAGGGGACGGTATTGGCCGGAGGAGACAAAGGCAGTGGCGTACTGTGGTGGCCCGGAGGAGAGGAGAATGAGAAAGAGAGATAGAATGAGAGAGGAAGAGAGTTCGAGCGAAATGAAGAAGAAAGGGGAATCTGTGCGTTTTAGGGATTTAATTTTTAGCGACCATAATTTTCGGTCGCTAAATCCGTCGCCATAACTAATTTTTACATTCGATTGCAATATCGATCACTGATTGGTTGCTTTTGAAATTTTAAATCTCTAACTTTAGCAACCGAAAAGGAATCGGTCGCTAAAGGGCTCCACTTTAAATTTTTTACACGCGCGTTAGTAACTGAAATAATATCGGTCACAAAAATAATTAAAATTTTACCGTTGGATTAAAATCGGTCGCCACTTCGATCGCCAAAAAGTTAACAAAAATTGACTTTTAAATTGATTCATTTAGCAACCGAAATAGCAACCGATTGCTTTGCTACCATGTATTTCGGTCGCAATTTCGGTCACTAGATATATTATTACCAGTGTTCTTATAGATTCTAAAATCGGTTGCAATTTCGGTCACCAATAGCAACTGCTAAATTCGATCGCTATTTGACCTTTTTTTTTGTAGTGCGAGAAAGAAGGGGGCTAGGGATTTTAGGGTTCAGGATTTCACAAGATCTACAGGAAAAGGGGACTAGGGTTCACGATTTCTACAAAGTGAAAATAAAGAAGTTTTTTAAAAAATATTCATATACTTAAAAATTTTAATTAATCAGAAATTGGTAGAAAATTGATTTAAATTTTTAATTTTAAAGGTAAAGCTTGTTATTTGGTTACTAGGGACAAATCTGTAAAATCATATGCTTTTAGCTTAAATATCACATATTTTGACTTGACCCTATTTAATGCATGAATGCTTTGCAGGTCAGAATCCAACTACACCAAAGCAGCTAAATTTTTCAAGGAACCATAGAATTTCTCTAATGTTAATGATTAATTTGAAAGTATATTTAGCAATTTCTACAACAATGAAGAAACTAATTTAAAGTGCGTTTTTTTTTTCCGTGATATCCCGCGTGCAACCGCGGAGACTTATAATTCCTCGAGGTATGAGACGTAGAGGTGGGTATATGGACCCGGGTCTGCGGACTGTCGGTTTAATCCGCAGTCCGTACGGACTTGGACACCCAAAAATATGAGTCCATTTAAATGCGGGCTTTTTGGGTCCGGTCCGTTTAACCCGCGGGTTAAACGGACTCAGTCCGCGAATTCGCGGACCTGTCCGCGGACTACTGCAGGCTTTTAAAAAAAAAAAAGAATCTCCTGTGTTGGGCCAAAAAACAGAACAGCCCATGTGCAATGACAGCCCAAGTGTGCCCAAGACCACTCACCCACCACAATCCTCAGCCTCACTGGATCTACCTCACCGTCACCCCCCTCCCTCGACCTCACGGCTCACGGCCTCGCCCTCGCCCTCCTCGCCTCCCTCGACCTCACTGTCGTGACCCTCCTCGCCTCCCTCGACCTCACGGCCGTGACCCTCCTCGCCTCCCTCGACCTCACGGCCTCACCCTCCCTCTGAAGTGGACGATTTCAGGTTGCTCAGGCCGCTGACCATTCCGGGCTCGCCATTGCAGAGGGTTTCCGCCTTGCTCAGGTAAGTTTTCTCATCTTTCTCATCTTTCTCTTCTGCTCTGATTTATGCATGTTTCATTTTCAATTTATGGGTTTGGTAATAAAATAGTAAAGGATGATCCATTATTCATGTTTTCGCAATAGAATAATATTAGTTACAGATACATATGTTACCTTAAGTTTACAGAATTTTCAATATCTGATTTTTTACCCACTTGCCCCAAACATTAACCATTTAAATGTATAGAGGGTTTTGTTTGTCTTGCAGAGTGCAGAGCAGTAATGCTTAGTTAGAAAGTAGAGACAAATGTGTGTGTGTGTTTATTCATAGGCTTGATAATATATAGCCCTATGTGCATTTCATGGAAATAATTCTGGATTTTATTATTCTGTCGGTTTTTTTTTCTGCCCTGGCCTATCTGTATGTAACAATGGGAGTTATAGGCTTGACCAATGTGTGTGCTTATGTTCTCATTCATGTTTTGTTGTTTTTTTTCCAGTGATATTTGTTTGTTGAAATTGTTATAATGGATTTATCTGCATCTGCCATAAATGAAAATGCTAATGTGGCTGACATTGAACCTGAAAGAGTAGACTTAATTAGTGAGGAGGATAATGATGAAGATGGAGATGGATTAAACGAACCTAAAATACCAAAAAAGAGGGCTAGAAATAAAACATCTTCTGTCTGGGATTTCTTTGACAAACTGCCTGTGGGAAGTGATGGGAAGGAGAGGAGCCAATGCAAGGCATGTAAGAAAGCCTTGGTTAGTGGTGGTAATAAATATGGAACTTCAACTTTACTTCGTCATAGAACAACTTGTGAGAAGATTCCAAAAGGATTTGCTAATACCGAGGTTGGTAAACTTATGCTTGATCATACTGGAAAATTAAAGAGTAGAAAATTTGATTTTAAAGTTGTACGTGAGATGATTTCCATGGCTATCATAGAGCATGACCTTCCATTCTCTTTTGTGGAATATAGGAGGGTTAGAGAACTATTTAAATATTTGAATCCTGAAGCTAAGGTACCCTCTAGACGTGCTGCCACAAATGATGTCATTAATATGTATGAGGCTGAAAAGGAAAAAAATGAAAGATGTGCTATCCAAAGATCCAAGTAGAATAAACTTGACATCTGATGTATGGACTTCCTGTACCACTGAGGGCTACATTTCATTGACTGCCCATTTTGTGGATGAAAATTGGAAGCTTAACAGCAAAATTCTAAATTTTTCTCATTTCCCCCCTCCACATTCCGGCCGTGAATTGGCCAAGACTGTTTATGGTTTCTTGGAAGAGTGGGGGATTGAGAAGAAAATATTTTCATTGACTTTGGATAATGCATCTTCTTGTGGTAGCATGCAAGGGTTGTTGAAAGATAGACTTCTTATGCAAAGTGATGGCTTGTTATGTGGTGGTGATTTTTTTCATATTCGATGTTGTGCTCATATCCTAAATATTATAGTTCAAGATGGCTTGAAAGTTGCTAGTGAGGCTATACATAAGATTAGAGAAAGTATCAAGTATGTAAAGGGGTCGGAGGGAAGAATGATTGCTTTTAAAAGTTATGTTAAAAGACTTGGTAACATTGAGACCAAGATGGGCCTTCGTTTGGATGTCTCTACTAGGTGGAACTCCACCTTTATGATGCTTGAAAGTGCTCTTTCATATCGTCGTGCTTTTGAAGATCTTGCTTTGAGGATAGGAACTATAAGTATTACCCTACTAATGAAGAATGGTCTAGAGGAGAAAGGATTTGTGAATTTTTACGTCCATTCTATGTGATCACAAATTTGATATCCGGTTCCTCTTATCCGACATCTAAGTTGTATTTCTTTCATGTGTGGAGGATTGAATGTTTGTTGCTTGAAAATAAGACAAGTGAAGATGAGGTAATTAGGGATATGACAATTTCGATGCAAGGGAAGTTTGACAAATATTGGAGTGATTATAGTATTGTGCTTGCATATGGAACCGTTCTTGATCCTCGCTATAAGTTCTCATTTTTGGAGTTTTGTTATTCAAACCTTGGTGTTGATTCAATTTCTTGTCAAGCTAAGTTGAAAGTTGTCAAGCACAAGTTGCAAACTCTATTTTATGAGTATGTTAAAAGGTCTTTCAAAGAGACACCTCCCAATGTTGGTTTAGCTGAAAGTTCACTACAAGATAAGCAATGTCTTCCAACTAGTAGTAGTGGATTTGCTAATATAGACCAATCGCAATTGGCTATTATGAATGTAAGTATATCTCTTTCTTTTATTTATTCATTATTCATTATTTTTTATGTTTAATTTCTCATTCTTTATTTGTTGTTACTTTGACATAATGTAGGAGTATGTAAAATATGAGAGTCAAAATAAGAAGGATGTGGGTAAGTCTGAATTGGATACTTAGTTGGAGGAGCAAAACCTTTCCTTAACATACCATCCAAATCTTGATATCTTGCAATATTGGAAGGAGAACAAATATAGGTTTCCGAATCTTGCTTTGATGGCTAGTGATATCTTAAGCATTCAAATAACAACCGTGGCATCGGAATTGGCATTCAGTATTGGTTCTCGTGTTCTCAATAAATTTCGAAGTTCTCTCCTTCTCAAAAATGTGCAAGCCTTGATATGCACTAGAAATTGGTTATTAGGATTTGATGTGGAGGGTAAATATAGAATTCCTTTATGTATAGAAATAGAATGCTTTGCATTGAATTGTTTTGCTTTCTAAACACATTCTTACTTGTGAATTATGCCTTGTGAATTGTAGGAAAGCAAGAAGATGAAGATGATTTGATTGATGCAAAGGAGGAGCTTGCTAAATCAAAGGGAAAGACTAAAGTTGTTATTGATGATTGATGTCAACATGATGTAGCTTGTAATATTGTTGTTTTTGTTCCTTATTTTGGCATTTCACATTTCGTTGGTATTTTGTATCAAACTTGCGGTTTGTGATCTTTGTTGGTTACACTTTAATGGTCCCCATTCTTGTTTGGATTTAATGTTTATTTGGTTTGTTTTTCTACATAAGGCATTATTTGTTTTTGATGATTGATATGTAAAAAAAAAAAAAAAAAGCAGAGTCCGCGGACAGTCCGTTTAGTCCGCGGACTTGGCGGACCGGACACGGACTCTGTTTTCAAGAGTCCATTTAACATGCGGACTATTAAGCCCGGTCCGTTTAAGTGCGGACTTATGCGGACCGGACTTAAACGGACCGGACGGGTCCGCGTACCCAGCTCTAAATTTAGACGGCATTGAAAAGCTGACCTCTCCCAACCAGATTTTCTCCATATGCAAGATCTAGGGATCAAACTCTTGACCACTTGCTTAATGGAGTCATGCCCATTACCACTCAGACCCACTACATATTGAATAAAAAAGTTATTTACTTTTAAATTATTTAATGAGTTAAAAATTTATTGACTTTTTAAAATAATGGTAGATAATTATCCTATCAGGTCATGCAGGTATATTTATAAAAAAAAGAAGTAAGGTAATGTTAACTATGATTCTACATATATATATATATATATATATATATATATATATATATATATATATATATATATATTAAAATGTATTATCAGCATAAAGAGATTTTACATTAATAATCAATTATATATTGTTACATTATTAATGTTCTGGCCAAAAACAAAAACACAACAGTATCTCTTCTGGTATTGGGCCTCTATTGATTTGGCCCAATATTCTGGCTACTTCTTCTCTTTCCTCTTGCTCATTTGCATTGAACCGAATGGGAGGGTACCTGCTAAGACACTCCGATGCTTAAGTCAGCAATGGTCTAGTAGATAGTAGATTGTATTCTTCCAATGATAAAATGTATACCTTCCTCTTGTGATGGGGGTTCCTTTGTATACCTGTCTCTTGGGTTTAATATGTTGACTCTGAGTATGGTTGCCATGCTGTGTGGCGTGTTTCCTCCTCTTTAATATCATCACAAGGGGTGTCCTTAATGATGGTCTTTGATAGGTAATTCATGTGTCAGAAGGAGAGGGGTGGTTACTGAAATAGACAACTATAAACACGAGAAGGGGGGTTGAATTGTGTTTATTAGAAATTAAAATAAAGTTGAAACTTTTTGCACGCAGAAGCTAGTTTCAGACAAGTGTAAAAGCACTTACACAGACAGGTCAACTTGTCTGGTATGTTTTGACAGAAAAGCACACAAACACACAAGTGAAAAACAAACTTGATATTCATACTTTTAACCCCTTAGTTAGAAAGCAGATAATATAATCAAAACAACTAATGAGTTTAAGGAAAGAGAGATTAACACAGTTATTTATCCTGGTTCACTCTTTAACACAAAGAGCTACGTCCAGTCCTTGGCAGCACCAAGATTTATCCACTATAACTGATCAAGTTACAGACTCCAAGTATTGTTTGCACACCTAGCCTCTTCAGGCTCCAAGACAAGTATTCTTTGCTCACTTAGCCTCTTCAGGCTCACACAGGTTATTTTGAGAAGTTTGTTTGTAATAAATACAATCAGACAAACAATTCTTTCACTAACACTCAAAGAGTGGATTAAATATAGACTTAGGAAAGACTGCGTAATAACTTCAAATGATTGAAGAATACAGATTGAAAGAATGAACAGAGTAATGGCTCTTTAATGCTTTGTAATCTCTGATGTCTTCATCTTCAATGACTTCTGTATTTATAACCTTCAACCATTTAATATCCGTTAGAGACATTCCTTGCAACGATGACTTCAAGCAGAGCTTCATTAAATTCAATAGAGTCGTTCTGGGCAGCCATTAATGCAATGGAGACATTGGTTGTACTCTAACATGAAGGATCATGGCTTTATGCATCGTGCAGTAGCCAAATCAGAGTTGTGCAGAATGCTTTTGTACTTTGTAGAGTATATTTCTCTTTTCGTGTAATAACTAAGAGTACTAGGGAATAAATCATGTTGGAAACATTCTTTAACTGGAAGTTATCTCTGACATCCTAGGTTGCTTGAGAGAATGACCTGCTGAATTTCTTGATAAGCGTGAGAGAGAGATTCAGAGTCTTCTGCATGAGGGGACAGCTTCCAAAAGCTTCGTGTGCTTGAGTTCCTATCAAAGAACCTTAGACAAGTAGGAAAACATAGCAGAGACAGGTTGAAATTGATTTGTATAAAGTCAACAATCCTAGTCAGCAGACGGGTTGACTTTTGCTTATCCAGACAGGTTGTCATACATGTGGACAGACATGTGAGTTTTGCTATTTTATGATTTGTGCACTAAGTAAACAGGTTAGAAACCACAAAGTAGGTTAATTAAATCATTATCCAAGGTTTAGCTTTCATCAAAACTTAAGGAAATGCACACAGACATTTTAGAGACTTAACAGTTACCCTTCCTCTTCGATAAGCATGGGGTTAGGTATGATTGGTTTCTTTCCTGAGATGGGAAAGTCCACTCCGTACTGAAAGGGAGGTGGTGGCCGACCAATTTGGTCGGCCGAAGTAGTTTGCCCGGCTCCTGGTCGAGGTGTTTTATCGGGTTGAACCCTTCTTGGGCCAAATGTGAGAAGGGCTTTGGACCTTATTATTTTTGGACTAGAATAGATGCCCTTGGGACGGCCCAGACTAGTTTCAGGTAGGGTCATTCCATTAAAAGAAGGGAAAGACGCGTGTCACCCTTTTTGCGTAGGGATGCCCATTGGTCTTTTTCTCAATCGTTATGTTATTTGGAATGGTTACGTTTTTAGAGGGGGTGTGTCGTTTTGTTTCTTCCCTCTATAAATTCATTTGCTTCGTCCCAGAACAATTCTCTTTCCTTATGCTTTTTGCTCCCTCCTTTCGCCTCATTGCTTTAGCACTCTTGTCGTTCCCCTGTTCTCCGGTTTTCTTCCACAACCCTTCTACTTCCTCTTCTCTAGGTAACATCCTTTTCATAGTTTTTTGCCTCCTTTTCTATTGAAACTATGGTGAGTTGAGTCAAGGGGGGAGGATGACAATGATTCTGATATCGAGATTTTGTCGAACCCTCCTCCCTGTTTTTCGCAGGGCCACCCCGCCTGTAGCGTTGTAATTTCTAGGGAGACTTCTTCCCGTAATGTGGTTAGAAGCCAACAAGGGTCTGATGTTCCTTCGGGGTCCCGCATGCGTGCCCTCCCTTCACAACTTGTGCTCCCTCCTCTTGGTAGTACCATTTCTCACTGGGAAGGTGTCTTACAGAATAGGGGAATTTCTCTATCTTCTGGGTCCTCCTCTGATTCCGACTCCTTTTTAGTTTCAAGGGGAGTCGATATAGGCCGCAGTTTTGACCCCGAGAATTCTTAGAGGTACCCCCAACCTCCAGGCGCTGATCAGTACCCTTGGATTGATAGGGAAGTCTTGGGGCATCGCTCGATGACGCGTCAATTGGGTGAGTTAGTGGTGGTAGAAGAAGAGACCGAGGAGGAAATGGAGAAGTATGACGTTTTACTTCCGTCTGAGGATGAGAAGGTATGTTCGGATCGTTCTGCCGAGGATGGCAATCGATCCTTCTATATGTATCGTGCGGTCTTCATGGAGCTCGGGGTTCGTCTTCCCTTTCTCCTTTTTAGATGGTCGTTCTGAACTTTCTCCTGGCGGCCACCTCTCAGCTTTATCCCAACTCATGGGGTTTCATCCGGGCCTTCGAGATCTTTTGTCAGGCGTATAATTTGTTGTGCACAATCAAGGCCTTTTTTTATTTCTTTTCTGTGGGTACGACCACGAACCGTTCCGAGCGTGAGGTTGGTTGTCATGGTTGGACCACTCTTTCCTCCCATCATCACATAGGAGTTTTCACCACTTTTAAGGATTCTTTCAAGGGATTTAATGAGGAATTTATTCGTGTCTATGTTCCCCCTCATTTTCCCACTTTCTTCCTGGATGATAATGGTGCCCCTCCTTTTTCCTCTATACTGGGATAGGGAAGGGGTTAGTCGGAAGTCTTCTTTTTATAATCTAACGGCGGATTCGTTGAGTCCCAACAAGTTTGCCACTGTTCGGTTTTTGTCATAATGGGTTTGGATCTCCGATCTTCTTAGCTGCTGGGAGTTCCGGACGGCAGTGGATCCCGAGGGTTGGCTAGGTAGTCTCTCTGTATTTCTCCCTTAGTTTTTTTACGATGTGTTTTTATTGAGCGCTTTATTCATTGTGGTTCTTTCTATTTTGCAAAAAACATGACTTCCACTAATGAGATGCTAGCAGCCCTTGCCCGAAGGTGATAGGCTCCTGCTCGGGGTGCCCCGGCCGTTGCTTCTGTACAAAGGGCATCTCAAGCAGTTCCCGGTTCCATCTCAGGTGGTAACCTTCCGCCTGGTGGCAACGTCTTGGTGGAGAATGCTTCTTCTAAGTAAGCGGTAGCGATCGTTCTTCCCTCCATTGAATCTGGGTCTACTTTTGTAGCAGATGGTCGGGTTCCGTCTCATAAATGTTTGTTTTCTCAACAACAACAACAAGGGTCCGTGCCTGATCCTTCGCAGCGGGAGAAGTCATCACGCCTTGGTTCTTCGATCATGCCATCTCTAGAGGGGCCATTCAAAACCGATAGTGCCTACATGCGCAATGTCAATGCGGTGCTCTTGCCCTCGGGCCGGATTACCCTTCGTTTGAAGGACTTTCTTATGAGGCTATGTTAGCCACGACCAAGGGTTATGCTTGCACCGTTGCGACTATGCTCCGTTTCATGGAGGTGAATAACCTGAGTCGCTCCAAGTACTAGGCTTTGGCCAAGGAGTTGGAGATGGTCCGAGCTAATTCGGCTACCGCCCTGGCTGAGCCGGAGAGGAAACATTAGATGGCATAGGATGCAGCCGTGAAGGTAGAAAGCGAGCGCTTAAAGGCTGAAGACACATTGAAGAACAAGGAGCGGGTACTCCAGTCGGCTTTGGTAGTTTCTGGGAAGGCGAATGAAGAGTTGAAGATTTCTCGGGAGGCTCATGATAGAGTTTCTCGGGAGCTTTCTCAGGTGCACGATTGCTGAATCTGTCGGTCCCTCTTCGCATGGATTTGTTGTCAGTGACTCGCATGGTGGAGGACGAACGCCTGATGGAGGTGCTCGGCTCCGAGAAGAAGGTGGAGGTGCCGCTAGGGCCCTCTCGGAATGTTGAGATGTTGGAAGAATCTTCTCGTGATCCCGAGGGTGCTGTCCCCTGAGCTCCATTGTTTCCAGGCCCTTTCTTGTAATTTTTCTTTGTTTCACTTGTAATAACTTGTTTTTAATTTTTGGCTTGTACTGCACCCAAATGTTATTTGTCAGTAACTTTATTAGTCACTTTTCGCACTTGATGGGAGGTTTTTGATTTGACATCTTAGCTTTATTTTTGACGTTTCGCTGTAGGAATGCTAGATTTTCTGCAGTGGGAAATCTTTTTGGGACGTGCTCCCCTCTTTTCTTTATAAGTTTGCCCCTTTTCTTCTGTTCTGGATACTTGGGGCTCCCTTGTGCATCCTTTCTTTTTTCATTGTCTCCTTCTTCCTCCTGGCTCAGTTGGTGATGCACCTTTGCCTTGAGTGGCGATGATGTTTGCAAAGTGGAGGGCGGATGGTGGTGAGGCTCATTGCGTTCTTTTACCTCACCCCATCTTTAGGGTGGAGAGGAAGACCATGTTAAGTCTTTAAATGTTTGATGTGCATTTGCCCTAAGTTTTGATGAAAACTAAACATTTGTAAATGATTTAATTGAACTTTATATTGGTTGCTGACCTGTCTATCTAGTGTACAGATTATTATGTGAAAGATTATTTAACACCTGTCTGCCCATAGACACTCTTAATTTCTATTGTAGATCACTTGTCTGATGAGTGGAAGTCAACTTGTCTGTTGACTGGATTGTTGACTATCTGCATTTAAGACTTAACTTGTCTGAAAGGAGCTCTCACCTGTCTATGGTCATTCGATAAGAAACACAAGGACAAAGAAGCCTTTAGGAGCTGTCCTCTCAAGCAGAAGTTTCTGAAGCTTTCTCTCTCACGCATATCAAGAAAGTCAGAAGGTCAAACACTCAAGCAACCAAGGAACTCAAAAAAGGATTGCTTCTAATATGCTTTATTTCCTAGTACAACTGGGAGTTACACGATAAGGGAAATGTGCTCTGCAAAGTACAAAAGCAACTTGCACAACTCTGATTTGGCTGCTGCACAAAGCATAAAGCACTGGACTTACGTGTTAGAGTACAACCAACGTTCCTATTGCATTAATGGCTGCTAGAATGACTTTATTGCATTTAATGGAGCTCATATTGAAGCCAAGACTTAAAGGAATGTCTCTAACAGATTCAAAATGATTGGAGTCTATGAATAAAGAAGCCATTGAAGATGAAGATAGAGAACATACATCATTAAAGAGTCATTACTCTAAGAATTTAATCCTTCATTCTTTCAATCTGTATTCTTCAATCATTTGAAGTTATTACGCATTCTTTCTATCCTTCACATTTAATTCACTCTTCTGAGTGTTAGTGAAAGACTTGCAAATTGTATTTATTACAATCTTTTCTATAAACAAACTTGCGTGAGCCTGAAGAGGCTAGGTGAGCAAAGAATACTTGTCTTGGAGCCTAGAGAGGCTAGGTGTGCAAAGAATACTTGGAGTCTGTAACCTGATCAGTTATAATGGAGAAAACTTGGTGTTGCCAAGGACTGGACGTAACCCTAGTTGTTAAAAGGTGAACCAGGATAAATTGCTGTGTTAAATCTCTCTATCCTTATCTCTTTAGCTGCTTTGATTATCATATATGTTAACTAACTAAAGGGGTTTAAGTGTGAATATCAAACAAGTTTTTCTCTTGCATGTTTGTGTGTTTTTCTATGAAAAACTGATCAGACAGGTCATTTGTCTGTGCTTTGTGAAAACACTTGTCTGAATCTAGCTTCTGTATGCGAAAAGTTTTCAACTTTGTTTTAAAGTCTAATAAACACAATGCAACCCCCTTCTCGTGTTTATAGTTGTCTATTTCAGACCAAGTTGTTCGATCTCTTATTATGTCTTGGGAACAAGTAAGGCAGGCTGCCCTATGTTGGTTTTCCTAAGTAGCGAAAAGGAGATTGAACATTTCCTTTGTTTTTCTCTCCTCTTCTGTTGATCTGCCTCTAGAGGAGATGTTGCTCGGCCAAGCCTAGGGCTGTATGGCGTCTTTGAGGGTCACCGGAGTGCACCCTAGTCCTTTCTTTCTGGTCCCTCTCGGCCTCTTGTTATGTTATACCGGCGTGGTCCCTTGTCTCGGAAAAAAGGTTTTGGCTTATTGGTTGTTGCTACTTCCCTTTGACTCCCAAATGCGAACACTCGGGTGTATTTGTTGGGATAGTGCCGGAGAGATAGGTTTCTTTTACAACGAGGCTTTGGTTGTATCCTAACATGTTTTCAGGGTTGGATTTCTCTTACCTTTGCCTCATCTGAAGGGAGCCATGAGTTTTGATATTTCTATCCTTGTAAAGATCTATTTGAATAATAAGAATTTGATCAATTTTTCGTGTTTACCTTTTTACGCTTCGGACCTTTTTAATCGCAGTCCTGAAGGTTTGTTATTTTTCTTTCAACTGAGTGAGGATTCAAGGCCGATGCGTGGGGACCAACCGAGTGAAAACTCGAGGTTGTGATGTCCTTTCTACCTAGTGAAAATTCAAGGCCGATGCGTGGGGACCAACCGAGTGAAAACTCGAGGCTGTGAAGTCCTTTCTACCGAGTGAAGACTCGAGGCCGATGCGTGGGGACCAACCGAGTGAAAACTCGAGGTTGTGAAGTCCTTTCGACCGAGGGAAGACTCGAGGCCGGTTGTTCATATCCCTTAGTTCCCAAAAGACATCTTTCATTTCATTGATAAGTCTTTTCTTTTGATACACCTCTTTGTTTCATAATCAAAACATAGATAAAGATTCTACAGCATACCTGGTCATCCTTGACCTCCTTCGACGTTCGTTTAGCGCGCATCCGCTCCTCTGGTGCCTCCACGTTCCTATGGCTCTGGGTACCTCTATACTAATCTTGTAGCACTTCCTAGCTTCAACTTGATCCCCTTTCACCGTGTAGATCTTTCCTTCCTCATTGAAGAACTTTATAGCCAGGTGTGGTGTAGACACCACAGCCTCGAGAGCATTGAGGGTCGGTCTTCCTAAAATTGCGTTGTAGGCAAAGGGGCAGCCCACCACTAGGAACCTGGTTCTGACCGTCTTTGATAATGGAGGCGACCAAATAACACCCTCTACCCCACATATAAAAATAAAATAAAAATATAATTATATCATTAATAAACGTTAACAAAAGGCAGCGAGTACCACATGAACAAAACATTACATCTGCGGAAAGAAAAATAAAGAACAAATCATAACCCCAAAACCCCGATGTCACATATCAGAGCTGGTAACCGAATCCGTAAATACATCGGAAAAACAACTACGTATAGGTAAGGTCCTAAACCACGAGCGAACGAGCTCCTCAGAGTCAATCCTTAACAAGCTACTCACCATCCCCTGCATAAAATAAGGTACATGCAAGGAAACAACAAAAGATGGGGAGTAAGAAATCGTTGTATAAACATAATGGCATTAGGGAAGTTAGCAAGATGATCATATGTTGTAACTTCCCAAAGCCAGCAGTTCACCAAACCATGAGTGAACCCCTTGTATAGCTGATGCACCTTACTCTCGGATGCACCACCACAGGGGGGCCTCGATTCACCTAACTCTCGGATGAATCACAGCGGACGACCAGTTCGCCGTACTCTCGGACGAACTCCCTATGTCGTAACTTCCCCCACTAACAACTCCAATGCGTGAATGCATGTGTGTCAACAAACAACAAACAATCATAACCACCACCTCCACTTTGACCAATAAGCATCAAAGTTTATCACCATCAACACATTGACCAATAAGCATTAAGGTTTACCAACAGCAATACCTTGACCAATAAGCATCAAAGTTTATCAACATCAACACCTTGACCAATAAGCATCAAGGTTTATCAACAACACCACCTTGACCAATAAGCATCAAGGCAACATTGACCAATAAGCATCAAAGTTTATCAGCGTGCGGTAACTTATCGTTATCGTCTTAACCATTTTAGCATCTTTATGTTTAATTATCTTTGTTAAGGCTTATGGTAATATTGAACCATCTCTCTTGTTTTTACTTTAATTATTGTCTAGCTTCATGATGAAGCCACCCAATTTCCACTTAACATCACATTCTGGCTAGGGTTCACGATCGTGTTAACTCCCAGCATGGCATGCTGACATTGAACATGAGCGTGCTACCCTCGATCACGATGCTTATTGGAGCGCGACCGTACGGTCTGGGCAGAAAATTTAAAGAATCCTGGCCAAAATCTCTAGAGCACTTATAGATCAATCCTATTATCTTTAAACTATACCATTGAGCATTTATCTCGCCCCTCTTTACTAATCTTCATGTCTTATGAACATTAGGAATTAATTAATCCATAATCCTTGTTTTATTATTAACATCCCTATGTCTTTAATTAGCATGTTCATAAAACGACAGTTCATAGCATTAAAACATCAATACATATAACCATGGCACATCGTCATCATCATTAACAAATAGCATTCCATACCAAATCATGTCAGTTATAGAGACAACCATATCACTCATATAACAATGACAATAAAGCATGTTATTAACTTTCACATTAGCAAACATACATTACAAGACACATAACATGCAATAAGGTCATGGGTTATCCCTCATCTTACGCTACCCCAAAGTCTACAATGTTCATACTAATCCCTTCTCCCCATACCTCAATCAAATTTGCAAGCCTCGAAGGGATAAGAGTGTCGAATCAAAGCCTCCTTCGTCGGTTCCTACCATTACAAATACGAAAAGTTCACAAAGAGGACCACAACTCCCAAACCTAAGAGAAAATTGAAAAGGGAACAAGAGGTATGGCTTACCTTGAGATTAAACTATAAAGATTAGAAACAAGAAGAGGATAAAAGGTCCATCTGAGTCTCGTCTCACAAATGCTTGATCACTTCCTCAAGAACGACAACACATGGATTAAGCTTCTAATTCAAGAAAATCAAGGGGGGATAAGGAGAACATGGCACATGAAAATTTACCTTGCTTGCAGTCCAAAATTCAAAAACCAAAAAGATAAAATCGACACTAAAAGAAGCGCGTATTGGCAGCGATGTCCTTCTGGCCAAGAACGGCGAAGAACAATGCATGAGAGCAAATTCCTTCAAGAATTCTCAAGAGAAACTAAAAAAAAACCTAAGAGATGAAGATATGCAGCTTTTCTGAGTCTTGGGTCGTGGGAAATAGGGTTTAGGTCGATTCTTATGGTATAAAAACAAGTTAGGGCGTAACGGGCTCCTATTTCAACATAAACTGTGTACAAATCGGTATTTTGCACATATCTTGAGCTAAGAGTGTTCGATTGAAGCATTCTTGGTGTCATTAGAAATCTTAGAGAAATATCTACAATTTAATTTTTAACGATCAAATCCTAAATCGGACTCTAACATGGTCAAAAGTGCGATGAAAGTTTAGAGACAGATTTGGTAGTTATTTCTAGATAGAATCCTTAGGAGATTATGATAAGATCCTAAGAGATAACCAAAAAGAGAATTCTACTATAGTAATAAGGACTCAAATTTGATTGATTAAGGGACTAAAATCTAAGAGTTACACTATCTCGATTTAAATACTAAATCACACGATATCTCGTACTATCATTCTTAATCACTTATTATTAATAAAATCACATATTATATATTAACATATAAAATCAAATACAAAATCATATATTCATATATGATCACACATTAATAGACACAATCTCATATTAATGCAAATAATTATATATTAATATACATATTATCATATGTAATACAACACTAATCACAATTACATTATCAATTATATTAATAACAATACTAACTTCATTAATAATAATAATAATAATAATAATAATAATAATAATAATAATAATAATAATAATAATAACAACAACAACAATAATAATAACTAGGCATCCATAGTAATATATACTCTTATGCGAAAATCATGGTGTTACAGATCCCATAGTTAGCCTTAGCTTTATATGCCCTCTGGGAACTACCCTTTCTCTGGTAAATCCTACGAGGTCCCCTTGATGAGGGGTGAGTTGCTCTCTTTTCAACCCGAGCTTCTCAAACAGGTCACCGAAGATGATGTCGGCCGAGCTTCCTTGGTCGATGAAGATTCTTTTCATTTCACAGTTGGCCATTATCTCAGATGCGACTAAAGGGTCGTCATGATCTGGGATTGACGTGCCATAATCATATTCGTTAAAGGTGATGCATGGGCTGGTGGCCTTTCCTTTTTTGATGCTCTTCTAGACACTCAAGATTTCTCTCAGATGTTTCTTTCGGGCGACATTTGACGATCCTCCCCCCGCGAATCCTCTGGCAATGGTGAAGATGACCCGAGGGGTCGACGATTCTCGCTGTTGGGGGGGTTTTCTAGTTCTCTTTCGTTCCTCTTGGATTTCCTTCTGACGTGCATAACTCGCTCCTCTCGGATTCCCACGAACCTCCATTCCTCTTGGCGTAACATTCCTTTCGCGGGCTGGGGTGGTTGACCGACGCTTATATTTTGAAGGATTCTCTATCCTCCTTTACACATATCGTTGTAGCTGCCCATCTCTAACAGACTCTTCGATGGTGTCCTTGAGACTATGGTACTTCTCTATATCGTGCCCGTAGCATTCATGGAAGTCGCAATACCTTGTGTGGCCTTTTACTCCTTCTCTTTTCAGGCGGGGCCTTTGGATGCTTGCTAATTCAGTGAACATGATTTCCTTCAGGATTCTAGCTCTAGGGGCGTTGAGGGGAGTGTAATTGTCGTATTTTTTCCTGCGCCCCCCTTTCTCTTTTGAGGTGATCCTTTCCTTTTGGTGGTCTTGCTTTCCCTGTAGGTTTCTTTGTCTAGACATGTTTTTCTATTCTTTCAAACTCATCCAAGTTGATAAACTTTCGGGACCGCACCCTTAATTCATCCATGCTTTCCACCTCCCTTTTTGCCAAGGAAGTTGTGAAGGGCCTCGGACGTAGTTTTGCGACGAGCAGGTGTAGGGCTACTTTGGGGTCGAGGTTGTGCACCGGCAGGGTGGCTTGATTAAATCGATGGATATAATCCCGAAGCGATTCCTCTTTTTGTTGCTTGACCCTGTCTAGGGTGTGGGACGAGTGAGGTTGTTGCATGCTGGTGTTAAAACTTATTAAAAATTTCCCTTTCAGCTCCCCCCATCCATCAATTGACCTTTCAGGCAGCGCTATGAACCATTGCAAGGCTGTCCTTCTGAGGGTTAACGGGGATGCTCAACACATGAGATGCTCATGTACTCCGTGGAACAACATTCCGGCAGAGAATGTATCCACATGGTCTTTTGAGTCTGAAGTTCCATCATACATCTCCAGGTTAGTTAGTTGTCTGAGGTCTGTCGGCACGCAAATGCGCATGATCCTGTCGGTGAACGGATACCCGACTGGCTCTTCTGTTGGCCACCAAGTCCGTCGAGGATCCTGGGTTTAGCTAGGGGTTGTCTGGGTCGTCTGATTGTTTCGAAGGACGAACCTTGATACGTGGGATTGTCCTCCGAAGATGCGCCCGACCTCAATGCTTCGAGTAGGCGCACCTGAGCCCGGATTGCCTCCTTTTGTTTACGGAGCTTCCTTAGTAGTTCTTGTTGAGAAAGATATTGCCTTTCATTCCATTGTAATGGAATCCCTGAGTGAGTCCTACTTCCGAGACTTTCAAACTAGGCACAAGCTTTGGATCCAGTCATGTCTCGCACCCTGGAAGTTGGGTGGATAACTTCGTCCTCCTTCCATCTGCCACTTTCTGATATAGTCTATCTCCTTGTAGTTACCATGTTGGTGGGAATAGAAGTTTTTTGTTCCCATAGACGACGCCAATGTTCTGGCCAAAAACCAAAACATAACAGTATCACTTCTGGTATTGGGCCTCCATTGATTTGGCCCAACTTCTTCTTCTTCCTCTCGCTCCTTTGCGTTGAACCGAATTGGGGGGGGGGGGGGGGGGGGGGGGCGAAAAAGAATAAGGTTCTTTTTTAGATTCCTTATTCAAGAGAGTACGCATAGGTGAGAACATCCCTAATCGAATGGCCTAACTTTGCTTCTTCCTCTTTCTCTGCTTCGGTTTACCAAAGGGGGCATCATAGGGGGAATGATGATCTTTGATAGGTAATCATGTCTCAGAAGGAAATGGCGGTTACCTTGCCTCTTCGATAAGCATGGGGGTAGGTATGATTGGTTTCTTTCCCGAGGCGAGAAAGTCCACTCCGTATGGAAAGGGAGGTGGTGGGGTGGCCGATCAATTTGGTCCCCCAGAGTAGTTTGCTCGGCTCCTGGTTGGGGGTGTTTTATCGGGTCGAACCCTTCTTGGCCCAAATGTGAGAAGGGCTTTGGGCCCTGTTATTTTTGGACCGGAACAATTAAAATGTTTGAATTTTATAATAATTACCTTAAAAGTCACACATAGGATGAGATGTGATTGGTTAATTTGTAAAAAAGTTTACATTGATGGGGGATCTAGGACCCTGAGCCATTGGGCAAAGTTTATTTCCAAAAAAAATAAAATAAATAAATTACCATCATACATATGAAAATATATAAAGGCATAAATGTTAAAATCATAAAATTTTAATATATCTAATAAAATAAATTACATATCTCATAATTGTCATCTATGTGATTTCATAGGTGCAGCTGCAACTTAATCTACATATCTCATAAATGTTAAAGGCATGGGTGCAATTATTAAAAAATAGGGGGCAAAATTGTAAGATACGAGGTATTAAGGTGGGCCTACAAATATATATATAATATATATATATATATATATATATATATAATATATATATATATATATATATATATATATATATATATATATATATATATATTAAAGTGGTATGCATTGTCAGTGTAAAAAGTTTTACACATACAACCATTAACATTTTGACATTTGTTCTTTTATTTTAATAATTAAGAAAGATAAATAACAATGATGTTGATTTGTTAATATATTATTGAATAACAATGCAAAAACATCACTATGAAAACTAACATCCCATCTAGGTTGGCACCTTAGGAATCAAACATCATTTGCAGCACACCAATAATATTATTAAGAAAAATGGAAAAGAATACAAAAAATGCAAAGGGGGACATAAAACTAAACCCTTGCTAATTATTTGAACCTAAAATAAGGTAAACCTACTCTATTCCTATAAAAATCATCACTGATAAAACTAAGAATAGAATCAAACCAAACAAAACCCTGAGCACTAAGACCATAAGAGGCAAGCTTATCTGCACAATTATTGCCTTCACGGAAAATATGAGAAATACAAAAATTCATCCTTCCAGTTAGATCTAAACAAATTTTCCATATAACTCTTAGATGCCAAGGAACAATGACAGACCATGAAGCTACACGAGGAGCAATGACTAATAACCCATCATAATTAGTTGGCTCCATTTTTATTTTAGAGAAATTCTAATAACCCATCATGTTGATGCCTGTGATCTGTTTATGTACAAGAATATTAAAAACTATAAATAATAAATTAGGTCTAATTATAATTAAATAGAAAATATATAAAATGAGATAATATATATAAGTATGTAAAATGAGATAATATATATAAGTATGTGCAAATAGTTATATTATTTGTATATATATCATATACTGAAAATATGGGAACTATAGTAATATTATTTGTATATATATCATATACTGAAAATATGGGAACTATAGTAAAAAAGCTGCAACAACATCACTTAAAAGACGAATAATGTTATACTTATATTCATTTATTTATATGTCCATCACCTCATATCATAAATTTTTTTTTGTTATTTCATTTTAGTTGTTTTTAGTTTTAACCGCATTTATTTTATATTTATATTCTAACTTTGTCACCTAAGCATAGGAGATGCCTATGTAAACATAATATTTGGTGCGATTATTTTACTTAAATGATTTTTATCAATTTTTTTGACGAATATACTTTTTTAAACATGGAATCATATGAAAGAGGTCTAGTCATATATGCCCGAAGCATTTTTCCTTAAAAAATAATATTCAGTGTATTAGTTTTATATTTACTAGACTTTATACCGGATATTAAGATAAAAGAAATAAATTCAAGTTTATCACAAACGACAAATTGTATTTATCTTGTTATAAGTGTAATTGTCCAACATCAAACCAAATCATATATACTTTTACGATATATAATTTTCATCACATTAAACAAGCCATCGATAATGGTCTGTGTTCCAAACTGTAGTTTTAGTGTATGTTTGTGTTTGACAAATGTGATTTTGGATAGAATTGATTTTGTAGAATTGATTTCAATACAATTGAGTTTGAAATAAATTGATTTATGTTTGGATTTTTTACTTTGAAAGCAAGTTTGATACAAAATTTAGTATCTGTTTGGTTTGCCAGATCCGTTAGTGTATAGCGAATAGCTTATAGCGGATGGAAAAGTAGTCCCATTTGGTAAACGTTTTAAAAATTAGCGTTATAACGTTTTTTCATTAGTGTATAACGTTTTTTCCAGATGCTATGAGCTTATAGCGTATTGCTTATCATTTTTTCTTCCATTTTTATCTCTACTATCTTAATTAAATTCCTCATTTATTAGCTAATAAAATAAAATACTAATTATTTAACATAGTATATATATAATAATTATTTTCACTATTTAGATTTATATTTTAGATAAAAAATAGAAAATATATTTTTTATCTATAAAATAATAAAATTTATATAAAAATCATATCGTAAATATATTTTTTTTTTATTATTCCATTTTATTTATTAAAAATAATTAAAACTAAATTAACATTAAAATTTAAAAATATTTTATTTTTTTAAATGATAAATAATTTAAAATAAATTAAAGTGTTAAAAGTGATAATTATTTCAAAATAAATAAATAATATATATATATATATATATATATAAACATGCAAACATATCCTTTTATCTCATTTTATATTTATCAGCTAGCTTATCCGCTATCCGTTAGTGTAATTTTTCAATCTAAAAGCAGAAGCTACTCCAAGTTGCTTCTAGTAGAATCAATTTTGGATGCTAATTAGCTGCCACAAACGTGTAATCAAACACCTATTTTTTTTACCAGAATCACGTTTGACAGGTGTAGAAACACTTCTGGTACCTCCAGAAGTGGAACCTATTGTTTCAAGCATGGTCAACATTTTTAACTAAACATAGGTGCTTGCCACGACTTCTTTTGTGCGATTCAACCTCTTCAATAACGTGTATCCGCGCGACTTCCCAATTTTGCATGCCTTTAATGGTCATAACTCACAGCAAAGTACAAACAGGACTCCTAAGAAGCAAACAAGAAGTAGTGGCTGCATATTTTAAAGTTGGTCTGCGTATTCTACCTGGTCGCAGCACCTCACAGTTTTGCAACGTTTTTCATGTACTACTTTTGTGACTGGAAATTAGAAACGTTCTCCAATATGCACACGTCTCAGTGTATCACAGAATTGACTGCGCACGTTTCTAACTTTGTTCAACAGTCACTAAAAGTTCGAAGCCAAAAAAATGTGCAAAAAGTTCTGCGTACCCTTCTTTTATCTTCCTCATTTTTATCTCACCCTAAGATTAGTACAGAAAGTTGATAACAGATAAGCACTAATTAACTTAGGCAGTTAGGTTAATTTGATTGCTTAGTTTAACACTATATATTAAGTTTAATACTAATATTATTACATTCAAAGTGTTAATTAATCGGTACAATTGATTATTTATTAGTATATATCTGGTATTTATATTTATATTTAATAAATGAGAAGCATGTTTAGTTTTAAAAAAAGTTTATACTTTTATCATATAGCTTTATATGCTTAAAAAAAATCATATAGTTTTATATATTAGCCATGAATAATGAAACAACTCATGCCATTTAATTAGGTAGATTGAGCTACCAATAAATGCACGATTCCTCAGAGTTTGGTATCATCAATCATCCATGCACGAACCAATTATGTGTCATATATTTTGGTCAATCCTACATGCTCAACCACATATCCTGGGGATGGAGATCCTCTGTCCATATCCTGGAAGCATATACAGTTGGCATTAAATCGTATGAGTCACCTTCTTTGCTTCTCTTAATTAGCCTTGTTCTACTCGTACGATTTGATGCATATATATATGATATATGGTCCCAATTTTGGGTTACCGATTCCGCAGGTGGCGAAGTAACCTCTCTTGTGCATGTAAGCTGTTCGTCATTTTTACGTCAACAAGGTTTTTATATACCAAGTCGTATTCATCATAGAAAGTTGAAGGATGAGATTTTTGATTGCTCAACGTGTCCTAAAAACAAAGGGCTTGCATGTCTGAGCCTGTGTTTGACTAACAGCCGACCACACACAAACCAATTGTGATCTCCATAAGTCTATCTGACCTTCGCTTTCATTTTCGACCGTCCAAAGAAAATGCTGTTTCAAAGCTTTTGAATAAGTAGACTCTTAAAAGAGGGTTTATGTCTTTGCTTGAGTTCCCCTGATTTCTTTGTTTGCTGCTTATCTTTCTGCCCATGTTTTCTGTCTCTTTTTGTGTCTTCTTTGAGATGACATGATCATATATTGGAGAAATATGAAATGCGCCCCAAGCAGGATCTGCTGGGTGGAATTTTGGCAATTTCACTCTTGCGGCATCAATAACAATAAGGGTGGGAATAGGTTAAACCGAACTAGATCGTGACAGGCTTGAGCCTGACTTATTAGCCTGATATATGTCAATTTGAACCTGACCTACTTCAACGTTTGACCTCATCTGAAAGCCTATTTAAAAGCCTACTTATCAACAATTCGTTTAAATATGTCTCTACCTATAAATAGGTCATAGGCCTTCACTTGCAAATAAACTTGTGAGTCTCTAATGATAAAGAAGTCGGTAGACCTATACTGATAAATAAGTTACTGGGCCTTCACAAATAAATAGGCAAGTAGACTACTACGTTTAAATAAGGCATTTACTTTCAAATAATATAAATAATATTAATAATATATTATAGTATTATAATATATTGTATTATACATAAATATTTATGTATGTGTATATGTTAAATATGCTGGTCTAATAGGCCTAGTAGGCTTTTTTTAAAGCGTCTGACCTCTTTAGCTATATAGACTTTTTAAAAAACACTGACCCGATATTTTTACTAAATAGATTAGGTCGGATTAAGTCTTAAATAGAGTAGGCCACATAAGACCCCAACTAGCGATCTGTCCTATTCCCACCCCTAAGCATCATAACCTTAATTATTATTATTATTATTATTATTATTATTATTATTATTATGTGGAGCGATAGCCACTCCAAGAGTGGAGAGTTTAAGTTTTACACTCATCATTGATCATTGATGTAAAGATGATCTAATATTATAGTTTTTTATTAGGTTTAAATAAGTTTTTGGTCCCTGCAAAATACATCAATTTTAGTTTTAGTCCCTGTTAAATTTTTCCACAGGATTTCGTCCCTATACTTTCAAAAAATTTGGAAATAGTCCCTACCGTCATCTCTTTCTGTTAACTGAATGCCACGTCAGCAGGGACCATTTCCAAAATTTTTGAAAATACAGGGACGAAATCATAAGACAAAATTTACAGGTACTAAAACCAAAATTGGTGAACTTTACAGGGATGAAAAACTTTTTTAAACAAAAAAAAAATCTATTTTCTAGCCAAACTTCAGAGCAAGTCGTATAGGGACAGGAAACTTCCAGACGAAGAGATTTGTCAATTTGTCAATCCAAAAAGTGATTTGGATTGGTTTTCACTAGGAGATCCAAAATTTTATCAAATCTAATGTAAAAAAAGCTGTTTTTTGGTTCGGTTTTGCGGTTTGAATCGGTTTGGATCCGTTGATGAACATCCCTATTTTCTCTGTATATTCTAATAAAATTTTACCAAGGTTAAAATTGTCAAAGTCCTTAATCTGGTATGATTTTTAGTACTCAAGGGTACCGAGGTAATTTCCTTTTCTTGTCCGACTTGCTATAAAATTTAGCAAGAAAATAGAAACAAAATCATACATTATGGACACATGGTTAAAATTGCTAAATTCCTTCATTTTGTTAGATATCTAGTACTCAGGGTACCGATGTAATTTCTTGTTCATGTCCGACTTGCTCCAAAATTTGGCTACAATATAGAAAGAAATCATACATTAGAGCCACAAGTTTCAAATTGACAAATCCCTTCATCTGGAAGTTTTTTGTACCTATACGAATTGCTTTGAAGATTGGCTAGGATATAGAATTTTTTTTGTTTAAATAAGTTTTTGGAAAGTTCACAAATTTTGGTTTTAGTCCCTGTAAATTTGTCTTAGGATTTCGTCCCTGTATTTTCAAAAATTTTGGAAATGGTCCCCCATGTCAACAGTTAACGGAGAGAGATGATGGTAGGGACTATTTTCAAAATTTTTGAAAGTATAGGGACGAAATCCTAAGGAAAAATTTTGCAGGGACTAAAACTAAAATTGCTGTATTTTGCAGGGACCAAAAACTTATTTTAAGTCTTACACTCATCATTGATCATTGATGTAAAGATGATCTAATATTATAGTTTTTCATTATTAATGAAAATATATTATACTATGAAAATTTTAATTGTATTTAGTAAAAATAAACGTTTCTTACCTTAATAATATTTTATAAAATGGTAATGATTACATATATCTAATATATACAAAATTTAATAATTTAATTAATTTGAAAAATAAAATTTAGAATCTTGAAAGATAAAATATTTATTTTTGATAACCTCTAAACCAACACAATAAAGTAAATTTTTTATTTATTTTATAATTTGGTATCCTACTTTTATTCTTTTATTATCATAAAATATTCTCAAACCTATTCCTCAATGTGCAAAATAAGTCCATACATATTCAAAAGTCCAACTTATTAAATAAAATGATGACATAACAAATAAATATATATATTTTTTACCGCAATTGCTATGGAATAGTCAAATTGTCAGTTTTGTTAATTAAATATATTGATTATATGTTTTATAAGTAATTAATATTTTAAGTGTGAGTATTAAATTTTTTTGTGATAAAATTATTCACTTGATTTTATGAAAGATAAATTAATGAGCAAAATTAAATTTTCTATCTTCATTAATCATTATACACAATTTAATTTTTCTCATTGCGAACCCCTAGATTATCATTAAATTAGTGGTCAATGACTTGATTTGATACACTCTCTCCCCCCCCTTTAGTTTGTTTCAGTAATTTTTGAATTTTTTTGAACTGCAGTAATTTTAAATATATTACAGTTTAATTTGGGAAAACATTCATATTTATCTTATTTTCATTGTGAATAAATTGATTTTAGGTATTTAATCTTTTTTTTTTGGGTGGAGTTTGATCAAAAAAATCTTTTTTTTGGTGGATAGGTATTTAATCATTTAAACAATGTCATCACAACTGATGTTATAATATCTATTTCAATAGCCTCTGATAATTTTTAACAATATTTATACTCACATTTTTAAAAGTTGTTATCTTTTATTATATTGAAACAGACTTAACATAAAATTATTTATTTTAACATTAATTATTTTATCAGTAAGTTTTTCCAGTCTAAATCTGAAACGAATTACAAGCTAACTTTTAGCTTTTACATATAAAAGTGAACCTACGAAAATGAATCTAATAGTGAATTGGTATAAGATGTTTAGTTATTACCATTTATTTATTTATTTATTTATTTATTTTGTTACTAACATAGGAGCAACAGTTTTGCTGCTTCTTTAGAGGCTGTGGGGTTAGGGGAAGGCAACCCAAAGTTTCATTTACTTAAATTATTGGTGTATCATTAGCTTGGTCAGATCTTGATAACACTATTTCACTTACCTAAGCTTTTGGATTCAGGATACCTTTTTCTCTTTTCTAATTTGAATTTGTGTCTTACTTTTGTTGCAATGTCAGAGATGGGGGAATTTGTCCGCGGGAAAGCTTGATTCCTTGCTCTTTCCAATTATTATTTTTTAACGTCATCTTATTGATTTCAGACAAGGGCATAGTGAAAAGTTTAATATAATTCACTAAAAACGTTGACAAACACTAACATTTTATATGATTTAATTAGTGTGCTTAATCTTTCTGAGTTGAAGTTTTGATGTCTTCAATTGACAGCATACCATGTCCCACTATTAATACCGCGAAATATTCAACATATACTTTTAGATTCTAGCTAACACAATTTGAGTTGAGACCCACATCCAAAATAGAAAGCTTATTGCGGTTTAGATCATTGGTATAATCAAATAATTAATTAACCCAACCCCTTGGTTGAAAACAACTCCAAATAGATAAAACCCCTGACTTTAATTGTCAACGGCTCGCCATAAATAGGGAGTGCACCTAATATGCACTCTAATGTGCTCTCTGAGGACAAGATGATCATTTGTATTTTGTAGAGGTCAGTGAAAGAAAACCTTGGGTTTTCAAATGTATAGAAAGCATGTTATACATATTAAACAAAGAACTAAGACAAGAATATTATACTTTGAAGTATGATAGAATCCATGAGATCATCTTCTTCAAAATGTGAGGGCAAACTGCTCTCTTCTCTGATAAGCATCCACAGGATATGAAAACTGCTTAATGGAAAGACTGTTTTATAACTCATCAAATGAGAGTAGGGATCTCTCAGCAGGTTACTAAAATGAATAATCCAACCCATCATGGTCCACTCACAAAACAAAGCTCAATTACAAATTCTCATCATATTGTTAAGGTGCTTATAATATCAATAATTAACCATAATTAACATATTAACTATAATTCCTAATAATTAATTAATATTAATTCATAAAATTGATTAATTAAAATAATTAATCCAACAGTCAGATTATACAAAGAAATTAATAAAGGTGCATATATAATTATTATATAATTATGTGAGGGAAAATATGTACTTGCGGTGTGTCACTTCACATCCATGTATCTAGAAACCTAAGTATAGGAGCACACCGCACCCAATAATTTAAGATGTTAGTTATTCACGATTGGTAATGGAATATTTATTATTTGAAGTGTATTTATACGTTTTCCAGTATTCATCTTTAGGCTGAAAATAGAATATAATTTGAGTAATGATAGGTGAATACTTGGGTTTGACACCCAAAGTTGACACATTGGTTAATCATGTGTAATTTTTGGTTAATTGATCAGTTCATTATATGGTTAATGGGTTATATGAAACTTATTTTCTATAATCATATAAATATTTGGTTAATCACATGTAAATATCTAGTTAATTCAATTTTTTATATGATTAATGGGTCATCATGAATTAACCAAATATTTCCACGTGATTAACTATATAATGAACTGAATTAATCAAATATTTATACCGATAAACCAAGTGGTCAACTTTGAGTGTCAACTTTGGGTATCAACTTTGGGTGTACAACTATCATTACCCATATAATTTTGCTCAACAAAAAATCACCAAACTACTTAAAAAGACGTACAGGTGTATCGCTCATTCGTATCCATTTTAAAATGACAATGAAAGGGCTCGAAAATCATAATTCAAAGTTCATATCCCATTTTCAACCCACCACACGTAAATCTGAGTGACTCCCAGAAAAATACACATAAACTTTCGGCGAAGCTATGAAATTGAAATTGGATTTTGGAACAACTCTTGTCGCAATCCAGTGATTAGAAATGCTACATTATAGAGTTCGATCAGTTCAATAAATAGTTTAATGATGTGATTGACTGATAAATTGGCTTATATGATTGGATAGATATTGCGTGCCATTAGACTTGTTAATTATCTCATCCCAAGTGCACCTGTAAGCTAATCTCTGTGGCAGCTGCTCCTAATCAAATCAAATAATTGAAACAAAACGACGTTCAACACGGAGAAGTCTAAAATTATTATATGGAAAATGACTTCGTCCCAGTGGGAGGATACACCCGATTTGACCCATTTAATTAATTACAGCTGTGAGTTAACTTTACGTCTCTTTTGAATTGAAAAAGGTAAGAGGCCAGTAGCCTGTTCTACAAAAATTAGACATATAAAAACGGCTTTGTCTAAGGTGAGCGAGCTGGTTAAGTCGCTCACCGTGAGAGATATATGAGTGACCGGTTATACTAAGTTAATACGTTTTTCAATTAATTTTGCAGGTTAACTCATGTCAGAGTAGCTGCATGGACATAGTACGCCTGTTCCCATAGGTCATACGTAGGCCTCTTCTTGAAAAAGTGCCATATGACAAAACAATCTCACTAATAGTCACTATCCCAATCCCCACCCAACCCGTCGAAGACCTCCCTCACCACTCAACCTTCCTCCACTTCACCTCTCTCACCTCCACCTCCACGCCAAAGACCTCGCTTCTCCAACGTCTTACTCGCCCAACACGAACCCGGTTCCGTCCCCGAAACCCAACCCGCCGCCACGAACTCACTGGAGCCAGATCCCGGCTTTTGTTAGCGTCGGTGAGTACCTCCGCCGCCGCCATGCTTCACCTTCTCCCTCGCAGTAGCAATCCTCACCAACAACGATGACGCCGTCTCTGTCTTCCGATCCACCAACCTCTCCACCATCGCCATCTAGACTCTACTTTGAGCTTCTCTTTCTAGAAAACTCCACTCCCCTTCATCGAACCCTCACTATTCTCGCAAAGACTCGAACTTGGACTCCGTTCATCAGATAAACGTTCCGGTGCCTCTGCGAGCAGTACGGTGGCGATGGCAAGGGGAAACAATTCTCTGTGTCGCGTACGTTACTGTCGGTTTTGGGGAGGGAGGGAGGGATCAACCTCCGAGAAACAGAGGAGCTTTCAACGGAGGAGGAAGAGCGGGTCGCTGCTTCAATGTGACGGCGGGAGTGCGGCCGTTGAGCCTTGACGGCGGTCGACTGAGGGGGTTGCCGACGGTGGGATGCCTGAGAGTGAGAGGGAGTGGTTGATGCAGAGGGTGAGAGGGATGTGTCCTTTTGGGTTGTTATTTTATTCAAAAATAAATAAATAAAAATTATTAGGATTAATTTAATTTTACCGTAATAACCACTTAAAATTTAGAAGGACGGCTCCATACTTGCCCAACACAGAAGTAGATGATCTCAGTTCTTATTCAAATTTAATTTAATACAACAATATTTAACTTAATTTTATATAAATATCATATTTATTTAATTTAATTTCATGAAAATTACTATTTTAAATTTGTAGGATAAAAAAAACTTTTACTGGAGGACAAAGTTGTAAATGAAGAAATTTGACATATTGGATAATAAGTGTGTTTGGGAAAGCTTGAAAAAAAAAAGAGTAAAGACCCAAAGTGGTCTCTCAAATTTTTCAAGTATGACAGTTTGGTCCCTAAAAAAGGAGAGAGAATAATTTGGTCCCCCAAATTTCAAAACAGGGGATAATTTGGTCCTTACGGAGGGACCAGATCGTCTCCCGTTATGAACCTTGGGGGATTAAATTGTCCCCAGTTTTGAAATTTGGGGGATCAAGTTGTCTTTTTTTTTCAAGGACCAAACTGTCATACTTGAAAAATTTGAGGGACCATTTAGGGTCTTTACTCAAAAAAAATTATGCTGATAATCAATTGTTTAGAAGTTAGTTTTATAAGGGTAAATAGAAAAGAGAGTTTTGAGAATGAAAATAATTAAATCACAATAATTTTAAGCTGAAACAAACTAAATGACATAATATATATATATATATATAATTAAGCAAGGTTCTAAACAAGTTAGATTATTTTGAAATCAACTTTTTTTGGGGTAAAACAACTGAAATGGAAAAAATACAACTTCCCAAACATGCTCTAAATGACATCATTAAATGACAGCTTTTAATCTATTGGTCCAAATCAAAACTGTTCCAAAACATGTGTTGTGACTTGGTGGATTACAACCACATTTGATGGATTATTTTAAGAGCCTATGGTGAACGTGTGCATTTGGCACGAGTAAAACTAGAGCATGGGCTCGTGCGATGCACATATCAAAAATATGTAGGATGTATAGTTATATATTCTATAAAAAAAAAAACAAACATAGTACTTATGTTATATTAAAAATTATTTAATATCTTATCTATCTTAAGAGTCATTTATAACATTATTTTTAATTGATTGATAATATAAAAAACTTTACATTAACGGTGCATATCAATTAAACTCTTGTTTTTATTATCTCTTTATTGTTGAATTTTAAAATTAATTTTTCAGGTAACTTATGCATTGTATAGGCATTTGTGAAAAATAAAATATTGATTATTAAAAAAATAATTTAAAAATCATTGGAACGTATACCAAAACAAAATCATGAAAACCATATTCTATATTTAAAAATGCATTTAAATTCATCAGAATTATACTCTATATTGAAAACTATATCGCATTAATCTCGCTTGACTCATTCCATCAAAGCAAGATTTCCATGATTCAAGAAAAATGAGTATCACCATCATTTTATTTGAACCTTCAAATACATCCAACGAGTTTCACCATAGTGTGTTGTACCTCACCGTCCCAACGACCACTTATAGAATCCAGGTTCCATCCGATCAATTCGAACTTTGTGAATTTCGTCCATGAAGATAACAGTTGGTGCATGCTTCCAGTGAATGATAGCAGTATCAGCGAGATATTCATATATTCAATTTTATAAGATTGTTGGACCAACTAAATCCACTTGGGCCAGGTGAGTCCTAATGGGAAAACTGTGTCATCTTGGGACCAATAGGTTTAATTGGGCCAGGTGACGAGTCTTATTGGGCCAACTCAGTCCTATTGGGCCAAGCGATTCTCATTGGACCAGGTTAAGCCTATTGGGCCTAGTGGTGAGTCATATTGTCAAGCAAGTCCTATTGGATCACGTGAGTCTCATTGGACCAAGTTATTCCAATTGGCCCAGTTAAGTCTTGTTATGTCAAGTAAGTCCTATTAGGCCAAGTGGTAATGTAACAGCCCGATTTTCGGATAAGCTGTATTAACAGTAAATATATATTTATTTATATTTTTATCTGAGACTTAGGAAATGATTTTGGAGAAAACAAAATCAAATATAGAACCTACTCTATGGTAGGAAGCTTTGGTTAAAATTTGGGTTTAAAACTCAGACGAAAATCGGTCTGCGTTTTTTAACTGACAGTATAATTTTATACCGGCAGAAAACCTTAATTTGACCCAAAAACTGAAATTTGTAGATTTTTTATATTTTGTCCGTGAGGAAGTCTACCTTCCAAATTTCTGATCAGAAATAAAATATTATGTGTTTTCGGACGAATTTTGGCGAAAGTTCGGACGGAAAACAGTCGGTGTTTTCACGACAGTAAGATTTTAATGATCAGCAAACCTAATTTTGACTCGTGAACGAAATGGTTTATGATTAAATCATATTTCCAACGAGTCTGGTTAGTTTGAAAATTTTCGATAAAAAAAAAACAGACAGAAACCCTAATCGGGAAATCGACGGAGTCGAAAACGGAACTGCAGAGACCCGTCAAGAGATCGGGACAACGAGTCACACATGATGACTCATGGAAGATGAGTCACCAAGCATTTATGAGCATTAAATGCTAGTAATCATGACTTTTAGGTAAAATGACCAAAATACCCCCAAGCTTTCGTGGTTATTAACAAGACACATCTACGCACTCTTAACCACTCATTTTACATGGTTGTAAACCTCCCACATCTCCTCAATTTCGTGCAGCCATATATACTAAACCATACATATTTCATTTTGCTTTTGTTTCATCATTTTCCTCTCAAAAACCGAAATCGGGTAACTGACGGAGCTGCGTACAGAATTTCTGGGAACCGCTAACGGATAGGATCAGTGACTCATTGGTGAGTCACTATGTGTGGCCCAAAATCAGCCACACCTCCATCAATTGTGAGCCACATATTATTAACCATGATTAGCCAAAATAACCTTAGTTAAGTTAACTATTAACTATGGTTAATCTTATATTAATTAAATATTCCTAAAAGCTATTAATCTAAGCTTAAGGAACCAAACAAAGCCTAAGATCTACCCTATAAATACCCCCAAAACCGTGGCCTCCCTCCCCCTTCACTCACTTCTTCATCTCTTCCATTTCTTCTTCACTTTTTCTTCAAAAACTCCATTGTTGTTCTTGCACAACTTGATCATTCTTTCACTTTCTTTTAGAGGTAAACCCTCACTTCTATGATCTTAGTTATCTTCCTCATCTCCTTAAATCTCTTTATCAACCACTACTTCGGATTAGAGGAGAAGAATTGAGAGAGAAATCTCAATAGTTGCAAGAAGCCTTTGATGGAAGCTTTGAAACCAAGTTGGAGCAGTTGCAGTGAGGGAGTCTCCAAACACTCTTCAACCGTTGGATCATTCCCATATTTTAGAAGAAGGTTCAATACTTGTTGTTATTAATATCCAACGGTCAGCATTTGGAAAAAACCTCCATAGTGTGAGATATGAAGCTCGGACAGTAGGCCTAGGAGGTGAGAAACCCAAACCGGGTACCACCAAACCTGTCACAATATAATTACGATCTGAGATTCGTTAACCGTTGGATCGAGCTGAAACTTTGTGATATTGTTTCTGAAGGATAGTTATTCAGTCTCACCGTTCAGTTTTATAAATAAAGATCTGTGTCAAGAGGAATGAAGCTCGAACAGTAGCCCTGTTTTGGTAGCTTTTCACTAGGATTCATGAGCTTATTTTGAATCCGATTTCTCCTAAGTCCAGCCGTTGTTCTCGTAAGTTTTTCCATCGATTCTTTCTCTTGATTCAAATAGATTTATTTATTTGAAACCCTATTGTTGATTCGGTTGGTATTTGGTGTTTTCGGCGAATTGTGTTACTCGTATGTGTAATCGGGACGGAAAGCGGAACGGTGGATGTGTAAGGATGGATGGTGGCAGATTCGTGGATGTTGTTGGACAGCGTGATGAGGTTCGTGGCAGTAACGTGGACCCATTCGGAGCTTGTACGGGAAAGCGTGCATGTCAATCAGGTGGGGGAAAGAACCAATCTACCATCGGAAACGGATAAGTAGTATTTAAATTATAATAATTGTGTAGGGCGACCTAAACCCTACTAGTGGTCGAGTAATCGACAAGACCAAAATCACATTGGAAGCTTTTTCGTGAAACCAATGATGATTTGGGGATTGTGGGTTTATCGCCGTTAGGATAATCTTATGATATTCGAGGTTGATTGAATTTATTGATTATTGAATTATGTTGTGATAAATTGTTTATTATTATGTCTTGTGATACTTGAGTAGTTGATTGATAATATAGTATGATCTGCCTGGGATGATAAACTGTTTAGTTAATGTTAGGGCACGAGATGTGTGATTTAAGAGATGTATTTGGGTGAGTGAATTATGATGCATTAGTGATGCCTAGCCTTAGTGTATAGATGAGATGAGATATTGAATGAGTATTGAGACTTGTGGTGGAAGGTTGAGGCATTAGGCTATAATGAATGCGGGTTGGTGAGATTCATAATAGAGATGTGTTAAGGTTCATGGCCGTGTGTGAAGCAACGCACGAGGTCGGGATAGTCCTTGAGTCCCTGAGGGATCGCGTTGCGCAAAGGTTACTAAAATGGTGTATGGGCACCATGGCACTAATTGCGCAATAGCATGAGTAGTTCGGGAACTACTGGGTTCTATCGCCGTACAACGGCAAGAGTAGTTTGGAACTACTATACTGGTGTATGGGCACCAGGGCGGGTTCTATCGCCGTACAACGGCAAGAGTAGTTTGGATCTACTATACTGGTGTATGGGCACCAGGGCACTAAGTTACTGGCACCGGACCGATTGGACTACTGACTAATGACAGGAATATAGATGGCCAAGTTTGCATGAGAGTAAGGGTAGAGGAACCATATAGTGGTTTAAGGTTGATTTGGAGTTTTGAGAGATGTTGGTGTTAATGATTATTATATTTCGATACTATGTCCATTTTTCCACCTTTGATGATAGACATGTGTCTTATCCCCTATTTTTGTATTTGTATATGTTTTGCTTATATGGATATGAGAAGATTTTACGGAAGATCCGGGTGATGACTATGTGGAGGGACCAGCTGAGGACTTCACCGAGGACTTTAATGTAGAGGAGTTGGACGGGACTCCTTATGAGCCAGACGCAGGAGGACGAGCTGTAGATGGTAGTAATAGCAATTAAGTAAATAGGGCCAGTGAGTCTAGAACTATGTGTTTATGTTTCCGCAACTAAGGGTTTGTATAAGAATGTACCTGCTAGGGATCTTACTGAGAAAATGCCCTAGACAGTGTTTTGGTATTGTATGAAGTGTGTATTTATAATATGACTTTGATGTTATCTTTCATTGTTGGTCAAATTTTAATTCCTTCGCATTTTCGATTTATAATCAATGTTAATAACACGAGGAATCTAAATAAATAACTAATGGCACAAGGGGCACATCGGGGTGTCTCATTTTGGTATCAGAGCAGTTTGATTCTGTTCAGACTGTGAGGTTTAGGATGTTGTTACTGGCCGTGTCTAGTTGAATCCACATCGGATTTTAGCTATGCTTAGAAGTTGGGTAGTGTGTCCGAAGTCGATGCGATAACTGACATTAGTATGGCATATAGTATTTATATACTTGTTTATGTAGTATTATATGTCATATACCAGTGTTCAGAGAGGTGGAGTTGGAAAAGGAGTTTCAGCAGCAGGACAACAGATGACCAGACCTCAGGCCACTGAAAGAGTGTTTACTGTGAGGGTAGCTGAATTCTCAATCTGGGATCTTATACAAGGTATGTATTTGATATCTGGTAGACTTTGTTTGTTTGTCTAAGTAGCATGATAGACAAGAAAGTGATGAGAGTTTTGTTGAGGTATAGTTGTGACTGGTAGGATGTGAAACCTTAAGATCAATATCAGTGAGTAAGACAATTACTATAAGTCAAATGTTGATCGAGGCATAGTATCATTATGGAACCTAGGGCAATGATTAATGTTCGTAGTTAAGATGGATTGTATGAGTTTAGGAAGAGTAAATGAAAGTGTATATAGTAATTTCACCTAAGTTGAATATGAGCACAATTTATCTTAAGGAGTGTTGAGATGTTTATTTGGAGACTTGAAATATGTTATTTTGATATAATCTAGAATAGTGAAATACATTCTAAGGAACTAAGACTGTGATTGGATACATGAAGTAGGAAGTTAGGGTAGTATTGATTGTGGTGTTAATTGCGGGAGTTAGATGTTGACATAAGATTCCCTAGTGGATCAGTAGTAAGAAGAGGAAAGGATTAAGTTTTAATTATGTCCTTCAAGGATGATAGATCAAGGTGAAATGTTAAGGACAATGAATATAATGAAGTGATGGATTGTTTCGAGGATAAATAGAACGATATAAGAATGAATTGTGTTATGAAGTTACCGTTGTCATCTAGGGGAAAGACAGCAATGAGGAATATATTGTGGGATCTTTAGATTAGAATACGATTACAAGATGATGTCTAGTTTGAGTCACGAAATTCCGAGGACGGAATTTTTTCTAAGTGGGGTAGTAATGTAACAGCCCGATTTTCGGATAAGCTGTATTAACAGTAAATATATATTTATTTATATTTTTATCTGAGACTTAGGAAATGATTTTGGAGAAAACAAAATCAAATATAGAACCTACTCTATGGTAGGAAGCTTTGGTTAAAATTTGGGTTTAAAACTCAGACGAAAATCGGTCTGCGTTTTTTAACTGACAGTATAATTTTATACCGGCAGAAAACCTTAATTTGACCCAAAAACTGAAATTTGTAGATTTTTTATATTTTGTCCGTGAGGAAGTCTACCTTCCAAATTTCTGATCAGAAATAAAATATTATGTGTTTTCGGACGAATTTTGGCGAAAGTTCGGACGGAAAACAGTCGGTGTTTTCACGACAGTAAGATTTTAATGATCAGAAAACCTAATTTTGACTCGTGAACGAAATGGTTTATGATTAAATCATATTTCCAACGAGTCTGGTTAGTTTGAAAATTTTCGATAAAAAAAAAACAGACAGAAACCCTAATCGGGAAATCGACGGAGTCGAAAACGGAACTGCAGAGACCCGTCAAGAGATCGGGACAACGAGTCACACATGATGACTCATGGAAGATGAGTCACCAAGCATTTATGAGCATTAAATGCTAGTAATCATGACTTTTAGGTAAAATGACCAAAATACCCCCAAGCTTTCGTGGTTATTAACAAGACACATCTACGCACTCTTAACCACTCATTTTACATGGTTGTAAACCTCCCACATCTCCTCAATTTCGTGCAGCCATATATACTAAACCATACATATTTCATTTTGCTTTTGTTTCATCATTTTCCTCTCAAAAACCGAAATCGGGTAACTGACGGAGCTGCGTACAGAATTTCTGGGAACCGCTAACGGATAGGATCAGTGACTCATTGGTGAGTCACTATGTGTGGCCCAAAATCAGCCACACCTCCATCAATTGTGAGCCACATATTATTAACCATGATTAGCCAAAATAACCTTAGTTAAGTTAACTATTAACTATGGTTAATCTTATATTAATTAAATATTCCTAAAAGCTATTAATCTAAGCTTAAGGAACCAAACAAAGCCTAAGATCTACCCTATAAATACCCCCAAAACCGTGGCCTCCCTCCCCCTTCACTCACTTCTTCATCTCTTCCATTTCTTCTTCACTTTTTCTTCAAAAACTCCATTGTTGTTCTTGCACAACTTGATCATTCTTTCACTTTCTTTTAGAGGTAAACCCTCACTTCTATGATCTTAGTTATCTTCCTCATCTCCTTAAATCTCTTTATCAACCACTACTTCGGATTAGAGGAGAAGAATTGAGAGAGAAATCTCAATAGTTGCAAGAAGCCTTTGATGGAAGCTTTGAAACCAAGTTGGAGCAGTTGCAGTGAGGGAGTCTCCAAACACTCTTCAACCGTTGGATCATTCCCATATTTTAGAAGAAGGTTCAATACTTGTTGTTATTAATATCCAACGGTCAGCATTTGGAAAAAACCTCCATAGTGTGAGATATGAAGCTCGGACAGTAGGCCTAGGAGGTGAGAAACCCAAACCGGGTACCACCAAACCTGTCACAATATAATTACGATCTGAGATTCGTTAACCGTTGGATCGAGCTGAAACTTTGTGATATTGTTTCTGAAGGATAGTTATTCAGTCTCACCGTTCAGTTTTATAAATAAAGATCTGTGTCAAGAGGAATGAAGCTCGAACAGTAGCCCTGTTTTGGTAGCTTTTCACTAGGATTCATGAGCTTATTTTGAATCCGATTTCTCCTAAGTCCAGCCGTTGTTCTCGTAAGTTTTTCCATCGATTCTTTCTCTTGATTCAAATAGATTTATTTATTTGAAACCCTATTGTTGATTCGGTTGGTATTTGGTGTTTCCGGCGAATTGTGTTACTCGTATGTGTAATCGGGACGGAAAGCGGAACGGTGGATGTGTAAGGATGGATGGTGGCAGATTCGTGGATGTTGTTGGACAGCGTGATGAGGTTCGTGGCAGTAACGTGGACCCATTCGGAGCTTGTACGGGAAAGCGTGCATGTCAATCAGGTGGGGGAAAGAACCAATCTACCATCGGAAACGGATAAGTAGTATTTAAATTATAATAATTGTGTAGGGCGACCTAAACCCTACTAGTGGTCGAGTAATCGACAAGACCAAAATCACATTGGAAGCTTTTTCGTGAAACCAATGATGATTTGGGGATTGTGGGTTTATCGCCGTTAGGATAATCTTATGATATTCGAGGTTGATTGAATTTATTGATTATTGAATTATGTTGTGATAAATTGTTTATTATTATGTCTTGTGATACTTGAGTAGTTGATTGATAATATAGTATGATCTGCCTGGGATGATAAACTGTTTAGTTAATGTTAGGGCACGAGATGTGTGATTTAAGAGATGTATTTGGGTGAGTGAATTATGATGCATTAGTGATGCCTAGCCTTAGTGTATAGATGAGATGAGATATTGAATGAGTATTGAGACTTGTGGTGGAAGGTTGAGGCATTAGGCTATAATGAATGCGGGTTGGTGAGATTCATAATAGAGATGTGTTAAGGTTCATGGCCGTGTGTGAAGCAACGCACGAGGTCGGGATAGTCCTTGAGTCCCTGAGGGATCGCGTTGCGCAAAGGTTACTAAAATGGTGTATGGGCACCATGGCACTAATTGCGCAATAGCATGAGTAGTTCGGGAACTACTGGGTTCTATCGCCGTACAACGGCAAGAGTAGTTTGGAACTACTATACTGGTGTATGGGCACCAGGGCGGGTTCTATCGCCGTACAACGGCAAGAGTAGTTTGGATCTACTATACTGGTGTATGGGCACCAGGGCACTAAGTTACTGGCACCGGACCGATTGGACTACTGACTAATGACAGGAATATAGATGGCCAAGTTTGCATGAGAGTAAGGGTAGAGGAACCATATAGTGGTTTAAGGTTGATTTGGAGTTTTGAGAGATGTTGGTGTTAATGATTATTATATTTCGATACTATGTCCATTTTTCCACCTTTGATGATAGACATGTGTCTTATCCCCTATTTTTGTATTTGTATATGTTTTGCTTATATGGATATGAGAAGATTTTACGGAAGATCCGGGTGATGACTATGTGGAGGGACCAGCTGAGGACTTCACCGAGGACTTTAATGTAGAGGAGTTGGACGGGACTCCTTATGAGCCAGACGCAGGAGGACGAGCTGTAGATGGTAGTAATAGCAATTAAGTAAATAGGGCCAGTGAGTCTAGAACTATGTGTTTATGTTTCCGCAACTAAGGGTTTGTATAAGAATGTACCTGCTAGGGATCTTACTGAGAAAATGCCCTAGACAGTGTTTTGGTATTGTATGAAGTGTGTATTTATAATATGACTTTGATGTTATCTTTCATTGTTGGTCAAATTTTAATTCCTTCGCATTTTCGATTTATAATCAATGTTAATAACACGAGGAATCTAAATAATAACTAATGGCACAAGGGGCACATCGGGGTGTCTCAGGTAAGAGCTAAGGGTTAAAGGTGTTGAAGGTCCAAGGTTCAAACATTGAGAAAGGAGAAAAATTAACAACTAACATACTAACATTTGCATATAAAAAATAAAATAAAATTAGGCCAAGTAAGTTTGATTGGCCCAAGTGAGTCCTATTAGGCCAAGTCACTCAATTTGGGCCAAGTAGATCTTATCGGGCCAAGTGGTAAGACTAATTGCATGGCGCCACGTGGCGTGTTCTGGTGAGTGGCGTTGGTTGAAATCTAGCCAGTTAGGGCCGACCCAACATATTTTTAGGCCTAAAGTGAAATTTGAGATGAGGCATTTTTAAAACAAAATTAATATGGTTGGTGTAAATTTATTTAAATTTAATCTTTATTATAAATTTATATACTTTTAAAGTGTAATTATTATGGCTGATGTAATTTTTTTTTGTGTACATGCAATCACATTTATGATTTATGGTTTAAGGTTTTAATTTTTTTTTTCTTGTTAAGATTAAATAAATAAAAAAAATAAAATAAAATATGAAAGTCTTAATAACCTAAAAATATTTGAAGGCCTAAAGCCGTAGCCTTAGTGGCTTTGGGTTAGAGTCTGCCCTGGCGCCAGTTGCCAGTCAAACTGGCGCCACACAATAGCAAAAAAATAATAAAAAATGCCACCTCGGTAAAAACAAGATTATTTGGTAAATTGTTTCAAAAGTATGTTATTTTGGTAAATATTTTCTAAAAGTAGACCACTATGCTCAAAAAGCCAACACCTTAACCAGATGGTCATGTTTTAGAATACTGATTATTGTGTATGGAGAAAGGCAGAAAGGTCGGTATGAGAGAGGAGAAGCCACCTTATGTTTCCAACGAATTCTCAAATAGAGATAAGTTACTGTTAACGGTAATTGATATTTGGTACCTATAACATAATTAAAAGGCAAAACTAGTGTTTTGGTTCCTTATGTTAATTTAATTTTTCAAGTTGGTCCCTTAAGTTTTTTTTTTGTTTTGTCAAATAGGTCCCTTAATTTTTTTTTGTCAAACAGGTCCCTTATATTGTTATTATAATGTTTGTTTTTGTTATTAAATCAGTGAATTATGATGTCACAAAAAACTTGAGGGATAGATCTATTTGACACAAAAAAATTAAGCAATCTATTTGACAAAAAAAAACTTAAGAGTCCAACTTAAAAAATTAAATTAACTCAAGAGACCAAAACACTAGTTTTGCCTAATTAAAAAAATAAAAATAAATTAATAATAACAAACTTGTGAGTATCGTAATAATTCCATTTTGTTTATGTAATTTCGTTTATATTGCAATAAATATATGCCATCTCACGGCTTCAGTCTTCACCACTACTTCAGTATTTTATATTTATTGTTTGTTTTTTGAAAGAGTATTTTATAATTATTGTTGCACAGAAAAACAATCAAAAAAAAAATTGAAGTAAATTCCTTTATATAAATTTTATTGCACTCAAAAGTCTTCCTGAGTTGAATATGTTGCAGTCCCATCAACTACAGCACTAGTGGCCTGCCAAAAGGTACATAAAAACTGTCACGCATCTGATTGGCAATTTTAAAGTTACGCACTTGACCGGTTCCAGGGAACACATCACAATCGTCTATTTTTTTTTTACTATATCGAACGGTCACAAGTTATCTCTCACCGTGAGAGATATGATCTACTCGTTCACGCTAGCCTTCGCCTATAAAAACGTATAACTAGTTGCCTAGTTTTTAAATGAGTATTACCTCATAAAAAATGGGGATTATTTTTGGTCTCCAGGAAAAATTAATTCACCAAATAGTCTTTGAAAATGATATTACAGAGTTATGTTAGTCCCTCCGACCCTTCCTGTATATGAGGCTCCGTTACTTTAAAAAGCCTATGTGGACCATTACCAACAGGGCTGGCCCAAGGCCTAAGCTTTTAAAACTTGGGCTTTAGGCCTAAAAAGAGAGTCAATATTACTAACTCAATTTTAGTTTTAGAACTAAATTTTTTAAGAGAAATTATACAAGTAGAAAATGATACACCAATAATTGACATACTTAATATTTAAGAAGATTTGATTCTTTTTCAAATACATATATTACTTATAGAATAATGTTAATGATTTTCATAGCTGTTTGCTTTGGTAGAAAGAAGTTTTTTAAAACTAAAATTAATAAAATCTTAACTAAGATATCAACAAAGATTAAATGAAATAACTTTATTATCGATGAAAAAGAAATGTCAAATAAAATCGATTACAAAAATTTAATAAATAACTTTGCATCTCAAAAAGTCCGAAAGATAAAATTTAAATAAAAATATAATAATTTTAATAAAATATTATTATTAGCTTTTAAAATGGCATCATCTCAAAATTTGTTTTAGACGTCAATAGGTGTTGGGCCGGCCCTGATTACAGAGGACCCTATTTTTCAACATGAAAATTTTAATAAAAAATTGATGCCTCCATCGAAATGATGTCGTTTTTGAATAATAGGGAGAGACAAATTTAACCCTAAACTATGCAAAACGACATCGTCTATTCCTTCTTCTCTGCCCCATTTTAAACCTTAACTCTCATTGTTGTAAAATGGCCCAACCTGCCATTTGCCTTAGTGGTCCATTAGGTACTGCCAGAGCTATTAGACAGACATGAAGGGAGATTGGCGGACCTATGTAGAACCCAGGGTGTGCAGATGCACCCACTGGGTTTTATAACATTACTATTAATACTTTGAGTTAGATATATTTTGCTCCCCTAATTTTATATATTTGCATCCATTGTCTATTTATATATTGAGATAAATGTGTCCAATAACATTGATAATGACCTGATCTTTCAACAATTTCAAAACATGAAATCATGTAAGACAATTGTATGCTATGTAATGTAATTTATTTGATAAGATATATGAAAAATTTATTATTTTAACATTGGATTAAAGTAGTATGCATTGTTGTACACTAACATACACTAATATTTTGGCACATGTGCTTTTATTTTAATAACTAAGACAGATAAATAACTATAATTCTTAACACTGACAGTGCATAAATATCAAACTCTTTAACATTTATGTCTTTATTTACATATGTATAATTATTATTATTATTAATTTTTTTTTTTTGAATAAATTGCCCCCATTGACTCAGGGTCGTGGATCCGTCACTACGGTGAAGTTGAAAAAGGCTTCCTTGACGTCCAGCGGTGGGGCTTGCTTGCATATGTCAAACTTTCTATTAAAGCACTTGAACATTTTGTAGCAGTGAAGGTGCCCACTGTTGAACTTGAAGGTGCTACCAATGCACCGATTTCCTTGCAGTGAATGGATTTCACATAGAAAGAATAAGAGATAAAGAAAGAGCTATTAAAATGGAAGGGTGAAACTGATGACTACCAAATGGAGGTTGCCTTGCAATGATCTTTTTGGTTGAATTTCAAACAAGTTAAAATTGTATTCACCTTTGTAACCAAAATAAAGTGAAGAAATAAACAAAGATGGATGAGAAAGGAATGATGTAGGCGCCACAAACAATGATGTTTGATAAGCCAAATGATGTTCGCCACAAGAATCTTGGATTCTTGATAAGAACTTAGTTTGGTTCAACCAAGAACCTAGGAGAACAAAGTCTCACCAATGTGGATTCAATCCAAAATCAACTTCCAAGTTATATTTCCAAGTTGTTTAGGCGTGTACAAATAGTGTAGGCAGCCAAACTTTTGGCATCCAAAGACAAAACATAACCTCCACTTAAATGGCCTAATTATGACACTAATGACTCACTTTATCACTATTCTAACTCAACCATCATTGGGAATTTATGCTCCACCAATGATAAACCAAAACTCCCCCATTATTAGCTTAACTAAAGATACTAAAGACCAACTTAAAACCTATCTTTAATAGCCACCAAACAATTCAAGGTAGCTACCAAGCCTTAATGATCACGCCTACCATCTTATGGGTGGTTACACTTGCTTCTCAAATTAAAAGTGTAACCCCCATAATTTACATCAAAAGGAATCTCAACCCAACACTAAACTCAAGTGTAGAATAGGAAAGATGGGCTGCACCAAATTGCAAAATGAACCCACTTACATAATTCTCACACTTATTGAATTAAAAGGAATAAAAAACAATTAAAAGACTTGGACTTTTCTTCAAGAACACGCCCCACACATCATTGTCTCCTTGTCTTGCATTTGGACTTGTGCATTAAGAGAACCATTAATTGAGTTAGAGCTTCTTGATCCATGGTCTTTATTGGGCTCATATCATCCTTGTCGCAAACTTGACTTGCCCCCCCTTGGCTCATATCAGGCCCTCCTTCTTTAAGAAAATTCGTCCTCGAATTTATTACTTCAATCCCTACATCAAATGAAAGACATAGATACCATATTGAAAGAAAGTCAATATCATAGACATTTTTATTTATTTTTCCTAAAACTTGCAATAGCCCACCTCTTTGAGGGTGGACCTTTGATTTCCTTTTATTGGAAAATCTTTTATTCTTTTTTTTTTTTTTATGTACATGACCCAACCTGCGGGATCAAATGGAAATTGATAGAAATCATCAAATGTAGCAAGTAGGTGTAACGCATTTCTATTTGTACAATCAACATCCCAACACATTTATAGCCAAGGTAATGAATCATAAGAGTAAACACAAAGTTATACTTCTTATGAAAATCTACCTTCAAGTTCACATTTCTTGGTTTGTACATTGTCATACAAGAAACGGTGCTGTCTCTTTTTAAAAGCTCCCAAGAAAGTTGAGCCTCTTGGATATTCTTCTTATCACAAACAAGAGATGGTTCTTTTTCAAACAAGATAATCCTCTCAAACACATTAGGATCATCATATGAAAACTTAAAAGAATTTGCAAGAATGGGTAGAGTAAGAAGGGGAATAGTAGTTAACCCATCAATTATTGTCACATGCAAACCCTTAGAGCTCATAACAAACCTCAAAATGCTAACTTTATTTTGAACAAAAGAATATGTGAGCAAGTTAGCAAATGAACTTTCTCAAAGAAATCCCACACATTCCTCAAAATTGTTGTGATAAACCAAAGGAACATTAGAAAGCACAACAACACATTTATCAAGGAACTCATTCATGTCTTCGTTCATAATTCTCAAATCAATCTTAGGAAAATGACAAGAGTCATGCAATTCATCAAGCAAGTTTTCATTCCTATCAAATGTAGAAGAATAACAAGACCCATGCAATTTACCAAGCATATTACCAAATTTTGTGTTAAGATCTCCATACTTTTGGAAACCCATGCAAGTTTCCAAATCATGGGGTACTTCCCTTGGGATTATCTCTTCAATTACATCGGTTGTCTTGCAAGCTTCCATCGGAGGAACATCTTTGACTTCTTTCAAAAAAGAATCAACACAAGTAGGCAAAGAGTTAGGAAAAACATCAAAACAATCATTTACTTTTTCCTCCTCACCTTTTGTTTTGCTCTCATCTTTTTCTATTCTCTCACTCTTTTCCATACTCTTATCTTTCTTTTTCTCCTCTTCAATTGTACTCTCATTCTTTTCACTCTCTTTTTCTTTTTCCTCTTGCATTTTTCTTTCTCTCAGATTAGAAGATGCTTCCATAGGTTTCTTTACTTGAACACTTGCCATGGCCTCCTTAGAAGTTGAAGTGTTGCCCTCCTTCTTTGATTCGTTGGTAGGAACTCTATGGTAATGATATGGAACATATCTTCTCCTCATGATTTTTCTCATCTCGGTCCAAGTCTCAATAGGCTCCCCCTCATATCTTCTTCTCTCTTTTTGCAATTGATCCCACCAAACAAGTGCATAGTCCTTAAATTGAAGAGATGCTACCTTCACTTTCTTTTTCTCATTGTAATTGTTGCAATTGAACACTTGCTCTATCTTCATCTCCCATTTCAAATAGGCTTGGGGATCATTCTTCCCATGAAAGGTAGGGATTTTGATCTTGACCCCTTCTCCATTTTCTCGGTTTTGAAGGATGGCAAATCGTCTATCATACTTTGCACTCATTTGCTCCATTTGCCTTTGAAGGTTTTGTATTTGAGTAGCCATTCTAGCATGAAGAGTTGAAGACCTTGGAGAAAATGATTGACTATCTTCATGGGCTGCCATCACTTGAACACACAATATCAAAAGATAACAAGAAATAATAAAATTCCTCACTATACTCCCTCACTTGTGCACACAAATGTATTTCACTCAATTGGCTTTTCCCACACAAGATGTAATTTTCACTCTTGCCTTTTTCCTCTCAAATGTTCTCCTTGAGTTCTTAGAGGAATCAAACACGAAAACACAAAAATTTCAAAATTCAAGTAACAAAAATCACAAAACTTATCAAAAACAAAGAAAACAAGAAGAAAGGCTAGAAAAGGGAAAGGTTTGAGAATGAAGAAACAAGGGAAGCAGGGGAACTCTTCAAGAACAAAATTTCACCCAATTTTTTTTTTTTTAATAATCGATTATTTTAATTGATTTTGGGCTCACTGACTTTTCAATAATCGATTATGGGGTTGGCATAATCGATATGGACCAATTTTTTTTCAAGATTCGATTTTTGTAATCGATTTTAGGTTCACTGACTTTTGGATAATCGATTATTGGGTTGGAATAATCGATTATGACCTTTTTTTATATATATATACTTTGATGAAGAGAAATACACTTGCAAACTTGTTTTGAAGCAATAACAAAACCACGAAAATTTTCCTTCACAAACAGAATCAAAGTAATATTTTTTATTTATTTATTTTGGGTTTTGGTAGAAAAGAAGAAAGGTAGAAGATGAAGAACAAAAACACAAAATTCAACCAAAGCCTAAGCCTTGATACCACTTGATGACAACCAAATGGAGGGTTGCCTTGTAATGATCTTTTTGGTTGAATTTCAAACAAGTTAAAATTGTATTCACCTTTGTAACCAAAATAAAGTGAAGAAATAAACAAAGATGGATAAGAAAGGAATGATGTAGGCGCCACAAACAATGATGTTTGATAAGCCAAATGATGTTCGCCACAAGAATCTTGGATTCTTGATAAGAACTTAGTTTGGTTCAACCAAGAACCAAGGAGAACAAAGTCTCACCAATGTGGATTCAATCCAAAATCAACTTCCAAGTTATATTTCCAAGTTGTTTAGGCGTGTACAAATAGTGTAGGCAGCCAAACTTTTGGCATCCAAAGACAAAACATAACCTCCACTTGAATGGCCTAATTATGACACTAATGACTCACTTTATCACCTATTCTAACTCAGCCATCATTGGGAATTTATGCTCCACCAATGATAAACCAAAACTCCCCCATTATTAGCTTAACTAAAGATACTAAAGACCAACTTAAAACCTATCTTTAATAGCCACCAAACAATTCAAGGCAGCCACCAAGCCTTAATGATCACGCCTCCCATCTTATGGGTGGTTACACTTGCTTCTCAAATTAAAAGTGTAACCCCCACAATTTACATCAAAAGGAATCTCAACCCAACACTAAACTCAAGTGTAGAATAGGAAAGATGGGCTGCACCAATTTGCAAAATGAACCCACTTATATAATTCTCACACTTATTGAATTAAAAGAAATAAAAAACAATTAAAAGACTTGGACTTTTCTTCAAGAACACGTCCCACACATCATTGTCTCCTTGTCTTGCATTTGGGCTTGTGTCCATTAAGAGAACCACCAATTGAGTTAGAGCTTCTTGATCCATGGTCTTTATTAGGCTCATATCGTCCTTGAGTTCTAGGCTACATACATACATACATACATACATATATATATATATATATATATAGAGAGAGAGAGAGAGAGAGAGAGAGAGTCGAAGGTATAAAGGAGATCACCAAGGCCAAAAGCAATTGTAGCTTCAACCCAATTAATATGCATGATCCTTGCTAGGGAAAAAAGTATGTAGTACAAATGATAAATATGGTGAAAGCATTTCCTAGATTAGAAGTGCCATTGAAGCTTCGTTCTGAGAAAGAGAAAAGAACAAAGGGAGAAAAGAGAAATGGAGAGAAGATTTTTTTGTCCCCTTTGCTCAAAACGGTGATGTATTGGTGGGGGATTAGAAGTTTTGTTACAAAGTTCCATGTTGGAAAAATATGGACCTCCATAATGATCCATGTAGGCATTTTAACAAGACACATAAGCAAAGTAACAGAGTATCACTAACGGGAAGGGACGAAGGGACTAAGGTGACCTTGTAATGTCATTGTTGAGACTGTTTGGTGAATTAATTTTCTTAAGGACCAAAAGTGGGCCCCATTTTTTTTATTAAATTATACCCATTTTATTTTTAAAAAATATCAGTGCAATTCCAACACAAATTTTGCAGTAATATTAAAAACAGAAGTTAATTTTTTATACGTTGAAAACGATCAGAAGAGAGTTGTATAACTAAATTACTCAACTAATTAATTGTGATGGTAAGTATATATATCCAAAAAATGTTTTTATTATGAAATTATTGTAAATGGCTAATAACTTAAAAGTAATGGCGATGGAGAAACAAGATAATAGAGAGAACAAAAGAATAGAGCAGAGAGAAGTGAAGAAGAGATTCTTTGCATTATGCCCTTCAAGGTACAACATAATGTGTCATTAACATATAAAATTAAAGATAATAAATTATAAGAAGCCTTTTGCTCATGAGAGTTATAGGAGCATCCTAGAAAATATGAAAAGACTTGGGAAAATGGACATCCACTAAAATATTCATAACACTCTCCCTTGGATGTCCAAGATATGCCTCGTTAAAACCTTACTAGGAAAAAACCCAGTGGGAAAAAATCCTAGTGAAGGAAAAAGAGTACAATATCCTTTATATGAGAGCTGCCTCATTAAAAACCTTATCAAGGAAAACCATGTAGACAAAATTTTGATTAAGGGAAAAAGTGTACAATTTTCTCGCCCTGTTAGAAGCATCAATTAAGAATATGAATTCCGACATTCTGATTTTCTCCTCTGGAACATTTTGAAGAAATATATTGTGCTCTGTCACCTTTGATATATTCTTCTTTTAAATAAGTTTTGCAAGCAATATTTTCCTCAGGTGGAATTTCCTCCCACATGTAAATAATAGCATGTTTGGATCTGACTTCATCTGGATCATAAAAATAACTTCCAACTGCATGATCAATTAGTTGATCATATATTCATATAAAATTATTATATCAAGTCATGTAGTATTTAGTAATATGCGCGTGTGCATCTCTAACAATAAGATATGGTCTTCAGGACCAATATGTTAGTTATCTTCTTCATATCCAGCTACTGAACCATAGTAGTGTACTCAATCTATCATGAGTCACTTAAGAACTAGTTCTTTTTAATTTGTTACACAAAAAAAAATCAATTTCCTAAATGCTCAATCTGCAGGTCGAGATAAAATTTGTCCTCTAAAATATTTTATAATTCCAATTCCAATAGAATCATTCCTATTTTCAATAGTTTGGAATAACTTCAAGTTACTCCAATAATATTCGAATAATCAAAATTCAAAATAGTTACAGTAAATGCATTCACAAATTTCTTTATGTAGATATCTAAGAAAATAAAAATCTTGTTGAGAAATTGAAATAAATTCATCTACCATTGCATAAAAAAAATCATGCATATAAACTATAAATCCAAATATATAGATATATCTAATCCTTTCGGGATTTTTCAAGTAGATATCATTATTGGATGTTTGTATGGTGGATGCATCGTTGACTACCATTAGAAATTGAGTTGATGTTATGATAGAGAAAGAGAGAAAGACCGGAAAGATAAGCATGAGTGGAGAAAGAAGAGAGCATGAGTGGAGAGAGGTTCGAAAGCCAGCGCAGCGGTTATCCTCTAACGCCAATCATAATGTTGTGAAACCAGATATCGTCGGGCAAAGGAGGGTTGCACCTTATGAAGGGGATGGGCATGTTACCTTTTTCTTCACAAATTTTCCTCACAACTTTGGTGCTAAAGAAATGTGGAGTGTATTTCAAAGGTATGGTAAGGTGTCTGAGGTTTTCATTCCAAACAGTAGAGATAGGAGGGGTGCAAGGTTTGGTTTCACTAGGTTTCATGGTGTTGTGGATCAACGTTTTTTCGAGGTCATGCTGGATAAGATTCTTATTTGCAATCAAAATCTTTTTGTCAATACTCCTAGATTTGCACGTGAAAACAAAATTTCAATGCCAAAGCAACAACCTTCTCGCACGAACACAGGTGTGGTGGTGCAGTGCCAGAATCACAAAAGTAATGCTTTGTCTTTTGCTCAGGCTGTCAAAGGTAAGGCTGCTGGTCATGGTAACAGGTCTCGCTTTCCAAAAGGTAATGGAGCCAACTTGAGTTTTTCTGTTGCCAAAGAAGTTATCCAAAATCTTAGCAATGCTTATATGTGTAGAGTTTCAAAACCGGGTGACACATATGTTATGCAGAAGAAGTTTCACATCGAGGGTTATTTTAATATTAAGTCTACTCCTTTGGGTGCCAATCTTGTTCTCATTGAACCTAAGGATGGGGCAGATGTTGCTAAAGTTTTTGAGGAAGCTAAGGAGTGGGTGGAGGATTGGTTTGATGAAATAAGGGCTTGGAGCCCTAGGGAGATTGACAATGGGAGGTTAGTGTGGGTCAAATGCTTTGGCATACATCCTCATGCCTGGTCTGATGACTTTTTCACTATGCTAGCTGCAAGTTATGGGTTTTTTATGTATGCAGATAGTTGCACTTCCAACCAGGATCGTTTGGATGTGGCGATGTTTCTTATTCGTACCAAAGTGCAACAATCAATTAGCAATTCGGTTAGAGTTGATATCAATGGCGATGTGTTTGTCATTAGGATAATTGAGGATACACTTGGTGAATCCGCAACCTGTATGTCATGCAATATGGCTAGCGGTAAAGAGCATATTGTTAGCTCTGATGGAGACTTAGTCTGATGGTTTAGTCTTGCCGGAAGGGTTCGTTAGTGGCGGATCAGTTAGATGGTGGGGATGATTATTTGAATTTTGTAAATGAAATTAACTCTTCATTATAGCCTTTTAACGCAGAGAAGATTATGGAGGAAAATGCAAAGGATAAAGGAGAACATCAAGGGGAGGATTTGGTGGAGGATGTTCCAGAAACTTTGGTTGAAAAATTGTCAACACCTGACGCCAGTGGCGGACCTTGAGGAAAATATCAGGGGGAGCCATAAATTATTAACTAAATAATATAATTAAAATTTATATTAAACTTATTTTAGTGTATTTATTTATTTAAATTTTTTCTTTCTTATTCTCACGTCACAAAAAGAAAAAGGAAAAGACCAGTAATCCAGCTTGATAAAATATTTTTAGGAAAATGGTAACCAGTATCCTAAGAGTATTGGTTAAGGACTTAAAAATAGAAATTTGACTTTGGGACTTGATGTATTTTATATTTTAAAGAATGATAAACTTATTTTCCAATGAATTTTTAATTTTTTAATTTTCTTAACCAATACCTTTAGAGCACTAGTTAGCATTACTCATATATTTTTAAATAACTTTTCTCAATAAAAGAGGATTTTATTTTTAGAATCTGATTCTTTTCTTTTCATCTTTGAAAAGCTCACTTTCTCTTAAAAATAAAAATAAAAGTAGAAAAAAAAAAGGAAAAGTTTTTTTTGACGAAAAAAGAGAGGAAAAGTTAAAAACCAAAATATAGAGAATAACGAAAAAATCACATGAAAGTTAGGCGGTGAACAACAGTACAACAACACCTGTTTACTTTTGTTTTTGTTTTTAACAACACCTCTTTACTTTAAACTAGAATAGCTTTCGTGCATTTCATTCCCAAAATACCCCTTCATCACTATCTTCTTCTTCATAGCTACTGGGACTGGGTAATAACATTCTCTGGATCATTACAACTATGAGAAAACACCACCTCATCTATGCGTTCACTGCACATGCTCTTCCCTCACTTTCAAGCTCATCATCTATGCTTTCACTGCACATGCTCTCGTCACTTTCAAGCTCATCATCTATGCTTTTACCGCAAATGTCTCTTTACTTTCAAGCTCATGCTATTCCATCAAGATAGGAGGGTGCCATTAAAATTTATTCTTTTAAAAAATTGGTAATTTTGTTTTTTTGGGGGGAGCCGTTGCTCCCCTCCGCCACAATGAAGATCCGCCTCTGCTTGACGCTGAGTTGGTAGTGGTCCCAGGTTCTAATGTGATGTTTCATCAGGTAGAGTTATTGAGTCATTGGGCCAAGTCCAACATCAAAATGAGTTTCAATTGGAACAAAATGTTGTTGGGCCGATTCAAATAGTAACAAAAGCAAATGGTATTCTGGATACTAAAGTGGAGCAGTTTGGGACAGGTGTGGGCAGTGTAGATGTTGGGAATTCTAGTGGTACCAAGTCATTAATCCAGAGAGGGGTCAATGTGCACAGGGGTTCCTTGTACCGGAAATCGCAACATGATGAAATTACTACTTCAAAGGGAAGATCTGCGAATAGCAAAGGAAAGGATGTTGGATGTTGTAGTGTTCCTTTCTATTTCTTCACACGAAAATTCAAGGAGAGTTGCCTCTGGTCAAATGTATGGTATGGTGGTTTCTTTTTCTAATAGGGATTCAATTTCAGATTCAGATATCATGGAGTCTAATAGGAAGATATTGTCGAATGATGGAAGTTTGGTGGCAGAAAAGGTGTGGAAAATGGTGAAGGATATAGGGGTTATTGGCTCAGCTCCTAATGACTCATTCATCAATTTATTGAAGGACATGGAGTGCAGAGATATTGCTGTTAGGCATTAAGAGGGTTGAGAAATAGTCATCCTTGAAGATTAGGTCAGGGAACAGAGCTAAGAGAAGCAGAATTCGTTTCTTAGTGTCCTCAGGTCAGTTGGATTTTTGTCTTTTGCAAGAAACTAAATGTTCTTTGGTAGATGATAGTTTATTACTAAGTTTGTGGGGAGGTTCTGATTATGAATGGGTTGCTAGTCCATCAATAGGTGTTGCGGAAGGTTTGATTAGTCTTTGGAGAGTTGGTTTGCTTGATATAAGGTTTACTTTCACAGGTGAAGGTTTTCTTGGTATTTATGATGAACGGAAGCAAACTGGTGATATGTTCTTTATTGTTAACATATACTCACCTTGTTCTCTGGCTGGTAAGAGAAAATAATGGAATGATTTAGTTATGTCTAAAAGGGGTTTTGGTGGTGGTTTATAGTGCTTGGCAGGTGATTTTAATGTAGTAACTTCTTCTGAGGAAAGGCAGGGCTTGAACAGGCATGAAAATAACATTGAACTGGAGGAATTCAGGGCTTTCATTGTTGACTTGGAGTTGATTGATGTTCCTTTGATGGGAAAGAAGTTTACATGGTTTAAATCAGATGGATCAGCCGCGAGCATACTTGATCGCTTCTTGTTGACAGAGGATCTGATTTCTATGTGGAAAGTTTCTGCTCAACGGGTTGGGAAAAGAGATATTTCTGACCATTGTCCAGTAACTTTGAAGTGTGGCATATGTGATTAGGGGCCTAAACCATTTAGGTTCAACAATTGCTGGTTGGAGGAAAAGTTGAAACTCTTGAAGGAAAGGTTAAAAACCTGGAACAGGGAAGTTTTTGGCTTTCTGGATTTGTAAATTGATAAAACTGTAGAGGATATGAATGCTATTGATAATTTGGTAAGCGTCGGGGCTGTGTTAGATGACGAACATAGAAGGGCTCTTACGGCAAACTTCTGGCAACAACTTTGGTGTAAGGAGAGTTTACTTGCTCAAAAGTCTAGATCTAGATGGGTTCAAGAGGGTGATTCAAACATTCGTTATTTTCATGCGTGCTTGCGAGCAAGGCGTAGGCAGAATCATCTTGTAGCCATTAACTCAGATGGTAATTGGTTTGAGGATGTGTATGAGGTGAAGGCAGCAATTAAAATCCATTTTTAAAGTATTTTTCAGGAACCAAATGAGCACAGTCTTTTGCTTGATGGTATTTCTTTTAAACAAATATCTGTTCAGGATAGGGATTCTCTTTCACTTCCCTTCTCTTCTGAAGAAATCAAGGCAGCTGTGTGGAGTTTGTAACACCCCGTTTTTCATATAAGTGCTTTTGTGTATACCTTGTTTGTTTGGTTAAGCCTTAGGGCTTAACTTAGTGTTGTTGTGTGAGGGATAAGTGGGATTTCTAGGCTTAAAATCCCTTTCTGGTACATGAGCACGGCCATGCCCATGTCCAGCACGCCCATGCTTGTTAGGCACGTCTTGTGACTATCTGAGTCACAAGCACGGTCGTGCTCCCTAACTGTGCTCAGCGCATGTCCGCGTCTCACTAACGCTAAGTTGAGCACGCCCGTGCTCAACAAGGAGCACGACGGTGCTCAAGTGTGAACGAGTCTTGGTGATGCTGATGTAAGCACAACCGTGCTTAAGGGGGTGCACGGCCGTGCTCGATGCAGAGTTTATAAATAGAAGGCAGTAGCACGAAGGTTACCGTGTTAAACCCTATTTTGGCACATTGGGCAATCCTAGTGTGGCAGAAACTTCTTCTCTCTTCCTTCCCTTGAACCCCTTGAAGTTCTTGGTGTTCTTGCTCTAATTTTGAGAGAGGAACGTGCACGTTAGTGTCTAGTAAGGTAAGCCGGTTATCCCTCTTCTGTTTTCCTTTTCCTTTTGTTGAATTGGGAACTAATTGGTTAACCTTTTGTTGGCCAAGGCTTGATTCGTTTGTCGAGCCGCTTGAGGGAACGCGACCAGTTTGTTATTCGGAGTCTGATCTTCATACTAGGTATGGGGAGAAGGAATAGTATGAGTATGTAGGCTTGGGGGTAGCGTAAGACGAAGGGTTACACATGACTCTTTCCCTTGTTAGCATGTTTATATGTTTATATGATTAATTGTTGTTTGATGATTATCTGTTGTGATGATAATATTGGTATGAATGCTCTTATTATTATTTGATATTGTCTGTTATGAATATGTTAATATTATGATGCCATGATTATGATGAGTATGATGTTATTGACTGTCGTTGATTGTTGAGGATGTTAATACTAACATAATAAGACGTTAAAATATGTTAATGATAATAATGAGAATTAAGGGATGTTTCTCCCAGGTGTTCATAAGACATGGATATAGCGTGAGAGGTAAGGTTATGATCATAGGACTTAGTTAAAGACCCTAGGATTGATTAGTGAGTGTTCTAGGAACATTAGTAATGAAGCTATGATTAAAGGATTAATTCCCCTTGATGATAAGACATGAACAGTAATGAAGAACAGTTAAGATTAATGAAGCTGATGATTAATGGATTAGTAATAACCATTAGGATTGAATCTGGCTTGTTCCCAATAATTGGCAAAGGGTTTGTGACCCTTCTGCTCACACCAGCAGGGTGCGCACTTGAGCATGCCCGTGCCCTCCCATTCAAATCCCAGATCAAGGCGCACTGCTTGAGCACGCCCGTGCTCAACAGTCAGCACGACTGTACTTGACTGTGAGCTCAGCACGATCATGCTAAGGGGTGAGCACACCTGTGCTCACCTATACAGAACAGAACGCAGAACAATACAGAAGCAGGGGTTCACCCCAAATGCTCTAAAAGACTTAATAAAATACCAACGAAAACATGAAGACCAAAGACAAGTGAAAAGATGATGTTGAGCCTTGTTGCTTAATGGTCACGATGTTGATGATGATGTACCTTGATAGCCTAGTGGCCAAGGGGGCCTTGATGCTTGATGGTCAAGGTGGTAATATCTAGTGAAGAACGAATAGAGTGTTTAATAATGAATACGAAACGATAACGATAATCCTCGATAGCCGAGTAGTCGAGGTGTTGATGGTGATAAACTTGGGTAGCCTAGTGGCCCAAGCGGAGGTGGTGGATGTTGTTGTGTGTTTTTGTTGAGCATGTATTCACGCATTGAAGATGTTAGTGTAGGTTGTGCAATATAGGGGAGGTCATCCACGTGTAAGACGATCTGCCTATCCATGGTGATTCATCCAAGATTGAGGGGATCAGGTACCCCCGCGATGGCACACCCGTGAATAAGGTGCGTCGGCTATCCTAGGGGTTGGTGTTTTTTGGCCAATATGGAGATGTAACTCTGAAGTTGGCTTCCTGAAATAGTTTGGATCCACATGCATAACGGAGTAGTGGAGTAGAGTTGCATTGCATAGCATACACTTTTGTATGATGATAATTTTATATGTTATATTGTTGTCGCTATAACATGATTGTTTGATGTATGCTCGTCTTGCTAACTACTTCCTTGCCGTTATATTCATGTATATGCTTCTTACTCCCTGGCTCGATGTTTCTTGTTTTGTGGCATGTATTGTTTATGCAGAGTTCGATGTGCAGCCATTTGAGGAGTGACCCTGAGGAGCCGTGACTCGTAGATAGGATTTCTGTTTCTATAGTTGTTAGTTTGTTTCCAGTTGTATCCGAGTTGTTTTATCGGATTGGTTATACCAGCTCTGTAGTGTGACATCGGGGTTGGGTTCGTTTATGTTTTCGGTTATGTTATGTTTCCTTTATAAACATGTTATGTTTTTATTTCCGCCTTATGTTACAATGCGACAGTCTCTGCCCGGTTTTTAATATTATATATATTTGCATGTGTTCTTTATCCTTTTATATTTGTGTTATCGCTTTTGAATACATGCGGGGTAGAGGGTGTCACAGAGTTATGATGGATCGAAGAGCCCGGGTCCAGATGGATTTAATTTCAGTTTCTATAAGGAATGTTTGGATTTCCTCTTTTTTAGCTTTAATTCCTAAGAGGAATCATCCACAATCACTCTCACATTATCGGCCCATATCCCTTATTAGGTGCATTTATAAACTTATCTCTGAGTTGTTAGCTTTGAGATTTAAAAAGGTGTGTTAGGTTCTATCATCTCCCCTTGTCAAACATCATTCTTACCCGGGAGACAGATTTTGGATGGGGTTCTTGTGGCTAATGAAATAGTTGATTTAGCTAAGAGGAGAAAGGATAGTTGCTTAATGTTCAAAGTTGATTTCGAGAAAGTTTTGAGTGGGCTGGTTAGCCAATCCATTGATCTGGAAATCAGAGATAAGAAAGGAGTGGAGAATCAAGTGGCTGATCACCTCTCAAGACTGCCAGAGGATGTTGCAGAACACAGGGGAATAGCCATTGACGAATCTTTCCCTAATGAGCAACTGTTAGCAATGCAAGATGCTGCAGCACCCTGGTATGCTGATCTAGTCAATTTTCTTGCTAGTAGTGTGGTTCCTCTAGAAATGAACTCTCAGCAAAGGAAGAGATTTTTCCATCAAGCCAAACAATACGTCTGGGATGAACCATACCTTTACAAAATGTGCCCAGACAATATGAACAGAAGATGTGCTGCAGATGAAGAATTTCATGATATTCTGACTCAGTGCCATGCTGCAGCATATGGAGGACATTTTGGTGGTATGAGAACTGCTGCCAAGGTTCTCCAATCAGGTTTATTTTGGCCTACCCTTTTTAAAGATGCACATGAATTTGTTAAACATTGTGATAGATGCCAAAGGGTAGGGAACTTGTCCAATAAATATGAAATGCCTCTAAACACCATTTTGGAAATTGAACTTTTTGATGTATGGGGTATTGATTTTATGGGACCATTTCCCCCTTCCTTTGGCTACCTCTACATTCTAGCAGCTGTTGATTATGTGTCTAAATGGGTGGAGGTTGTGGCTATAATAAAAAATGTTGCTAGGGTGGTAACAAAGTTTTTACAGAAAAACATCTTTACTAGATTTGGAACCTCTAGAGCAATCATTAGTGATGAAGGAACCCATTTTTGCAACCAAGTTTTTTTCCAAAGTGCTTGTAAAATATGGAGTCAAGCATAAAGTTGCCACAGCCTATCACCCCCAGACTAATGGTCAAGCTGAGTTGTCCAACAGGGAAATCAAAAGGATTTTGGAGAAAGTGGTTAACACTAGTAGGAAGGATTGGTCCTCACATCTGGATGAGGCACTGTGGGCTTATAGAGCTGCATTCAAGACTCCTTTGGGGATGTCCCCATATAGACTGGTGTATGGGAAAGCTTGCCATCTACCCTTAGAGTTGCAGCACAAAGCTTTCTGGGCAACAAAGAAACTGAACTTTGATCTTCAATCTGCTGGAGCAGCACGTATGCTGCAGCTTACTGAAATGGAGGAACACAGACTGTTCTCATATGAAAATGCCGAAACATACAAGGCAAAAACTAAGCTCTGGCATGATAAGAAGATACATCACAGATCCTTTCACGAAGGAGAGCAAGTGCTGCTATTTAACTCTAGGCTGAAGCTTTTCCCTGGCAAGTTGAAGTCAAGATGGTCTGGCCCATTCACAATTGTAAAGGTCTACCCACATGGAGTTGTTGATTGTTGGATGCTGGTAGTGGGAGAGAATTCAAAGTTAATGGTCAGAGAGTCAAACATTATTTTGGTGAACCTGTAGACAGAATGAAGGTCACCACCAATCTCGATGATACTGTATGATGCTGCATCAAGGTCTGGCTGATGACCTGGTAAACCAAGCGCTCATGGAGGCAGCCCATGAATAAAAAGCATTTACCTTTCTGAATAAAGAAGCAGTAGTAAGGGCAGAAGTGAGTTAGGCTGCAGCATAAGACAGAATACTGGTTGCTCTGGAATGATGAGATAGCATGCAATTTCAAGATAAAAACAGAAAAATGAAATCTTGAGGACAGGGACTATCTGCTAACAAAGGTACAAACTGGGGACCAACTGGACTTTTTGTCCGTTGTGAAAAAAAAAAGGGAGAAAAGTGGACAGATTTAACAATTTTTGAATTTCAATAAATGCCAAAAGATGTGGAGAGAAAAACCACTCTTCCATAAACCTAACCCCCAACCACACGATCTCCACCTCTCTCTCTTCTCTATTCTTTTCTTTTCCCACGACTGCCACCCTCGGTAACCGATACCCCTCTCCCATCTTACACTTTAAATAGACCACTCACCCTTCTTTCTCACTCAAACCATACAACGTCTATTTCTCCTTCTTCAACCCGTAACCCTAACACTCCACCCTTCCTACTCTTCAAGAAATCAAACCACCATCACTGCCAAGAAATCAAGCCGTGTGAAACACAAGGCTGTGAAGAATGCTGCACCGACCTCTTCTGACCCAACCGAAACCCTAACCAACTGGGTTAATGAAGAAGTGCAAGAAAAGTATGAAAAAGAGACCCTCCACCGCAGTCTCCATCAAGAAAAAGGTTTCAAATATGGGAAAGGAGTGAACTTGGGTCTGCTTCCAGAGCTTGTGAGTGTGATTGATGCACATAAATGGAGGACCTTTGCTGAGCACAGAGACGGATTTTGTACACAAATGGTTAGGGAGTTTTATGCAAATATTGTGTCTGATGCCCAAACATTTGTGGTTATCAGAGGAGGTAAGGTGTCTTTTTCTACAAAGACGATTAATCAACATCTCGGTTTGGAGGAAGTTGAAAACGAGTATCAACAGATTCTGAAAGCTGCAACAACTGCCAAGCTGCAGCAAATGAAGAAAGAACTAGCCCTCCCTGGTGCATAATTCATATAACAGGCAGAAGGCCAACTCAAACTGCCTCGATCCATGCTGCAGCCTCTCGCAAAAATCTGGTACCACTTCCTCAGATACTCTCTCTCTCCCCTACTTCTCATCTGGAAACTGTGGCAAAGAACGCTTGGTTCTACTCCACTGTATCTTGAACAAGAAAAAGATAAATGTCGGGGAGATACTCAAGAGTTAGATCACAATCTGTACAATGAAGCAACAAGGTAACTTAATGTTCCCATGTCTTATTACTGATCTATGTTTAGAGCAAGGAATAGAGTATAACCTTGGGGAGGGGCTAGAACTGAACAAAGGTCCCATTGATATGAACTGTGTGCTGAGGATGTATTCAAATTCTGAGAAAGCAAGTGCAAGTGGAAGCAAACCTCCCAGATCTAGCACCCCAGAATAGCAGGATCGTTGTGGGATGCTGGAGCAGAAAGTAGAAGAACTAACCACCATGCTGCAGCAACATGTGCAGCATGAGAAAACTTTTTGGCAATACTGCTTTTGCAAGTATCAATGGGAAAAACAAACAATGAAGCTCAATGGTTGGAAGCTTGAGACTCCAATCCCCCAGTTCCCCCAAGAAATTCTGCCACCTTTTGTTGAAAATGTCCCTGTAACACCCCAACAACAAAAATCTATTTCTGATCCAGTACCTGAAAACCCTGAGAAATCAGCCAACATTGACCCTGCCCACAGCTATGCTTCGGATGAAGAATGGATGGGTATTGCCCCATCCAAGCAGCAGCAGCAGAAAGAAGATGAGGCACCTGCCTCTAAAAAGAAGAAGCCTGCCTCTAAAGCCTCGCAGCAAGAGCAAGGGAGCATTAAAAGGCCCCGTGCTGCAGCCTCTGTGAAAGTATCCTCCACCACCACTACAGTAGCATCAAACGCTCCCTCAGCATCAAAACCAGCAAAGGGCACAAAGTCAGCTGCTGAGAAGGAGAGTCCAGTAACAAAAATTGCTGCTAGTTATGTTGCAGAGCAGGAAGAAGAGGAGGAAGACACAGTGCCTCTCTCAAAGAAGCTAAAGATGGCTGCAACCAATGTGGCTGTGAAGATTAAGAAGGAGAAGGTTGCTGCAGCATTGAGAGCAGAGGAGGTTAAAGCTGCAGCAGCAGAGGATTCTGACAAAGAAGAAGCTGCTGAAGCAGAGGAAGAAAAAGAAGAACGAGCTGAAGAGAGCACTGAGGCTGAAGAAGAGAATGACGAGAGTATTGAGACAGAGGCACAAGAAGAAAGAGTTGAGAAAGAGAGAGAAGAGGAGGAAGTCCAGGTCACCGAAGCAACACAAGCCAAGGTGCCCTCCAAGCTCGCTGCAGCATCCCACATCAGGATGCCCTAAACTCTCCACCCCATTCCCAGATTAATGTTATTTTCTTTTACGTTTTAGTATAGTAGTGGTCACTAGGACCTGTTATATCTGTTTGTCTGTAGGGCCATTAGGGCCATAGTTGTTTGAATCCTGATTAATGAATGGATGTGCATGAATCCCACCCTTGTTTTTTATTCTAAAAGATTAATGATTAATTGGAAAAGGCCTCTGGCCAATTTTGCTGGGTCCAAATCTTACTGTTTAGAATGAAACTCTTGCTGTCTAATCTACTGTACCAACTTGAATGTGATCACCAACACTGCTGCACAGTTGTTAGAATAGAGGACATATGTTTTGTAGCATGAACAGATAAAGGTGAGCCTGAATGAAAGATTGCATTGCATATCTATTTTTCACACTCATGCATTTTCTATCAGGTTTGCTTTGATTCTGTCTGATCTCAGCATACATAATTGTACACACTGTATGCTTGAGGCATTTTCTTGTTTATTTTATGTTTAACAGAGCCTGAATAAGCCCACCTAACTGATACATTTGCCCCTAGTTACCCCTTTTGAGCTTTGTCCATTTCTTGACAAACTAGTACATTACAAGCCTTAGACCTGGAAAAACAAAAATTCACCCACAAGGTAGCTCTAAAGGATGCTTTTGTAGCTAGTTTTGAAATAAGTTTGGGGGAAGCTTGAGGACAAGCTTCTGTTTAAGTTTGGGGGTGCTTTGCTGCAACACATATGCATGCTGCAGCAGGACTGTAAATAAATTAGTAAGGGATAGGCAGCCAGTGAATCAAAAAGTCAAAAGTGGAAAATGTGAAGCTGCCAGCCCTTAATGTGAAGCTAGTTTCTTTATGCTTCTAGTGATATGAATTAAAAAAAAAAAAAATAGAGAACAGAACAATGCCTGAAAAATCACACTGAATGTTACTTGTTCACATTGGTAATGGAAGAAAAGGACTCAAGAAAACAGAAAAATGTGGATTGAAGGATCAGCCCAGTTACAACTGTAAAGACCTCTTGTTGTGTGTAATTCTGTGTTTATTTTGATTATGATAGATTCTCATCAAATCTATATCAGGGATGCATGTTTGTGGTAAAGAGTAAAAGGTCTAAAGTGAGGGTGAGATGCAGAACCAACTGTTCTGAGAGATGTATGCTGCAGCATGTGTTAATCTATTTGAATCAAGGTGTAGCAGTTGTTGTTGAGAGCAGGATAGACAGAGCAATTTGGTTAGGTAATTAGGAGTGGACTTCTGGATGGAAATTGAAGGATGGTCAAATCTGGGGGGTGCTTGCATATCATTCATTAATTAGGAGTATTTTTGTGTTCCTTGTATGTTTCTTTTGCATTACTTGAGGACAAGCAATGATTTAAGTATGGGGGTGTGATAACTCTTTGAATGAAGAGTTATTTAGATCCTTTTTACTGCAATTCTTTGCCATCCTTAATGTTTTAAGTTTGGTTTCTTTTAGAAAAAGTTAGTTTATACATATTTGTGTTAAGTATAGTAAATATTAGCCTTTTGCTCCTGATTGCTCTATCATTGTCTAAAAACTGTGTCTTGGTGCGCAAAAAGCTTGCTGGAGCAAGGCTGAAGCAGGGGGATACAAGAGCTTGGTTGCTGTAGAAAGGACTACCTCTCAGTAGAATGGCACTAAAGGACAAAAGCTGACAAGGACACCTCTCCTCTCTCCTCAAGGGCACTAACGCTGTCATTTTTAAGGAAACATATGCGCATAGGACCAGCTGCCTTACACTATTTGGAATTTGGGCTAGGTTATTTTATGAATTCTTCTGATTGTTGGCCCAAAATGGAATGAAAGAGAATAGGGTTTAGTGTACTATAAAAGCATCTAGAAAACCCTAGTGAAAAATGGCAGAGGGGAATGTTCTGATTTTACACATTGTCTTGTTGAGAGCAGCGCTGAGCTTTCTTCTTCCTGAGCTGCTGCTTCTGTGTTTTACGTGTTCCTACATTGTAATGATTTCTTGCCTTTTGTCTACATTTGTTCTTTGTAAGCTCACCATGAGCTAAACTCTTTAAGCTTTGGGTATGCTAGTATAATGAATGTTTAGCTGAATTATGTAATGGCTATGTTCGCATCTTCTTTTATCACGCGTCTAATGTTGTTTGATTAAGAGTGATCAACTTGATTGAACACTTAGCTTATTTAATTTGGAAGAATTAAGTAAGTGGGAACTTGATAAAGGATAGGGGTTAAATCATTAATTGGAAAATTAATTGATGATGAGTAGGCTAGGAATAGCTATTCTTGTCCCTAAGCTAGCTGGAACGAGCTTTAATTAGAGGGTGGTGTAATTAATCTGAATCTAGGAATAGAACAAAGTTAATGAACCTGACCCTGTAATGTTGGAAAACAAACTGTAATTTCCTGGAGCTAGATGCTAGAGCATGGTCAGAGCATAATGATAGCTAAACAAAATTTATGCTGCAGCATACCCGAAGCTGATTTAATTATCTGAATCTACAGATCACTTTTCTCTGTTAATCTGTTTTAAGTTACATTCAAGTTGTAATTTGTTTATTTTTAGCATCAACACCTTTATTTTAATATGTCCGCATACAACAATTTTTGGTTACTCCTTCCTAACTCTTGAACATATAATCTGAACTGAATTTTACCGCATCAATTTAATCCCTGTGGGAACGATATCTGAAACAAAAGTTCTATACTACTTGATGCGATTGTGTAGACTTGCACAAGCTTAAAGACATCTGTTTTTAAGGCAACAACAGTGCTGCCTGATTATCATAGTGCAGTGGAGTGGCTCTATCTTGTGATACTGTCAGCTCTTTGAGTACCCATCTGATCCATATGATTTCGTTCACTATGGCTGCCATGGCTCTGTATTTGGTCTCTGCAAAAGACTTTGCTACAACCGTTTGTCGTTTGGTTCTCCATGAAATGGGTGCTCTTCAAAGTGTGACTAAATAACCCGTGCAGGATCTTCTGGTGTGAGGACATCCTCCCCAGTCCGCATCACAATAAGCTTGTAATTGTAAGTTGTTATCACTGGGAAGTAAAATACCTTGCCCTGGAGTAGTTTTCAGATAGCGCAGCACTCTTTCAACCGCATCCATATGAACTTGTTTAGGTGTTGTCATGTATTGGCATAAGGTGTTCACATCATATGTAATATCTGGTAGAGTCAAAGTTAAGTACAGCAAATGTCCTAGCAGCCTACTATACCTTGTGGCATCCACATCATGATCATTTTCATTGATTCTCAAGTTATAATTCTGCTCCATTAGAAATTCACTTGGTCTGCAATCCTGCATCCTTGTTCTTTGAGGATGTCTACGTGTATTTCCTTTGACTCAACACTATTCCTTTGACTGATCGACCTACCTCAATACCTAGAAAGTATTTTAGAGGTCTAAGATCCTTGATGCTAAACTGTTCATCCAAGTATCTCTTCACCTTTTGAATGAATTATGGATTATTTCTTGCTAATATGATATAATCTACGTATATTGATGCAATGATGAAAATCTCATTCCTTTTACATATGAACAAGGAATAATCCGCCCTTGATTGTTTGGATATTATGCAGAGCATCTGTAAACTTTTGGTGCCAATCTCTAAAGGCTTGCTTTAAACTTTTGGTGCCACTCCTTTGCAAAGCCTTGTGGGATCTTCATGTAGATTTCCTCACTTAGGTCCCTCCCCATGTAGAAAACCATTGTTTACATCCAGTTGGTGAATGCTCCATCCTTTTGTTGCTGCTATAGTCAATAGACTTCTTATGGTGACCAGCTTGGCAACTAGTGCAAAGGTCTCATGGAAATCTTCTCCTTCCACTTGAGTAAAACCCCGAGCCACTAGGCGTGCCTTATATCGTTCTACCTCTCCATTTGGCTTATATTTTGTTGGAACCAAAGTGGTTATGGTTAAAATAGTCTCTTAAGATTTGATGTTAACAAAAAGATTAAATTTGTATGGCAAAGTTATGTTCTCAACTAACTTGTCTATTCCAGTATGCAGAACTGCATTAATTTTTCGCTAGACGAGGAAACTAGTCTAAAGTTTCCTTAGGAAAGTATAAAAAGTATCGTGGGTCCAAGGTTTACTCGCTAGACGAGCTTTCAAAGTAATCGGGTAAAGAACTTAATCCAAAAGTATATCACTAGACGAGTATTTAGAGATAACTAAGTTTAAAAGGAGCTAGACGAGTTCCGAAGTATATCTTTGTAAGAAGCGTTAGACGAGGTTTTAAATCCTTCAGGAAATGAACAAGTCCAAAGACTTGTAGTCCACCCAATAAGAAGCTACACGAGTAAATAACTAGACTACCTGATAAAAACAAAGTTAAGCTTCACTAGTCTACTCGATAGAACAAACAGACGAAGTGACAATAGACTATCCAGTCTTTATCTTAAGTCTATCCAGAAATGTTCTAGGTTTGAACTCGACCAATCAAAGCGAATTTATCCAAATGATTGTTTATTTAATACAAAGGTTTCCATGTCTTTATCTGTGTTGTTTGAATTACTTATGCTTTGTTTCTTGGTAAGAGATACATAGTACCATCGAATACACAAAACTTTGTACTCTGACACACACGCTATTGTAAAGTTGAATAAAGTACAAAGAAGGAAAGACAGAAAGCTACTTTCGAGTACAAGAGAAAAGTGATAGAACCATTTCCAGTTCTACCTATAACCAAGAGTGATTTTCTGAAGATCATATTTCAAGTTATCAGATCTCAACGAATCTTAGCATTTAATGCTATGTCTAAACGGATATTTTGAAGACAGTTGAACAAGAAAAAACTCAAGCTGAAGAACTGTATAAATACTGGACACCCCAGTAAAGAAAGCATTGTAGCTCTAATATTCAAAAGTGTCAAATCTCTGCACAAACTTCTCTCAAATACTTTCATTGTAATCTCATCTGATCTTAAACTTTCATACCCTCACACATAGTGAGCTTATAGATCAATCTTTAAAATTCTTTAAGTTAGAGAGAGCCTGAAGAGGCTTGACTGAAAAAGAATACTTGAGTGCCTGGAGAGGTGTTGTATACTTGAGTTCTTGTAAGCCTGAAGAGGTGTTGAATACTTGTAAGCTATTGGTTTATAGTGGAGAAAACCTTCAAGTAGAAGGGATTGGATGTAGCTCTTGGTTGGAAGAGAGTGAACTAGGATAAAACATCTTTGTGAATCTTCTATCCCTAAACCTTTACAGTTTTTCTTTCTACTAACTGTGGGGACTTGATTCAGAGTTTGTTAACTTCTTTAAAAGGTTTTTTATTGTGTGTTTACTTTACTGCTTACTTGCAAAAAGGTTTCAGAAAAGGATTTTTCAAAAACTGTTAAGAAACACAATTCAACCCCTCTTCTTGTGTTTCCCTGTGTCAACTTCAATTGGTATCAGAGCTCAGCCTCGAAAGGGTTGAGCATCTAACAAGTGCTGAGGAAGTACAATCCAGCAAGCAAGGATACAGAAGGACAAGTAATCAATAGACCTCCACTCTTTGATGGTAGTAATTATAACTATTGGAAAAAGAGAATGATGGCTTTTCTTGATGCACAAAATGTGGATATTTGGGAGCTGATTGAAACTGGCTATACTGAGCCAAGAGGTGACAATGGAGCAGCTATTCCTTGAGCTCAGTGGACTGCTGAACAAAAGTCCTATCTGATGTGTGCTATCACTAGATCTGAGCATGATAAAGTCCATAGTTGTAACACAGCTAAGGAAATATGGGATACTCTAGCCCTAGCTCATGAAGGGTTGTGAACACCCTATTTTGATCGGGTATTTTAGTTTTCACAAAAAATTTCAAAAAAAATTAATAAAAAATGCAAAGAAAAGAAAAATACAAAAAAATTTATATTTTGCCATCTTATTTTGATGTTTGTTTTTATTTATCCCAAAATCCAAAAAAAAAAAAAAAGAATTATAAAGACAAAAATAACATAAAGATTTTCAAATTAAATTTTATGTTAAACTCTTAGGTTTGTTTTTGTTCATTATTGGCCCAAACCAGTCAAATGCATTACCCAGAGCCCGTTTTGCTTCCTGAACCCGGATCCACCCACACCACCCTTCTTTTATATTCTCTTTGAAACCTTGCAGCCATACTCAGCTTTTTCTTTCTCCCAAATGAACCCTCCCGCAACAAACACTTCCCCCATCGTCAATCTCGCATAGAATCACGGATATGGATGATATTTTCGTTCAACAAGTTGTCAATTCTTTCTTATTCTGAACTCAATCACAGAGAAATAGGTGATTTTTGACATCAAATCGTACACGGATTCACTCCAAACGCGCAAACTCAGGGATTGGAGATTCCTTTTTAGTGAGAAATTAACAAGGTAAGCATCATTCCCTTCCTTTCTAGTCTTCAAATCTGGAATTAATTGTGTTTTTATCCTTTGTAGATTAGAAAACGGAGTGAACATGCTGGGAGGCTATAAAAAGGGATAGACAACAACAAGGGAGGGGACGAAAAAAGACTCAGATAGAAGAGAGCAGAAAATACTTGCAAAAAAAAAAAAGAGCGAAAAAAAAACAGAGAGGGAGAGACCATAAACGAGTAGGGAGGAGTTGTGAGAGTTGAAGAGCATAGAGTATCAGAATTTTTCATTTTAATTCCTTGTGGTACAGACTGTGTAGGTATTATGATCTTTCGCGTGTAATTTCTTCTTTCTCTCTTTTCTTTGATCAGTATGAGCACATATAGAAGTATGGGTTAATGTTTAGTTGATGTTGTTTTCTGGTACAAATATGCTAAAAGGTATACAAGTTTATGTATTTTACTGGTTGTACCCCATGTGTTTGATATAAAGCTTGAGTGAGTTATCTTTTTTTAAGTGTACAAGAATGCAGTCATATAGACTTGATTTGATGAAACCATGAAAATATGTCTTTGCTGGTAATCCTCTGGAATGATTTTTGGTATTTATATGCTTATGAGAATGATAAGTTTGTGTGTCAATGAAGGGAGAAATATGTAGAGATTGATGATATTATAACTTGCTTTAATATTGTTTTCTTATGCTTGTTGACCATGAGTACTTGTTGTCCATGCTATAAAACAACTGTGCTCAAGTGCTCAAACACCTTACTAGACGTGCTTCAATCTGTTCTTCTTTTTATTTATTTATTTATTTATATTTTTTTCTTATTTTATTTCGTTAATCTACGGTAAGTGCCTTTTCAAAAAAATATTCTTTAGTTTCTACATAAAAAAAAAAATTGATTTTAAATATTTATTAAATGGGTAAGACAAATACTTTGAAATTTGTTAAACATTTGGACAATTAATTTGGGTAACCTTTTTTAACGGGTGTATTAGGGGTGTTGTGGGGTTAATTCTCTACCCTTCCCTATGCACAATCGACTTCTGAGCTCAACTTGGTTCCAAAGACCATTTTTTAGGTTTTCCAATTTTTACCTAAATAAATAAAATTGGTGGCGATTCTACTCTTTTTTCTAAAACAATATTTATTTTGTTGTCCCTGCCGTGGTTTTTGGTTGCGACAAGGGTCATCCCAAGTGAAAGAGTCAAAGATAAGCATGCTAGTTCACCGGTATGAACTATTCAAAATGGCTGAACACGAAACCATTGATCAAATGTTTGGTAGATTCCAAACTATCACTAATGGTCTAAAATCTCTTGGGAAGACTTATGAAAATAGAGATCATGTCAGAAAAATATTGAGGAGTTTACACATGCAGTGGAGACCTAAAGTCACTGCTATTCAGGAAGCAAAGAACCTCAATACTCTCACTCTAGAAGAGCTTCTTGGATCTCTTAATGTCTATGAGCTTGAGCTCAATGAAGAAGAGAGTACCAGCAAAGGGAAGTGTATTGCCCTAAAGGCTAGCTCTTCAAAAGTACTAAAGGCTAAGGAATCCTCAGATGAAGCAAGCCCTTCTGACAGTGATGAAGGATCTGATAAGGATGAACTATCTTTCATCTCCAGAAAGATTCAACACATGTGGAGAAAGAAAGGTGGTTTCAGAAGGAAGCAGTTCAACAAAAAGTTCACCAAAGACAAGTCAGACTCCAAAGATAAAGGTCCACCCTTGTGCTTCGAGTGCAAATAGCCTGGTCATTTCAAAGCAGATTGCCCAGAGCTAAAGGACAAAAAGAAATTCTTCAAAAGAGAAGAAAGTTCTGATGGCAACATGGGAGGATCTAGATCTGTCATCATCTGATGAAGAAGAAGAAGCTGAGGAAGAGGTAAACATCTGTCTCATGGCTAGCACTTCTTCTGACAATGAATATACTGATGCTGAGGTAATGGATTCTGACTTATTTACTCTACAAGAAGCATTTGATGAGTTGTAAATAACTCGTCCATTCTGTCTTATGAATATAAAAACCTTAGAAAGAAATTTTCTAAGTTGACAAAAGAGTATGATAAAGTCTGCATTGAAAAGGAAGCTCTTATTGATGAAAACAAGAAATTAAAGTCTGAGAATGTCAGTCTAACTGATAAACTCAAGGTTGAGCCTAATGTTCCTTGTGAAGTTACAAAACTGAAATAGGATGTGACATATCTGACAGACAGCCTGTCTAAGTTTATAGGTGACTCGGAAAAGTTAAACCTGATACTGAGGTACTCTAGATCACCTCATGATAAGTCTGGCCTAGGCTATGACAAAGAGAAGCATGATGCATCACATAAAGTATCAAAACCTCATGCACAACAGAGTTCCAAGAACTCATGAACAACATCATAAACAAAAAATGGCTCGTCCAATACATATTGTAGAGTATGTGGTAAAAGTGGTCATGTTACTTCCAAATGCATATATAATAAATATGTTAAGCATGCTCGTCCAGTGACTACTAACAGAAAATGACCCAAGTCAATCTGGGTACCTAAGAATATGATTATACCTGTTGCAGATCTGCTTAACAACAGAAAAGAAACACGCATCTTGGTACTTGAATAGTGGATACTCACGTCACATGCCGGGAGAAAAGTGTATGTTCCAAGACTTTAGACAAAAAGATTGTGGCTGGGTTACCTTTGGAGGTAATCAGAAAAGAAGAATTACAGGAGTAGGTAAAATTGGTAAACATCATTTTCCCTCCATTTATAATGTTTTGCTAGTGGAAGGATTAAAACATAACTTGCTAAGCATAAGTCAATTGTGTGATAGTGGATATGTTGTTTCCTTTGACAAAGACATGTGATAGTGTCAAGAAAACTGATGGATCACTCTTGTTCACTGCTAAAAGGCAAAACAATTTGTATAAGATTGACTTGGAGGACCTCTCAAATCAAAGTGTCTCATGTCTAGTGTCCATTGAAGATGAGCGATGGATTTGGCACAAAAGGCTAGGTCATGCAAGCTTGAAGTTAATTTCAAAGCTAAATAAGCATAACCTCGTGAGGGGTTTACCAAACCTTAAGTACAAATCTGATGTTCTCTGTGATGCATGTCAAAAGGGAAAACAAGTTAAAGGTTCTTTTGAATCTAAGAACATAGTTAGTACCTCAAGACCACTAGAGCTGTTACACCTTGATCTCTTTGGTCCAACAAGGACTGCTTCTATCAATGGTAAGAAATATGGTCTAGTCATAGTAGACGACTACACTATATGGACATGGATTTTGTTCTTAGATTCACAAGGATGAGTCATTCAAGGTCTTCTCTATATTCTGCAAATGTGTACAGAGTGAAAAAGCATATTTATCACTTCAATTAGAAGTGACCATGGGGTAAGTTTGAAAATGAGCTATTTGATTGGTTCTGTGAAGAAAATGGTATTCTTCATAACTTCTCAATACCTAGAACACCATAGCAAAATTGTGTGGTAGAGAGAAAGAACAGGTCTCTTCAAGAGATGGCTAGTACAATGCTCAATGACAACTCTATCCCTAAACACGTCTAGGCTTAAGCTGCTAAAACTGCCTGCTACAATCAGAACAAAATATACATTAGACCACTTCTGAATAAGACTCCTTATGAATTATGGAAAGGACGAAAACCCAATATATCTTACTTTCATCCTTTTGGAAATGTTTTATATTAAATAATAAAGATCAACTTGGTAACTTTGATGCAAAAGTAGATAATGGAATATTGTTAGGTTATTCTGAATCATCCAAAGGGTTTAGAGTCTATAATTCTAGAACTCTTATTATGGAAGACAGTATACATGTTAAGTTTGATGACAAACAACCTGATAAGAAATTATCAGAGCTAGATGAAGCTTTTGCATATTTAAATCTCAAAGATTTAGAAAATCCAGCGAACATCACGACTGATGAATCTGTAGACGATCATCAGAATGGTTCAGGAGCTTCAACTTCTCAACAAGACAATACTCAAAGGTCATGGCACTTCAAGAATTAACACCCTCAAGATCAAATCATTGGAAGTCCCAGTGATAGGTTAAGGACTAGGTCAACCTTCAGAGAGCAAGCTGATTCTACTTTTGTTTCTGAGTTGAATCCAAAGACAGTAGACGAGGCTCTACTAAACGAGGGTTGGATTTTGGCCATGCAAGAGGAGCTGAATCAATTCGAAAGAAGTGAAGTCTGGACTCTTGTACTTCTTCTAAAGGACAAATTTGTGATTGGAACAAAATGGGTCTACAGGAATAAGCTTGATGAAAATAGTAAAGTGGTAAGGAACAAAGCAAGATTAGTTGCTCAAGCTTATTCTCAAGAAGAAGATATTGACGATACTGAAACCTTTTCTCTAGTTGCTAGATTAGAAGCAATTTGTATTTTATTATCAATTGTTGCACATCATAATATCATGCTTTATCAAATGGATGTAAAAAGTGCATTTCTAAATGGTTTCATTAATGAGGAAGTGTATGTCATGCAACATCCGGGTTCTGAATGTCAAACCCATCCTGAACATGTATATGCTTAAGAAAGCTTTATACGGCCTTAAACAAGCTTCTAGAGCTTGGAATGAAAGACTAAGTTCATTTTCGATGGACAATAGATTTAGTATAGGAAAAGTTGATACAACCTTATTTATAAAATCCTACAAGTCCAGCTTTATAATTGTGCAAATTTATTTTGATGACATAATCTTTGGAGCTACTAATGAATCTGTGTGCAAGGAATTCTCTAAGCTAATGCAAAAAGAATTTGAAATGAGCATGATGGGAGAACTTAAGTTCTTCCTTAGACTTCAAGTAAAACAAATTATGGACGAGGTGTACATCCATCAAACCAAGTACACAAAGGAACTCTTAAAGAAGTTCAAGATGGATGACTACAATCCATTGAATACACCAATGCACTTGACGTCCATACTGAACAAAGATGATAAAGATCAAAAGGTATACAGAGGTATGACAAGATCTCTTCTATATCTTACTGCATCTAGACCTGACATTATGTTCAGTGTTTACTTATGTACTCATTTTCAATCTGATCCTAGAGAAACTCATTTATCAACAGTAAAAATAATATTTAGATATTTGAAAGGTTCTACTAATCTTGGTTTTTGTTTTAAGAAAAATGAAGATTATAGATTAGTTGGTTTTTGTGTTGCTGACTATGCTGGAGATCGCATAGAAAGAAAAAGCACCAGTGGAGGATGTCACTTCATTGGAGCCAACTTAGTATCATGGTCAAGCAAAAGACAAAATACCATTGCCTTGTCAATTGCTGAATCTGAGTACATATCTGCTGCAAACTGTTGCTCTCAACTTCTATGGATCAAACATCAATTGGAGGACTATAATGTGTTGGTAAGTAGTATTCCACTCATGTGTGATAACACTGTTGAAATCAATCTATCTAAAAATCCAATCTTGCATTCAAGAGCTAAGCACATTGAGATTAAACATAATTTCATTAGGGATTATGTGCAAAAAGGTGTGTTTGATATACAATTTGTAGATACTGACCATCAATGGGTAGATATCTTTACTAAACCTTTGGCCGAGGACAGATTTATCTTTATTAGAAAGCATCTTAATATGATTTGTGTTGATTGATATGTCGTCCAGTGAAGGTCGACCACTGTATGTTAAATGCTCGTCTATCAATGGCTGTGCATATTTGCTATATGTCTCGTCTATGATTTTCTATTAATTGATTGCATTTATTTTTTCTCAAGACATATATATTTCAAATTCTCTCTGCTGAGTCAGTTATTTTCATCATTAGTACAAACTACATTTTACGGTTTCTAGAAACATGCGTTGTGTCAGCATTTAATGTATGTCCTCTCACACGTCTTCAATTTTATTTTATTTAAAATTATCTTTAAAAAAAAAAACCTTTCATCTTCGAAACCTTTTTAAGTTTCCCTCTCTCTGAAAACCTTTCACTTGCTCTGAAACTTAACCCCTCTCGTGTGAAGAACTCTCTGTCTCTCAAATCCCCAAATCTTCAAAAATTGCCTCATCTTCTGCTTATGATGTTAACTCTCTGGAAATTGGAATAGAGCATCACTTCGACTTCTGCATTCTGAAAGATTTCAACATGATGTAAGCCAATACATCAGAACTTCTAGTTGGGAAGGTTTCTTCATCGAGAAAGTTTCAGTCTTTGCAGACTTAGTTAGGGCTTTCTAGGGAAACCCCATCGTAACTGATACTAAAGTAAAAGCTTCTGTTTTGGGCACTGAAGTGGTAGTATCTGAAGCATCTATAGCAACTGCGGCGAACTGCTCTCAAACAGGATTAATCCTAACTGAGAAATGGGAACAAGAGTTGGGTGGTGAAGAAACTATTGCTACCATTCTGATGAGAGCTGATATAGTGAGAACTCACTCTTGGAAAGCTGTGGAAATGAAAGATGAAGCTCGTATCCTTCATCAAATTCTGAATAAGGCAATTTTACACAAGGCTGGGTCAAAGCACAATCTCTCTAGCCTCCATGAGTTCTGTTTGTGTCATCTTCTGACTGAATCTGCAATCAATCTGCCTCACATCCTCTTCACAAGATTCAAGGATTATGTTGTACAAAGAAAGAAAGCTACCGCCATACCCTTCTGTCATATTCTCTCCAAGGTTCTCAAGTCATCATTAAATCTATGCCATGCTAGAAGCCAAAACTCCAGAGGAGCAAGCTGCTATTCTCAAGTCTAAGGGCATGTCCCCTGCTATCTTTGGAAAAGTAAACTTAGTCATGATGAAACTTGATCCTGTGATTCAAGTGGAGTTGGCTAGGAAAAAAGAGATGATGAAGATTAAGGAGGAGCAGATTGAGGAAAATGAAGTCGAGGCTCAAGCCATGCAGAAGAAACCAGCTGGACGACGTACCAAATCAACTCGTCTAGCTGCTGCTAGGAAGCCCTTTGCTGGGGTAGTCATTACGAAACCAAGGGTTGATGAACCCCAAGTTGCTCAGAAAAAGAAAAGAGCAAGAAATGTCATCCTATCACACAATGAGGATGAAGATGATGATGATGATCAGCCAATAGGACTGGCTCTGAAAAACCAGAAGCAAGCTGCTATGCCTACAATAGCTAGGCAACCTGCTAGAAAGGCTAAGTCCTTTCTGACTCATTAGGTAACTCCACCCACACCTTCTGTGATTGAAACTGTTGTTGCTGATTTGGTAGATAGTGTTAATATTCCTCCCAACATCTCTGCATCATCACAACCATCCACTCAAATTCAATCACCACAAACAAACTAGAATCAACCTCTATCACCCATTCAAGAACAACAAACTTCACACACTTTTGATTACTCACTCCAACATATAGCTGAACCACAACCATCACCCCAACATTTTTCTCTGATCATTCACCAATTCACTCTTCCCCACCAAGACCACAATTCCCACCAATCATCCCTGCTGATGATCCCTGGTTTAACCAACTAGATAATGGCACCCCTCTTGGAGCTCTCTTTCCCAAACTACCAAAAGTCCAATTCCCATACACTAACCCTTCTATTCTCTATGATGACAAAGCTGAAAGCTGAGCCAAAGTCAAGAGAAACTGGTGAATCTTGTGCCACACTCATGCTCATGCCCCTGAACCTAGACCTTTTAACCCACTGCCAGAGTATGAATATGAACCAGAACCCGTCCAATACCCATGGCATTCACCCATACCCTATGAAGGAAAAGGTCCCCTTCCATCCACTCTCTATAATGCCAATGGACCCCTTCTTACCCATCTTCCACAAAAGAAATTCCCACCAAAGAAAATATATCCCAACCTTATCAAATTCCCACCTTTTGTTCCCCATACTGATCATGTTGATAGGGATATTATTCAAGTCTGGTGGACTGTACCATCCAAGGTCAAGGAAGACAAAGTAGAGCTGAGAAGGTCCAGGACTCATCAATGCAGACGATTTATTCTTGACAGAAATGTCAAATGGATGAAGTTTGTCCATCCTAGGGAGTATGGTGTTTTAGCTAATATGTGTGATCACATCATGTACAATCATCTCACCACTGAGATCTCTATGCCAAGGTACATCCGAGCTGTAAACTTTGTTCCTCCAACCTGGCTGCATCACTCAACCAGAACTACCATAATAGGCATGCAACCTTCAAGGATATGCCCCAGATTGCCTATGATTGATTTGAACAAAGATAAGGATGGCAAGCTCAGACCACCAAAGAAAACAATACATGTGCCTTCAAGATCTATGTTAGAACCCACTGAAGATGATAAGATTGATCAGGACTATATCAATATCCTTCCACCCCAAGATCAAGAAAAGAATTTAATTTTTGAAGCCAAAGGATACTGGGAGAGCCACATGAAAATATGTGCCAAGCAAGCTTCTTCATCAAGACTCTCACTGATGTTGAAAAAGAAGAGACTCCCACAGTAAGAGGAAGATATGGGTTTTCTGATATCAGGTTCTTCATTCATGAAGACACCTTAGGAATTCCTCTTCGGAGCTCTTATATGTGGATGTATGCCTTGACAGGTACATATATTTTGATGAATGACAAAAGCAATTTTAAGTCTAAAGGACTTATCTGCAAAAAGCGTGAAAAAGGCCAAACGATCCGTCAAGATTAGGCAAAGCAATCAAGAGGGGTAAAAAGGGAATTTTACTACTTGTATTGATTGTTTTAGAATAATCTGTAAATGGTAAGTAGGGTTTTCAATTTAATATGATCACTCACACACACACATATTTAACATGTGCTTTAAAAGATAAATCATATGATTAAATAAATAATAACATGTGATTAAAACTGACAATTAAAACTGAGCTTAATTGGGCAATCTTTCCTTAATTGTCAAGTTTTTGAAAAACCACCTGATACACACCATAATCGATTATGGAAATTCTATAATCGATTATGAGTCGTGGTTAAATGGCTTTAATGAGTGTTAATGAGTAATTATGATATTAAAGCCGTTGATTTCAAATTTTGAATATAATAATCGATTATTGAAATTGGATAATCGATTATGACCTTACTGACTTCCAACGTGCTACACCTGAAACCCTGTAATCGATTATGTAATCGATTATAGTATTTTATTAAAGAGTCAGTAACATCATAATCGATTAAGGCAATCGATTATCTTCTTTGGTGAAAAGGCAGTGAAGACATAATCGATTATGGTAATCGATTATGACCTTTCTGTCCAGACGCGCGCTTCATGTAAACACATTAAATAATCGATTATGGACTTTAGATAATCGATTATGCTGCGGCTGAAATGCATTTTAAGAGGCTTGACCTAATTTCACACTGAACCCTAACCTATTCTCTATAAATAGGTAGCCTGGCAGCCTTGGAAAAATGCCCCATCTACTACTCTCTTCTACTCTCTATTGTGCTTAAACTCTGATTACTATTTTCTTTTACTCTTGCACTTACACGTGATCATATTATTTTGAGAAACTTATACACCATATAGGTGTTGCTATTTGAGCTTCAAGTTGTATTTCATATCTGCACTTTTGAGTGCTTTCTCATTGTAAAACTTTTATAGTTTGTTTTTTTTAAGTGAGTGTGATCTCACGAACGATTTCTTGAGGTTCTTGCACAAGGGATAGTACGTCCTGTGATTGTGTTAAGAATTCTCTACTTTGTAAAGGTTCTAGTTTAGCCTGTTTTAAAAACTAGAGTTGATTGAAATCCCTTGGTCGTATTGCCTTGGGGACTGGACGTAGGCCACGTGGGTAGTTGTGTGGCCGAACCAGGATACATCACTGTGTCATCTTCTTCCCTATCTCTTTATTTATCGCAACGTTTTTATACGCTTTATTTCATAAAGTTTCATTATTAAGTTATTGTTTATCAAAACAAGTTTTGAACTTAGTTTAATTTGCAAAAAGTTTTCAAAAATCAATTCACACACAATTCACCCCCTCTTGTGTTTGAGGTCACTTGTCAACATTATATATATGAAGATGAAGTGCACTGGGTTGCTCATGTACCTACACCAAAGCCATCTGTGCAGCTTTCTGAGGTTCCTTCTGAAGAAATTGAAGAAATAATTGTTGAAGGACTTGGCAAAAATGATGAAGTTGTTCAGACTGAGGATCAAGAAGAAGAAATGGCTGAGACTGGGAACAAACCAGAGACAACAGGAAATCTGGCTTCTCAGCCTCTGCCATTGACTGTTATACATGCAGATGCACCTCAGTTTTCCCAAGCCTTAAGCATTTTGCCAAATCAATGAAATCTGGAAGCTACAGCCGAGAGTTCCAGAACTACTCTCCCTCCAGACCTTGATGAGCTCATATCTAGAAATGTTGAAGCACAAGTTGAGAGGAGTGTTCAACAAGCTATCCAGCCTACAAATGCCCTCCTCCAACAAATGTTCCAGTTGCTATCCTCCATGGAATTTCAACAAAATCAAGGCCCTCTTGCTCCACCTCCACCTCCACCTCCTCCTCATTCAAATCCTTAAACTCTTTCTCTTTTTTCTCTATGTTTTTTTCCTTTTTTTATAACTGACAGTGATGGTCCACTCCTTTTACCTTTTTGTCTGCTGACAAAAAAGGGAGAGAATAGATTTAGAGAGATAAATTTGAAAAAGTTTTGAAAAACAAAGTTGTCTATATGCATTGTTTTCTTCAAAAATTCACTCGAATAAAATATTGTTTGTGTTTATGATGACTAGGTGAAAAGATAAGCGAGCATAGATGGCTATGTGTGGCTGGTCAAAATTCATGGAGCAAGAGGAAGAGAATTTGAACACACACTTAACATGTGCAAGATAGGATGATTCACCATATAACATTAATAACTTTGGTGATTCACCACACTTTGAATTAATGAGCAATTATGACTTGTGATGAGTCATTGCAAAGGAGTGAACATAGATGAATGATAGGAGGCCATGTGATTCACTTGAGAAAGAAGAAGTAAATTTGAAGTTGTCTTGGTTTTTAACCTGAGGTAGTAACCATGGTTTTAGGTATAGTTAAAATATAACATAAAATATGTAAAATATTTTCCATAAACTATTATAATAAGATAAAATAAGATGAAATGATGGCCATCTAGAAGCTTTGGACTAAAATAACATGAGAGGAAGGAGGGCAAAATGGTCAAAATACTTATCGGACAAGAAAGGAATTCAGATGGAAGTTCAAGGGTAAAATGGTCATTTTGCTTGAAATTCTAGATATTTTTGCAAAATATCATGACGACAATGTACCATCACCTTTCTCATCACATGGGTGGGTCCCACATGTGATATTAACCTCTCAGACCCTCTGCATATCTCTGCAAATCCATTTTCAACTCCGACACTTTACCCAATTAGGTTTTCCGCCCGTTTTTGCTAAAATTTCACCCAATAAAATAAAATATTTTTTTTAGTATAAATTCTTGAAATATATTTTGTGCCCAACAAGCGGCAAAATTTTGAAAATTTTTCATTTTCGTGCCGAAATTAGGGTTTTCGGGCAGTATAGAACTGCATTGTCCGTAAAAATGCAGACCGGGCTACATCTGAGTTTTTAACCCAAAATTTTATTGTAACCTACTACCATAGAGTAGGTTCCAAGAATATTTTATTTTCTCAAAAATCATTCTCTAGGTCTCACAATAAATTAAAACAGTTAAAATCTTACCGATTTCGTTAAAACGAATAAATCGCAAAAAAGAAAGCTGAAAAGAAAACAGAAAGAAAACGGGGTGTTATAGTCTGTTCACTGAGGCACGAGAATAGAGAGAAAACTGATTGAAACCGTATAGTCTCATACCTACACAGCCTCAAGGAATATCTGATCCTAACTCAGAAGCTAATTGACATGTTGGAAAGGAATTGGTCGGTACAGGTTTCACATCCGCCCACCTCAGGCACCATGTGTGACTATCATACTAGGCACACAAGGCTTAAATCATAACATACGTACAATCATAATCACATGTGATCTCGAACTCTATGAAACATCGAGCTCTTTATGAAACCTCTACAACCGGGAAACTCGGCTTTCTAGGCACAACGGCCTCACCGAGCATAGTATCAACTATGTGTTTGGGCAAAATTGCTGGAATACGTCCAATTTGTCTATCCACCGGATAAATGTCGTGATTCCACCGGAATCCATTTGATGTCAATTTCAGACGGACGATATCCTTGGGTCCAAATCATCGGCCCTTCGCTGCACTCTTCTCAAGAAGACTTTCCATGTTCGTGCGAAGATGTTTTAAGACACTTGCTTACAAATCCTAACACATTATGGAATTGGATAGACAGTCCAATCATTTATTACTTTGCACTTTTCTAGTGGAGCCTTTTGCTTGACTTTCAAGAAATCAAATTATTCTAAGTCCACTAAATCTGATGGATGTGTGGATATTGAATTATCCACACTTTATGACAAATGGTCTTTCTTCACCATAAGTCATAAATCATTAAGTTCGTATTATCACTATGTCATCTATGACTTAGGTTTTGCATTTTACTATAAATACTAGTCTTTGAAGACTAAAATACTTTTTGGCTCAAAACCAAATCTTTTTAAAGTAAGATTTGAACTTAGTCATCTTAGTACCAAACTTTTTAAAATAGTTTCCCGAAAATATTTGAAATACTTAAAAGACGGTTTTGCCCCTTTTTACTGTATTTAGGGTCAAGACTCCGTATTTTAAAAAATATAATCTTTTTAATCGAATGTTTCACTTTCCTAAGTTAAAATACCCATGTTAAGGTATTGAAATATTGATTTCAAACTTCACGTTACGGTTTGCTCAAAAACTCGACCGAACCTCGCTAAGTTCGAAAATCACGTAATTCCTTTTTCAACAATTTTTAACCCTAATGTTCCAAAACTCATTTTGGAGTCTTAGGACACTTAGTTAGATCTTAAAACAGTCTCTAACTGTCCAAAAACTGTCTTGGCCGAAATTAATGCCTTTGCTCATTTTACATATCCGGTTCTTTGAAAATTCCGTTTTTAAATCCGCTAAAACTCGATTTTTGTTCTCTTAAAACTTGACTCAATCAAAACTATTTTTGGGGTCTTTAAACCATAATAGTCAGTTTTTACAACCTTGAAAACAGTTTTCAAACTTTCATTTTCCTCTTGGTTTTATTACTTTTTAAACCTTTTAGCAACCATAGAATTTACATACTTTTAAGGTTTAAGATTCTCATGTCTTTTTCTTAGACTTGGCTAAATTTAAACTTAACAAATGTGAAGACTTTCTCTTCACCAATCAACTCATAATCACATGTACATACTCATGTATCAAAGCATTAAAACATGGCATGAAACTTTAACATATTAAGCATGCTTTATTATATATGACTAAATAAGCATATCATGATCTTTTTCAAGCTAACATACTTCAAATAATCATATGGCACATCAATAATGAACACACCACAACCACAACACAAATATTACACAAAGTCCTCTTAGAGGATCACATGAACATAAGCATATAACCCCACACTTAGGGTTTCAGATAACACAAAAATACTTTAAACCACAGACACACCCACAATAAGGTAGATCGTGGTTAATCTCCCCCATACCTCTTGTAGTAAAGTAAGCTCTTTGTCTTAGATTCTTCAATCTTCTTTCCTCTCCACCCAAAAAGTCACACCAACAACAACCAATATATAACCTTCATTAACCATACAAAATACAAAGTTAAATCAAACAAACCAAGGCTAATTTAAAATCCTAGGGAAGCTCACTGCCAAGGAATTGTTCATAGGGCTAGGATGAGTTGTTTTTAAATCCCTTTTGTAGACATGTGGAAAAAGGTATTTCTATGGTGGAAAATTTGTCATGAGTCGAAAAATCCATTGATGTAAATTGCTAGGAATTAAACCATGAATTTTCAAGAAAAGGAAACTTGGACAAATCATCATGAATGAAATGGAAACTATGAGGGGAGTTGAAGGAATGATCACGGGTCATAGAAATATACCTCAAATGATGAGAAATAGATGAAAAAATGGAAGATCAAAGCAAAACTCCCAAGAACACTTGAACTTTCTCTTGTTTTTTAACACTTAGAAAGTGGTAGAATGTGAAAGAACGAAATGGTTTAGTGAATAAGAGGGAGGGGCACGAATATTTGGAGGTAAAAATGGCCCAAAACATTGTGGGACTCATTTGAAATTTTCAAGAAAAGCTAAGGGCATTTTGGTCTTTTTGCAAGGAAATTAAGATATTTTCTAAGATTGTAATCATGACATGGTGACTCATGGTGTGACTCACCATGGTGACTCACCCATGTGAGTTGTCACAATGACTCATCGATCTGATCCTCCCGACCTATCTCTGCAGTTCCGTATCCGGCTCCGTCGTTTTCCCGATTTAGGTTTTCGCGTGTTTCCTGTCAAGATTCGTTCGAATAAATTATACTATTTTAATTTTGTACAAAAATTTTAGAAATAGACATTATCAATTAAATTATGATAAAATCTAGAATTTTTCAGTTTGGGGCAAATTAGGGTTTCTGCTGGTATAAAATTATACTGTCAGTAAAAACGCAGACCGATTTCCGTCTGAGTTTTAAACCCAAAATTTTAACCATAACCTCCTTCAATATTAAAGGTTTCAAATATGATCTTTTTTTTTGTCAAAATCATCTTCTGGATTGCAGGTAAAAATATAGAATATAATTACCGGGTAAGATGCAAGAAAACGGGGTGTTACAGCGTCTGCTAGGGAGAGCCTCTGTGAGCATAGTCTTCTTTTGATCTTTTGACTTTGGATGTATTGTGACAGTCGGGAGGGTAGATGCTGTCTGTTTAGGTTTTTATGTATCTTTCTCTATGACCAGTTACTGTTTCTTTACCCAATTTGTATAGACGGTAAGCTTCTGATCCTTCTGTTGGGATTGATGATACTGTTGGAGACATGATGTATATACTATGTACATATCTGCAGTTTTATCTTGTGACACCTTATACCCAGCATACATATAAAGCATTAAAAGATAAGGTAAATTAAAATAAAACATCATTTATTAAAAAAATTAAAGCCGACACGGATAGAGAACATCATATTGTATCAAACGCGGAAAATAAAAACATAACATAAATAAAACCCAACCCTTGATGTCACATACAGAGCTGGTATAACCAATCCGGAAAACATCCTCGGATAGAAACTGAACAAACTAACTAACTACTGAAAAACTGGAAATTCTAACCAAAGAGTCGCGGCTCCTCGGAGTCACTACTCAACTGGCTACTCGCCGTCCTCTGCATAAAAGATACATGCCACAACAAGAAACATAGAGATAGGGAGTAAGAAACATGTATATGAATATAATGGCAAGGAAGCAGTTAGCAAGACGAACATACATCAAACAAGCACGTTATAACAAACAGCAATATAACACGATAACATCATCATACAAACGTGTATGCTATCCAATGCAACTCTGCTCCACTACTCAATTATGCACTTGGATCCGTTCTATCTTAGGAAGTCAACATCGGAGTTACATTTCCACATTGGCCAATAAGCACCAACGCCGAGGCAATCCACCAAACCTTGGGTGGACCCCTAGGATAGCCGACGCACCTTACTCTTGGATGCGCCACCACGGTTGTACATGATTCACTTGAATCGCAGTGGACGGCTAGATTTCCTTACTCTCGGACGACCTTCCTTATGTTGAACATCCTCCACTATCATCTCCGATGCATGAATGCATGCTCAACACAACACATAAGCACAACCACCACCTCCGCTTGGGCCACTAGGCTACCGAAGTTTTAACACCATCAACACCTCGACCACTCGGCTATCGAGGATTATCATTATCATTCCATATTCATTAATTAAACACTCTAGTCATTCTATACTAGAGATTACCACCTTGACCATCAAGCATCAAGGCCTCCTTAGCCACTAGGCTACCAAGGTACCACATTATCTTTAATTAACACTCAAGCCATTAAGCACTAGAGATTACCACCTTGACCATCATGTATCAAGGTCCCGTTGGCCATTAGGCTACCAAGGTACATAAATCTTATCACTTGTCTTTGGTCTTCATGTTCCGTTGTTATTTTATTAAGTCTTTTAGAGCATTTGGGGTGAAGCCCTTGCTTCTGCACTGTTCTGCGTTTTATTCTGCATAGGCGAGCACGGGCATGCTCACCCCTCAGCACGGTCGAGCTGAGCTCACAGTCAAGCACAGTCATGCTGACTGTTGAGCACGGGCATGCTTAAGCAGCGCGCCCTGATCTAGAGTTTGAATGGGAGCACGGGCGTGCTCAAGTGCGTGCCCTGCTGGTCTAGGCAGAAGGGTCTATCATAGACCCTTTTGCCAAATCCATGTGAATAAATCAAGATTCAATCCTAATGGTTTTTACTCAATTTCATTAATATTGATTACATATCCATGTCTTACAAAAGGGGAATTAATCCTTTAATCTCAATTCATTTAATTGTCCCTGATTGCTCAAAGATTGAATCTCTAGGGTCTGGACTAAACTATTTGGTAATCCTTACTCTCATTACTATAATTTAGTCTTATGAACAAAGGGGAACAACCTCCCTTAACGTCATTAACATATTTAACGCATTCATAACAACAATCAACAGCCAATACATCACAAACTCATAAACATGGCAATTCATTCATTCAAGGCATTCATTTATCATCATACTCATAAATAGACAACCTTTATCAATAAGACTCATGCCAACATCATCATTATAAACAGTTTAACATCGAATAGCAATTAAGCATATAGGCATACTAACATGTTATCAAACGTAAAGGGTTATGGGAACCCTTCGTCTGACGCTACCCCCAAGCCTACATACTCATACTATTTCTTCTCCCCATACCTGTTATGCGGTAAAAGAAGAGAGAGGGTCCTCTAGGGTCTCGTCTCATAAGCACTTATCTACGACCTCAAGAACAACAAGGAAACACCTTAATTAGACTGTTAGGCCAAGAAATCAAAAGGGAAAAGAACGAGAGGGACGAGGTGTAGGAATCTTACCTTGTTTGAAGATTTAAACAGCGAATACGATGATCACGTCTTCGCAGCCATGTTCTCCTATCCAAGAATGGTGAAGAACGGTGCAAGAACGGATTATCTAAAGAGAGTTTTCTAGAGACGGTTGATAGAAATTTGAGAGAAAAAGAGAAGGGAGGCAGTTCTGAGTGTTGGGATGTGATAGACTATGGTTTAGATCGTGTTTTAGGGGTTAAAAATGGGTTGGAACATGATTTGGGCTTAAAAAGAACCTAAAACGCGTTTTCTGGTTCTGCACGTATTCGCGTGGTGAGCCAGAGAACCAATTTCTGTCAATTGGATTCGCAGGGCGAAGCCGAAAGACCAAAGCTGAATTTTAGATTTTCGTGGGGTGACCAAATTCTCGCGGGGTGAGGCTGAAACAGTCGAATTTGGCCAAAACACATGGAATAAGACTTGTATATAATTCTCTTAGCTTTCCAACGCGTCAAAGATCACCCCAATCGGACATCTAGAACTAAAGATATGGCCAAAACGGTGAAACAGATTATTAGGACTCAAACGATTGAACTTTCCGTAGGCTAAACCTCCCCAAACATGAACTTAGACATCCATAACAAGCATAACAAGCATATATAAACATATATAAGCTAAGTCTAACACATTAACATTTATTAACATATTTTGGAATTCAGGGTGTTACAATTCCACCCCCCTTACAAAAGTTTTCGTCCTCGAAATTTCTACTCACTTCGATTGAATAGGTGCGGGTATGCTTCCATCATATTGCTCTCAAGCTCCCATGTAGCACTTTCCTCGGTTGCCCCACTCCAAACGACTTTAACCAAAGGAATCTCCTTGCCTCTCAGCTACTTCGCCCTCCGATCCTCAACTCGAAGGGGTTGTACCTCAAAAGTCAAATTCTCTTTTAACTGAATTGTGTCAGGGACTATCACATAGTTTGGGCCATGAATGTACTTACGAAGTTTAGAAACATGAAAAACATTATGAAGTTTGGACAAGAAAGGTGGCAAAGCTATTTGGTAAGCGACTTCACCGACTCTTGGGGGTAAGTTTCTTCGCTTTCATCACTCTACCAACCCCAGTTGTTGGAGTAACTCTCAAGAATACGTGATCGCCTTCCTCCTTTTGTCATGGTAGCTTTTCTGCCTACTCTATGCCATTCTCATCTTTTCCTGAATCATCCTCACCTTTTCCGTGGTTTCTTCCACTATCTCAGGTCCTAACACCACACTATCACCAGGTTCATTCCAATACAAAGGTGTCATACATCTCCTCCCATAAAGAGCTTCATAAGGTGCCATCCCAATACTGGAATGGTAGTTGTTGTTGTAAGTGAACTCTATTAGGGGAAAAAACTTGTCCCAACTACTAGATAGTTCTAGCACACAAGCTCTAAGTAAGTCCTCTAAGGACTGGATGGTTCTCTCAGACTGACCATCTGTCTGCGGGTGATAGGCTGAACTTAGCCTAAGCTTGGTATCTAAGGCATCATGCAAACTAGTCCAAAACCTAGAGGTAAACATCGGGTCTCTATCCAACACTATGCTAGAAGGTACACCATGTAACCTAACTATTTCCTTGATATACAATCGGGTCAACTTTTCCAAAGGATATTCCATGTTCATCGGTCTGAAATGGGCAGACTTAGTCAATCTATCCACAACAACCCATATCACTTCATAACCGGTTGGAGTCCTCGGGAGTCCAGATACAAAATTCATGGCAATACTGTCCCATTTCCATTTTGTGATACTTAAAGGTTGTAACTTTCCTGATGGTTTCTAGTGTTCTACATTAGCCTTTTGGCACACTAAACAAGCATACATAAACTCAGCCACATCTTTCTTCATCATAGGCCACCAAAACATCCTCTTTAAATATTGATACATCTTAGTGGCACTTGGGTGCACACTCAATCCACTCCTATGTCCTTCTTCAAGGATCAACTTCCTAAGTTCCGGGATATCTGGTATCCAAACACTATCTTTGAACCTCAAGACTCCATCGCTTCCGTCCTTAAAACTAAGGTATCTACCTTGAGCAAGCAACTCCCTCTGGTCTAAGAGATACTTATCTACCTTTTGGCCTTCTCTAATCTCATCCATCAAACTATTGGTAACCATCAAGGTTCCAAGCCTAATGCTCTTAGGGGTAACTTCCCAAGCTAAACTTAGGTATCTAAACTCCTCGATCAGATCCATCTCCCTAACCATCAAAGGCGGAGACGTGTAAGGTTTTTCTACTCAAAGCATCAGCCACTACATAGGTCTTTCCTGGGTGATAGGTCAGATCAAACTCATAATCCTTTAAGAACTCCATCCACCTACGTTGCCTCATATTGAGCTCTTTATGGTAAAACAGATATTTCAAACTCTTATGATCACTAAAAACCTCAAACTTAGCTCCATAAAGGTAATGCCTCCAGATTTTTAAGGCAAACACCACAGCTCTTAACTCGAGGTCATGGGAAGGGTAGTTCTTCTAGTGGATTTTCAACTGCCTAGAAGCGTAAGCTACTACCTTACCATCTTGCATCAACATTCCACCTAAATCTTGCTTCGATGCATCACAATACACTACGAAAGGTTTACTAGGATCGGGCAAAATCAAAACTGGTGTTGATATTAACCTATCCTTCAGGGTTTCAAAAACTCTCCTCACACTTAGAGTCTCATACAAACAACTGTCCCTTCTTTGTAAGACGGGTCAAGGGTAAAGCTAACTTAGAGAAACCTTCTATGATTCTCCTATAGTACCCTGCTAAACATAAGAAACTTCTAACCTCGGTCACTGACTTTGGCGCTTCCCACTGGAGCACTGTCTCTACTTTAGCCGGGTCCACGGCTATCCCACCTTTAGTGATCACGTGACCCAAGAAACTCACTTCCTCTAACCAAAACTCGCACTTAGACAATTTAGCATACAACTGCTTCTCCTTAAGGGTCTGCAAGACGACCCTCAAGTGATCCTCATGTTCCTTCTTGGTCTTGGAGTACACTAAGATGTCATCTATGAAAACCACCACAAACTTATCCAAGTAAAGGTGAAAGGTCTTGTTCATATAATCCATGAGCACAGCAGGAGCATTAGTCACACCAAAAGGCATAACTAAATACTCGTAGTGACCATATCGTGTCCTAAACGCTGTATTCGGGATGTCCTCAGACTTAACCCAAATCTGATGGTATCCTGACCTCAAATCTTTCTTCGAAAAAACACAAGCCCCAATCAAATGATCCATAAGATCATCAATCCTAGGGAGGGGATACCTATTCTTAACGGTCACTTTGTTGAGCTGTCGATAGTCGACACACAACCTCATATTGTCATCCTTCTTCTTCACCAACAACACTGGCGCTCCCCATGGGGATATGCTAGGCCTGATGAACTGCTTTTGCATCAGATCCTCTAACTGTTTCTTCAACTTAGCTAGCTCTATAGGAGGCATTCTATAAGGTGCTATGGATATAGGCCCAGTGCCAGGCACTAAGTCTATGGTAAACTCCACATCTCTCTCTAAGGTAGTTCGTAAACATCCCCCGAAAACACTTCAGGAAATTCTTGCACAACAAGCACGCTGTCGACATCAGGAGGGCTCTCGACTTCCAAGGAAGATAGCATCATGTACACTTGGGCCATAGAAGCCTTAACTTGGTTGGTAGAGAGAAAGGTCGGATTCCTAGACTCCATTGGAGTTCCAAAAACTATGGTTTTATCAAAACAATTCAGAAGGACGTGGTTGGAAGATAACCAGTTCATGCCAAGAATAACATTGAGCTGTTTTTAAAAGGTAAGCGCACAAGATCAGCTGCAGAGTTCTTATTATCAAAATATAATATAACAACCTTCCTAAACATAAGAAGCACTCACAAGCTTCTTGGATCGTTTAAGTCAAGCCAAAGCGAAGCTATAAGTACTTAGTACCACATAACATTGTCTATATAAATATCGACAATTCAAACAAGAGCACACAAAAGACTCAAAACAGACTCATACCACGGCCTGATAGGACAGACTTGCTCTGACACCACTAAATGTGACACCCTCTACCCCGCATACATATGAAGCATTAAAAGATAGGGTAAATTAAAATAAAACATCATTTATTAAAAAAATTAAAGCTGACACGGATAGAGAACATCACATTGTATCAAACGCGAAAAATTAAAACATAACATAAATAAAACCCAACCCTTGATGTCCCATATAGAGCTGGTATAACCAATCCGGAAAACATCCTCGGGTACAAACTGAACAAACTAACTAACTACTGAAAAATTGGAAATCCTAACCAAAAAGTCACGGCTCCTTGGAGTCACTCTTCAACTGGCTGCTCGCCGTCCTCTACATAAAAGATACATGCCACAACAAGAAACATAGAGATAGGGAGTAAGAAACATATATATGAATATAATGGCAAGGAAGCAGTTAGCAAGACGAGCATACATCAAACAAGCATGTTATAACAAACATCAATATAACATGATACCATCATCATACAAACGTGTATGCTATGCAATGCAACTATGCTCCACTACTCCATTATGCACTTGGATCCGTTCTATCGCAGGAAGTCAACTTCGGAGTTACATTTCCACATTGGCCAATAAGCACCAACGCTGGGGTAATCCACCAAACCTTGGGTGGACCTCTAGGATAGCCGACGCACCTTACTCTCTGATTCGCCACCACGGTTGTACATGATTCACTTGAATCACCGCAGACTGCCAGATCGCCTTACTCTCGGACGACCTCCACTATGTTGAACATCCTCCATTATCATCTCCGATGCATGAATGCATGCTCAACACAACACACAAGCACAACCACCACCTCCGCTTGGACCACTAGGCTACCCAAGTTTTAACACCATCAACACCTCGACCACTCGGCTATCGAGGATTATCGTTATCGTTTCATATTCATTAATTAAACACTCTAGTCGTTCTGTACTAGAGATTATCACCTTGACCATCAAGCATCAAGGTCCCCTTGGCCATTAGGCTACCAAGGTACCACATTATCTTTAATTAACACTCTAGCCATTAAGCACTAGAGATTACCACCTTGACCATCATGCATCAAGGCCCCTTTGGCCACTAGGCTACCAAGGTACATAAATCTTATCACTTGTCTTTGGTCTTCATGTTCCGTTGGTATTTTATTAAGTTTTTTAGAGCATTTGGGGTGAAGCCCCTGCTTCTACACTGTTCTGCATTTTATTCTGCATAGGCGAGCACGGGCGAGCTCACCCCTCAGCACAGTCGAGCTGAGCTCAAAGTCAAGCACGATCGTGCTGACTATTGAGCACGGGCGTGCTTAAGCAGCGCGCCCTGATCTGGAGTTTGAATGGGAGCACGAGCGTGCTCAAGTGCGCGCCCTGCTAGTCTGGGCAGAAGGGTCACAGACCCTTTTGCCAAATCCTTGGGAAAAAATCAAGATTCAATCCTAATGGTTTTTACTAATCTAGTGTTCATCAATTTCATTAATATTGATTAAATATTCATGTCTTATAAAAGGGGAATTAATCATTTAATCTCAATTCATTTAATTGTCCCTATTTGCTCAAAGATTAAATCCCTAGGGTCTTGACTAAATCGTTTGGTAATCCTTACTCTCATTACTATAATTTAGTCTTACGAACAAAGGGGGACAACCTCCCTTAACGTTATTAACAGATTTAACGCATTCATAACAACAATCAACAGCCAATACATCACAAACTCATAAAAATGGAAATTCATTCATTCAAGGCATTCATTTATCATTATACTCATAATAGACAACCTTTATCAATAAGACTCATGCCAACATCATCACTATAAACAATTTAATATAGAATAGCAATTAAGCATATAGGCATACTAACATGTTATCAAACGTAAAGGGTTATGGGAGCCCTTCGTCTTACGCTACCCCCAAGCCTACATACTCATACTATTTCTTCTCCCCATACCTTTTATGCGGTAAAAGAAGAAAAAGGGTCCTCTAGGGTCTCTTCTCACAAGCACTTATCTACGACCTCAAGAACAACAAGGAAACACCTTAATTAGACTCTTAGGCTAAGAAATCAAAAGGGAAAAGAATGAGAGGGATGAGGTGTACGAATCTTACCTTGTTTAAAGGTTTAAACAGCGAATACGATGATCACATCTTTGCAGCGATGTTCTCCTATCCAAGAATGGTGAAGAACGGTGCAAGAACGGATTACCTTGAGAGAGTTTTCTAGAGACGATTGATGGAAATTGAGAGAAAAAGAGAAGGGAGGCAGTTCTGAGTGTTGGGACGTGATAGACTAGGGTTTAGATCGTGTTTTAGGGGTTAAAAACGGGTTGGAACACGATTTGGGCTTAAAACGAATCTAAAACGTGTTTTCTGGTTCTGCACGTATTCACGGGGCGAGCTCCCATTCGAGGGGCAAGCCAGTGAACCAATTTCTGTCAACAGGATTCGCGGGGCGAAGGCGAAAGCGCAAAGTTGAATTTTAGATTTTCGTGGGGCGATCAAATTCTCGTGGGGTGAGACTGAAACAGTCGAATTTGGCCAAAACACCTAAAATAAGACTTGTAGATAATTCTCTTATCTTTCAAACTCATCGAAGATCACCCTAATCAGACATTTAGAAGTCATGATATGGCCAAAACGGTGAAACGGGTTATTAGGACTCTAAAACTATTGAACCTTCCTAAGGCTAAACCTCCCCAAACATGAACTTAGACATCCAGAACAAGCATAACAAGCATATATAAACATATATAAGCTAAGTCTAACACATTAACATTTATTAATGTTGGGTGGAATTCAGGGTGTTACATATCTTCCTTCCGATGTGTATGTTTAAATGGTTTTAATTTTATCGCATCTGCAAACTTATAATATTTTCGAATGTATATCCGCGCCAACACTAATAAAACGAGTTAAGTCTTAGTTAAATAGGATTGTTCTTTAATGGGATGTCGGGGCGTCTCAAGCATGCTTTCCTTCTAGGATAGGTGTTAGAACCCATGTGCCATTGTTGGCCAAAGCCTCAATCTTCTTCTTCATAGCTTCCCTCCAGTGTTTATTCTTGGCAGCCTGAAAGAAGTTCTTTGGCTCATCATATGAGGTGATGGCCGCCCAGTAAGCCAAGTGTGAATGAGAAAACTTATCATAAGAAACATAATTGGATAGAGGATACTTTACCAAGTTACCTGTAGGAGTAGAAGTTTCAGGATGAGAAATGGAAGGTGGCAAATCCACTTCATAATCTCTGAGGTGTCTTGGAAGCTATCTAATTCTTCCACCATTCCTTTCTTCATTAATATCCCTATTTCTACCTTCAAAATCTTTTGCATTAGCCCTCGGTTAGCCTCTGTAAATTCTGCTCTTCGTGCAGTAGTTGTGTTTTTATTGACATAAGGTGCCTTTTGTTGAATATCCTTTGGATGGTCTTACCAAGATATAAATTCAGGTTGCAGGGATTCTTTAATCTGCTCATTTTTCCTGAAAGGGAACTCATTTTCGAAGAAAACAACATCTCTTGATACAAGCATTTCATTATTCTTAGTATCATAGACTTTGTATCCCTTTTGACCCAAAGGATATCCCACGAAAATACTAGCTCTTCCCCTCTTATCAAACTTACCATCTCTTCTTGGTTTTAAAACATATGCCAAGCATCCAAACACCCTTAAATGTTGGTAATTTGGCTTCTCTCCACACATTACCTCATATGGTGTCTTATTGTTGATTACCTTTGATGGTAATCTGTTTATGATGTGCACTGCAGTGAGCACACACTCTCCCCAAAACTCAATAGCAAGGCTACATGAAACCTTAAAGCCCGAGCTATTTCCAATATGTGTCTATATTTCCTCTCTACCACCCCATTTTGTTGGGGTGTGTATGTGCAAGACAGCTCTCTCACTGTTCCCTTTCCTTCATAGAACTTTTGCATGTTCCCTGAGGTAAACTCTAAACCATTATCTGTTCTTACCCTTGTAATTCTTTTCCCAAACTGAGTTTCAATCATACATATGAAATTTTACAAGTAACGTTCAACCTCAGATTTGTATTTCATGAGATATACCCAGACTCCCCTACTATAATCATCAACAATTGAAAGAAAAGGATGTGCTCCTATGTGTGATGCAATATTGTGAGGACCCCATATATCACAATGGATAAGTTCAAAACAAGCATTGGTTTTTATTGTACTTAAAGGAAAAGGGAGCCTTGATTGTTTTACTCGTATACAAGAATCACAAAGAAACCTATTTGAACTTTTATTTACTTCAAGACCTATTCGTGTGATTTTATCTTCTGATGCATGACCAAGCCAAGAGTACCAGGGATGACTATCATTAGATTTGTCAACTTTCATTGCCACTCTTTCATCTTGTACAGGCTCCAGAAGATATAACCCATCACGATTTCTACCCATTCCAATCAGGAACCTCGAATGTAAGTCCTATACCACACATAAATCAGCAACAAATGTTATAGCACAATTATAATATTTTGTTAACTTGCTAATAGAAATCAAATTGCATTGAAAGTCAGGTATATGCAAAACACAACTTATTTTCATTCCATTTGGAAGTCTTGCCTTTCCCGAGCCCTTTACTGGTACAGAAGCACCATTGGGAATGTGAATAGGTTGTTGACTAGAGATGGATATTTCTCTTAGCAAATTTTCATCACATGTTATATGATCTATAGCCCCTGAGTCAATTACCTAGGGTCTACCAAGTATAGGATTACCTGCCATGTTGACAATGGGTTTTGCTTGTTGTGATGTTGCTGTGATTTCTATATCACTCTTCAATTGTTGTAGAAGTCTTTCATATTGTTGGGCAGTTAAGCCAGGAATTGGACTACTTACTGAAATAACCTGAGCTGCCTTGTATCCAGCTTTCTTGTTGTTCCATGAATTGGCTTTTTCTTTCTTGTCACAATTGGATTTTCTCCAATCTTGTGGGTAGCCATCTCCCAGCACTCTTCTTGCACATGCCCAATCTTTTGGCAATGGTCGAACTTTGGCCTTTCCTTTTTATTGGTTCTATGCTCCTCTGTGTCTTTATATCGAACACCTTGAGTCTGAAACGTAGTTGTCCCAATTGTTGGCTTATGCATAGTTGATATGATTCTTTGTTGCTCATTTTCAGCAACCAAATGATAGGCATGTCCAAGAGTAATTGTTGATGTGGTGCAAAGAGTGTCTTGACTGTGGTAAACACCTCGTCCAAACATATAAGGAAATCGTACAACTGATCCTCTCATCTGCGCCAGTCGTTTCTAGACATAACAGTTGCAGCCTTTGTAGGTGCATTTTGGCCAAGGATAAATTGATTGGACTTCATCCCATAAGGCCTTTAACTTCATATAGTATGCAGGTATTGACAACTTTTCTTGCCGAAGGAGGGTGATGGCTCGCCTGAGTTCATAGAGTCTTGGTGCACTCTCCTTCGCAAATCTTTCTTCAAGATCTGCCCAGATCTCGCGAGCAGTAGTGTTGGCATATCTTACACTTTTTTTGACCTCCTTGTCCATACTGCTTTTGAGCCATCCTTTGACCATAGCATTGCATCTCATCCAATGTGCTAAGTTTGGGGAACTCGCATCTGGCATAGGAATAGACCCATCTACGAATCCTATTTTGTTCTTAGCACACAACGCATTGCTCATGTCGATGATCCATTCTCCATAATTGCCATCATGAAGGGGTTCACTCACAAAGATTTGACCTAGATTATCTGAAGCATGAAGGAAATAGGGAGACATAATATCCAAGTGACTTTCACTGCTAGTGTTCTTCATATTTTCTTTCGTCTTGTCTTCTCCAAGCTTGTTCATTTCGCCTTTGCTCGATGGAGAATCTTTATCATCTTCTACCACAGCCATGGAAGATGGTTACAGTAAAACAGAATTACTTTACCAGGATTTTGGCTCTAGATACCATGTAAAATATTGAAAGTGCTTTAGAACTGAATAATAGCATTGAACTAAATATTTCCTCTTATCATTAATGTGCAGCATATATATCTATTTATACAACTTGACCCTCTTTGGACAAAGTCTAATAACAAGCTGTCAAGGCTAAGAATCTGTTACAACTGAAAACAGATCTCACAATTATACAGATAAAAAAATAACTAATGCAACAAAATGTGCTAACTGATACAACTAATATACTAATTTCTTCAGGTAGACCAAAGGAGAACATACATCTGTAAATAATATTAAACCAATTTTCAATCATCTAGAGTTGGAAATGCATATTTTAGAAAGTTAGAAGATGAATACACACTTGGGGGCAGTATCTCATTAGGAAATTGGCTGACTGTATTATTATTATTTATATAAAATAGATGTTAATATACCATTTCAATTTATGACTATTTTAACATATTACATTTATAAAAAAAAAAACATATGTTTATGAATAAATTTATAGCATTTCAATTTTTTTTTTGTCATTAAGTAGTCCATTACAGTTATTAGGCCTTATTAAAAAAAACTAATTTATTCATATTTATTATTTATATAAAATAGATGTTAATATACCATTTCAATTTATGACTATTTTAACATATGTTTATATAAAAAAAAAATATGTTTATGAATAAATTTATAGCATTTCAGTTTTTTTTTTTTTTTTGTCATTAAGTAGTCCTTTATGGTTATCAGGCCTTATTAAAAAAAAAACTAATATATTCATATAATGGTGCAACAACCTGGTTGGGAGAGGTCAGCCCTTAAATATCGTCCAGTACCTCGAGGGATTAGTCTCCGCAGTTGCGTGCGGAGGATACCCTAGGAAACCAAAAATATATAATGGTGCAACAAATAATAACTTCAGAGGATGCTCATATCAGACGACGGAAAATAAGTAAAAGTACAAATCAAAACATACCCTAATCACTTCATCTATCTCCCAAAACCTACTGCCTCTAAAAAGATCAAGTTAAGGAAGTCTTTAATAATTTCAACAATTTCCTTAATGTCCCATGCCTGACAAAATATCATAGCTATTCTTCCATGAAAACTGTGAAGGTAGCATGCTTCTTATTAGATTAGGTTACAATTCCATATATTAACACATGTTGCTAAGCACAGAAAAAATAGAGCAGAAAAAGAAAAGCTTTTTACTAAAAAAAAAAAAAAGGCTTCATGCAGTATTGAATATAAGCATATAGAAGAAATTCAATATGATATTTCTTTGCTTTCTTCATAGAAAACTGATACCACCCTTCTATTCATTTACCTTGTTTTGAATGATTCTCCCAATGACAATGTTCGTACTAGAGGATGATATTCCCGTTTGGGTTTGTTATTATATCCCTGCAACATTTAATACCTTAACATCCTCCTAGATCCAAAATCATCCCCATTTATCGTTTCTTACCTTGTTTCTGAGAACAACACCATGTCAGAAAAAGGGTGTTCCCCAATTTCACTAATCAAGCTGGCTAATTGGCTATAGTTATTATATGAACATGTGATAAACAACATCAGTATTGATTGAAAGAGGATAGCTGAAAATGAAGAAAGTAAAAGTATTAACTAATTAAAAAAAATTGCAAAATTTAATCATCCAAATGTGCACTTGACTAAAGACTAATTTAACTACCTAGGTCATCAAAATAATAGTTTGGACATTATCCATAATAAAGTTAATCATCCATAATAATATCTTGATTTTGTAAGTTTTATATTTCTATGTATTTATGATAGGTAAGTAGGTAATACCCAAGCAGTGGAGTGGGGTGGTGAGAACAGAAACTTTTTCGGACAACAGACACTACAAGGAGGAGTCTCACTAACAATGTAAGGTACCAATTTTTTTTTATAGTAAAAAAAATACTGGGGTTTACCTTGTGATGAAGAAAAATGTTTGAGAGTGAAGAGTGAAGAGAGAAGGAATTAGAGAGAAGAGAGATAGAAGTTTCAAATAAGTAAAGAGCATAGCTTCAAAATAACAAAATTGGAACCAAAACCTTCTTTTTCATTAGCTAGGACATGGAAATATTTATCTAATTGTTAGGAAAGCATTGTTACTCAATTTGGATACAGTTGTGTTTTTTTAATAAAAAAAAACAATTACACAAATTATAAATTACTTATTTTTTTCTCAGTCGAGACAGGGAATGAAAATGTCAACTATTGGTTGAAGGATAAAGTTAATTTTGGAAAACAAGAACATTTGTGTTATATTAGAAGATTCAATCATTGAGCATATATATCTGTTGGAACCAAAGTAATTTGGATTAAATAATCTCTGAGTTTTGATGTTAACAAAAAGGATTAAATCTGTATGACAAAGTGTTAGTTAAGATCTAACAAGTCTTTATCCGCGTACATTTGTAACTTAATTCTTTAATCGAAAGATTCCCTGAGTGGTCGAGTCCATTCTACCACTGGAAGGATTTCCTTTAACTCAAGTGCCACGTCAGTGGACGAGCGCTTGAATGCTTACTAGTAGGCGGAGAAATCCTTTTTAGTAGACGCGAGTTGCTCTCCAATAAAAACATGTCTTACTAAATGCCATGTCACAGGATGGAGATCTTAAACAACTCAAGGTCTAGCAAGACCAATAAATTAAGTAGACGTAGAATTCTTGCCACGTCAGTGGACGATGCCTTTAAAGAATTCTTACTGACCTTGCTTTACAATTGCTTTGATGGACGAAGAATATGAGCTTTGATATCTTATTTAATGCAATCTGAACCATATTGAATTTATTTCAAATGATTGATATTTATTTCAAATATATGATGGTCTTTCTTATTTGTTATTAACGGTTTTATTATCTTGTTTCTATGAGAGAGACATAGTACATATGAGGAATTGCAAAAAGCAATATAGTACAATGCAAAACGATTTGTACCCTGTCACCTTTTACGCTAGAATAGCTGGAATTTGTATAAGGAAGGCAAGACAGTTTTCAACTTGCATTTGCTCAGAGGTGTGCCCATTTCATGCAAGAATATTGTCACATAGTACAATGGCCACGAGCAAGCTGAGTCACAACGGATATTACATTGTTGATTCTATCCCTAAACAAAAAATTCAAATACAGCTGTTGATGATTTTGAAGACTGGAGCAAGGTCTCTATAAATAGAAGACCAAGACTTTTGAAGAAAGAACTTTTGCTCATATACAGAAATCTCAAGAAATCTCTTGCGAGCAAAAACATTCTTTTATTCTTTCAGAAAGCAAAAGTCTGTAATATCTTAGTTTGAATATTGCTATAATATTCATCTGATCTTAAACTTTCATATTCTCACACATAGTGAGTTAGAAGATCAAAGAAACCAAAAACTCTTTGTTAGAGGTAGAGCCTAAAGAGGCTTGGTAAGAAAGGAATACTTGTGAGCCTGGAGAGGTGTTGAATACTTGTTGTAATCTATCTGGAGAATAGTGGAGAAAACCTTCAAGTAGAAGGGACTGGACGTAGCTCTTGGTTGGAAGAGAGTGAACCCGGATAAAACAACTTGCGTGAATCTTCTAATCCCTTATCTCTTTAGTTTTACGTGTTTATACTAACTGTGGGGATTTGAACTTGAATTTGTTATTCTTTCAAAAGTTTGTTTTTCTGTGTGTTTACTTCTGCCTCTTTATCGTGTGAGAAAACTTTTCTTGAAAAGGTTGTTTTCGAAAAATATTAACAAACACAATTCAACCCCCCCCCCCCCCCTCCTTGTGTTTGCCTATGTCAACTTCAGTTGGTATCAGAGCTCAGCCTCGAAAGGGTTGAGCATCTAACAAGTGCTGAGGAAGTACGATCCTATAACCATGGATGCAGAAGGACAAGCTATCAACAGACCTCCACTCTTTGATAGAACTGATTATGACTATTGGAAGAGAATGATGGCCTTCCTGGATGTGCAGAACTTAGACATCTGGGAACTGATTGAGAATGGCTATTCTGAGCCAAGAGGTGAAAATGGAGCAGTCTTGGCTAGAGCAGATTGGAGTGTAGATCAAAAGGCTAAACATCAACTAAATCTCAAGGCCAAACATTGCTTGATGTGTGCCATCACCAGATCAGAACATGATAAGGTTCACAGCTGCAACACAGCAAAGGAAATCTGGGATACACTGGCTTTTGCTCATGAAGGCTCATCACAAGTGAAGGAGTCAAAGATAAGCATGCTGGTTCACCAGTATGAACTCTTCAAGATGACTGATCATCAGACTATAGATCAGATGTTTGGAAGATTTCAAACAATAACAAACAGTCTCAGATCTCTTGGAAAAATATATGAGAATAGAGATCATATCAGAAAGATTCTGAGAAGTCTCTCCAAGCAGTGGAGACCAAAGGTCACTGCCATTCAAGAAGCTAAGAATTTGAACACTCTCTCTCTGGAAGAGCTTCTAGGGTCATTAAAAGTTCATGAACTTGAACTAAATGAAGAAGACAATTCCAGAAAGGGAAAATCCATTGCTTTAAAGGCAAAGAAAGCCATCTCTTCAAAAGTCCTTAAAGCTGCTGAGTCTTCAGATGATGCTGAACCTTCAAACTGTGATGAAGGATCAGATGAAGATGAATTATCTTTCATCTCCAGAAAGATACAACATATGTGAAGAAGGAAAGGTAACTTCAAGAGAAAGCAGTTCAACAAGAAATTTTCTAAGGAGAAATCAGACTCCAAAGAAAAATGTCCACCTCTGTGCTTTGAATGCAAAAAGCCAGGCTATTTCAAAGCTGACTGTCCTGATTTAAAAGAGAAGAAGAAGTTCTTCAAGAAAAAGAAGGGCTTAATGGCTACATGGGAGGACTTGGACTTATCCTCATCAGATGAGGAAGAGGCAAACATTTTGAAATAGACAACTATAAACACGAGAAGGGGGTTGAATTGTGTTTATCAGAAATTAAAATAAAGTTGAAAACTTTTCGCACACAGAAGCTAGGTTCGGACAGGTGTAAAATAAGTTACACAGACAGGTCACCTGTCTGTTGTATTTTCACAGAAAACCACACAAGCACACAGATGATAACAAGCTTGATAAAAACACTTTTAACCCCTCTGTTAGAATGCAGATGAAATATAATCAAACAACTAAAGAGTTTAAGGGAAGAGAGATTAACACAGTGATTTATCCTGGTTCACTCTTTAACACAAAGAGCTACGTCCAGTCCTTGGCAGCACCAAGATTTATCTACTATAACTGATCAGGTTACAGACTCCAAGTATTGTTTGCACACCTAGCCTCTTCAGGCTCCAAGACAAGTATTCTTTGCACACCTAGCCTCTTCAGGCTCACTCAGATTTATTTGAGAAATTTGGTTTGTAATAAATACAACTTTAGACAGACAGATCTTTCACTAACACTCAGAGAGTGGTTTAAATGTAAAGCTTAGGAAAGTCTGCGTAATAACTTCAAATGATTGAAGAATACAGATAGAATAAATGAACAGAGTAATGGCTCTTAAATGCTTTGTAATCTCTTATCTGTTCATCTTCAATGACTTCTGTATTTATAGCCTTCAAACATTTAATATCCGTTAGAGACATTCCTTGCAACGATGGCTTCAAGAAAAGCTTCATTAAATGCAATAGAGTCGTTCTGGGCAGCCATTAATGCAATGGAAACGTTGGTTGTACTCTAACATGAAGGATCATGGCTTTATGCATCGAGCAGTAGCCAAATCAGAGTTGTGCAGAATGCTTTTGTACTTTTGCAGAGTACATTTCCCTTCTTGTGTAATAACCGAAAGTACTAGGGAATAAAGCATGTCGGAAACATTCTTTAATTGGAAGTTTGTCTCTGACTTCCTAGGTTGTTTGAGAGAGAAATCTTCTGAATTTCTTGATAAGTGTGAGAGAGAGATTCAGAGTCTTCTACATGAGGGGACAGCTTCCAAAAGCTTCGTGTACTTCGAGTTCTTAACAAAGAACCTTAGACGAGTATGAGAGCAGAGCAGAGACAGGTTGAAACCAATTTGTACAAAGTCAACAATCCTAGTCAGCAGACAGGTTGACTTTTTGCTTATCCAGACAGGTTGTTACTTAAGTAGACAGACAGGTGAGTTTTGCTATTTTCTGATCTGTACACTAAGTAGACAGGTTAGCAACCACAAAGTAGGTTAATTAAATCATCAACCAATGTTTAGTTTTCATCAAAACTTAGGAAAATGCACACAGACATTTTAGAGACTTAACACATTTGCCTCATGGCTGACACATCATCAGAAAATGAGTACACTGATGATGATGAGGTAACAGATTCTGAACCTTCTACTCTCAAAAATGCCTTTGATGAATTACTGCATGACTCATCCATACTATCTCATGAATACAAAAGTCTTAAAAAGAAATTTGCAAAATTAACAAAAGAATATGATAGAGTCTACATTGAAAAACAAAGCCTAGTTCAAGAAAATGATAACCTAAAATCAGAGAATGTCAGTCTAACTGACAAATCTGAATGTGAGCCTGAAAATTCTTATGAAGTTGCAAAACTGAAACAAGATGTAACATACTTGACAGACACTCTGTCAAAATTTGTAGGAGGCTCAGATAAGCTTAGTCTTATCCTAAGGTATTCAAGGTCACCATTTGATAAATCTGGCCTTGGTTATGACAATAAGAAGCCTGAGGCATCTTACATTAAGTCAAAACCACCTATGCAGCAAAGAGCTTCAAAAGCTCCAGCTAGGTATGCTAAAGCAAAATCAGGCCCGTCCAACACCTTTTGTAAAGTTTGTGGAAAAGTGGGCATTCTACATATAGATGCATACATAACAGACATACTAAATATTCTCGTCTAAAGAAAACTAACATGAAAGGACCCAAGTCAGTTTGGGTACCTAAGGACAAGATAATACCTGTTGCAGATTTGCTTAACAACAGGAAAGAAACAAGCGTCCTGGTACTTGGACAGTGGATGCTCACATCACATGAAGGGAGAAAAGTATATGTTCCAAGACCTTAGACATAAGGATGGTGGCTGGGTGACAATTGGAGGAAACCAGAAAGGAAAGATCACTGGTATAGGTAAAATTGGTAAACATCCTTTTCCCTCCATTGATAATGTTCTTTTAGTGAATGGTTTAAAACATAATCTACTGAGCATAAGTCAATTATGTGACAGTGGATATGATGTTTCTTTTAATAAGAACATGTGTTATGTCAAGAAGAATGATGGATCAATCTTATTCACTGCTAAGAGGCAAAACAGTTTGTACAAAATTGACTTGGAAGACCTCTCAAATCAGAGTGTCTTATGTTTAGTGTCCATTGAAGATGAGCGATGGATTTGGCATAAAAGGCTAGGTTATGCAAGCTTGAGATTAATCTCAAAGCTAAATAAGCATAACCTCGTGAGAGGATTACCAAACCTTAAGTTCAAATCTGATGCTCTCTATGATGCATGTCAGAAGGGAAAACAAGTCAAAGGTTCTTTTGAATCTAAGAATATTGTTAGTACCAAGAGACCACTAGAACTGCTACACCTTGATCTTTTTGGTCCAACAAGGACTGCTTCTATCAGTGGTAAGAAATATGGTCTAGTCATTGTAGATGACTACACTAGATGGACATGGGTTATGTTCCTTGCTCACAAGGATGAGTCCTTCAAGGTCTTTTCTGTATTCTGCAAACATGTACAGAATGAAAAGGGCATGTGTATAGCTTCAATTAGAAGTGATCATAGGGGAGAATTTGTCAGTGAGCTATTCCATGAGTTTTGTGAAGAAAGTGGTATTCAACACAACTTCTCAATACCAAGAACACCACAACAAAATGGTGTGGTAGAGAGAAAGAACAGATCTCTTCAAGAGATGGCTAGGACTATGCTCAATGACAATTCTGTCCCTAAGCACTTCTGGGCTGAAGCTGTGAACACTGCCTGCTACATTCAGAACAGAATATACATTAGACCTATTCTGAATAAGACTCCCTATGAATTGTGGAAAGGTAGAAAACCCAACATATCTTATTTTCATCCTTTTGGATGTAAATGTTATATTTTGAATACAAAAGATCAACTTGGTAAATTTGATGCTAAGGTAGATAATGGAATTCTACTAGGATTTTCTGAAACCTCATAAGGATTTAGAGTCTATAATTCAAGAACTTTAATAGTAGAAGAGTCTATACATGTTAGATTTGATGACAAACAGCCTGATAACAAATTATCAGAGCTAGATGAAGGTTTTGCAGATCTTGACTTAAACATCTCAGGAGAGACAACAGAAGTTAAAGCTGATGATCAAGTTGAAGACATTTCTCATCAACCAGAAACATCCACCTCTCAACAAGACAATGTTCAGAGAACTTGGCATTTCAAGAATTATCATCCACCGGATCAAATCATTGGAAATCCAAGTGATAAGCTAAGAACCAGATCAACTTTCAGAGAGCAAGAAGATTCTGCATTAGTCTCTGAATTGGAACCAAAGATAGTAGACGAGGCTCTGCTGGACAATGGTTGGATTTTAGCAATGCAAGAAGAACTAAACCAGTTTGAAAGAAGTGAAGTTTGGACTCTGGTAACCCTACCTAAGGATAAATCTGTTATAGAAACAAAATGGGTTTACAGAAACAAGCTTGATGAGAATGGTAAGGTTATAAGAAATAAAGCAAGATTAGTTGCACAAGGTTACTCTCAAGAAGAATGTATAGATTATACTGAAACCTTTGCACCTGTTGCTAGATTAGAAGCTATCAGAATTTTACTTTCATTTGCTACACATCATAATATTATGCTTTTTCAAATGGATGTAAAAAGTGCTTTTCTTAATGGCTTTATCAATGAAGAAGTTTATGTTATGCAACCTCCGGGTTTTGAGAGTGAAACCCAACCTGAACATATATACAAGCTTAAGAAAGCTTTATACGGCCTAAAACAAGCCCCAAGAGCTTGGTATGATAGGCTAAGTTCTTTTCTGATGGATAATGGCTTTAATAGAGGAAAGGTTGATACAACCTTGTTTAGAAAGTCAATTAAATCCAACTTCATAGTAGTACAGATTTATGTAGATGATATTATATTTGGTGCTACAAATGAATCTTTGTGCAAAGAATTTTCAAAGTTAATGCAAAAAGAGTTTGAAATGAGCATGATGGGAGAACTCAAATTCTTCCTTGGACTTCAAGTTAAACAGTCTATGGACGAGGTATACATCCATCAAACTAAATATACAAAGGAATTACTCAAAAAGTTTAAGATAGATGACTGCAAACCTATGAACACTCCTATGCGTCCCACGTCCATACTGAACAAAGATGATAAAGAGAAAAAGGTAGATCAGAAGGTATACAGAGGTATGATTGGATCTGTCTTATATCTAACTGCTTCTAGGCCTGATATTATGTTCAGTGTTTGCTTATGTGCTCGATTTCAATCTGATCCTAGAGAATCTCATTTATCAGCAGTTAAAAGAATTTTTAGATATTTAAAAGGTACTACTAATCTTGGTCTGTGCTTTAAGAAAGATGAAAATTACAAATTAGTTGGCTTTTGTGATGCTGACTATGCTGGAGATAGAATTGAAAGAAAAAGCACCAGTGGAGGATGTCACTTCATTGGAGCTAACCTAGTATCATGGTCAAGCAAAAGGCAGAGTACCATTGCTCTATCAACTGCTGAAGCAGAATACATCTCAGCTGCAAGTTGCTGCTCACAACTTCTATGGATCAAACACCAATTGGAGGACTACAATGTATTTGTAAGTAGTATTCCACTTATGTGTGATAATACTGCTGCAATCAATTTATCTAAGAATCCAATTTTGCATTCTAGAGCTAAACATATAGAAATCAAACATTATTTTATTAGGGATTATGTGCAAAAAGGTGTTTTTGATATTCAATTTGTAGATACTGACCATCAATGGGCAGATATCTTTACTAAACCTCTTCCTGAGGACAGATTTATCTTTATAAGAAAGCATTTAAATATGTTGTATGTGGTTTGATTTAGTATATTTGTTGATTGCATGTTTTCACTGCACGTCCACTAGTCATGGCATCCAGATCACGTGTAGTCTATGCGTCCACTACTGTTGGTGTGCCGCGTCCACTACATATGTTTCTACGCGTCCACCCTCAATCTTGTGTGGACTCGTCTAGGCATAAAAAAAAATTTATTGCATTAATTTGTCTCTGGACATAATTATTTTAAAACGTTTGGTTTTCATTATTTCCTTGCTGAGTCAGCTACTTCCATCAATCCCATCATAACTTTTTACGGTCCCAATATACCAAAGCCGTTTTTCTCTAAAGACATGTCTTATCAATTATTTCCTTTTGAATTTTCTTTGAAAACTGTTGATATTCGAAACTCTTTAAAAGTAACATCTTTCCCTCTGAAAACCTTTTGTTACTCTTCATCCCTGTTAACCTCTCTCTGAAATTTTCGAACTCTCTGTTCTTCCAAACCTTAACTCTTTTACTCAACAATGGCTTCAACCTCTACTCTCGTGCCTGATATTGCAACTGACACCATGAGTATAACTATGGAACATCACTTCAACTTTGAAATTCTAAGTGAATACAACCTGGATGTGAGTAAGTTTATTAACGCTGCTGGTTGGGATAGAATATTTCTGGAAAAGGTCTCAGTATATCCCGATTTGATAAGGGAATTCTGGAGAAGACCGAAAATTACTGAAACAGAAGTAGTAGGGTTTGTGCTGGGAAGGAAGGTAACAATGTCCGAGAAAACCATCTCTGATGCGATAGTTTGTGCTCAAGAGGGTTTGGTCTTCACGGAGAATTGGGAAGAAGACCTAGGCGGTACAGAGACAATTGCTGTTACCCTGATGAGGCAAGATACCGTGAGAACTCACTCTTGGAAATCCTCTGAGATGAAGGATCACATCAGGATTCTTCACCAAATCCTGAACAAGGTGGTGCTGCATAAGATAGGGTCTAAGGACAACCTATCAGCTCTTCATAAATTCTGTCTTTGCAATTTGGTCTTTGAAACAAAGATAAACTTGCCATGGATCCTGTTTCATCGTTTCAAGGATGCCATTACCAACAAAGAATCTGCCTCACACATCACCTTCACTCACCTTCTGTCAAAGATATTCAAACAGCAAGGCTTGTATGATGTTCTGAATGCAAAGCCTCAGGATGAACAACAAAGACTTCTTAGTGAGAAAAAAATGCAAGCTGCTGATTTTGGCAGAAGTAATCTTAGTGGCATGCAACTTGACACTTACAAGCAAGTGGAAATGGCCAAGCATGAGGAAAAGATGAAGATTAAAGAAGAATCAATTGAGGCCAACACTGCTGCAACCCTTGGTCTCAAGAAAGGAACCAAGAAGAAGACAATGGCCGTCAGGAAGCCTAACCCTAGAAGGCCTACCAGAGGCATTGTTATTAATGAGCCTAGAGCTGAGGCACCTCAACCTGATCCTCAACCGACTCCTAAGAAAGCAAGGAAGCTGGTTTTGTCTCAAGATGAGGATGATGAAGAAGATAATGTTCCTCTGGGAACAGTCTTGAAAAGGAAAGCAAGTGCTGCTGCTGCTGTGCCTACCAAGAGGAGGCAACCTGCAAGGAAAGCAAGGACCTTTGCAGCCTCTGAGGTAAACATCTCTACTGAAATTCCTGTTAATTTAGCATAAGATGCTCCTGTTGTCAATACTGTGAGTGGTAGTGTCCCTACTCCTGAAGTAGGTTTCTTTGATGATGTATATAGACCTACTCTACCCACACCCCAACCTTCACCACAAAAAACCCAGACTGACCAAACCACAACCCCATCCTCACCACAAAGCACCCCAAATCAATTGACCATACCACAACCTTCACCTATCAAAACCATCTTTCCACCAATTATACCTGATTCTAACCCCTGGTTTCATCAAACTGATAATGGAATTTGCCCAGGTGCCTCTTTTCCTAAACCCCTCAGAAAACTCTTTCCACCCATTGTTCCCTCATCCACTCTCTTTGCCAACAAATCTGAAAATTGGGCTCAGATCAAGAGAGATTGGAGAGTTCCGTTTCACACTCACCAACCTGACCTTGAGATCGACCCTAACAGTCCTCTCACCAGGTGGTACCCATATGCTGAATATGACTATGAACCATATGAGGACTACCCTTGGACCACCAGATATCCAAACTCTCAGCCTCCCAAAGGACCCTTTCCCTCTGAAATGAACAACCAACATGAACCTCTCCTTACCCACCTACCCCTTAAGCGTTTCCCACAAAGAAAAATTTACCCCAACCTCATGAAAACCCCCACCTCTGATTCCCTTGACTGATGGAGTAGAAAGGTACATCATTCCAGTATGGGAGACTGACCCTAAAAGGAACAAGCTGCCTACAATACCTGAGCAAAGAGCTAGATCTTCTGAGCACATTCCCATCATCATGGATGGCGAGACAAAATGGATGAAATTCAAACATCCTAGCATCTATGGAAGAGCCTCTTACCCCTTCACAGATCAGCTTTTCTATAATATACTGAAATGGGAGTTCAGCTACTTCCAAGTAGACAGAGCTGCACATTGTGTTCCTTTCACCTGGCTTAGGCATGGAAAGGAAACAAGTGTAGGCATTGCTCCTTACCCTGCTTGTCCTAGGCTTGGCATGATAGATCTCAACAAGGACAAAGATAGGAAGTGCAGAAGAAATAAAGGAGTTATGCCTGAAGCTCACTCTGCTATACTGGACTTATCTAAAGAAACTTTTGATTACTCCAAGCTTGAGTACTATCTGTATATGGAGGATGTGAGGAATATAGAAGAGAGAATAGCTGCTGACTACTGGAAGTCTCACATAATCCACTGCACCAGGGAAGCTTCATCTTCTGGCTTATCTCAGGAAGAGAAGCAAGAAATTCCCAAGATCAGAGGAAAGTGTGGACTCTCCAAGATCAGGCACATGATCTACAAAGATCTGTGGGCACTCCCCATTACCAGCAGGGATGTGGAGGAAATTACTCCTATCCACTGGGCAAAAGATGTCCCTAAGAAAATTGTACAAGCTGCCACTGCCTCTCCAGCAACCTCTTCTTCTAAACCTATAGTAGAGGAGTTAATTGTAGAAGGCCCTGAACTGAATGCTGAAATCTCTTCTCAACCTGCTTCTGTTGAACCTCCATCTGTACATGCTGGGCAGTCTGCTGAGGTCTGTGTTTCTAAGCAAGGTGCCGAGTCTGCTAAGACAACATCTCAACCATTAGCTCTTTCTATGGTTCATCCACCAGCCCAAGCTCAAGACACTATCTCAGACATTGCTGAGAGCTCAAGACAATTATCCTTGCCACCCAATCTTGAAGACATCATTGGAAAAATTGTTGATGATAAGGTTGGCAAGCTAGTTGAAGAGAAGACAGAACAGATGGCTCAATAGTTTGAAGAACGGGTACAGAAGCATGTTCAAGATACCTTGGCCCCTACAAATGCCATGGTGACTCAGATGCTGGCATTGCTGATGGACTTTCAAAAGAACCAAAATCCAAATCCAAACCAACCCCCTCCACCACCTCCTCCTACCTAAATTTTGTTTCTTTCTTTGTGTTATCTCTTTTTGCTGACAATGATGGTCCACTCCCTTTACCTTTTTGTCTGATGACAAAAAAGGGGGAGAAAGGAAATATTAAATTTTATACAGAGAATTTTATACAGAGCTATTTTTTTATGAAAAAGTACATATTTATCTGCATATGCATAAGTTTATTCTAATATTCATCTTGATGATACTATGTCTTGACTTAGTTCTTATGCCTATTTTGTGTAAAGTCACTTATGCTCTGATATTGATTTGAACTGTTTAGTCACAAATGTTTGATAAGCTACTATCTTGGTCTGACAACTTATATTATCTTCCAAATAAGACTTAGTTTTATATGCCTTAACTGCTTTGATCTGTTGAATGCTTTGTCTTAGGGGGAGCCCTGTAAGCTCTCTTAGACTTTGAAAAATAAATTTAATTAGTTTTTGTCATCATCAAAAAGGGGGAGATTGTTGGAACCAAATTAATTTGGATTAAATAATCTCTAAGTTTTGATGTTAACAAAAAGGATTAAATCTGTATGGCAAAGTGTCAGTTAAGATCTAACAAGTCTTTATCCGCGTACATTTGTAACTTAATTCTTTAATCGAAAGATTCCCTGAGTGGTCGAGTCCATTCTACCACTGGAAGGATTTCCTTTAACTCAAGTGCCACGTTAGTGGACGAGTGCTTGAATGCTTACTAGTAGACGGAGAAATCCCTTTTAGTAGACGCGAGTTGCTCTCCAATAAAAACATGTCTTACTAAATGCCATATCACAGGACGGAGATCTTAAACAACTCATGGTCTAGCCAGACCAATAAATTAAGTAGACGTAGAATTCTTGCCACGTCAGTGGACGAAGCCTTTAAAGAATTCTTGCTGACCTTACTTTACAATTGCTTCGATGGACGAAGAATTTGAGTTTTGATATCTTATTTAATGCAATCTGAACCATATTGAATTTATTTTAAATGATTGATATTTATTTCAAATATATGATGGTCTTTCTTATTTGTTATTAACGGTTTTATTGTCTTGTTTCTATGAGAGAGACATAGTACATATGAGGAATTGCAAAAAGCAATATAGTACAATGCAAAACGATTTATACCCTGTCACCTTTTACGCTGGAATAGGTGGAATTTGTACAAGGAAGGCAAGACAGTATTTCAAGTTGCATTTGCTCATAGGTGTGCCCATTTCATGCAAGAATATTGTCACATAGTACAATGGCCACGAGCAAGCTGAGTCACAAAGGATATTACATTGTTGATTCTATCCCTAAACGGAAAATTCAAATACAACCGTTGATGATTTTGAAGACTGGAGCAAGGTCTCTATAAATAGAAGACCAAGACTTTTGAAGAAAGAACTTTTGGGCATATACAGAAATCTCAAGAAATATCTTGCGAGCAAAAACATTCTTTTATTCTTTCAGAAAGCAAAAGTCTGTAATATCTTAGTTTGAATATTGCTATAATATTCATCTGATCTTAAACTTTCATATTCTCACACATAGTGAGTTAGAAGATCAAAGAAACCAAAAACTCTTTGTTAGAGGTAGAGCCTGAAGAGGCTTGGTAAGAAATGAATACTTGTGAGCCTGGAGAGGTGTTGAATACTTGCTGTAATCTATCTGGAGAATAATGGAGAAAACCTTCAAGTAGAAGGGACTGGACGTAGCTCTTGGTTGGAAGAGAGTGAACCAAGATAAAACAACTTGCGTGAATCTTCTAATCCCCTATCTCTTTAATTTTACGTATTTATACTAACTGTGGGGATTTGAACTTGAATAATTCACCCCCCCTCTTTGTGTTTGCCTGTGTCAACTTCAATATTTACATATAATTTATTTATTTTTCATCAATCATTTGTCTACATCGAATTGAACTTATTCTTTTGTACATTTTCCTTTTCATTCTTTATCATTATTTTAGATATTATAATTTATTTGTTTTCACTTTTTCTGTTTCCAATACTATATTAATTATCTTATCCATAATTATTCTCCTACATCATGTTTTATCGGCAATTAATAATTAGCCGGCAAATCCAGTGTCGCTAAAAGCATTCCCGACAATTATAGGAAATGCTGGTAAAAACCCAATTAATTGCCGCTAAAAGTCAGAAGTTATAGTGACAATTATTGCCAGTAATTTTAATTGCCATTAAATAGGATTTTTGAATGGCTTTCCAAGCTCATTTACCAGCTTTTTTTATTGCCGCTAACAGTTCTAGCTGACTTTTCCCAACAATTATTATTGCCAAGAAATGTTAAGATTATTTGTCACTCAAATTATGCATGACTTGATTAACAAAAGTTTTAGCGGCAATAATATTTTCAAATAAACTACACTAAAATTCATTTTACAAAAACAAAATATATTTCATTAAATTCACAACAAAAAATAAGAACTATCAAGTGTCAATTGACTTCAGAATTGTCATCAACAAAAGATAAAAAATACACTATTTGAAGCTAATAACTACTGTCATTTTAAGTCTAATGAGTAGTATAATTGCATGCCCATATAAGTAAACAAAAATCGGTTCCACTCTTAACATTAGTGTAAGTGTCAGCATCCAGTTTAGCTATAAGGTTCCTCCTTGTGGATTGTACACCATCACAACCTTCTTCTTGTTGCTACATAATCAACATTAGAATTTCCTAGATATACTCAAGTGCTGCTAAGCCCATTTGCCATTATTACTAGGAACATAGTTTGAAGTGCCACATCGGCTTAATGTCGAATTCATATTCACTTCCCTCAAACTCAATTTCAGGACCTCCACAATTTATGAATAGTGAATGATCTGCAGAGACATAGTGAAATGAATCATTTTATAAGAAAAATAAATAAGCTTAACACAAAATTAGAAAAAGAAATAAGAACAATTTGTCTCATCACATGTTACTTCTAAAAGAAACTATCATAGTTTCATTTACAAAGTCATTCTAGTTTATAAAAGCATGATTGTGATCTACAAAATCTGAGTAGTAGTACTCACACTGGGGTTTTCCCAAACAAGGTAGGTCCATCTTCAAACAGGAAAGTCTACAAGATATAAAGTTAGTTTCAACACATTATTCAAAGCTGAAATAGAACTGATTTGATATAGAATTGAAACTTTACCATAAGTAGGAACTTACGAAGTGCTTGCTGAGGGAGAGTGGCTGGAAGCTAAGTTCCTGTTCAAGTTCAACAATAATGTACCTTTCTTAGTGTTGACAAAGGTGAAATGATTATATAATTTCTAGACAAAAGGAAGCTTATATATCCACGATCTGACAATTAGGTGCAGAAGACTCTGTAAAATTGTTGTAAGATAAATCACTGAAAAAGAACATAGTGAGAATAAATTATAAATTTAATTTCTTCATTATTTGATGAATGCTCAATATTAATTTTCAACTAAACTTGTTTGAGAGGTAGTCAAGTTAGTTGAGTTAGTCATTCAAATGATGCACTATGTAGTATTAGAATGAGAGAGCCTATATAAAGGCATGAGTTCATCATGTAACTTAATCAATTCAGTTTTCTAATTGCTGATAAATGAATATACAGAGAATCAATTTTCCTTAATTCAAGCATGCATCAATGAAAATATAGTCAATATATGAAAAGAAGAATAAATGCACCCACATTAAAACACAAAGAAAAGAAGAATAAATGCACTCACATTAAAACACAAAGAAAAGAAGAATAAATGCACTCACATTAAAACACAAATATCAGCAACAATATATGGGTTTACCTAAAAAAAACATCATCAAGCACACCTTATTGCTATGGCTCCCTCTCCTTAGTTCAAAACTAGAGTAAAGAACTGCAATTGTTTTCATACAAATTAAAGGTCTAATAAATAAATAGGCAACATAATGCAGAGAGTGTTAAGATATAAAACCAAGCATCATATTCATATATATCATGATGGACATAAAATACTTACCATATACAAATCCCATAAGATCTAGCTTGAAAAATGAGATTAGCTTGAAAAATGCTCCAACTAATAGAGACAAAACTATCCTCAAAATCCTGATTTACATAATGTCGTTGAAAAGAATATTATGAAAGTCATAGGTGCAATATGAAGTTGAATAAAAAATATTTAAACCAAGGAATTGCAATCTCTTTCTTTTCAGAGACCTCTTCTTGCTTTAATCAAATAGGTCACAACAAACCCAGAAATGCATGGCATAAATATTTAAACCAAGGATAACTGCTCAATAATATATGGTTGAGATGGAAATTATAATCACCTTAACAGTAATATGCAAATATACTTTCAACCTACCTAACAGTGGGCCTTGATCCATCATTGTTACAGTTATCATACTTCAAATAATCAATACCCTATAGATAAAGCAAAATAGGCATTTGTTTAATAGCAGTTGATATGTTGATACCAAGAAAAAATATGAAGAACAAATGAGCACAATGTTTAATTAATACCCATGATGCAAAAGTACAGTTTCTCGGATGTACATGTGGTTTTATATAAATTCATAATTTTAAATGGGAAGTACATATGAAAGTCACATAACATAAACATATGGATGACCAAATACCTGTTTCTCGGATAATTTATTCTTCAATTTGACAGCCAAAATGATTCCAATTGTTCCATAGTTTAAATACTTTCTAAGTATCACCTATCTCATTCATAATCACTATCATATTCATTGTCATTTCCTCCATCATTATTAGCTTCAACTTCATTTGGACTTGACCTGCCATAACCTTCAGCTGAATGATTTTACTATCTCAACACATATCATCCTGCTATTTTTTAGGATTTAACATTAATTCCTGATTATTGAGGAATTAGGCTAGTAATGTAAGGATAGTGTTACTCTGTTTTTTTTTTTTTTATCAAACAATTGGTGTGCAAAGGTGAAACACACATAAATTGTTGAGAACACCACAGCCTTTTTTTCACATAATCTCTTCAAATATGACTGAAGGAATTCAAACAAACTTGAAGAGATGAAACTAACAAAAACAAAATTATCAGATTCCACACATACAAATGAACACACAAAAATTGAAAACTAAAAATGCACGATCAAGTGTTCTTCGGAGTGCAGAAAGACATAAAATGAACAGAGAGGAACGAGAGGATTGATACTGAACCTCAAGATCAAGTGTTCTTCGAAGTGTAGCTGAAAGACATAAAATGAAGAGAGAGGAACAAAAGGATTGATACCATCGAAGCATTCTTCGAAGCAATCACCAACAGATTGGAGTTTCAGAGCGTTTGGAGTTTGAATTTGAACAAAAGAAATTTCAGGAGAGATGAAAACATTTTTGCGGTCAATTGAATATTTTTACCGGTCATTTATGATAATTGCCTGCATAAAAGGATTTTTTTTACTGGCTAATATGTATTAGTGTTTTTGGGAAATGAATTAGGGACTAATTAGGAACTAATATCCTATTGTCATTAAATAATTACCGCTAAAACCAAATCTCGGTGTAGTGATTGATCCTTAGTTGCTACATCGGTAGTTCGATGTGCAATATGTGCCAATCTCATTCATTATTTTTTAAAAAACATCAAACCTTTCGATTTGCATTAACAAAAAATATATTGATTTCCGAAAAAATCATTATGTATCGTCACTATAGACAATCAAAATATGATTCTTTACACTTTCCAAATCTAAAGCAAATAAACTATTTTTATATATTAAGAGGTACAATTTCATAGGTAATATTAAACTATTTTTTGCAATTACTTTTAACACAAAAGTCGTACATATCAAGTACAACTTCTATTATTTTATAATAAAAGCCAACAAGTGAAGTCGTACATGGTATATATGCCATATAAGACTTATCCCAATCAGGTAATATAACTTGCACCATTTTGGTAATTTGTAAAACAAATTGCACTACCCAAATCAAAAAACCCTTGAACAATATAAAAAAAAATCATAGAAATCAATCTAATCTTAATATTCATTTGATTAATCATGGGATTTAACTTGGATGCATCATTATTATAATATTTTTATATTATCAATTAATAATATATTATCATGTTAATTTTTTTTTAAATAATCATCTTAAAAATAATCGTAATTGATAGTCTAATAAAAAATATATACTAGCAAAATACCAAGATTTGATTCTATATTATATTATAAAATGTATACAATTACACACTGTAGGATTATGATATTATATTATTTTTTATAAATTATAATTGTTTATGAGGTGACTATTTTTGGATTAGAATAACATTATTACAAATAAATTTTGCTTAGAAATACAATTCACTCACGTGATCTACAAAACCAACTTCTTTTAAATAATAAAAAAAAAAAAAAAAATTTAAACACTTGATCTGAAAAGTGGATTGGGTGAAGTTCGAAAAAGTGAAGGTGTCAGTCCAACTGGCGTCTTTGAAGGCACAAGTTCAACTCACGTTTTTGATGTCAGATGATTTATAATAAAAATGCCAACATGTCAAAAAGGACCTCTCATTAATAATTAGTTTCAAAAGGACCCCAAACTGGTATTTAGTTTCTAAAACTACACTAATTGGTCGAAAACCCTAAGAACCAAGTGTGGCCATAACCAGCCAAACTAAACCGAGCACTTAAAGTTTGATTTTGACTTGGAAAAAATGGGTTGCTCAAACTTGACTCATTTATTTAAACTAGACTAACTAAAAACTTCAGCTTAGTTTGCTAGAAAAGAATAAAGCTTGAGTTTTGACTTATTTAGTTCATTTGTAACTTATTTATTTTTATATTTATGAAAATTTGCTTTAAATTATTTTTTTATGTTTACTAATTTAATATTTAATAAAAAATTTAATATTAGATAATAATCTACGAATAGAAATTATATGTTTGACATGTGATAAGTGAAATTCAAAATTTTTAAATTTTAAACTATTATATTTTCATAATGGTGACTTCTAGGGTGAGGGAGCAAACAAGTCCCTCACCCATGAGGGAGCCAAAATAACTGGTTACACTAGGTAACCACAGTGTACTGTTTATAAATTTAAAAATTTAATGGTAAACGTGTAAATATGTTATTTTGCATTTTAATCCCTGGGATGGTGTACGGTCCATGTTACAGTAATGTTGTGTAAATATGTTGACGATGTAGTGTTTCGCCACCATTTTACAGTAATGTTATATGCACAAAGTCTGATGGGCTATAAGACGGCGCACGATGCTTCAATGGCGGAACGGAGCGGTGGCACTGTTTCCTGATGGACCGCGGCGCTTCACTGGTGGCAGATCCGGGTGTGGTGGCTCATGGAGTGGCATGGCGGAGAGAACGGATCTGGTCAACAAATTCGCGATTTGGCGAAAAGCCATGGCGGAACGATGGTGATGATGCGAGAGTAGATTCTCCTCCGGCGAACCCTCCCCCTTACCTTATTGACATGGCTGGTGGCGTAAATCCATTTATCTGTAAAATGGGTCTGGTTGATCCGATTGCAGGTAGGAGGAGACTACCAAACGTTCCTTTCTAGTTAAAGGTCAAATAGAAAATAGTTGGACATCGTAATATCCTGTAGCTTAGTGCCGCGATGGTTGGAGTCACTGACTGTAGTTAGCATACACGTTCTCTATGTCACAGGCTCGATCCTCAACCAATGCAGCTTTTTCCTTTTTATTCTCTTGTTTATTTATAAAATCGGAAACAAAAAATTCGAAGCTGTCGAAGCTGAGATTCGAACACGTTCGCCTTTTGTCGCTGGTTAAGTTACATCGACCACAGCGACGCGCCATATTTGGTGTAGGAACTTGATACTTAATTATATTTAACTTTGAAAGTGTTTGGTATCCATCTTCTTCCTCCAGCCGGGTCAACATGACCCGTTTTCTGCATGATGGGTACATACGTTATCCAGTTCCGACCCAATCATTTTTGGCCATTTTCGCATCTTTTCAACCCATTAACCTTCCATCCTCTCACCAAGAGCAAAGTAAAATTTTCTGTTTGTCCCTTTTTTGGTTAGATCTGAATGTGTTTTTTCATTTCAACCCGTCATCATAGCTACTGAAACACCACCATGCAATAGCACTTCTGAGTTTTGCCACCACAACGACCGTTTTCTCGTCGAACCGCTAGGTACTTTGCCACCAACCAGATGGGACAGAGAATACGAAGGCAGAGACTTTTTTTTTTTTGGAATATACGAATGGACAGACTTGGTCGACATGAAACAACAATTCGCGAAGTGTAGGGGTCAGTATGAAAAAGTTTGATGTAACTAGAAGATCAGGTCATATGCACTTAATCTCAGCCATCAACTTATTTAATAAATAAATCCAATGATTATTTTAGCTCCCTCATGATGAGGGATTTATTTGTACTATTTTATTTCAGTAAATAGAAAATACATAACTTTTGTACTATTTTATTATTTATTTTTAAAACTAATGGCTTTATCCAACAGGGAAACGCTGCCTTTTTATCCTCATTCAGCCGCTGCCTCCCACTATGCTTTTGTTCTGCTTTGAAGAAAAACACAGGAGGCTTCATCTGAAAGAAAAACCCTATCTTTCCCTGCCTTGTAAAACACCCGCAGCTCATGGCAGCCCTTCCCTGCTTCACAACCACCGGACGATGGCCGGTACACAGCTTCCGGACCACAGCGCAGCGGCGCACGACGGCTGGTACTCAGCTTCCCGCTTCCCTCGCACGGTGAGTCTTCCGTTATCTTCCTCTCCCCTCCCTCTTCCCCTCTGCTCTGTCATTTTTTTTGTGAGCTCTGTTATGGTTTGATACTTGATTAATGTTGGCTTATCCTTGATTTGGGAGCAGCAAGCTCTGTTATTTTGCGAGCTCTGTTAATTGATGAAAATAAACTTCATCTGCTAAAATCTTATGATAATTGAATCCAGACTTTACACTTAAGAGAAGTATTAAAAGAGTGAATGGTGAATGGTTGCCAAATGCGGTGGCCGAGTGCTAAATTAAACGACACTAGCTAGCTTCGTTTTAGGTTTGGAAACGACTTTGACTCAAGTCTCAAGCAGGTTGACAACGAAAGGTAAATCAATTATTAAAGAGGGGTGTTGGTGAAGAAAGATCTATATATGATCATGAATTGTTAATTTACTAATTTCAAGATGCTATTTGTTGCAATTTACTTTAAAGTTTAACCTTGTAATTTGAATTTATGTTGTGTGACTTTTTGGTTGTTGAACAATTTAGACTTGGTATGATAATTTGGTTTGAAGTTTTACTTATTGATTGATATGTAACATGCTGATTGATAAATTAAGTCACCCAAAAAAAAAGGCTCCTAAAAAATATATAAGGGTGGATCTCACGGTTTTAATTTTTAATTTTTTGATTTTACAGTTTAACGAAGGGGGAAGAAAGTAGACATTAAATTAAATATTAATGTTTATTTTACATGAAAATGTTAATGTTTATGAACTTTATCTTCGACATATTATCATAACATTTCATCTTTATCAGGATTGGTCTCAACTCTCAAGAATTGAGTTTCTCCACTGTACTCTGTAGTTGTTGTCTCTTTCTGGAAATGAATACCCTTTGCTCCTCTGCATCTATGCTTCAGGGTTCTTCCCTTCACGTTCCCAAGTCACCGTTCTCTAAATGTCGCACAGTTCGCAGGGAGGTCACCAAGGCCTCCGTTGCCGTCGAGCAACAAACACAGCAGACTAAGGTTGCACTCATTAGAATCGGTACCAGAGGAAGGTATTCTTTTTCCTCCATTTTCTGCTTCTGGGGTCTTCTTACAATGCCCCCTTTTTCTCTCCTTTAGCTCAATCGTACACAAAACTTACTTTTTGACCCTTTATTTCAAGTGGGGTGTTCGCCATATTGCTGGTTTATAGGCTTAAGCTCTGTTGCTCCTACTTTTGTTGGATTACTATGTAAAATGTGTGAACATTTTCATTAACAAACGGCGTAAAGACTTTGTCCTTATATTAGGATAGATCATGCAATTACTTATCCCCTGGATGCAATGTTTGATGGTACTTTTTATTTTCTTTGGTGTTTTGTTTGAATTCTTTCAATTGGATTCAAACTCCATTTGGTGATTGTAGTATTGTTAAACCATGTCATTCCATGGGGAAAACAACTATGATGCAATGTCATGAATATTTAGTTAGTGTTTGGCCCAACCTTTTTCTCTAAGGCCAAACACTTTTAAGGGAAAGAAAGGTCTTTAAAAAAAGGAGCTTTTTTAATGAACAAAAATAACAATTAAGGAGCTCTAAAAAAAGCTACTCCCAACAGCTTTTTTCTAGCTTACACGGAGCTTCACTTGTTTTACCCCCTCTTTGATCCCAGCTTTAATAAGCCGGTTGAACCCTGTAGCAGCTTTTGAAATGGATGATTCAGATTAATATTTAGTTTTCTTTATTAGCAAAAGCCAATCGTGTCTTTGTGGAGATGTGGAATGTTTGCAGTGCTTTGATGGGATGCATTCGGTAGGAGTGCAATGCCAAAAACTACTATGGAAAAATCTATCCATATGCATATGTTTTCAGGAAAAAAAAATGTTCTTGTTGGATTTATATATAATTTACTATCAGAGCCTTCAGCACAATTAACTATATAGATATTATTAGAGAGATTGGAACGCTTCAATTTCTTAAAGGAAATTTAGAAAAGTATAAATGAACTAGTGGTTGCAATGTTTATAATAATCTTGGTAGACTTGACTTAGGTTGACTTCATACCCATTTAAACCTTAGAGATATTTGATTTTGAAGTTACTCTTTGAAAAAAAAAAACTGTCTTTTCTTTTTACGAAATTTTTATATTTATTTCTTTCCCGATTTGTTATTAACTAGATGATTAGGCATACTTTGGCTATTGGTTTAACAAATTTCTCAGATTCATACTTCTATTTTGGGTTATTTATATATATTTTTTGTTGTAGAGTAGTCCACTAGCTCTAGCTCAGGCATATGAGACCAGAGACAAATTGATGGCATCACACTCAGAGCTAGCTGAAGAGGGGGCTATTCAAATTGTAATAATAAAAACAACAGGTGACAAAATACTCTCACAACCACTTGCAGACATAGGTGGGAAGGGCTTGTTCACCAAAGAAATAGATGAGGCACTCTTAAACAGTGAAATCGACATTGCTGTGCATTCAATGAAGGATGTTCCTACTTACTTACCCGATAAAACAATTCTACCATGCAACCTCGTGCGTGAGGACGTAAGAGATGCATTTATATCCTTGAATGCAACTTCGCTAGCTAATATGCCATCCGGAAGTATTGTTGGGACTGCTTCACTAAGACGAAAATCACAAATACTCCACCGATATCCATCTCTAAATGTAAGCTGGTGTTTTCTTTTACTCATTATAATAACAGCCTAAAACCACAAAATTACTGTTTCCTGTACTTATTTTACTAAATTATATCTAGTAGATGACTTAAATGGATGACATCCTATTATCAGAATTCAAATTGCTTTTGCTGATTGCAGGATGTTATCAAAGTTGTCATTATATGCAAAAGTATTATTTGGTTTTGACTTTTGAGATGATCACTATTCCCTATTTTGCTCCTGTTGTAATGTCAATGTTGTAGTTTTTATTGTTGTTGTTATTCTATGTCTCAGGGGGGTTTGATCTCATGGGTCTTTTCAACATGGCAACCATAATGTTAAAAATAGAAAGTTATGGTTAATGGTAGTCATTTGAGTTTGAACCTCTATTGCATGTGCTCATGTGGGTGTCAACAAGGTGTTAGCATTGCATGTATTGCTGACTTGAAACATAATACATATATCAGATTTTCAAAATCATACCATATTTCTTATAGGTGGCTTTGTGTGTGATCAAAACATTCAATACAATCATTTGTGGATGATTGAATTAAGCAGACATTAATAACTATGCCTGATTTATCACCTATATTGGCGTGGTGGACCTGTGAATATAAAGTAATAGACAGTGCCATCCATGAGAGTCTTACTCTCAGATTATGAGCATTGCCTGTGTCTTTCTTTAAAGTTGTGCCTTCTTTTAATGCCGTGGTCTCTAGCAATTTCCAATGACTTCCTTCTGTATGAATGTTGTTGTCTTTCTTGAAACATTTCCTTTTACTGTCCATGTTGCTAAATTGTTCTTGTGCTACTGCATTTGTGACATTTGAGTTTTGTGGACAGCTGATTAATTCTTCTTGATTTTTATTTGACCTTATAGTTTTTAATCTCAGGTGCAAGAAAATTTCCGTGGCAATGTTCAAACAAGGTTGAGAAAACTCCATGAGGGGGTTGTCCAAGCTACACTATTGGCATTAGCTGGACTCAAACGCTTAAACATGACAGAAAATGTGACTTCAATCCTATCAATTGATGATATGCTTCCAGCTGTTGCCCAAGGTGCGATTGGAATAGCCTGCAGAAGTAATGATGATAAAATGGTGGGTGTTTAACTATAGTGCACCATTTTGTCAGACTTGTTGGTTTTTTGGTCATGTTAGATCCACATTCCTACTCAAACCATAAAAAAAAAACTGATTTATATTGAGAATCTGAAGTATTTCTACTTAATGAGAGAAGATTAGATTGCGTCTTTGGTTCTTTAGTCATCGTTTCTCAATTTCTACGACTTTTTGGTTGGCTGGTTTCTGCAGGCAGAATACATTGCTTCATTGAATCATGAAGAAACAAGACTAGCAGTTGTGTGTGAAAGGGCCTTCCTTCAGACTTTGGATGGGTCTTGCCGCACTCCTATTGCAGGGTATGCTTTTAGAAATGAGGATGGGAATTGCTTGTTTAGAGGATTAGTTGCTTCCCCTGATGGAACCCGCGGTATGAACATATTTGTTATGGATTCATCATATGTGACTCTATGTAGTTTCTAATTCTCAAGTAACTATTCTTTAAGCTTTCCTGCAATTCTCTTTGACTGCAGTGCTAGAGACATCAAGGGTTGGTCCATATGCTGTTGATGATATGATTGACATGGGCAAGGATGCTGGCAAGGAGCTTCTTTCTCGTGCGGGACCTGGCTTTTTCAGTAGTTAGCAACATATCAAAGTTCCACTGTTATGAAGTTTTAATGGTCAGCTTTTAGGCAGAACTGCATCCTGAGTTAGTTCATTCTTTCATCTGTTGTAACTTTAAAGTAGATTAAATGTTTAAGTGAATTTGGAATAGTGACCTTCTCATCAGGTCAAATTGTTGTATGTTAAGGTTGTAATGCCAATTTTTTTGATGATGTGTACGATTCTCGCGGTTGTAAAGTCTGATTATTCATGATAAAAGCCTAAATCACAGGCTTGAGTGTTTCTCAAATTGTATTATATATTTTTATTGCTTTATTTCCTAAATCATATTTTTGCATATAATGACAACTTTGATAACATCCTGCAATCAGCAAAGGCAATTTGAATTCTTATAAGAGGAAGTCATCCATTTAAGTCATCTACTGATTATAAAAAAAAAAAGTCATCTACTAGATCCAATTTAGTAAAATAAGTACAGGAAACAATAATTTTGTGGTTTTAGGCTGTTATTATAATGAGTAAAAGAGAACACCAACATACATTTAGAGATGGATATCGGTGGAGTATTTGTGATTTTCGTCTTAGTGAAGCAGTCCCAACAACACTTCTGGGGGGCAGATCAGCTAGCGAAGTTGCATTCAAGGATATAAATGCATCTCTTACGTCCTCACGCTGGAGGTTGCATGGTAGAATTGTTTTATCGGGTAAGTAAGTAGGAACATCCTTCATTGAATGCACAACAATGTCGATTTCACTGTTTAAGAGTGCCTCATCTATTTCTTTGGTGAACAAGCCCTTCCCACCTATGTTTGCAAGTGGTTGGGAGAGTATTTTGTCACCTGTTGTTTTTATTATTACAATCTAAATAGCCCCCTCTTCAGCTAGCTCTGAGTGTGATGCCATCAGTTTGTCTCTAGTCTCATATGCCTGAGCTAGAGCTAGTGGACTGCTCTACAACAAAAAATATATATAAATAACCCAAAATAGATGTATTAGTCTGAGAAATTTGTTAAATCGGTAGCCAAAGAATGCCTAATCATCTAGTTAATAACAAATTGGGAAAGAAATAAATATAAAAGTTTCGTTAAAGAAGAAAAGACAGATTTTTTTTTTCCTTCAAAGAGTCATTTCAAAATCAAATATCTCTAAAGTTTAAATGGGTATGAAGTCAACCCAAGTCAAGTCTACCAAGATTATTACAAACATTGCAACCACTAGTGCATTTATACTTTTCTGGATTTTCCTTTAAGAAATTGAAGCGTTCCAATCTCTCTATGCATATGGATTATCTATATAGTTAATTGTCATGAAGGTACTGATAGTAAATTATCTATAAATCCAACAAGAACATTTTTTCTGAAAACTTATGCATATGGATAGAATTTTCCGTAGTAGTTTTTGGCATTGCACTCCTACCGAATGCATCTCATCAAAGCACCGCAAACAATGCACATCTCCACAAAGACACGATTGGCTTTTGCTAATAAAGAGAACTAAATAATCTGAATCATCCATTTCAAAAGATGCTACAGGGTTCAACCGGCTTATTAAAGCTGGGATCGAAGAGGGGGTAAAACAAGTGAAGCTTCGTGTAAGCTAGAAAAAAGCTGTTGGGAGTAGCATTTTTTAGAGCTCCTTAATTGTTATTTTTGTTCGTTAATGAAGCTCCTTTTTTTAAAGACCTTTCCCTTAAAAGTGTTTGGCCTAGGAGAAAAAAAAGCTGGGCCAAACACTAACTAAATATTCATGACATTGCATAATAGATGTTTTCCCCATGGAATGACATGGTTTAACAATACTACAATCACCAAATGGAGTTTGAACCTATAACATCTGTGGTTTTACGACTTTGTTTATTCGTTAATGACTATGTTTAAGACCTTGAATAGATATCTAATATGTATGTCTAGGTATATGAAACCTTGCATGAAAAGTACGCAAGTGAGCGGCGTTGAATCGGATGAAGTAAGAAAACTAGGGTTGCTGAGCACACTGGCACGCTTGGGCATGCAATTTCTGGCGCTTAAGCGCCAACACGCTTGAGCATGGCTAGTAGCGCGCTTGAGCGTGGTGAGTCAACCAGACAAGGATGGGACGGCAAGGACATGTGTCAAGCAGGGGACACGTACGTGGCACGATGGAGCGGTTTCTTCTGGACGAAGTACCCTCGCACGCTCGAGTGCGAGCTGTTGGGCGCTTGAGCGCCATCACGCTTGAGCGTGGGTTTTCCTGCGCTTGAGTGTGGTCAGTGAGTTGGCCAAAAATAAAAAGATAGAGAATAGAGATAGAGAGTTGAGCTTCCAGCCCATTTTCCGACTCTATCGTTCGCCCTAACTCAATTCCGAATACACTGTTGAGATCGTAGCAGCGATATCTTCTTAACACTAGCCTTATTTCTTTGCTTTGGCTAAGGTAAATTAACCTATGTCCATTTTATGTCAAAATGCCTTCGGCGACGATATTAATGTTATCTTTCAATTCGTATATCGGTTTTCAATTCCGTCTTCAGATTAGGGTTACTCGTAACGTGTGCTTCACAATGATGTATTCAGGTGAATTTTTGGAGCACCAGGGGTGCTACTTTTGGACGTGGCAGATTCATGGACCTTAGGGAAGTGTCAGTTTCGTTGCTTCAGAGTTAGCTCACTAGTGCAAAATATTCATTTAACATCGAGGTTTTAACATCGGTTTTATAAAAACCGATGTGAAAAAGGAGGCGGTGGCATTTTTGAAATTAAACTAAAGTATTTTAACATCGGTTATAATAAAAACCGATGTTATAAATTATTTAACATCGGTTTTTATAAAAACCGATGTGGAAAAGTGAAACCAAAAACAAATTTTTTTCTCAGACATAATATTAGACATCGGTTTTATTATAACCGATGTGGAAAAGTGAAACAAAAAACAAATTTTTTTTTATCAAACATAAGATTAGACATCGGTTTTAGTAAAACCGATGTGGAATATACTATAGACATCGGTTTTATGCTAACCGATGTGGAAAATTGAAAAAAAAAAACAAAAAAATTTAATCAGCCTTAATATTACACATCGGTTTTGTTAATAACCGGTGTGGAAAATGTTTTAACATCGGTTTTTGTTGTAACCGATGTGTATTGTCAGTTTTATTTCATTTTTCGCGCTGAATGCTTACTCTGCTTCCCACACTCAGATCACCCAAACCCTTTCCCCTTCCCTCTCCTTTTCACACTCAGACCACCCAAACCATTTCCTCTCACCGCCGCGCTGTATCCACCACCACTCTCCTCCATTTCCTGTCACTGACGACCGCAACGCATCCACCACCACTCTGCTCTCCATTTCCTCCGAACCCTTTCCATTCGCGCGCTTCTCCCCATTTGGCCTCCCACTCTCCCCCTTCGCCCCATCACCGCCACCACCCCTCCTCCCTCCTCCGGCCACTATTCGCGTTGGCAATGCCACCACCAAGGTAAGTTTAACCTCCCTTTCTTTCTCTCCCCACCGTGCACAACCCCCTCCCCATCTCCCTGTTTTTCTCCCTGGTTCTGACTTCTTTGGTTTGTGTTTTCAGCTCTCCCCCATTCTTTGCAATATTGGTGACTGATTGTGGCTTCAATCGGTAAGCTTCCATTTCTCTTTTATTTGCTAAACCCTAAACCCTAAATTCTCTATTGCTTCCACTTCCTTGCTATCATATTCTATTCTGTCAAATTACTGAATTGTTGTTGTGTGGGTTTTGATCAGTACATTGATGTTTGCAACAACTTGTTTATATGTTGTGTCAGTATCTATCAGTTAGGTGTAATGTATATAAACATGAGTCAGTGTCAATGTGAATTTGGGCTGGTTGCACATTTGAAAAATTGAGTTTATAATTGAATATTTGATTAGAAATGAGACTGCAGTAGCTTATGTCATTGATTTATTTTTATTTATTTTATTTTGATGTTCAAATAAGTTGTTTTTTGTATTATATTAAAACCAAATTTACCTATAATATACATATCTGGCTAGAATACTTGAAAAGTGATTTGAATATTGAATTTGTTGCTGTGAGCGGCGGATACACGCGAAACCCGCTAACTATATTTGGTACATCAAAAATTGTTAAAGTATTATTAGGATGCTGAAGTAAATTACATTATGCTATATTGTTAAAGCCTTAGTTTCCCGTTTGAGATGCAATATTAATGAGCACACGTGTACCTGCTTAAGGTACTTGTATAGCTCATTATATTGGATCTTGAATTGTCCAAGTTGGACAGTTTGGGAAAAAACTTTTTCTTCATTCAGTTAAAATAGTTATTCATTGATTCTCATGTTATATACCTGATGAAAGTTCGGATTGGTACATTTCCTTTCGTTCTCCGGGTGCATACTTTATCGTGGTGGATGGCATCGCGTTCAAGTCGTGTACGTCGGAGACCGAAGGGAAATGCTGCCGAAATTTTGTCGAGTATGAGCATGAGAGTTAAGGACTAACTGTTAACCGAATGTTGAAAAAGTTTCTTCTCGAATGGGATAGGGCCATACCCTATCATAAGAAGTAGTTGATGAAGATGTTGGACTAAGTATGAAGTTAATGTTTTAGTCATGGAGCGCGGTTGGATGAATGCTAGACGGACAAGTGATGAGTATGAGAATGGAGTGGAAGATTTTCTACAATTTGCAAAAACAAATGCTCCTGATAGTAGTGACGGAAGGTTTTGTTGTCCTTGTGTTAACTGTTTGAATGAGAGATGACTAGAAGCTAACGAGATACGGGATCATCTTATTTGTGAGGGGATTTGCAAGAGTTATACAATATGGATATGTCATGGTGAATCGTTAGACAGGCCAAGGGTGTCGGATAGAGAGGAAGTTGATGACGTAGATATGGACGATGGACTAGAGGACATGATCCGTGATATTGGGCAAGAGTCCTTTCGGCGAGCACATGTGTATGATACTTTGTGCAGTGATGCGGAAGTGGCTTTGTATCCGGGGTGCACTAATTTCACACGGTTGTCAGCGGTGTTAAGATTGTTCAATGTGAAGGCGAGAAATGGGTGGAGCGATAAAAGCTTTACCGAATTGCTTGAGTTGTTGAAAGACATGCTTCCAGAAGGTAACACATTACCATCCCGAAACTATGAGGCGAAGAAGATATTGTGTCCGATGGATATGGAGTATAAGAAAATACACGCTTGCCCCAATGATTGCATATTGTACAGGAAAGAGTTTGAAGAGATGCACGAGTGCCCCAGGTGTGGGGTATCACGATACAAAGTGAAGGATGATGATTCTAGTTGTGATGCGGTCACCAAGGGTCCTCCTGCGAAGGTGTTATGGTATCTTCCAGTAATTCCGCGGTTCAAGCGATTGTTTGCTAATGAAAAGGATGCAAAGAATATTAGATGACATGCAGATGAGAGGAAATGTGATGGACAGTTTTGTCATCCGGCTGATTCTTTGCAGTGGAAGAGAATTGATAGTTTATTTCCGGAGTTTGGCAATGATCCCAAAAACCTCAGGCTTGGACTTGCTACCGATGGAATGAATCCATATGGAAACTTAAGTAGTATTCATAGTTCATGGCCTGTTCTCCTGGTAATTTACAACCTATCTCCATGGTTCATCTTCACACCAACGCCACAGGGATGTTGCTGCAGATAGAGAACGGCTAAAACAGGAGATTGCAGCTGAGCTTAGACAGGAGATGACCCAGCAGTTTAACCAGCAGATGGCAATAATGGCTGCTATGTCCCAACAATTCACAAGTGTCCAACCCTCTGTCCATGTGAGCACTAAGGGCTCATGTGATCATCCTCATCAGCCTGATGATGATGATGATGATGATGATGATGATGATGATGATGACGCCCCTGATAGGTGTGAGTTGAATGTTGATGATCATCATGATATTCTGCCTAAAAGGTTAGATCCAGGAAGACCAGAGAAATCTGCTCCTGCCAAGGTATTCATTTGACCATTCAATTAATTACGAATGAAATAACTTAACTGTGATTACTAATGTATATCGTTTTTGTTGTTTAGGGGAACGACAAAGGGGATCCTGGTGATGTTTTTCAACGTCTTGCTATAAAGCTTGTCACCATGGAGGTTGATGCAGCTTTGGTAAGGTTGGAACATGATGGCAGGGCGGATGACGATCTGTATATCCCAAAGAAGGAACTTATGGAGATGGCGCTCGACCATGAAATGGCTAGTGCTCACCACATCTCGTTATGGTGCACGTAAGTATATTTTATTTATAAGTTAAATAATTAAATTTTAAATACTATGATAATTAACATGTTTTATCAATATATTAGGTATCTGCATCGCATGTTAGCTAATCAGGGCAACCTCACCCTTTATGGGTTCATTGACCCCATGCTCATTCAGGGTGATGTTCTCCTAGCATCAGAAGACCCGGTCGCCACCATACGTGATATAGTTGCCCGAGACCATCATCAGTTCTACCTTGCGCCTTATCTTTATAAGTAAGTACCAGTTATTTAATTATAACTATATATGACTTAGTCACTAATTGTTCCGCAAATGCAGGCGACATTGGCAGTTGTTGATCTTGTGCCGTCGTGTGAATGTCGTGGTCTTCTTCTGCTCGATGGGCCATAGGCCGGCGAATGAACTGAAGAACATCATGGAAACGTAAGCATTAAAATAAGTTAGAATCAGTAATGAAGTTGTTTTAATTATCTGAAATCTATTAGATATACTTTAATTAATGTTTATTTTCTTATGATAGCTCTATTGATGCAAGCCGCATGCTGTGTGGTGAAAGGCGTCGGCCTATTAGATGGATCATTCCTAACGTAAGATATTTATTAGTTCAAACGCGTCAAGCGCAGTGGGTATAATTATTGATTTCTATTTAATTTCTCATATTCTAACTGGGTTTCATTTGTACGTAATCTCATAGACAACGTGGATCATGGGAATGTGGATATTATGTGATGAAGTGGATGGTCGAAATATCTCCTCCGGTATCACTGAAAGATGGCAGGAGGTAAATGCTAATTGGTAACAATTAGTTGTAACAATTATATATAGATTCGTTATATGTTTAATTTTAGTTTATTACTTAAAAGATATAATCTTATGTCCAATTAAACTTGCAGATATTCAACAATCCGACTCCACTCTCTGATGCCGACATAAAAAACATAAGGATACGTTGGGCAACTTTCTTTCTTGAAGTGTACCAACAATAGTTTGTATGTAGTTAGTATATAAACGCAAGTGTACTAGCTGTAGTGTACTTTTGACTGATATATGTTTTGACATGAAATCTATAATATATCATATGTAGCTTGTGGGTTTCTAATTATCTTTGTTGTCTGAATGTAATTGAATATATTTATTGTTAGTAATCTTTTAATTTAGTGTTTTTTGGTTGTACAAACCTGATTCTGTTGAGAATATTTGATTCTGTATTGATCTGGATTACTGAAACAGAGGAAAGGACTGTCAATACTGAAAAGGATGGATTTTTTAAAAAAAAAACACAAATTCACATCGGTTTCTGAAAAAACCGATGTGATAACCCCAATTTTCCACATCGGTTTCTGAAAAAACCGATGTGGTAACCCCACTTTCCACATCGGTTATTTTAAAAACCGATGTGGAATTTGCTGTTTTTAACATCGGTTTTTAAAATAACCGATGTGGAAAGTGGGGTTACCACATCGGTTTTTTCAGAAACCGATGTGGAAAGTCCTGAAAAGGATTTTATGGCTTGCTGAACCAGACTTTTTTACATCGGTTTTAAAACCGATGTGAAAAGTGGCAATAAACCACATCGGCCTTTTCAACATCAGTTTGAAAACCGATGTGAAAAGCCAAAAAAAACCGATGTGAAATCCCTTTTCTGCACTAGTGGCTATACACATCTCAGGTGGGAGAAAGGAACCCTCTAACGTCGGAAATGGCTAAGTAGCATTTTATTCAATAATGGCGTAGTGCGGGCCAAACCCTACTAGTGGGCGAATAATTGACAGTATCAATATCACATTGGGGACTACTCAGTGGTACCAATGATGATATGGAGATTGTAGGCTTATTGCCGTTAAGATAAATTTAAGATATTCAAGGTTGCATGATTTTGCCTATTGAGCTGCTTGTTGTGTGCTGTTTGGATGAAGATGCTATATTTGAGGAATTATATTTATTTAAAACATTTTATTATTATTATTTTTTTAATATTAACATGCTTAGTGTGATAATATGCTTTGCCTGCTATAATGTGCTTAGTTGGTTCCTAGGCATTGATATATGATATTTTGGAGCGATGCATGTTGGGGAGCGTATGACGTATCACTTAGTTGTGCCTAACCTAATTAATTAAATATTCTATTTATGATGAGATTGATGATATAATTTGACTCGATATTTTATATGAGATGGTGATGGAAGGTTGAGGCACTAGGCTATGATCCGATACGAGTCGGTGAGACTCATATAGATGCATTGTGTTGATCACAAACGTGTGAATGGAACACACGAGGTCACAGTATCCGATTATGGATATCGGAGTCACGGGTAAGTTCCCTGTGGGCGATGAGGTTCGAGGAAGACTACCGTGAGTCCTTGCCTAGTTGAGCCAACAGGCAGTATAGTTATCCCCTAACAGGAATTGGGGATAGTCTCATTTGCTGAATGAGCACCCTACAGGGAATAGGGGTGTGCACCAATGCAAACACATGCGGATGCTCTGCTTGGATAACTGACTTATATCCCTAATCAAACGAAGCATGTGTGATAGGATTAGGTGGTAGCCATGTTAGCATACAGGATCAGTTGCATGAGTGTGAAGGGAAGAGGAATATTTTCTACTTCGAGGATGATTGTTATATCTACGTGTGGATATCATGTGATGCATGTCCGTGTGTTGTTATTGTTTATATGCTATGTACCATTTTCCATATTTTATGGTAGATAGTTTCTTATCTCCTTTTCTTTTCTTCAGTGTTCGTCTTTTCTATCTTTGCGCATACAGACCTAGACATTACCGGTGGCGCACATGGATCACCCATGGATGGCGGATCCAGCTAGAGCTGTCAAAGGGGCTGAATTTTGTGGGCCAGACCCCCTAAAACCCTATATTGAGCCCTGTTATAATTAAGCCCACTTGAAGAAAGGCCTGTTTAACCCTGACCCAACACAACCCCCTTATTGAATGGGCTACAATCCTTAGGGCTTAAGGGTTTATGGGTCAGCCCCGTGATTGCCAAAAAACAAGATGTCCTTCTAACATTTTTTCCATTTTCGATCAGCTGAGAGAGGTGGTCTCCTTCTATCAAGATGTCAAGATGAACCCTAAATTTTTGAGTCGTTTTTCCCCAAATCGGAAACGTTTACCAGCGAAATTCACAAAAATACCAACGCTGAACCCAAAATTACAAGAACCCTAGCTTCATATCAATTTTAGTGAGCTGCTTTTTTTATTTCATACTCTCAACTCTCGATTTCGCTCTCTCAACTCAGGTACATGTTATTTTCTGCTGGTATTTGGATACCCAGTAATGGGTTCGGGTTTGACGCATCTTGTTGTTGTTGTTCTTCAAATGTTTAAGATTTCTTTTCTCAAATCATCTATTTGATCCTTATTGAATGCTTTTCCCTCTCACTATCTCAGATCTCACATCTCATACCATTATTCTTTGGATTTGGATTTTTAAGGAAAGGATCGAAGGGTTTCAGAGTGCTTCTGGAAAGAGGTATTATATTTTATTTTATTTTTGTATATGTTGTGACAGTAATTTTCTGTATATGGATGAATTTCCTTCATTTGAGTCAGTGTTAAGAGAATATCATACAATCCAAGTGCTGCTTCTGAATTCTGATGTGTCTTTTGTTAAGGGTGGTGAACTTCTGAGATAACGTTTAGGTGTTATTATGTTTCAGAAGATGTTTCTTAAGTGTTATATTTCAGCTTTGGGTGGTCTAGGACTAGGACTTAAATCCTTAACCTTATTGAGTAGCTTAAAGATGTGCAGGCTCTAGAACTAAAATACTTTAGGTATAGTGCAAACAAGTCTTAGTTTATCTCTGATAAGTTTGTCTGTATTGCTCCCATCTTGTTCACTGTTTGAAATAGTCAGTTACATTGGGTTTGACTTTAGGGAATTAAAAATCATATTAATTCTTGATATTACAAGCATTGATTGTATTTGTCCTTTATGCCAATTATCGTTTCTAGGATCATGGAAAACCAATGTGGCTAACATATTACAATATGATTGATTTTTATCATTTCACGAGCTAAACATCACTTCCAATGTGACTTGTGAGTTGCAACTTGCAATGCACCTTGCTGCATCCTCAATTTTCTGTGTAACTTGCTGCATCCTCGTAGCTGGTTTTGCTCATAATTATGTGTTAGATACATTTTCCTTGTGGCTCATATGCTTGCAAATGTACTTACAAGAGCAGGGTGTTATAAATTCTTGTGAAGCTTTGGATTTTGAGTTTGACTAATTTCCACTAAGTAATCAAATTTCTGAGGATGTTCTATCAGTATTAACAGTTTTTGTTTTTGTTTTTTGTTTGTTTTTTTTTTCAGTTTTGCTTATTGACCCCAAAATGGCTGCAACACAGATTGTGTTCTCATCCACCATTTCTACAGCTTTCACAGGGTCCATCACAAAACAATCCTCTGTGAGTTTCACCTCCTTGAGCTCAACCTCAAAGTACCTAGCAAATTTTTCCCAACAAACCTGGTGTAATTAGCACTATATTGAATTGTCTAAACATTATATCATATGTAAGTCTATAATTATGTGACTGTGATTTGAACTATTAATTTAACCAATTTTTTGCAGTGCTGGATACTTTTTTTAGATATTTTGTATATAAGTTATGATAGATACGTTATTTAAATCAATTGTATATAAGTTATGATAGATACGTTATTTAAATAAGAAAGCTAGGAAGATATAAAAATATTAGAAAAATAAGCATTGAATGGTGACATGAAAAAAAGGGAGAGAAACAGCAAGACATATAAAATTAGAACTTGGTTTTGAGAAAGTCAATGCATTACACAACAACTACAAAATCCACCTGCACATTAGCCCCGGTTACAATGTTGGGCTTGTCATAAGGCTTCCCTTCTGATTTCCTCTTTATCTGCCATTTCCTTTTAAAAGCTAGACCTGCCAACATTATTGCCTCTGATGACCCCACAGTTCCCACTCCTATAGCAGTTTCTAAGAGATCATCTAGGATATTCTAAAATATTCTAAGATATAATAATAGTACTATAAGATATTTCTCATATATTCTAACAAGAAAGATAGGGGTGTTTGATTGGTTTTCATTTTCAGCTGATATATTTCCATCAATATTTTTGTTTGTTGTAATGTATAGGAAATATAAAATTATATTATGGAGCCTCCAAATCAAAGTATGAATGTAGAAGATGAAGTTGTTTTTGAAACACCCGCTGCTTTTTCTGCAAATACTGAGTCAACTAGAAAAGAAACTTCAACTGTTTGGAAGTTTTTTACAAAAAGTGGCAAAGATAAGGATGGTGTTGAAAGGGCTACTTGTAAGTATTGTGAACGTGATTATGTAGTTGGTAAAAATCCCAAGACTAAAACAAATTATGGCACTTCACATTTAAGTCGTCATATTCCAGTTTGTAAAGGGATTTTGAGCTCAAATCTGAATTTGGATGATGTGTTGTTGTTTAACCAGAAATCCAGCGCTAGAAAGATTAGTCAAAAAACCTATCGTGAGTTGCTTGCTGAAGCTATAATTCAACATGACCTTCCTTTTAATTTTGTTGAATATGACAAGATCAGAGAATTGATTAATTATTTGAACCCAGATGTTAAGATGCACTCTAGGAACACAGTTGTATCAGATATTCAAAAGATTTATACTAGAGAGAAGGAGAAACTTAAGCAAGTTTTCTCCGAAATTCCTAATAGAGTGTGTTTAACTTCTGATGTGTGGACAGCCTCTACTACTGAAGGATATATTTGTTTGACTGCACACTTTGTTGATGAAAAATGGAAATTAGTTAGTAAAATCCTTAATTTCTGTCGGATGAAGCCTCCTCACACTGGATCTGAATTAGAAGCTGTCATATATGATTGCTTGAGACATTGGGGGATTGATAAGAAATTGTTTTCTATTACTTTGGATAATGCTTCAGCTAATACCAGTATGAAAGGCATTCTTAAAGCTCATCTTTGTTTGCAAAAGAGTTTGTTGTGTGATGGTGAGTTTTTTCATGTGCGTTGTTCTGCTCATATTCTTAATATTATTGTTCAAGAGGGTTTGCAAGTGACTAGTAAAGCGCTTCAAAAAATCAGAGAGAGTGTTAAGTATGTGAGAGGATCAGACGGGAGGATGTTAAAATTCCAGGATTGTGTGAAACAAGCAGGCATTGATCCAAGTATTGGTTTAAGATTGGATGTGTCAACTAGGTGGAATTCAACATATTTGATGCTTGAAAGTGCAATCAAATATGAAAAGGCTTTTGATATTCTGAGGGTATTAGATTCAAATTATATGCATTGTCCATTGGATGAAGAATGGAAAAGGGGAGAGAAAATATGTGAATTTTTAGAACCATTTTATGAGACTACAAACATGATATCTGGTTCATCCTACCCGACGTCTAACTTATACTTTTATCAAATTTGGAAGATTGAAAGCATGTTAGATGAAAACTTGAAAAATGATGACAATGTAATAAAGGAAATGTCTACAAAAAGTTTGATAAATATTGGAAGGAGTATAGTGTGGTCTTGGCTTTTGGAGCTATCCTCGACCGTCGCTTCAAACTTGCATTTGTACTCTTTTGCTATACAAAGCTTGATCCGACAACCTCTAAGGATAAGGTTAAAAATGTGAGAGAAAAGTTTGAGAAGCTTTATGGAGAATATGATTTGAATGCAACAAGTGCTTCTCAATCTCAACCACTTAGTGAACCTTATATGTCAAGTCAAGAAGGAAGTAAGCACAAGAGAACAAAAGTATTCAAAGTATGCTTTTCAATACTAAGTCTTTATTTGTATCTTACTTCCATTCTTGTTTCATTTAAGTAATTAATGTATTATATTTTGCAGGAGTTTCAAAAGTTTCAGGATGAAACTACATCTGATGTTGGGAAGAGTGAATTGGATCTTTACTTAGAAGAAAAAGTACTTGTTTATCAGAAGAATGAGGATTTGGATGTATTGGATTATTGGAAGACTAATGAAAAAAAATTTCCCACCCTTGCTATGATGGCACGAGATTTGCTAAGTATTCCGATTACTACAGTGGCATCTGAATCCGCTTTCAATATCGGTGGATGTGTTCTAACTAAATACAGAAGTTCCACCCTTCCCGAACATGTCCAGATGCTTATTTGTGCTAGAAATTGGTTGCACGGTTTTGTTTTGAATCCTAATGGTAATAATTTGCTATTTATATCGTATTTACTACAAGTTAATTATTTTGAGATTGATTATCTAATTATGTCTTGATTGGTTGAGTTTTAGATGAAGATGTTTGTAAACTTATTTGTGATGGGACCGCAGTAGCAGAGTCAAATGTGCATCAAGATGATATTGGAGACTTATGTTAGGTTAGTTTTAATTCCTATGCTTGTGGTATTGATTAATTGTTCACGGTCACAGTACATTTGAATCTGGATAGTACTGATTAATTACTACTATTCTGCAGGTATCAAGGAGTGTGGCTCATAACTCGTTGTGGTTCACTTTTCAAAAATGCCTATAACCTTCATGATTGGAGTTTGTGCATATCCATCCTCATTCTCATGGGAGTAATTGCCCAGGCAATAGCATTGTTCTATATGGTCATTGGCCTGAATTCATGCAAGTTGCAATTGACATTTGACATCCTCATATTATGTTTGTAGACCTTATGTCATGTCATAGTTGAATATCTATAGCTAGTATTTTTGTGTCTGTATTCTAGTAATGTAATTAATGCCTTTTTCTAAGCTTTCTAATTTTTATTTCATTCAAATTAGTAGTTCAGTGATTGAATCTGTTTCCTCCATGGTGAAATTTGATGTTCTAGATGTGGCTTTTCTCTTTAAGGACTTAAATGAGTTGGGAAAATTTTCCCAAAAAAAATGAAAATCTTAAAGTGGGCTGGCCCATAGGGTAGCCCCAACCCACTTGGCCCTAAGGGCTTTTTGGCCCTATAGGCTTTTTGTTATGGTGGGCTTTTTGGCCCTAACCCACATGGGCTAGGGCCAAATGGGCTAGGGCTGGCCCATTTGACAGCTCTAGATCTAGCGGGGTTTCCCTTGATGAGAACCCTAGAGCTTGAGTTTCTGGACGAGCAGGGGTGGCTCGTGGACCCCGTCACCCGTTTTGTTGTCTATATGGGTCCAGTATCGACGTACACTAGATTGGAGGATGGACCACACTTTGGTCTAGTCGGGTCTCGGCTAGACTTTTCCCTTACCTATTGGCTTTCCTGCAGCACCGGTACCTCCGATGCCGCCGATGTTCCCAGTTCCAGTTCCAGTACGTGTACCCGTGCTTGTACTAGTACCCGTTCCAGCACCAGATGACCAGGGCCCGGATCAGATTGTACCTGATATAAACCCTGTTCCGGTTCCTAAGGTTCCCGAGGTTAGATAGGTCAGGCAGGATTCCTCTCGCCACAGTTTTCTCTACCGACGCCGTTTCCAGCAGCGTCCGGGGGGGTACATCTAGCAGCAGCAGAGGAGTTTCAGGACCTTTTAGACCCCACCAAAGACATAGAGGAGCCCGAGGGGAGAGTCAAGGTAGCAGTAATCATCCGTAGTAGGACCGGCCAATGCATGCTCTGAGTTATACATAGGTGTGTGCTGTGAGGTGATTTTGATGTATCTGAGAGGGGTTGGGGAGTAGAGCGACGGCGAGACTTCTTTTCTTAGTCTTTTGATGTATTTTATATCTTGACAGTTTGTATCTTGTATGGAGCCCTACTGATGAGGTTTCCCTTTTCAGTGATGCTACAAACGTTTGTATGATATCATATAGACAGATATATGGTGATGTGATGATTTTATATGTATGATGTTTATATTCAAAGTTTTTGTATCTTCACTGTTTTACGTATATCCGCTTAACGTTATTATCATGATGAGGTTTTAATTAATTTAAGTTTTCTTTAATGGGACATCGGGTTGTCTTAGAACCCAATTGAAAGAATTCAAAAGTAAACACCAAAGAAAATAAAAAGTACCATCAAACATTGCATCCAGTGGAGAAGTAATTGCATGCTCTAGCCTAATATACGAACAAAGTCTCTACGCCATTTGTTAATGACAATGTTTGAAATGAACAGAAAGAAATACAAGAAGGGGGTTGAATTGTGTTTCACTTAAACTTTTAAAAATATTAGAATTTTTGCAAAGAAGCAGTTTCAAATACTTTAAGGCGTCTGACACAGTTTTTACAGCAAAAAAACAAGTTAGTCTAGTTTCAACTGATTTTAACCTCGGTTAGCACAATAATTATAAAAAGCAAACTTTAAAGAGATAAGGGTAAGGAAGTTGACATAGAGATTTATACTGGTTCACCCCAAACTTTGGCCACCGTCCAGTCCTTGGTTTCACCAAGTGTTACACTTTAACTGACCAGGTTACAGACAAGTATTTTTTGCACACCTAGCCTATCCAGGTTCCTTCAAGTATTTTTGGCACAGCTAGCTTCAGGCTCCACAGCAAGTATTCTTTCAGCAAGCCTCTTCAGGCTCTTCAAGGGGTAAAGTTTAAATGAAGCAGTAGCTTCATAGTTTACAACTTTGCAAGTCAACCAAAGTAACACTCAATAAGTGAATAAGAAATAAGGTTGGTAAGACTGCAGAAATAACTTTTCAATAAATACAAATGATTGAGTAGAACAGTATTCTTAGAAAGAACATAGAGAGCTTTGAATGCGAGAAGAGTATTGAATGATTTCAGCTTAGCAAATTGATTGTTGGAGTTGATTGTCTTCAAGCAGTCTTCAAAGTCTTGTAGATGATGAGGAGAAAGACTTCTCAAATGAGCTTCCGAGTTTAAATGGATCTCTCCAGTCTCCACATGAAGAATCAAGTTGAAGATTCAAAGTTGATTTTGATGATACAACCCTTTTTGGTTTTACTTAATAGGTTTTGATGTAAATCACTTAGTGATTAAGTTTGATAAGATGGCATAATTATAATGAAGAAGTTAATAATGGATAACCTACAGTAGAAATCAATTAAGAGCTAATATGGAATGCCTATGATGAAAAATGGTTTTTTTAAATATGTAGTAATTACGTACATAGTTGAATATTAGTTTACTTTAAGGAATTTGTGAAATTCCTTAAAAAGTATTCAAATACCAACTTGTGTATGTCATTACTCAAGCAAATAGGGCATTTTTGGGCAGAGCATTCGAATACCCCTGCATAGTATTCGAATACTCCTGTCAGTTAGGGTAGTTCATGTGTTGTTACAGGCAGTATTTGAATACCCCTAAATAGTATTCGAATACTACCCATAAGAAATCAACTAAACCTTCACTTTTTGGGCTCTAATTGAATTCTTAGAAGCTTTGGGTGCTTTTGTGCACAAGTGTTGTGCTAGAAACTTTCTTTTCTACTCAATTCTTTTCTGCATTTTGTATTAGGTGTGGAATCCCATATTGATTCAAGAGTCAGATATCTCTTGAAGGGTGTAAATCTTTGTTGGTATGGTATCCATCAAAGTGACCTAAGGTGAAAATCTTTGTTGGTGAGATCCATCAAAGTAAGGGTGTGGTATCCCTTTCTGAGTAAGGGTGTGGTATCCCTCAGAGAGAAAGGGTGTGGTATCCCTTTGTGAGTAAGGGTGTGGTATCCCTTAAAGAGAAAGGTTGTGGTTCCCTTTGTTTGCAAGAGTGTGGTATCTCTTGTGTTGATTGTTGGTGAAGTATCCAACAAGGTTCAAGAGTGTGGTATCTCTTGAGAGTGAGGATCTTGTGGGTGAGGTATCCTACAAGAGGAGAGTGATTTTGTAAGGAGTGAGGCACCTCTTGTACAAACACTTGTTATAGTGAATTTCTCCAAGAGGATTCTTGGGGACTGGATGTAGGCCACTCAGGTTGTGGGTCGAACTAGTAAAATGCTTGCATCACTCTCTCTATCCCTAATCTCTTTATGTTCTTGCAAGTCTTGTTATCTTATGCCTGATCTTTATGTTTTTATGCTTATGATACTATCTTGCATGATTGGCATATAATATATACACTTAGCTTATGCAATTTTATATCTTTCTTTAAAGTGTTTCTTGAATTGATACTGCAATTGTTTCTTGCTTAAGTTTCAAAGAAAATTTACTTTCTTTCTACACCACTTGAAAAAGGGAAATTAAATCTTGTTTTTGAAAAGTCAATTCACCCACCCTCTTGACTTAGAACCATTTCCACATCTTACAATTGGTATCTAGAGCGGGTTATTGAATAAGGCTAATCACCTTTCAAGTCTCGTGGATTTGGCTTCTCAATCAAATGGGACAAGTGATTATGTTTCTATTTCTAAACCCCCTATTTTCAATGGTGAAGGCTATCCATATTGGAAAGTAAGAATGAAAATTTCATTGAAGCAATTGATGTTGATAAATCGGATACTATCTTGAATGGTCCTTTTGTGCCTAAGCATGTTGTTAATGATGAAGAAAAAGATAAGCCTAAGTCATATGGATCGAATATGATAAGAAAAAGGTCCAACTAGATAAGAAAGCTAAAAACATCATTACTATGGGTGTTGGTATTGATGAATTCTTTAGGATCTCTACTTGCAATTCCGACAAGGAAATATGGGAAACACTTGAAGTGACCCATGAGGGCACAAGTGAAGTGAGGAGAGCTAGAATAAACACTTTAACCCATGAGTATGAATTGTTTAGAATAATGCATTGTGAATCAATATGTGATATGCAAAAACATTTTACATATATTGTTAACCAATTGAGTTCTCTTGGTAAAGTGTTTGATAATGAGGATCTTATTAACAAAGTTTTAAGGTGTTTGAATAGGTCTTGGCAACCTAAGGTCATGGCTATTGTGAAGTCAAGAAACCTATCTACCATGTCTCTTGCTACACTCTTTGGAAAGTTTCAAGAACATGAACTTGAGCTATCAAGATTGTTTGAGCACGAAGAAGTAAACAACATAAAGAGGAGTTTTGCTCTAAAAGCATCATCTAAGGGCTCTTTGGATGAAGAAGAAAGTTCAAGTGAAGATTCCGATGAAGAAGATATCTAATGGCTCCTGAAGAAATTTAACAAATTCCTCAAGAAGAAGAAAAGCTCTAAGAGAAAACTATCTTCCATAGTTTGCTACGAAAGTGGGAAGAATGGTCACAAAAGAACGAGGTGCTCTATGTATAAAAAGAAGAATGACAACAAAAAGAAAAGAGCATACAAAGCTTGGGAGGATCATGAAGAAACTTCTTCAAGTGAAGATGAATAAAAGGAGGTAGCAAAACTTTGTTTACTTGCAAGTCACCAAAGTGCAAGTCACCAAAGTGATGATAGGGTAAGTGATTCCGAACCTTCTTTAGCATCTTACGATGATCTGCAATATGCATTTGATGTGTTGTATGATGAATCTCTTATACTTGCTAAAATCATTTCCTCTCAAAAGAAAACTATCTCTATTTTAGAAAATAATATTTCAAAATTAAAAAAGGAGATAAATGAGCTTAATCTTGAAAATGAAACCTTAGGAATGATTTATAAATGCTCTTATGAGAATTCTTCAAAAGAGAAAGAATGTTGCTCCACTTGTAAAAATTGCAAGAATTTGGAAAGTGAAAACATTGATTTGAAAAAGTCACTTGCAAGATTTACAAATGGAAGTAACAATCTTAATGTCTTACATGGTAAACAAAAAATGAGCTATGTTAAGGCCGGATTGACATATAATCCATTTGATGCTAAAGCCTCTAACAAGACTCAATTTGTTCTATCAAGTAAACAAAAGAAATCAAACATTCAATGTTATTTTTGTTGCAAGTATGGACACCATATTGCTAAATGTTATATAAAAAGAAAAGGTGTTGATAATTGTAACTTGATATGGGTAGCTAAAGGGAGCATACCTACGACAAATTTCCAAAGACCCAAACAAAATTGGGTATCCCAATGGTAATTCTTTACATTTGGTATTTATGGAAACAAACATGCAATTAGCAAGCTTTTTCACCAAACCTTTTGTAACACCCTGTTTTTCTTAAAATGTTTTCTTAAGTTAGTTTTATTTATTTTAATTTGTTGGTTAAGGACTAAGTGGGATGTTAGCCTAAAAGTCCCTTTCTGGTACATGAGCACGCTCGTGCTCATCAGCCAGCAAGCCCGTGCTTAAAGTCAGAGGTGTGTTTCTGATTTTAAGTTGAGCACGACCGTGCTCAATAGTGAGCACGCCCGTGCTCAATAGTGAGCACGCCCGTGCTCAATGCGTGGACCGCGTCTCGCTGACGCTAAGTGGAGCACGACCGTGCTTAAGGAGAAGCACGACCGTGCTCAAGTCCGAGGTTTATAAACGTTGCAAAACCCGAGGGTTTGACGTAAAACCCTATTTTTGGTGCAGCTGCGGCCAGAACTCCTTCTTGCGCCGTTTCTCCTTCGTTCATCGCCGTGGTGGAGTTTTGAGGACCGTTTAGGAGGTTAGTTTGATCTGCCTCATCGTTAATAGGTAATGGTTTCATCCCTTTTAGTTTCCTTTCGTGTTTTTGGGATTGGAGGCTAACCGGTTGTGTTCTTGGTTGCCCAAGGTTCGTCATTGGAGTGAGCCGCTTGGGAACGGTACCAGTTTGCCAGTAGGATCAGTGTTAGAGCTACCTTCAATCCAGGTATGGGGAGAAGTGGGATTGTATTCATTAGGCAGTGGGTAGTGTAAGGTAACGGGGTCCCCATGATCCCGGTGTCATTGTATGTTGTATGATTATATATTAAAACACTGTTTCTGTCCATAACCTGTTATATTTGGCTAATTGCGTTGTTGTATGTATGTTATGTACATGATGGTTGCCTATGAATATGACGTTATGTATTTATTGATTTAAGGTTGTGGAATGGTTGATTGTTGTTGTTGCTGTTGATGAGTAATGTTGATGACACTGTTTAATTGAATTTTTAGGTTTAATAAACGTGTTAAATTTAGGAGTTTAATCCCTAAACAATTTGGTTAGAATTCGGTTACTGTTCCTGCCCAGAACAGTGCAGTCGTGCATTGAGCACGACCGTGCTGAACAGGGAGCACGACCGTGCTCCCACTCAAATTCTGGAAAATGGCCGCGCTGCTCAGCACGGCCAAGCAGGTTGAACAGCACGATCGTGCTGCTGAGCACGACCGTGCTGAGTGTGAAGCACGACCGTGCTTCACTTAAAAGGGCAGCACGCCCTCACGTGTCCAAGCACGACCGTGCTAGGGTCTAAGCACGACCGTGCTGACCCCCTGGACAGTGATACAATTAAAGGACTTAAGGGGTTTTAAAACCCCATTCCCCTATGATGATAAGTTGAGATGATTAATCAAAGATAAAGATTAGACAACTTGGTTATTAATTATATAAGATAATTAGATAATCAAATATTAAGTCGGTATCCGTTGGGTTACCGCACGTTGATAAGTTGAAGTCTTGGGTGCTTATAGACCCAAGCACGATGAGTTGAACCTTGGTGCTTATTGGCCAAGGGAGCCTTGACCCCACGGTTTGGGTCTAAGGTTACGTTGAGTTTGATGTTGAAAGTCTTGGGAGCTTCATGGCCCAAGCAAGGAGGTGGTTGAGATTGTTTGTTGTTGTGCCATTTGCATAAAGCATTGGAGTAGTTGATGGGGGAGGTTCGACAAAGGGGAGATCGCCCGAGAGTACGGTGATCTGGCCATCCACGGTAGGTCACCCAAGGTTTGGTGACCGAGGCCCCCCGTGATGAGGCATCCACGGTTTGATGCGTTGGCTATCCATGGGGTTCACCCAAGGTTTGGTGAACTGCCGGTGTTGGTGCTTTTATGGCCAATACGGATATGTAACTCCAAAGTCGTTCATCCTGAGTTAGTTTGGATCCACATGCATAGTTGGAGTAGCGGAGTAGTTGATGCATTGCATAGCATAGCATACTTGATTGTTATGATGCTGTTGGATGTTGATGTATGCTTATGTGTATGTATACCTTGCATACTATTCCCCTGCTGTTTAAATGATTACATGAATCTTACTCCCTGTATTGTTTGTGTTTGGCCTGATTGGCATTTGCAGAGGATGACGAGCAGCCCGGAGAGGAGTGACTCTGAGGAGCCGCCACTCATAGTAGGGTTGTTTTAGTTTAGTTAGTTGTTTTCAGTTGTATTCCGAGGATTTATTTCCGGAACGGTTATACCAGCTCTGAATTGTGACATTGGGGTTGGGTTATTTATTTGGTTATGTTTTTATTTGTTTAAAACTCTTTCTTTACTTTTCCGCGTTGTAAACGAGTTCATGTGGGACTTTTCTACCCATGGACAACTGTTTTCATTTAATTCAGTTAAATGCATGTTTTCCTTATTATTTGTTTTATATTAGTTGCCTTATAACATGCTGGGTAGAAGGGTGTCACATTTAGTGGTATCAGAGCAGTTCGACCTTGTTCGGACGTGGTATGAGTCTGTTGTGAGTCTGTTGTGTGACTCTTGTGTGAATTGTCTATACTCGTATAGATAATGATGTTTTAAGTTAGTTGCCTGTAGCTTTTACTCGCTTAAGTTTCTGTATTAAGAGTTGTGTTGGACTTGTACAGGAAACTAATGGCCGGTAGAGGACGCAACGATCAGGCGATCGCGGACGCATTGGCACTTCTGGTCAATGCTATCGGGCAGGTTAACCCTAACAATGGTGGGCCAGCTGAGTTCCAGGGACTGGATAAGTTCCAGAGGAACAACCCTCCATCGTTCAAGGGCGCGTACGATCCGGAAGGAGCTTTGTTGTGGCTGAGGGAGACAGAGAAGATCTTCAGAGCCATGGATTGTAACGATCAGCAGAAGCTCATCTTTGCTACCTTCATGCTGACCGAGGAGGCAGAGCATTGGTGGGATAACTGCAGGCAGAGGATGCAGGCTGAGGGCACAGTGGTTACATGGGCTGTGTTCAGACAGAGGTTCCTGGAGAAGTACTTTCCAGCGGACATCAGAGACAAGAAGGAGATGGAATTCTTGTCTTTGAGGCAAGGGTCACTGTCAGTTGGTGACTATGCGGCAAAGTTTGAGGAGCTGGCCAGATACTACACTCCCTACCAGCATGAGACGGATGACCGTTCGAAGTGTGTGAAGTTTGAGGCTGGACTCCGACCTGAGATCAAGCAGGCCATCAGCTACCAGGAGATCAGAGTCTTCCCTATTCTGGTCAACAAGTGCAGGATCTATGAAGATGCCAGCCAGTTCAGAGTTGCCAGTTCCAGAGGGTCAGATAGCCAGAGTGGCAAGAGGACTGATCAGAGGGACAAGGGTAAGCAGAGGTATGCTCCGACCGGCAGAGATTTCAAGCAGAGTGGTAAGAAGCCACAGTTTCAGCAGGATGGGTTTAGAGGCGGGTTCTCTAACGTCTCTAGGCCCATGAGGTGTGGCAAGTGTGGTGCTACGGATCACTACTCGTCTCAGTGCAAGGAGACGCAAGTGATCTGCTTCAGATGCGGCAAGCCAGGACACATCAGCCGAGAGTGTGAAGGAGCCAAGGTCGAACCTCCCAGCGCCGGCAAGAATCAGAAGTCTCAAGCCAACCGACTGAAGACCACTGGAAGAGTCTTTACTCTTAGTGGAGCTGAAGCCTCCGAGTCTGATGACTTGATTCAAGGTACATGTTTTATAGATGGAACTCGATTAACTGTGTTGTATGATTCGGGTGCTACTCATTCATTCATATCGCATGATAGGGTCAAGAGTCTTGAATTGCCTGTTACTTTCCTTGAGTATGATTTGTTGGTTTCTACACCTACAAATAAACCTGTTTCTACTTCTTACGCATGCAAGAACTGTCATATAGTTATAAACGATAGGACATTCATTGCTGATCTTGTATGCTTGCCTTTGAAAGACCTAGATATTATTCTGGGTATGGACTGGTTATCTTCCAACCATGTCCTCCTGAACTGTTTTGATAAAACCCTGATTTTTGGAACTCCAAAGGAGTCTAAGAATCCGGACCTTCTCTCTGCCAGCCAAGTTCAAGCTTCGATGAAAGACGAAGCCCAAGTATACATGATGTTAGCTTCCCTGGAAGTAGAGAGCAGCCCTCCTGATGTCGCCAGCTTGCCTGTTGTGCGAGAATTTCCTGAAGTGTTTCCGGGGGACGTTTATAACTTACCCCCAGAGAGAGATGTTGAGTTTACCATAGACTTAGTGCCTGGCACCGGGCCAATCTCCATAGCACCCTATAGAATGTCTCCTCTAGAGCTAGCTAAGTTGAAAGAACAGTTGGAGGACCTGATGAAGAAGCAGTTCATTAGGCCGAGTGTGTCTCCGTGGGGAGCACCTGTGTTGTTGGTGAAGAAGAAGGATGGTAGTATGAGGTTGTGTGTCGACTTTCGACAGCTCAACAAGGTGACCATAAAGAATCGGTATCCCCTCCCTAGGATTGATGATCTTATGGACCAGTTGATGGGCGTTTGCGTCTTTTCAAAGATAGATTTGAGATCAGGGTACCATCAGATTCGGGTTAAGTCTGAGGACATCCCGAAGACAGCGTTTAGGACGCGATATGGTCACTATGAGTATTTGGTTATGCCCTTCGGAGTGACCAATGCTCCTGCGGTCTTCATGGACTACATGAACAAGACCTTTCACCCTTACTTGGATGAGTTTGTGGTAGTGTTCATAGATGACATCTTAGTGTACTCCAAGAGTAAGGAGGAACATGAGGAACACCTGAGGGTTGTCTTGCAGACCCTTAAGGAAAAGCAGTTGTATGCTAAGTTGTCTAAGTGTGAGTTCTGGTTAGAGGAAGTGAGCTTCTTAGGACATGTCATCTCTAAGGGTGGTATAGCAGTGGACCCAGCTAAGGTAGAGACGGTGCTCCAGTGGGAAGCGCCGAAGTCTGTAACCGAGATTAGGAGTTTCTTGGGGTTAGCCGGGTACTACAGGCGGTTCATAGAAGGTTTCTCTAAGATAGCTTTACCCTTAACCCGTCTCACCAAGAAGGGACAGTTGTTTGTGTGGGACTCTAAGTGTGAAGAGAGTTTCCAAACCCTTAAGAATAGGTTGACGTCAGCACCAGTGTTAGTTTTGCCAGATCCTAGTGAACCCTTCGTAGTTTACTGCGATGCTTCTAAGCAAGGGTTAGGTGGTGTGCTGATGCAGAATGGTAAGGTAGTTGCTTATGCTTCTAGGCAGTTGAAAACCCATGAGAAGAACTACCCTACCCATGACCTAGAGTTAGGAGCTGTGGTATTTGCCTTAAAGATCTGGAGGCATTACCTGTATGGAGCGAGGTTTGAAGTCTTTAGCGATCATAAGAGTTTGAAGTATCTCTTTGATCAAAAAGAGTTGAATATGAGGCAGCGTAGGTGGATGGAGTTTTTAAAGGATTATGACTTCGAGCTGACCTATCACCCAGGAAAGGCCAATGTGGTGGCCGATGCCTTGAGTAGGAAAACCCTTCATGTCTCCGCTTTGATGGTGAGGGAGATGGATTTGATTGAGGAGTTTAGAGACCTTAGTCTAGCTTGTGAGTTTACCCCTAAGAGTATTAGGCTTGGTACCTTGAAGGTTACCAACAGTTTGATGGATGAGATTAGAGAGGGTCAGAAGTTAGACAAGTTTCTCTTAGACCAGCGAGATTTGCTCGCTCAGGGTAGAGACCTAAGTTTTAAGGATGACAGTGATGGCATCTTGAGGTTTAAGGATAGGGTTTGTGTGCCTGATGTTCCTGAGCTTAGGAAGTTGATCTTAGAAGAAGGTCATAGGAGTGGATTGAGTGTGCACCCAGGTGCCACTAAGATGTATCAGGACCTTAAGAGGATGTTTTGGTGGCCTAGGATGAAAAAGGATGTAGCTGAGTTTGTGTATGCGTGCCTAGTATGTCAGAAGGCTAAGATAGAGCACCAAAGGCCTTCAGGTAAGTTGCAACCTTTGAGTATCCCAGAGTGGAAATGGGATAGCATCTCCATGGATTTTGTGTCTGGACTCCCTAGGACTCCAGCTGGTTTTGAGGCTATATGGGTTGTTGTGGATAGACTGACTAAGTCTGCCCATTTCATTCCGATGAACATGGAGTATCCATTGGAGAAGTTAGCTAAGCTGTACATCAAAGAGATAGTTAGGCTTCATGGTGTACCCTCTAGCATAGTTTCAGATAGAGACCCGAGGTTTACCTCTAGGTTTTGGAATAGTTTGCAAGAGGCTTTAGGAACAAAGCTTAGGCTTAGTTCAGCTTACCACCCACAGACTGATGGGCAGTCTGAGCGGACCATCCAGTCCTTAGAGGACTTGTTGAGGGCTTGTGTGTTAGAACAGTCTGGAAGTTGGGACAAGTTTTTGCCCCTAATAGAGTTCACCTACAACAACAGCTTCCATTCCAGCATTGGGATGGCACCTTATGAAGCCCTGTATGGGAGGAGATGTAGGACACCCTTGTGTTGGAGTGAACCTAGTGATAGTGTGGTGCTAGGGCCAGAGATAGTCCAGGAAACAACAGAAAAGATCAGGTTAGTTCAGGAAAAGATGAGAGTTGCACAGAGTAGGCAGAAGAGCTATCATGATAAAAGGAGGAAGGCGCTCGAATTCCAGGAAGGCGATCATGTATTCTTGAGAGTTACCCCGACGACTGGGGTTGGTAGAGTGATGAAGGCGAGGAAACTTACTCCGAGGTTCATTGGTCCTTACCAAATCCTTAAAAGAGTCGGCGAAGTCGCCTACCAAATAGCCTTACCCCCGTTCTTGTCAAATCTCCACAACGTTTTTCATGTGTCTCAACTCAGGAAGTACATTCATGACCCTAGTCACGTAATAGTTCCCGATACAATACAGTTAAAAGAGAACTTGACATTCGAGGTGTTACCCCTTTTAGTCGAAGATAGGAGGGTGAAGCAGCTAAGAGGCAAGGAAATTCCTTTGGTTAAAGTAGTTTGGAGCGGGGCAACTGAGGAAAGCGCTACCTGGGAGCTCGAGAGTCAGATGATGGAGGCGTATCCGCATCTTTTCGTTTGAGGTACGTAGAAATTTCGAGGACGAAATTTTTATAAGGGGGGTGGAATTGTAACACCCTGTTTTTCTTAAAATGTTTTCTTAAGTTAGTTTTATTTATTTTAATTTGTTGGTTAAGGGCTAAGTGGGATGTTAGCCTAAAAGTCCCTTTCTGGTATATGAGCACGCTCGTGCTCATCAGTCAGCAAGCCCGTGCTTAAAGTCAGAGGCGTGTTTCTGATTTTAAGTTGAGCACGACCGTGCTCAATAGTGAGCACGCCCGTGCTCAATGCGTGGACCGCGTCTCGCTGACGCTAAGTGGAGCACGACCGTGCTTAAGGAGAAGCACGACCGTGCTCAAGTCCGAGGTTTATAAACGTTGCAGAACCCGAGGGTTTGACGTAAAACCCTGTTTTTGGTGCAGCTGCGGCCAGAACTCCTTCTTGCGCCGTTTCTCCTTCGTTCATCGCCGTGGTGGAGTTTTGAGGACCGTTTAGGAGGTTAGTTTGATCTGCCTCATCGTTAATAGGTAATGGTTTCATCCCTTTTAGTTTCCTTTCGTGTTTTTGGGATTGGAGGCTAACCGGTTGTGTTCTTGGTTGCCCAAGGTTCGTCATTGGAGTGAGCCGCTTGGGAACGGTACCAGTTTGCCAGTAGGATCAGTGTTAGAGCTACCTTCAATCCAGGTATGGGGAGAAGTGGGATTGTATTCATTAGGCAGTGGGTAGTATAAGGTAACGGGGTCCCCATGATCCCGGTGTCATTGTATGTTGTATGATTATATATTAAAACACTGTTTCTGTCCATAACCTGTTATATTTGGCTAATTGCGTTGTTGTATGTATGTTATGTACATGATGGTTGCCTATGAATATGACGTTATGTATTTATTGATTTAAGGTTGTGGAATGGTTTATTGTTGTTGTTGCTGTTGATGAGTAATGTTGATGACACTGTTTAATTGAATTTTTAGGTTTAATAAACGTGTTAAATTTAGGAGTTTAATCCCTAAACAATTTGGTTAGAATTCGGTTACTGTTCCTGCCCAGAACAGTGCAGTCGTGCATTGAGCATGACCGTGCTGAACAGGGAGCACGACCGTGCTCCCACTCAAATTCTGGAAAATGGCCGCGCTGCTCAGCACGGCCAAGCAGGTTGAACAGCACGATCGTGCTGCTGAGCACGACCGTGCTGAGTGTGAAGCACGACCGTGCTTCACTTAAAAGGGCAGCACGCCCTCACGTGTCCAAGCACGACCGTGCTAGGGTCTAAGCACGACCGTGCTGACCCCCTGGACAGTGATACAATTAAAGGACTTAAGGGGTTTTAAAACCCCATTCCCCTATGATGATAAGTTGAGATGATTAATCAAAGATAAAGATTAGACAACTTGGTTATTAATTATATAAGATAATTAGATAATCAAATATTAAGTCGGTATCCGTTGGGTTACCGCACGTTGATAAGTTGAAGTCTTGGGTGCTTATAGACCCAAGCACGATGAGTTGAACCTTGGTGCTTATTGGCCAAGGGAGCCTTGACCCCACGGTTTGGGTCTAAGGTTACGTTGAGTTTGATGTTGAAAGTCTTGGGAGCTTCATGGCCCAAGCAAGGAGGTGGTTGAGATTGTTTGTTGTTGTGCCATTTGCATAAAGCATTGGAGTAGTTGATGGGGGAGGTTCGACAAAGGGGAGATCGCCCGAGAGTACGGTTATCTGGCCATCCACGGTAGGTCACCCAAGGTTTGGTGACCGAGGCCCCCCGTGATGAGGCATCCACGGTTTGATGCGTTGGCTATCCATGGGGTTCACCCAAGGCTTGGTGAACTGCCGGTGTTGGTGCTTTTATGGCCAATACGGATATGTAACTCCAAAGTCGTTCATCCTGAGTTAGTTTGGATCCACATGCATAGTTGGAGTAGCGGAGTAGTTGATGCATTGCATAGCATAGCATACTTGATTGTTATGATGCTGTTGGATGTTGATGTATGCTTATGTGTATGTATACCTTGCGTACTATTCCCCTGCTGTTTAAATGATTACATGAATCTTACTCCCTGTATTGTTTGTGTTTGGCCTGATTGGCATTTGCAGAGGATGACGAGCAGCCCGGAGAGGAGTGACTCTGAGGAGCCGCCACTCATAGTAGGGTTGTTTTAGTTTAGTTAGTTGTTTTCAGTTGTATTCCGAGGATTTATTTCCGGAACGGTTATACCAGCTCTGAATTGTGACATCGGGGTTGGGTTATTTATTTGGTTATGTTTTTATTTGTTTAAAACTCTTTCTTTACTTTTCCGCGTTGTAAACGAGTTCATGTGGGACTTTTCTACCCATGGACAACTGTTTTCATTTAATTCAGTTAAATGCATGTTTTCCTTATTATTTGTTTTATATTAGTTGCCTTATAACATGCTGGGTAGAAGGGTGTCACACCTTTACCTAGAGAACATACCTTTTATGTAAGAAGAGAACTAGGTATTGAAGGATGATCATATCAGCAGCGGAATAAGCAATCCAAGAAAATCTTTTGGGTCTAAAATGTATCACTGCATTAAGAAGATGTAAACAAAAATACCTGGTAGAGAATTCTTGGCACTTTAAAATTTTATCTTCGATTGTTGATAGTTACTTTTCATAGTGGTCATAACACTTGCAGCGGAAAAATTGATCTATTTTGTGTTCAAAATATATTACAATAATAAAGCTTCAAAAATAATAACCTGGATATGAGTTCCTGAATCATAAATTTCTTCCATTATGTGAAGACTCTACGTGTATCTACACTAAGACCAATCTTTGCTATCAACCCTTTGATGAGTGGAAAAATCAAAGCAACCCTATGAAATATTTGGTGTCATTGATAAAGAGAAAGAGAAAAGATGGTGGTAACACCTGTTCATCAATGTGCAACTAAAAACTTTATATAGAGCACACTGAACATCACTATTCCTATCAAATAGGAATCATTAACTGAAATAGGATTCTGATTTATCATATCTTTTTCTGTTTCCATCTCTCTATCACTTTATCTATTTCAAACCAACTAACTTATCTTATCTTGTTTCTATCCTTACCAACTTATAGCACTTGAAACAAGATTGACCAAGTCAACAAATATATTTCATATTTATTTATTCTAAATAAATAAAATATGCTTAATTTATATATTATTTATATTCTTAGTGCTAGCATAGAAGTAATATTCCACTTAGAAAAATTTATTTATTTGAATAAATTAAATTCTCCAATTAAATTATCAAATAATAAATTATTCTTTAGCAAAGATTATAACACTCGTTAGTGTGTGACCCATAGGTTCAATACTAAGCCGGTAGTAAATTAGTCACAACTAAGATACTAATCAAGGTTGGCGTCTAGCAACACTCCTTAACGACCAAATAGTATGAAGTAATATATTTTACTCTTCAAGAACCTTTAGAAACTCTAAATAGTAAACTCTTTTATATTTAATTTATAACCAACTAGTGAATGATTTAAGAAACTCATTTCTCCGTTCATTCAATTGCCTTGGCCAAGGTCTAACTTTGTTGTTATAATTATAGAGCTCAAACTCATTACCAACAGTTGATGAATTCCTTCTTGATATATCATTAATTCTACATGTACTTAGTCATACCCAATATCCATTCACGCTATGTCAAAGTATAACAAGTAACTTGTTAATTACTATGATAATCTCAGGTCAAAGGAAACATTCACGCTATGTCCTTCAAGAGAATATCCTATTGACAATTTAACGATAATATAAACCATTAGGATTTCTCAATTGAGTCAATTCAATGATCATATCTCTATATGCATCATCTACATATGTGAGATGATGAACATTTTTAACATTCAATAAATCATTCAAACAATCAAAGAAGAATAAGTGCAAGAAATGAGAAGAGAGGGAGAAGAGATGAACCGAGAGTGAGACGAACAAGCAGAGGTGGCGCTGGCGTGAGAGGACGACGAGTAGCGGAGCGGCGCCGGCGTGAGAGGAGGACGAGCAGTGTGCCGACGTTAGAGGAGGATGAGCAGCGAGGAAGAGTCGTCGTTAAGGGACCAGGACTAGGAAATGACGAGGGTAGATTTTTTTTAACCCTAGCACTGGCCGTAGTCAAGACTCGAGCGAGACAGCAGGAAGAAGAAATCGAAAATTGGGTTTCAAACTATACACTAATATGTTTTTTTTGTGTTGTAGTGTTTTTTTTAACAATTCTTGGGCCATATTTACCGGACTGGACAGTAAAAAAATGGAACTTACACAAGTATTGTTATCGGGCCAGCCTGAAAATTCTTGGGCCATATTTACTGGACTGGACAGTAAAAAAATGGAACTTACACAAGTATTGTTATCGGCCAGCCTGAAAATTCTTGGGCCATATTTACTGGACTGGACAGTAAAAAAATGGAACTTACACAAGTATTGGTGTTGGTCAACCTAACCTAAGTATTGTTATCGGGCCAGCCTGAAAATTAACAAGCCAGCCCGACCCAAGCTCAATGGCCCGATCGGGCTAGCCGGGCCGGGCCGGGCCAAAACGACCCATATTTTTTCAGGCTTGTTTTTTGGAGCCCAACTCAACCTAAAATACGGGCCATTCGGGTGAGCCCATCGAACCGGACCAAAATTGATAGCTCTAGTGCTCATGATTTACTATGTATATGCACTTAATAGTTGGATGTGATCTTAATTAACGCCATGGTTTTATTTAGGCTTAATTGCACTTTTGGTCCCCTACTATTGGTCATGTACAATTTTGGTCCCTCATTTTTTTTAGCACATTTGGTCCCCTTATTTTTTCAATATTGCAAATTTGGTCCTTACGTCCGATGTCCATCAATTTTTTCAATAATCAATAAAGAGGAACCATTACTTTGAGCGCATGGAACACCTGATTGTGCTTTTGGGGTAAAGGACCCAGTGGTAAAACAAAAAAAAAGTACCGAAAAGGAGGGATGAAACCAACAAATGTCATTGAAAAATCACTGAATCATGTTGAAATGGAAAGAAAGATGATAAAGAAACTCAATCAGAGGTTCTATTAGCTTAGAGTAATGGTTTCTCTCTGTCAAATGAAAAAATTGACGGACATAGGACGGAAAGACTAAATTTCCAACATTGAAAAAATAGGGGGGCTAAATATCCTAAAAAAACTAGAGGAACCAAAATCAAAGATGACCAGTAATAGGGAAGGTGCAATTAAACCTTTTATTTAAGATTAAAAAAAGCTGAATTTTTTCTCACGTGCTGCTAGCCCAACCAAAAAAACAAATAAACCTCAGGCCCATAACACTCCTCAGCCCAATAGTCCTAAGCACCCTCGCTCTGGAAGAACCTATCGTACTCGCCGTTATCCTTCAGTCCCGCCGCCTCCCTCCCTGACCTGTGCTGTGCTCAACCTTCGAAGACACCGCGAACGGTAAGCCCTCTTCCCTCCTCAGCCGCCGCTTGTAAAGCAACAACTGATATGGGTTTGATTTTTATTTTTTATTTTTAATTTCAGAGCTCTCCCTGTTCCTCAACACTCCTTGTCCCCTTTCCATTTATTATGTATTTTATGTAAGGTTGTTCTTGACCAAGTTTTATTTCTATGCCTACAGCATCCATTGATTACAAATGGTGTTTAGGTGGTTTGCCCCCATTATTATATATATACACAAAGAACGAAAAAAATACAATTTATTTCATATTTCTAATTGAAGAAATGAAAAATATTGCAAGCGGTGTTTCAGAGTACGAACAAGATGAAACTTATTTGGCTGGCTTGATGGTATAGCTATAGGTATTTTGAGGCATTTTTGTTGTTATTCGTTTTCCCTCTGTTCATTGCCACAGTGCATAGAGATGACAAGGGATAAACAGAGTCATGATTGTTGAGGACAAAATGAATCAAGTTCGGTCTTCCTTTATATGCTCAATTCTTGCAACTAAAGTGGGATATGTGAAATTTCCAAGTAAATTATTGGATGCAAATGCAGAAGCACCCCATTTTGGTGCATTATATTTGTTGTTTCCTGTCAAAATACAACACTTGATCTGTACATTAAGTGTTTATAAATTATGATTGCTCTAATTGAATTGAGAGATCATATACATACAATTTTCTGTACCTGTAGTGTAGTATAACAGTTCTGTACCTCGAGTGCAGTATAACTTTTGTAATGGGATAATGCTTTTGTAGTTTCGTTGCATCTATTTTTTTGGACATGTTATTCTATTTGAAATTATGCAGATTTTAGCACTTTTTCAAGTAATTATAGTTTTTTTTCCTGAAACAAATACCCGCACATACCCGCAATTAAACTCTAGACTTTTATCTTGTCTATCAATTGTTTAGCAGAATTTGTAATTCGTTAATGGTATAAAAAGTTTACCAAAAATCAAACTTTTTAAAAAAAAAAAAAAACTCAGAAATGAGGATGCCAGGATGGAATGAAACATAGTTAATGACTTAACGTGAATGTGTCAAGTAAAAGAGCAAGAGATAGCAATAGGAGACCCAACCCAACCTACGTGGAATAGAAAAAATGGTAGATCTTACATGATACCGCGTGGTGCAGCCCATGTATCGAGGAATGAGCATGACTATGAGCATTGAGGTAAAGTTTCCCTTGAGTCTGAGCTGGTTCTTTTCGAGACCAAAAAAGAAATCAAATAATAATAATGAGTGGCCGGCACACATGTTGCGCCGCCGCCAAGGTATGAACACAAACACACCCTTAAACCTTCCTTCGCATTACCCTAGGCCTTTTTCCTCCTTCATTAGCCGCATCTTCTTACCTCCTTCTTACCTCCTCTCTCTCTATCTGTAAGCTCTCTTCCTCTCTCAACAACTTGGTTTCAATGTAACACCTTTTTGTTTGTATTGCTCATTCTGCTTATGGTGCTTCCATTCCAGGACATACTATTACTAGTGTGCTATACCCTGCTTCTGATACAAACGTCATGGCACTTCGTTTTGAGGTTCAACTTCTACTGCCACATTGTAATTTTTGTCCTGTTTGAGTATTTTAGTGCTTACCGTTAAACGGTTAATAAACTTTTGAATCTGTGTCAAATTTTAGTTAACACAATTGTTCTCTCTATTTTTGTTTTCCTTTTGCTTTTTTAGTGTTTGAAACTTTGAATGAACAGTATTTATATATAATGGATTAAGAGATAGCTAGGTGATGATAGAAAAGCACTGTGTGCCATGATATTGTGTCACTTTTGTTTATTTCATAACCGTATTTCAGTTATTCTTAGAACTTTACTCTGTTCTGTTTCTCAGATTCTTGGCAGGTTCAACCGTGCTCGTGCCGCTCGATTGACACTCCCTCATTTTGTGAGCCAAACGCCTTTATTTATGCCAGTAGGCACACAAGGTTGTTTAAACTGGATTCTGTCTGATATGGTTGCTGCAGCAATTGCAACTTCCTTAGTATTTTTTGTTGTTCTGTTTAAAACTTTGCTTGCTATATAAGGGAATAAAGTTCATTTTTAAGTCAGTTGCCAAATTGTTCCTATTTTCTTTTGAATCCTTGGACATAAAGTTTGCCGATTTGGAGAGATTATGCACCTCTCATTTCATTAGAGCAGATAACGAAAGATATGCTTCACATCTTGAAGTGAATTACATATCCTATGGACATTGATTATTGCTTGTCCATAGAATACTCAAATCTTGGTATTTCCATTGGTTGACATGATTTTCTCAGTTTGGTAGGCTTTTAGTGGATTACCAGATTACTAAATAGTCGTGTTGCACTTTAGATGCTGCATTTTTGTCTTACTGATGGGGTTTTTAAATGACTAGGGACAATCAAAGGATTGACAAATAACCAACTTGAGGATATTGGTTGCCAAATAATTCTTGGAAATACATATCACTTGGCCCTTCGACCTACTTCTGAGCTTTTAGAGGAAGCTGGCGGTCTTCACAAATTTATGAACTGGCCACGGGCACTGCTTACAGACTCTGGTGGCTTTCAAATGGTTGTTTATGACTTTATGTATACTTTATATTTGTTTTCATTAACATTGCATATACCGTTGTGATTTTAGCATTCTAAGCAATCAATTATCCTATTATCTTTCGTCCCGCGAATACTTTTGGCCTTTTGGGTACTAATCTTGCCTTATGACAATCGCTCATGTTACACAACTCATGCTTAAAATGAAAAATAAGAAAAATATAATTTCATAATTTTCATAATTATTATTGTTAATACATGACATGAAAATTGCACAATGATGACGGAAATCAGGGTTTAAAATTCTTCACCTTGTTACAGGCTAAATATATGAGGAAATCATGACGTAAACATAAATTGTTTGTTTTATTGTTTTGTGTGTATTGTCTCAGCAGCTTCAACCTTTAAAGAAGTTTCTCTCTTTAAATTAGTATATTGTCAACCATACAGAATGAGTAATCACATTGACATCACTAAGAGAAATATTGGAATTAGCCAAAGTGATAAGAAGTGAAATGAAAAGTTGCTTAGGGCTGTGGGAATAGGCTAGACAATCAAAATGGTATTACAGCTGCTATGTTTATTATGTGAAATGGACCTATATTATATCTTTGCCGATTGATAATAATGTCATGGATCTTGTTGATTAAAATCGTTTATATTTGGTGTAAAAAATATTTCTCACCAATTTATTTTGCTAATGTTTTAGGTCTCACTGTTACATCTTGCTGATATCACGGAAAAAGGTGTGACATTTCAGGTATATTTTAAATTTTATTTTATGATATAGACAAGATTTGAAAGGTGTGTTGTGCTCCACTCTAGGTCAGAGTTCTAAAAACTAGTTTCACTGGACTGGCAAACTGCTAACTGGACCACATATGGTTTGATTGAACCTTAAGCCTGAATAACCTGTTCTTTGACCCCAAAATCAGAGAAAACTGGTTAAAACTGGAGAACCAGACTAGTTTGGAAACCATGACCTCCTTATCACTCCAAACCCTATGCTCCTCCCCGAAACCACCTTGACCACCTTATAACTCCTCATGTCTCTTGATATTAATGAATTAATGAATAATGACATTCTTAAATATTTTTATGAATACATTTTCATGCATTTTCATTTCTTTCCAATTTTGTGACTTTTCTCATCAGCTTTGTGTTAGTAGACAGCTAACTGGATTATGATTAATCAAAATCTTAAGCATTTCCCCTATTAGTCCAAGGGCCATGATGACATGCTTTCATCGTCTAATACATGAAATGATAATCGAAATTAGAAATGCTTTCTTCCCCTTGCATTAGATGGTATACATGGTTGTCATTTTAAAACTGCTTGAGTTTGTATTTATTTTTATTTTTTTTCTGAAAAGAAAAATCTGTATTAACTATGGATTATTGTCTTTCTTCAGTCACCAGTGGATGGAAAGCCAATGCTTCTAACACCTGAGGAATCAATTCAAATCCAAGTAGGTAGATTAATTTGTATCCATATTTTTCTTTTCAATCTTAGGGTGCTTTGTTCACACACACAATTTGAAATGTATAGGAGATTTTGGAAGTCTTTATAGTGTGATTCGCTTTCAAATAAAAATTATTCTTGTTTTAAATTATAGTTGTTTTCAATACAATATTTCCAAACTGAGAAGGATGTTCTCTTGTTAGATCTTCCATCAACGTTCGGAATGTATCCCTTATAAAAGTAGGTCTTGTCCATCGTTTTTGCTTCCCATATTGCCCTTGTTGCTGAATGCTGATTTTACTGATGTCTTCTCTTGATCCCTTTCACAAAGCAACTTTCTCCCCATTAGCTTATTGATAAGGATTGCCAGTGACAATGTATGACAGCCTGTAGTACTCAGTACAGACCATGGAATTTGGTCCATGTGACCGACTTTACCTTGTAGAAAAAGGCGTAGTTGTTGTTGTAATCTTAGTCATTATCAGTTGTAAAGATTAAATCAAGATGTGTTTACCTTTCTTTGTGAAAGTAAAGTACAGAAGTTGATTGTTGAGAAACATTTGGTTTCACAGCTTTACTCTTGATTTCCACATGAATTTTAAATGCACATTCTCTTTTAACATAGCTCCTCTATTTATCTACCTGCAAATGTTGGGAGTTGTAGAAAGCTTAGACTGAAGCAGAGACCAATACTTTTCTACAACAAACATTATTCAACATTTTCTCTCATTTTGTTTTTGAAACAAAACATAATTTAAACTGACCATCAGACTCTTAAGTCCTAGATTAGAACCCTTAATTAATGCTAGTTTCGCGTGGCTGCTTTACTGCCAGAGCTTAAGGGTAGCAAACAGGAATAAAGAATGTAATGAAAGTTTGAATTTAGTTAAGATATTAATGTTAATTTGTTGTCATAGTTTTTTTATATCCAATTTGTAATTTATAAGATCTAATGCTTTCCAAATTCACGTGTTTTCATATTTTTGTTATAAATTGTGCAGAATAGAATTGGAGCAGATATCATTATGGCTCTGGATGATGTTGTAAAGACCACCATCACTGGTCCAAGAATTGAGGAAGCTATGTATCGAACACTTAGGTGGATAGACAGATGTATAGCAGGTAAACCTGTTTGTGAGGAGTGGCATTCAAGTCTTGGTGATGTTCAATGCACTAAATCACTTTAGGTTGTGGTGAATCTTTGACTGTGTCAATAACTTGTTGATAATGTATTTTCCAAAAAAACTTGTTGATAGTTGATACTTGATACTTGATACTTGATACTGGATAGTGGAGAAATATTGCTTCAGGCAAACTTACCTCAACTAGGGTAGCCCTCTCATTTAGCCTTTAGGTTAGCATCTGTGACCAATTGACATCGTACATAACAAGTATTATGTACCCCTTTGTAAGAAAAGAAAGGTTGAAAGTAAAAGAAAAAAAATAAGCACTGGAAAATAGTTTCTTTTTTCCCTGTGAGGGCTTTCCAGCTTTGTATGGAGAGTCTGGAACAGTGATTGGAAATTTACTCAACAATATGTACCCCTTCATGTAAAAGTCCCTTCTATGGTGGTCTATTATGTTTTTCTCTTGTTGTATATTAAATTGCGGTCAGTGATGTCATGTATTGTTCATCTTTAAAAGGTTTGATATTAGTTTTAGCATGGATACCAAATAGAATTGAAAATGTCTTTTGTGTACATAAACTATTCTGTTTTCCATTCCTGAGTTGAATGCATTATTTTTCCTTGGATTCTCGAATCCTACACTGACTCTTCTACTTTATTCTTGTTTCTGCATGCTGAATATAATGCATGTTGCCTTCTGTTAACAGCTCACAAGAGACCTCATGAACAGAACTTGTTTGGTATTGTACAAGGTGGTTTAGATCCTCATTTGAGGTAAATTCCAGCACAAACCATAACCTTCTTGCTATGTTGCGTATTGCTTATAAATTATGAATTTCTATACTCAGGGACATATGTGTCAAAGGTTTGGTGGAGCGCAATTTGCCTGGGTAGGTATAGATCCATCTCAACATATAATCTATTTATATGATTTCAAGCTTAGTGCCGTTTCCAAAGTTTTCATTTTTTGTGCTGTGTTTTAATAATTAGACTAGATTGTACTAGCTCGTTTGAACATCAAATGGCTTTTTCTTTTGGTAAGGTGACTAAGGTCAACCTCCAAAACCGACTAGGTCAAATTGTTCACAAATCATGATATGTTGAGGCCTGAGGGATTGAGAACTGAGAAGCTTTGTTCTTTTTCCATGTTTGTTTTTTCTTTTTCATTTTGTTTAGGAGGATTCCTTATCCTCTCAGTTTTTTGAATTCTTCCTCTTCATCCTAATAAATTTCTTCTTTTATTAAAAAAAAAATTAATAATTTAATGGCTTAATTGCATTTTTGGTCCCCCAATTTTTGAGTATGTGCGATTTTGGTCCTTATACTTTTTTTTGAGCACATTTGGTCCCATAAGTTTTTCAAAGTTGCAATTATAGTCCCTCCGTCCAGATCAAGTTAATTTACTAACGGACGGTAGACTACGTGGCACTGTGGGATCTGCAGTTCAGGTCCACTTGGATAAAAATATAATTAATTTTTTTATTTTTATAATATTCCACTTCAGGTCCACACTTCAGGTCCACCTTCTTCCTCTTCTTGCATTCAAATTGGATGTCCATCCTTTATTATCCTTCATCACTTCCCCAATATAGCCGCCACCCCTCCAGTACCATGGCATACAGCCCTTCACAAAGGTCATCGATCTCTGTCGGCCGCGTCGGGTCCTTCCCGGAGTACCAAGCATTCACCAGTGGATTCGACGACTGCTCCGCCAACTCGTGCCCTATCACGCTCACCATCCCATCCACGCTGACGTCCCCATTCGGCGATGACAGCTTCCCCGGACCGTCGCCTCCCATGTACCCCGGCACGGCGAACGGGTACGCGCACACCTCGGGGCTCTGCTTCCCCGAATTCCCTACCCACGCGTACAGGATCTGTACCCCACCATCAACGGGAACGTGAAGAAGCGGAACCCGCAGACGGCGCGGCAGAAGTCCTCCACAGTCACGTCATCGGCGGTGAGGATCGGGTAGATCCCGTTGCGGTGGTCGACCGGGAAGGGCTTTGACATCACGTCGTCGGTGGTGGCGATGATCGGGATCAGGTAGATCAAGTTGCACGGAGAGACGCGTGAGGTGGGTGCCGTGGGAGTATACGAAGTCTGGATTACTCGTCGGCGACAGTGACGGTGCGGGAGATGTTGGCGCCGGTCTAGTCGGTGTAGAGGGAGACGGTGCGCCACTCGTCGGAGACGGAGGGGGAGGGTGCGGCGCAGTGGTTGGAGGTGGGGATGGAGAGGAGGAAGTCTCTGATGAGAAGCTTGTGTTGTTGTGGCTAGTGACCGTACCAGGTGAGGTAGATCTTGATCGGAGAAGAGAGGATTATATTTTTCTGATTCTTTTATATTTAAAAAATAAAAAAATTTATTATAAAATAATTATTTAATAATATTTTTATCCATGTGGACCTTAAGTTGGGGTCCCACACTGCCGTGTAATCAATGTCTGTTAGTAAATTGACGGGAGATAGACGGAGGGACTATAATTGCAACTTTGAAAAAGTTGTGGGACCAAATGTGCTCAAAAAAAAGTATAAGGACCAAAATCGCACATCACTAAAAGTTGGGGGACCAAAAGTGCAATTAAGCCTAATTTAATCATATATCATTTGTGCAACGTCTCTATTTCCTCTTTAAAACTATAAATTATAAGGTTACAAGTCATTTTACTTTGTTAATTGCATTAAATTTGTTATTTGAATATTTTTTTTCTATTCTATGTCCAAATTTCAATTTTTTTGTCATTTTTTTTGGTACCATAAACTGGTGCCTTTCTAATTCGATAGCTGGTCCAGTTTATACTACATTGGTTTTGTGGCTTGGTGACCACTGACCAGTCTCTATTATTTATGATAAGGTCTAGGCAGATGACAAAAAGAGTTATTTTTGTCATGGAGGAAAAATTGATGAATTCTTCATGTGATTGAATTGCACTGTTTCATCTTTCCCACATCTACTAACACTGATTAATGCCTAGAAACAGAATGCACATTGAAGATGTAGTTCTTTCTATTTATAGAGCGTAGAGAAATGATGTAAGATATTTTGAAGAAGTGCATAAAGGGTAAAGGTTTTCTTTTATCCATATGCTCAAATTAAAACTAACTTTTTAAACTATTCTTAGCAATCTGCCTGGTTTACTTTCTAGCAAAAAATGCACTTGTTACAAATCTGAATTGAGTTAATATCAACCTTTAGGAGTATGTTAGGAACCCAGGAACAGAAATGGAAAAGTAAAGGTAAAGAATGAATCTTTATTGAATCTCGAACAGAAAAAGAACAAGGATAGGAAAGTGATCTCCTCCAAGGGTTTCCCCTTCACAAAGGGTTTCCCCTTTCACAACTCAGCTTTTGCTTATTTCTACAAACTAACAACTCTGGATCCCCTTTCTCTTGCTCTCTTCCCCTATTTATTTAGCTAAACCCCCTAACTAACTAACTGTCTCAACTAATGTTAACTAACTAACTATTACATTTCTCTTTATTCCTATTTGGACTAGGCCCTAACAGAGTACACACCACAGGCACGGAGGAGCCTTGAAATTAGTAGCTTTTGCAATAGTGCCGAGGTGCTAAATACAATTTTCCTTTGCCACAGCTATGCTATTGGTGGTCTTGCAGGCGGTGAAGATAAAGATTCATTTTGGCGTGTCGTTGCTCAGTGCACTGCTGCTTTGCCAGAGGATAAACCACGATATGTTATGGTCAGAATGGCTTCCATCATCATAATTATTTTGAAATATTTCAATTTCATATTGACATTTGACTGTACTTCTTTCAGGGAGTTGGTTATCCACTTGATATTGTTGTTTGTAGTGCTTTGGGTGCTGACATGTATGATTGTGTTTATCCTACCCGTACCGCACGTTTTGGCACCGCTCTTGTTCCCGAGGTGATCATATTTTACCCTTTGATTGACAACTTGTGTAACATTCTCTTTTTCTCCTTATACAACGTGCTCGCACACAATTGCACTTATTCATTCATCCTTTTTTTTTCTTTTGAACTTATTATTTTTTCGTTAGTGTTACAGGGAGTACTAAAACTAAAACAAAGAGCAATGGCTGATGACACCCGTCCAATTGATTCTACCTGCCCTTGTATGGTATGCTTGTAAGAGGACACCTTTTTAGTTGATAAATTCTTTGTAGCAATGGACATGTGTTTTAACTTATTTCTTCTTTCACAGGTTTGCAAGAACTACACCAGGGCTTACATCCATTGCCTTGTGACAAAAGATGCTATGGGATCTCAGCTTTTGTCATACCATAATTTATATTACATGATGCAGGTACGTACACTATCATGTAATAAAAAAAATTCTTATAAATTTATGATTATTGTATTCATATGTATGATTGAAGTCATTGTGCTTTTATATTTTGCAGCTTAGTCGGGATCTACACTCATCAATTGTTGAGGGAAGGTACCCAGAGTATGTTACCTTTATATTTAACTATTTTTCTCCTTTTCCATCTCACTTATGTGATATTAATCAGTCTTTTTAAACAGATTGCATCTTTCTCTATATTCCACTAACCTTTTTTTTTTTTTTTGTAGGTTCGTGTGTGACTTTCTACGCAAAATGGTATTTAACACCGGAATTTTCCCATTCTGTCTGTTCTTCTTCACTTAATTTATTTAGAGAAAATTGCATCACCATTCAATTTTGAGTTCATTATATTGATCTTTGCTCTACTTTCAAAACCCTACAGCTCATTAGAATTTAACTCAAGTTGTTTTGACTTAAGGTTTGATGATAGAGTTTACATATTGATGAACCAAATGTATACTAATGTTTTTTAAATTATAGAGGATATTTTTATAGGTTTAGAAAATAAAAGGGAGATCAATATACAACAAGAATCAAAGTCTTTTCCACTAGGTGGAGTTGGTTACATGGATCAAACGACCCAATTGTGTTCTATTGAAAACCAAATCCTCCTACAGGCCATTTAGGTCTAAATCCTTCTTAATGTTTTCACTTGGGAGTTTTTTCCGGCCTTCCTCTCCTTGTAATTGTAGGTCCTTCATCTGATCAATTCTTCTAATATGGGATTGGGATTCTATTGGTCTTTTGTCTCACATGTCCAAACCATCTTATATGTGATTCTACTATCTTTTCCTCAATAGGTGCCACTCCTACTTTCCCTCTAATATATTCATTCACAGTCTTGGCTTTTATTGTATGCTCACACATCCAACACAACATTGTCATCTTTATCACATTCATCTTATGCTGTTGTTGGCACTTTATTTTCCAGCATTCAGTACCATAGCATATATTATCATTGGTCTTATGGGTGGTAAAGTAGTATGATTTTCCTTTTAGTAGGTATCTTTTTAATTCTATCACAAATAACACCTAAAGCATTCCTCTATTTCATTCACCTAACTTGAATCCTATGATTTACATGTCTCCATCACTCTGCATGATCGATCTAGATCCAAGGCACCTAAACCGTGTGACTTGTGGTATGGGGGATCTCGAAATCCTGGGAAGGTTGATGTAATTTTCTCTATATATTTATTGTGCATATGCAGCACACAGATCCATATCCCCATGAGCAGATGTGTTTCTTATTTGTCTCCCTTTTCCTGTATCACCAACAAATGGCTGGTTGATTATTACGCTCTCAACATTCTCCCATATTCTGAGTTGTTTCTTGATTTTTCTTATATATTTTAGGATATATGAGTAAGTTGAATTGTTTGGGACTATTTCACCATCCCCTTTCTGGTTCCCTTGATTTTTATCTCCTACATTTTACAGTCAATACCTTGCATTTTTCACTAATAGTCGATGGTATAATGCGGGTAGAGTTTCCAAAGAGCAAGTGAGGATTGAATGGGTAATCCTTTTGGCACCAGACCCAGGCTGACTTAGCATATTTCGAGTCATGCTCTAGTTTTAGTTGAGCAATTTCTTTTGAAGTAAACGTAGGATCTGATTTTCCATTTTATATTGACGTCTCTCTCAATTTACTTCTTATTTTTTAAAAGAATATGATAGACTTCCTTCATATTATTTTTTAACTTTTTGTTGTTTTCAAATTGAAACCTGGTTTATATTTTCGTTAACATTATCATATTTTTCAACCTACTAAAATATTTGTCAAGTGGTCGTTAAACCTTTAACATCTTCATACTGTAGTTTCCGAAAGGTGATGTTCCTGAATGGGTCTGCAATGCTATGGAGGTGGCTGGAATCGACATTTCTTCTTGCTGCGCTCCATTTTCATCATGCCAAGAATGCGACACCCATAATTTATCAGAAGAATTTAATCAAGAATGCGACGGCTATGATTTATCAGAAGAATTTAATGAGGTAAAAATGAAATCGAACTGACAAAAAGATATGGAAGTTGCATAGAAGAGATACACACAAGTTAATTTGGATTATGATTGCTTGCAGCATAAATTTTGTATTCTGCTTATGCTGCTTCGATAATAGGTATGAAAGGTTAATAGCATTCTTTGGTTCCCTTAGATTTTGATTTTATAACACACGTCAAGATCCATGTTGTATCATAGAACAACGTAAAACACTGGATAGGTTAGTCTTGAATCTTGATTCTGGTTGTATTCTTATAGAGTACAATTGACGACAAGTTTATACTGATAGAGTGAAGCTTGAATTTAACTCTCATGAGCACAAGTCTGCACAATAGTACATTTATGATACCATCTACATTCAGGTGATCCTATTCCTATGTAGAACTATTGGTTTGAACTTAAATGAAGCCACCGTATGCTTGTCCATTGGTGTGTGCAAAATTTGTTTATCATTTGTTCAATTATCCCAATCCTACATATGTTGTGCTTTGTGGCAAAGCTATACATAGTCGGTCTCAAGTCCGGATAAAAGGTGAGGATTGTGTTAGGCCGTCGGGAGCCAACGTAAAACTTGGTCGAATCTTTAGGACATGGATCATTGTTGTTGTATTTGTTCAATTATGCCGGAAGCTTCACCAAGAATTTTTAGTAGCACAACTTTTTCTCCAGGTCTTATATTTAAGACCAATGGTTAACAGCAACAAGTCCTTCGAACAATGAGTATTAAAATTGTGAAAATCAAAGCAGCCAAGCAGTTTTTCTTTTTTGACTTTGCTTTATGTTCTTTTTTGTTAAAAAAAATGAATTTGATTAATGATATTCTGCTAATAGAAAAAGAAATGAAAGTTAATGGCGACTACATTTGTTGATGCAAAATATATAATTAGTTTTTCGTGACTGTTTTAATCTTAAAATGTTTCAAGTTTTAATCATAGAACTAGATATACAATTGTGCTGGTAGATAAATCGAATTGTTTTAGATTTTTTGTTAGAATGTATAGACCTTTTTATATTGAACACTGATATTGTTTTATTTTAGAAGTTACTGCTATGTAAACTGTGGTGAATTAATGTGAATCATATGATCTGCAATATCAAACATGCTCTAGTAGGAAAAAGTATATTTAATAGAAGAAAAGAATACGCCTTCTATTAAGAACTAACTTATCTACAGTAAAAAAAAAAGAAAAAAAAAGAGCTGACTGATCTACCAAAAACAAAAGTTTTTAAATGTAGGTAGAAATGAATTGTACAAGTAAAATGAATAGGTAAAATGTATAGAGAAAAAGCAAAATGTCTTGCAGAAAAGTAAGTCTATGAAATATAAGTGTGACTTTTTATAATTAATTAATTGAGGTAAATGAAGAAGCAATATGAAGATGAGAGATATTAAAATTGTAAAGACATGGGAAGTCACTCAAGAAGTTGAAATATACTGAATTGGCAAATAGATGACATCGGCTCCTCTAAATTGAGCAGATAGTAAAATAAGCAACCTCAATCGTTTATGAAAAAATCAAGGGTTTATATTCTAACATGCTCATTAGAGCTGTCAAATCGGGTGGCTCGGCCTGACATGCCAGAATGCAGAAACAGTCCAGGTCGGGCCAACCCGAAATTCTATCGGGCTATGAATTCTGTAGCCTAGCCTAGCATAGTATCAGGCCAACGGGCCAAAACAGCCTGCTTATAAATAAATAAAGGAGAGAACAACAATATAACTAACAAAATATATATATGGATCACTGCGTCTGTAATTAACAAAGTACAACTGTAAAAAGAGTAAATGACTACAACTTTCCAGACTTGGGGCACTTGGCATAAATTAAACAAAATTGCATCTTTTAGTAGCAATTTGGCCTAAGCATCTTCTGTAACACCCTTCTCGGGCGATACATTGTCCGCAACGTTTTACAGCCGAAAATAGGGTAATTTAAAATCTTGCTATGATAAAACGGGGAAAATTCTCGCTTTTGTAAGACATAAATATAAATATCTAGAAATAGTTATTGTACAATAAAATATGTCATAGTATATTTCAGGTCATAAGTTCAAAAATAGAATTACATAAAAATCCCACCCGACTCGTCGAGCAAAACATATACACATACAGACCCAACATAAAGATATGGAGTCGCAACTCTTAAAAGCATAAGGTACTTGGAGTCACAGCTCCATAAACAATAACACTAACTCCCAGACATACCAAGCTGATCAAACTAAAATATAAAAGACAATCCTCTCTCGTACATCGTGAGAAGGACAAACCTAACTGGCTAGTGGAAACTCTATTTGAGCCTACCAACGTCACCACAAAAGACACTACTAGAGCTACTACAAAGTAACTCTCTTACTTGGCTTTCTCCCCTTCCAAGGGAAAATTCACGGCCTACTAACCAACGACAGTCATGTCTATTAGAAGAAAAGGAAGATTAGGCACGACAGGAAACACCGACACCTCATCTTGAACCATCCGAAAGGTGCATAGTCAAACCAGACACAACAATATAAAACAAAGGAGGTGAGATTCCCAACATCACACAACATATGACAGATATGAAAATAGTATGACACAACATGGCACATACGCATACACATACTCTTACTAACATATCTCATATTATCATCCATTTGCAGACCAATAATTCAATCAATAGACCAACAACATACAGTATATACATATCATCAAAAGCATGCAACATCAAAACATGACAATATACGGCTTATACACAAACATGACCTTGTGAAAATGCATAGTCCCATACCTACACAACCTCACAAGAACGGAGAGATGACTGATTGAAATTGCATAGTCCCACACCTACACAGTCTCAAGGAAGATCTGACTCTACTCCGGAGTTAAGAGAATGTTCGGAAGGAGTGGTTAGAACACACATTTCACTACTGCCAACATTAGGCATACTTGTGCATCAATAATAATAACCCCATTGATTGTGAAATGCCATCGATAACCAGGATTGTACAACAGCAAGTAGAAGATGTCGGTGTTTTGCACAGGACTCCACGACCCATCGTCCTAAATGGCCATCCGTGGTCATCCCAACCCTGACATTCCCAAGATCATTGAAGAATCGTCACCCTACAAACCACATGCGCATAGAACATGTAGGCCCACTTCCTAGGCACAAGGCCTTACTAACAATATTCTTTGGATCGAGTCGATCACGGCATGTGCGTTCGTATTTATCCGTCGGATAAATATCGGGATTCCTTTTACGGAATCAAGAGCCATTCTAGAGGCAAGATAGTACCAACCCGTGAATTCTTCAACAAGTTTAGGATCCCCTTATTGGTCTATCTATGTTTCAACGCTTAAGCGTATTATGGAGACTGGTCATTCCCCAATCCATTATATTTCTTCCGGTTCTTTCCGGACGAGATATTCCATTTCTTTTAATCGCTAAGTCTTACTCCTTGACTTAAGTTTTGGAATACACATTTGCTTTGGTTTTAAAATCCTTTTAATGGTAAATACAAATGTTTAAATCCTTTCTTTTGTAAACATATCTCCTTAAATACCTCAGTATTATGGCCTTAAGTACCTCAACATTAAGGGTTTGAAATTAAAATAAAAGAAGAGTTCTAAAGGCTTAACTTCCTTTTTCATCACTCTTAAAACTCCAAATGATAGAACACTTATGGCCCAACAACTGCCAACCAATTGAATGTCACGTGAAAACTTTACAAAAGTCCCTCATTTAAGTGAAATCATTCAAAGCATAAACCATGGTTCCATCTTTCATTCATTTGGGTTTTGAAATCCGTTTTGATAATATTTAGAGCCATCACATAAAGTTTAGAAACCAAACTCATTATACGGGTCATTCTCACCAAAAACATTTGATCTAATCGGTCTTTGACTTAGATAAAAGCATTTAACTGGTGAACTAAGTATAGAAAACATTTTCATATTCAATTTGTACCTCAAAACCGAATTAAAATAAGTATCCTTTTTGGATGGTTTTGCTTCATGAAAACTTATGTCCATTGATTTCCAAATACGATTTCAACTACACAGTTACCTTGATTGAAAATCAAAACATTCTAACTGAGGATTCTAAGGAAATCGTACCTATGCCTCACTTAAAGTAGGCTTTTAATTAAATCTTTCCTTGTACTAATTGAATAATTTCATAGCTCAAGAACTTGTTCTTTTGCTTTCTTAATTGTCATTGTTCATATCCTCACTTAAGTGTTGTGAAATCCGCTTAAAACTCGGGGATTGGAGTTAAACTCCCATTTGTTCCATATGTGGCCGAAAATTGACCACGATTCAAGAGAAGATTCCACTTCTTCCAAAAAACACTCATAACCATAGCCATACATCAAACATAGCATATAATTACTCAAAAGTCATGCTATAACCATATTGACAATTCAAACAAATTACTCTAGCCAAGGCATATAAATAAATCAATCAAACATAGCATGTTCATGAGCACATAATCATATCAATTTTCAACAAAGACCACATACAAAGCACATAAATCAAACCACAATCACTATTACATTCATGTCCTCTATGTCCTCATAGAGGACCAAACCGAACAACGTGGATAACCCTAGGTCTAGGGTTTCCAATCACAAACAAATATAAGCCATCTTGACACCCACCAATATGGTGTGAGGTAGTTCACTCCCCCATTACCTCTTGTAGCTCCCAAAGGCAAGACGATCCTCTTTGATCCACAAAGCCACAAAACCAACTCCATCACCATCACCTTCATCAACAACCATTTCACCAAGTTACAACAAACCAAATCCTAGGGTAAAAGTTCTATATAGCTCATGGCCTCATGAAGTTCATAGGGCTAGAATCATTTGTTTTTAAAACCATTTGGTAGACATAAGGACAAAAGTGTTTCAATGGTAGAAAAATTGTTCAAAGTCAAAAAACAATATCATGCAAATTCCTATGAATTAATACAAGATTTTTCAAAAGTATGTAATTTGAAATAAATTAAATATTCATGAAGCTAATGAAGCATATAATAAAGTGACTAACTAGGGTCAAGAGAAATTACCCTTTTGTTGATGAGAAAGTGATGAACAAAGTGTAGGCTAGAAAAACCCATTTCACAAATCAACTCCGAAGGAGTTTTTGTGTGGAATAATATGTCTCAGATGATATAGAGGAACAAGTATATGTATTTGGAATGGTGGTGAAACAAGGATTGGATGCCTCTCTATAGAGCTTGGCCGAAAATAGCCTATGAAACCCATTTTGAAAACAAGCTCTAAATGGATTTTTGTGTGAAATAGAAAGTGTGTAAATCATGTTGGTGAGCATGGATATGGTCTTAGAAAATCAAAACAAGATTTGGGTGAGGATTTTTGGGTCTTGACCGAATTTAATAGAAGAAATTGGAGAAGACTTGGATGTTCTTGAAATAATGAACAAAATGGATCAAAGTGAAGACAAGGATCTATGGAACAAGTTTCATGAATTTAGAATCATGAAATCATGCCTCTAAGATGATGATTTTTTTTTTTTGGCAAAAAGGCATGCAAAGGCATCACAATAGTGAAAGTCATCCCAACTAGGTTGGCACCACAAACACTATCAATCACTTGCAGCACGCCAAAATATTATTAAAAGAAAAATAAATAGAATACAAAGAAACATGGGGGGACATGAAACTAACCCAAGAAGAGATTATTGAAATCTAAAAAATGGAAGGCCAAATCTATTTCTAAAAAAGTCTTCCCTAATAAAATCCGGGATTAAGTCCCACCAAACTAGACCACTAATATTAGTTCCATAAACAGCAAGTTTATCTGCACAGCTATTGCCTTCTCTATAAATATGAGAACAATGAAACTTCATTTGCTTTGTAAGATACAAGCAATTTTCCCATCTATTTCTCAACTTCCATGGAACTATGTCAAGGAATCACATTCTAGCCATAGACTATGCCAACCTTTATCCCTTCCAATTTCAATAGCCAAAATCACTCCCATAAGTTCTGCAAACAAAGCATTCTGAACACCAAGATTACAAGAGAAGCAACCAAGAATTGCAGCCTTGCTATCTCTAAACAAACCACCACAAGCTGCTGCTCCAAGCGAACCTTTAGCAGCCCCATCCGTATTACACTTAATCATACCACAGGGAGGAGTGAACCAATAAACCTGTCTTATACTAGGAGCTTTGGTCGGCTGGCTATCAACTAAGAAGGACTTAAGCACAACAAAATTAGCAACTGATGAGGACATAAAACCTTTGCTTGTGCTACCTGATAAGTACACACTTGAGGAAATCAAGTTCAAAGCTAAGTGAACAGGAATCCTAACATTATCAAACCCTCTAAGATGATGAAATATGGAGGAGAAATGAAGAAATGATCAAGAACTTGGAGCTTCAATTAAAACTTTGGAGATGAATTTAGTGTTTTTGGTGAGAAAATGTGTGAAATGAAATGAACTAAGGTGACTATGAGGGAGGGGCTTGGTCAAATACTCTAGGGACAAGAGGAAGGGAAATTGGACACTATCACTTAGTCTTAAGGTGCAAGATTGAATGACTCACCCCTGGTATTAATGGCTTATGGTGATTCACCATTTGTCATTAACGCACATTTAATGCATAATTATGACTATGGTGACTCACTAGGGTGAGTAGTCCATGTGAGGAGAATGTTCTAGCATTTGAAGTTAAGTATAATCATGGTTGGTTTAAAAGAAACTAGGATAGGTTAGGAAATATTCATAAAATACTTAGATATTTGCATAACCATCATGATCAAGTAAAATGGAATGAAATGATAGTTATCCAAAGGCTTGGCCATGTGTCACTTAGGAGAGAATAGAATGAGATATTTCAAACTTTGCAATTTGGTCGTTTGGTAATAACAAAAGAACTTAAGGGTAGAATGATCATTTCTCATGGATTTCTAAGATATTTTCTAAGAATGTCATAATGACAATAGTGAGTCATGGTGGTGACTCATTGGGTGAGATGGCTAAGCTGACTCATCGTCCCTATCCTCTAGCATATCATTGCAGTTCCAATCCGGCTCCGTCATTTACCCGATTAGGGTTTTCGATCATTTTTCGTCAAGATTCGTCTGAATAAAATACAAAATTTTATTTTTGAGCGAGAAATCTAGAAATAGACTTTATCACTAAAATAATGATAAAATCTAAGATTTTTCAGTTTCGGGTCAAATTAGGGTTTTCTATCAGTATAAAATTATTCTGTCAACGAAAACGCAGACCGGTTTTCGTCTGAGTTTTAAACCTAAAATTGAATGGCAACTTCCCATGATATGATAGGTTCCAACCATGATTTTTTTTTTCTCAAAGTCATTTTCTGGATCCCCGGTAATAATATAAAATATAATTACCGGTCAAGAGACGAGAAAACGGGGTGTTACAACACTACCCCACTAAAAGGATTTTCGTCCCCGAAATTCACCTATCTAAGGAAACGATTGCGGATACCATCCTTTTATCGCATGCTCCAGACACTTAAGAAAACATTGGAATAAGAAAATATGCCAACTATCACAAACCTTTGTGAGATTGCAAGAAGAAAAATAGACAAATAAACAAGAAAGAAAGACAAAACATCAATGATAAATGGGTTATGAGTATCTGATTAATTGACCCAACAGTAATGCAGTTTACATACTTCAGTAACTTAGGTTTAAGCTTGATTCAACACACAAGATTTTCTAAAGCCATGTTTAATTTAGTTAGACATTTTAGCTCTTGACCATATCAACTTGAATAAAGGGCAAATATTGCAGAAAAGGTTGATACTAAAAAATCAGTGTCATCTAACATCAGGCTCGACAAACTACAGAGCAAACAGAAGCACAAAATATGAACACTTAGAATTGTTGGAGGAGTTTACCTTTAAACAAATCAAATAATGAAAATGACGATGGAATAATATCTGCATCTTTCCCACTCCCATGGCTGTAAGGACTGGAAAGCAATAGCAAGGTCTAAGAATTAAGCTTAATGCAGCACAAATGCAGACAAAATAAATGAATTATGTGTTAGAAATGATGCAAGACAGAATGTAGGATTACCCACAAGGACAAACAAAATAGCATCACCATTCAGTAACTTCAATCATTCTTGGATGTTGAGTTCTCTTGAACAGTGTGTTTCTCAAACAATGGTATCTCCTCTACTTCTTGCACATCTGCAATTCATAATACAAGAGAAGTTAATGACTAAAAAGCAAAAGCAGATTGCAAGTAAAAAGGAAAGATTATTAATTTATTATTACCAGAAATCCCAACTTCTTTAAAACCGTGCAACCAATTATGAGTACAGATGAGGGCTTGCACAATTTCAGGGAGTAGGCAATTTCTATACTTATGCAACATAAGACCTCCGATGCTAAATTAAGACTCAGAAGCCACCATTGTGATTGGAATGCTTAGAATGTCACAAGCCAAAATTGCAAGTTTCGGGAATTGATCCTTGTTTAACTTCCAATATTGGAGGACATCTACATTTCCAACAAGACCTGCTTCTTCCAAGTATATTTCAACTTCAGACTTGCCCTCGTTTGAAGTCTTCTATCTCATTTCTTGTTGCCATTCCTTGAGTTAGACATACAAAACAAGATTTTAGAATACTTCCAAACCTCAAAGGCATTAGGCCTAATTTTCTTAGCCTCTTCATTATCTTTGTTATCACCTATAGTCTTATTCTCATTCTTATTAGTAGAAGCAGTACTGACAGAAGCATTAGTAGCATTATTCGGAATTTCTAACAATTGCAAATCATCATCCATACTTTCCAAATTTGATTCAATATCCATGACTGCAATATAAAATGCACCTTGAAGATTCAGAATATAGTTTAAAACATGAAACAGGCTCCAACAATTACAACATCACAATAGCCAAAAGAGGAAAAAACAAAGAACAAAACAGTGAGCAACTGGAGCTAAGAAGTGAGAACATACCTGTGAGAGTGAGTAAGTTGCCTGAGAGAAACTTTTGGAAGGTTGAGACTGACAAAGCTCAGTTACTCTGCATGAGATGATGAACATTTTTAACAAACAATAAATCATTCAAACAATCAAAGAAGAAGAAGAGCAAGAAAGGAGAAGAGAAGGAGAGGAGATGAACCGGGAGTGAGACGAACAAGCAGAGGTGACGCTGGCGTGAGAGGACGACGAGCAGCGGAACGGCGTCGGCGTGAGAGGAGGACGAGCACTGGGCCGACGTTAGAGGAGGACGAGCAGCAAGGAAATGTCGCCATTAAGGGACTACGAAGAGGAAATAAGGAGGGTTAATTTTTTTAACCCTAGCACTGGTTGTAGTCGAGACTCGAGCTAGACAGCAGGAAAAAGTAAGGGAAAATTGGGTTTCAAACTATACACTGATATTTTTTTGTGTAGTTTTTTTTTTTTTAAACAATTCTTGGGCCATATTTACTAGATCCAACAGTAAAAAAAATGGAATTTACACAATTAAAATCAATACATCATAAAAGCTTGGTGCTGGTCAACCTGACCTAAGCATTGTTATCGGGTCAGCCTGAAAATTACCGGGTCAGCCCACCCAGAGCTCGATGGCCAAATCGGGCTAACCGGGCAGGGCCAAAATGACCCATATTTTTTCGGGCTTTTTTTTTTTTTTAGCCTAGCTCAGCCTAGAGTGCGGGCCATTCAGGTGAGCCCATCGGGCCGGGCCAAAATTGACAGCTCTGGTGCTCATGATTTACTATGTATATGCACTTAATATTTAGATGTGATTTTAACTAACGCCATGGTTTTATTTAGGCTTAATTGCACTTTTGGTCCCCTACTATTTGTCATGTACAATTTTGGCCCCTCATTTTTTTTAGCACATTTGGTCCCCTTATTTTTTCAATATTGCAAATTTGGTCCTTACGTCCAATATCCATCAATTTTTTCAATAATCAACAAAGAGGAACCATTACTTTGAGCGCATAGAATACCTGATTGAACTTTTGGGGTAAAGGACCCAGTGGTAAAACCAAAAAAGGTACCAAAAGGAGGGACGAAACCAACAAATGTCATAAAGAAATCACTGAATCATGTTGAAATGGAAAGAAAGATGAAAAAGAAGCTCAATCAGAGGTTCTATTCGCTTAGAGTAATAGTTTCTCTCTGTCAATCAATGAAAAAATTTGACGGACATAGGACGGAAGGACTAAATTTTCAACATTGAAAAAATAGGGGGTTAAATATGCTAAAAAAACTAGAGGGACCAAAATCAAACATAACCAATAATAAGGATGAAAGGTGCAATCAAGCCTTTTATTTAAGATTAAAATAAGCCGAATTTTTTCTCACTTGTTGCTAGCCCAACCAATAAAACAAATAAACCTCTGGCCCACAACACTCCTCGCCGTTATCCTTCAGTCCCGTCGCCTCCTCCCTGACCTGTGCTGTGCTCAACCTTCAAAGACACCGCGAACGGTAAGCCCTCTTCCCTCCTCAGCCGCCACGTGTAAAGCAACAACTGATATGGGTATGATTTTATATTTTTAATTTTTAATTTTAGAGCTCTCCCTGTTCCTCAGCCCTCTCTCACTATTTTATTTCTCTTCCATCAATTTCGCCTGCTTGTCCCCTTGCCATTTATTTACTTATGTATTTTATGTAAGGTTGTTCTTTACCAAGTTTTATTTCTATGCCTACAACATCCATTGATTAAAAATGGTGTTTAGATGGTTTGCCTGCCCTGCCCCGTTGAAATAATGTAATTTTTATGTTATTTTGATTATTTATTATTACTTTTGTTAGTATTTTGTGGTAATAATTTATGTTGTTGTGTGTGATGCATAAAGTAGAAAGAAGAAGATGCCTCTGGGTCTGATTTTGGGGATAGGAAGGGCATTTCGGAGGAAGCGAACATCTTCACTCGACATTCTATCATCAAAACGCACTTCCAAAGGTTATTACATGGGCAAGAATTGCAAGCCTACTGGTTTCCACACTCGTAAAGGTATACCCTAATCACATACTTTTCTACACTTAGTTTAATTCATTATTACTTTAGTTTAATCATATCATATATTAGTTATAGTTATTTTGATCAAATTGAATGTAAATATGCATTTTGTTGGAGGTGGGTATGTGGTGGTTCAAGAAAAATTGCCAAACTATGTAGTTCCTGATTTGACTGATTTTGATTTTAAGGTTTGCATCTTCCACTCATCAAATCTCATCACTATCTTATCTTTTGTTAATTTTGTGCCGGTGCTTGGTGTGTTTGGAAGAACTTATTTGAGCTTATAAAAATAACTTAAGAAAATAAACTTATGAAAATATTTTATAATTTTTATATAAGCTTATTTTAGCTTATTGCAATTAGTTTGTTAGAGAAGCTTATGAAAATAAATTATTTTTAGTTTATTTAAAAAAAGTTTATCAAATAAATGCTTAATTAAATTGTTTACACCCTTAGTGATAAATTTGACATTGTTCCTCTAATTTTGCTCTTTATACTTGCCTCTTTTGTGAGCTTTATCAGTATGGATTACCTTTGTTATGGTTCATTACTAAATTTTTCTTCAGCTTCCTTGTTTTTGCACCACAATGGCAACAAGTTTCCTTCCCGTGAAGTGGTTATTCTGTTTATTGGTGCTGTGTTGTTTCTTTTTTTCTTTTTCCTTCATATTATTATGTGTCTTTACTTTCATAGACATGGTCTAGCTTAGAATGTCTGTTATAGTGATCTGAAAATGGAGATCTTGTTCTTAACAGTGACCACCCCTGCACTCCTATGCCCCAAAATGGGGGACCAAAGAAAGATGAGTTCATCTACATAGAAATGACCATTAGAGAAAATCACGATAGATGGGTTCATCTCTAGCTTCTTGGGCCTGATGTTGAAGATGTTGTTAAGGAGGGTTGGAGGAGTGGTAGGGAGCGTGACATGGTGGATAGATTGGCAAGTTGTACTGAGAATCTTCAGAGGTGGAGTAAAAAAAAATCAGAACTAAATTCAAAGAAGATATTGATGAGTGTAGAAGGGAAATTGAGATGCTTATTAGGGACAGAAGCGTTGATGTAGGAGTGGCTCAGTATAATAGTGTGAAAAATAGAATGACCAATTTAATCACACAAAAAGAAGTTTTCTGGCAAAAAAGAGCTAAGGTCTTTTGGCTAAAGGATAGAGACTTGAATACTAGATTCTTCCACGTGTCCGCTACTTGTAAAGCTAAGGTGAATAAAATAAATAAGCTTCAAGTGAATGATAATTTGATTACTGAAGACCAGGGCCGGACTGAACGTGATTACTTCCAAGAAATTTTCATGTAGCATGTGGCGCAATATGACCGTGTCCTTGGGAATTTAGAGCAGCGTATAAGAGTGCATGAGAATGAGCTGCTGTTGAAGCCGTTTGGGCGTGAAGAATTTTACGTGGCCTTACAACAAATGGGCTCAGATAAGGCACCATACACAGATGGATTCAACCCAACTTTTTAGAAACATTTTAGGGAATATTATGGTGAGGAAGTTTTTACTGCTTGTTGCTCTTGCTCTTGGTTAGATAGAGGTCATTTTCCTAACTCTATCAATGATACTGATATTGCTTTAATTCCCAAAAAGAGAATCCAGAATCTATGAAAGATTGGAGATCTATTTCTTTGTGCAATGTTATTTATAAATTGGTGTCCAAAGTGCTAGTTAATCGGTTGAAAATGGTTCTTGATAAATGCATTTCTCATGTCCAATCTGCCTTTGCACCGGGCAGATCTATTCTTGATAATGCAATGATAGCAATTGAAATTATTCATCATCTGAAAAGTAAGACTAAAGGAGGGAATGGGGATGTTGCTTTAAAAATTGATATGAGTAAAACCTATGATAAGGTGGATTAGGGGTATCTTAGAGCGGTCATGAGAAAGTTGGGCTTTGATGAAAGATGGGTGAGTTGGATTATGATGTGTGTGGAAACAGTTAACTAATTTGTGCTTGTTAATCAGGACCAGGTGGGACCTATCTAACTAGGTAGAGGCCTTTGCCAAGGGGGTCCACTATCCCCATATTTATTCATTATTTGCTCTGAGGGTTTGACGATTTTAATAAATCAAGCAAAAAGGAGAGGAGATCTACATGGTGTTAAAATTTGTAGACGGGCTCCTATTATTTCACATCTCTTATTTGAAGATGATTGCTTCTTATTTTTTAAAGCAAATTCCAGAGAGGCAGGTGCTATGAAGAGTATTATCAATGGTTATGAGGAAGCTTTGGCCAACAAATCCATTTCCAAAAGTCAGAAATTTATTATAGCAGAAATGTGGAGGTGGAGGAGAGGGATGCTATTGCATCTTTTCTTGAGGTGCAAGTTTGTTTGGGCACTGGCAAATATTTGGGTCTTCCTTCTATGATTGGTAGGAGCAAAAAAGAGCTTTTTAAATTCATCAAAGACTGGATTTGGCGCAAGATCAATTCTTGGGGAGGGAGGTCTTTGTCAAAGGCGTGTAAGGAAGTGATGATCAAGTAGATTCTTCAGGCAATTCCCAAATATTTTATGAGCATCTTTCTTATTCCTACCTCCCTTCGGGATGAGATTCAAAAAATTATGAACTCCTTTTGGTGGGGTAGTGGAGGACCGAGAAGCAAAGGAATAAAATGGATGTAATGGGACAAGCTAGCTATGAGCAAGTATGATGGTGAAATGGGAATTGGAATGATTTATGGCATCTTTCAGTTCCACCAAAGGTCAAGAATTTCCTTTGGAGAGCTTGTCGAGGTGTTATTCCAACTAGAGACAACTTGCGAGCTAGAGGTGTAGCCGCGGAGGAGCTTGAATTTACTTGGTGTGAAAATGCAGTAGACAGCATATGCCATGTTCTTGTTACTTGCCCGAAGAGTGAAAGCACATGGAGAAGCTTGAATTTATAGAATGGTATTGTTCACCAAATCCAGGTTGCTGAGACTTTCTGTTATGTATTTTTTTCACGTGCTTTCAAGCTTACAAACGGAGGATAGGAGGACTTGGGCGATGACTTTGTGGAGCTTATGGAGGAGCAGGAACCATAAAATTTGGGAGGGAGTTGTGAGAGGCCTGTGACAATTGTGTGGCGCAGAAAGACTCTGTTGGAGGAATGGGAGAAGGCAGGTAACCAACAGGTTCAGGTTTGAAGTCATGCAATGCCAAAGAGCCTATGCACGTGGAAGAGGCCTCCTCAAGGGTCTTTAAAATGCAACATTGACGCATCTTTCTCACAGCAACATGATCATGTAGGAATTGGCATCTGTTTAAGGGATGAGTTTGGCCTCATTGTTGGAGCAAAAATAATATGGTCTCAGCTCCTTCTTGATGTTAAAATAGGGGAAGCTCTTGGCCTCAAGGTTGCTGTTGAATGGGTGAGAGAGATGGGTTTTAAAGATGTGATTTTTGAGATGGACTCTAAACTGGTAGTTGATGCTTTCAAATCCCCACATTTAGATTCTACAGAGTTTGGAGCTATTGTTCAAGATTGTAAGTAAATTATTTCATCTTTTTGTCAAAATTCTCATGTGGAGTTTACTAGGAGGAGTGCCAATATGGTTGTTCATAACTTAGCTAAAGTGGTCATATATAAGGCTAGTCCTCAAGTTTATGATGATATCCCTACAAATGAAATGAATTAGACTTCTTGCGTCAAAAAAAAAAAAAAAAAGGAAGAAGAAGCTAAAATCACGATTATTTCCTTTTACAAATGACTAGGAGTCAGTAAGTCAAGAATTTCTATAAACCTAACACTATTATGTATATAGTTTATATCATGTAATGTTAGTGTTGATTCATAGCGTTCCTTCTCCTATGCAGCTCAAACCATATGTATCTCAGTGTCCTACAGAAGTCAACACCTCTGAGGCTTCTGAAACTAAATAACTAAATTGAGTAGTATAAGATTCTTTCTTTGTAACTGCATACTTATTTCCATGGAGAATAGTTGGCAGAGGTAGCCCTTCATTTTTCTATTTTCATATCTTTAGATTTATAACATCTTGTGTGTAACACCCCATTTTTCGTAAGTGTTTTTATAAAGCTGGTTTTATTAAGTTAAAAGAGTTGGTTAAGGGCTAAGTGGGATTTTGGCTTAAAAGTCCCTTTCTGGTACATGAGCACGCCCGTGCTTATTAGCCAGCACGCCCGTGCTTAAAGTCAGAAGCGTGTTTCTGATTTTAAGTTGAGCACGACCGTGCTCAATAGTGAGCATGCCCGTGCTCAATAGTGAGCACGCCCGGGCTCAATACGCTGACCGCGTCTCGGTGACGCTAAGTTGAGCACGACCGTGCTCAGGTCCGAGCTATATAGGTTTGGCACAGAGCCCGAGGGTTAACGTGAAACCCTATTTTGTGTTGGCAGCCGTCACTAATTTCGGTCAGAGTGGTCTCTTTCCCTACGTCCACTAAACTCAACCAATTTCTGGAGTTTTGGAAGCCTTTGGGAGCCTCCTGTGAGTCTTGTTGGTTTAGAGGTAATGGTCATTTCCTCTCTCATCAGTTTCTTTCTTGTTTTTGTTAGAGAAACTGACCAAGTGTATTTTTGGTTAACCAAGGCTTAGCTTCGGAGTGAGCCACTTGAGGATTCGGGACCGATTTGCCATTTGGAACAGTTGCTAGAGCGACCTTCAATCCAGGTATGGGGAGAAGGGAATTGTACTCATTAGGCAGTGGGGGTAGAGTAAGGTAAAGGGGTCCCCATGACCACGGTTGGTTATATGTGTTTGTATGATTATATGTCAGTTTGATTGGTTGTGATAAATGTTCTTGGTATATGTATCATTACTAAATTGGGTTGTTATAAAATCGATGCCATGATTATCTTTGTTGGTATGTTGGATTGGGTGACTGATTTATGGCTGTTGTGATGATGAATTTTGGACCCTAAAACACGTTGTTAACTGACTAGGACTAATGAATTAAGAACCTAAGAATTTGGCTATGAATTCGGTTACTGTTCCTGCCCAGAACAGCACTGTCGCGTGATGAGCACGACCGTGCTGAGGTCGTGCTCCCAGTTGAATTCTGGAAAATGGCCGCGCTGTTTAGCACTACCGTGCAGGACAAAGAGCACGACCGTGCTGCTGAGCACGACCGTGCTCAATAGGAAGCACGACCGGGCTTCACTTAAGTTGCAGCACACCCTTCACGTGTTCAAGCACGACCGTGCTGGGGTTTAAGCACGACCGTGCTCATCCCTCCTGGACAAAAACAAAATTAAAGGACTTAAGGGGTTTCAAACCCCATTTCCCCAACGATGACAAGTTAAGATAACTAATCAAAGATGAAGATTAGACAACCTGGTTAATAATTATCTAAGATGATTAAGATAATAAGATGTTAAGTCGGTATCCGTTGGGTTACCGCATGTTGATAAGTTGAAGTCTTGGGTGCTTATTGGCCAAGGGAGCCTTGACCCCACGGTTTGGGTCTAAGGTTACGTTGATGTTGATGTTAAAGTCTTGGGAGCTTCCTGGCCCAAGCAAGGAGGTGGTTGAGATTATTTTTTGTTGTGCCATTTGCGTACAGCATTGGAGTTGTTGATGGGGGAGGTTCGACATAGGGGAGATCGCCCGAGAGTACGGTGATCTGGCCATCCACGGTAGGTCACCCGATGGTTTGCTGACTGCGGCCCCTGTGATGAGGCATCCACGGTTTGATGCGTTGGCTATCCATGGGGTTCACCGAAGGTTTGGTGAACTGCCGGTGTTAGTGCTTTTATGGCCAATACGGATATGTAACTCCAAAGTCATTCATCCTGTGTTAGTTTGGATCCACATGCATAGATGGAGTAGCGGAGTAGTTGATGCATTGCACAGCATAGCATACTTGGTTGATATGATATTGTTGGATGTTGATGTATGCTTATGTTGTATGTTTACCTTGCTTCCTATTCCCATGTTGTATATGTTTACATGAATCTACTCCTCGTTATTTGTTTGGTGTTTGGCCTGATCGGCATTTTGTAGAGGATGACGAGCAGCCCGGAGAGAAGTGACTCTGAGGAGCCGCCACTTATTGTAGGGCTGTTCTTGAGTTTAGATAGTTGTTTTTCAGTTGTATTCCGATGATATATTTTCCGGAATGGTTATACCAGCTCTGAGTTGTGACATCGGGGTTGGGTAGTTGATTATTATGTTTATTAGTTTTAAACTTGGTTTATTTTCCGCGTTGTAACTGGTTCATGTGGGACTTTTCTACCCATGGACAAATGTTTTATTTTATTTATTAAAATGCATGTTTTTATTTTAATTGTTTTTATATTAAATACCTTATAACATGCGGGATAGAAGGGTGTCACATTGTACAATTATTGCCTGGCAAAAATGTTAAATGTTAACGTATCTTTTATATCTATCGTGTGATGCATGATTTGGACTCTCAAAGTTGTTAATAAATTTTTGCTGTTATTTTCCTATCATTCAGTATCACATCATAAGTACCATCTATGTGTGCAAAAACAGCAAAGTTCTTGTGCTTTTAGGATACTTGGGAAATGTCTTTATATACCAGCTATACATGTGACTTACTGCATGTTTGGATTAACCTATAGCGACTTAAGAAAAAAAATTATAATCAAAATACAGCGGAGAGCTTTTGGTTTAGAAACAGTTTTGTGTAAAAATTACTAGTCAAAATTGAATTTGGATTCTCGCCTTTTCTTTCTAATGTTTCCTCTATCATGTTACGAGAGTGAGAGAGGGAGGGAGGGAGATTTCAAGGAACCTTGCAAACAAAAGCACATTTGCTTTTGTCTCCTTTTCTCTCCTAACTTGAGAGGAAACATTAAAGAAGAAAAGAAGATTATCCGAATCCATCAAATTTATTCATTTATAATTTGGTGGTGATCAATTATAGTACATTTATCGTCACTTCTTGGAAATTAGTGACATAGAGGAGAGGAAAGTGTTCCCAACTTCCAAGTCTAGTCTCTCTCTCTCCCCTTTTCATTTTTGTGGTTGGCTTTCTTTTTGGAAGTGCTGGAGGGTGGAGCTGTGGAGCAATGCTTGTCGTCATATAGAAGCACATGCCCCTCGTTTTTTAAGTTTTTGTTCTTCAAGTTTGTTTGGATTTTAATTTGAGACTTGCAAGTAGTCAATATTTCTTATCGTTTTTTCCTCTTTAAGACGACTATGTCAATCTTCTAACCTATGAGTTGTGTTACTTTTAGAATCAAGAAATCTAGGTTTTCCTTTATATTCGTTAAGTGTTCATTTGTGTGTCATTTGATTCATACATTTTCAATAACAGTTGTAATCATAGGCCAACTATGGTTGGCGCAATTGGTAAAAGTAGAATGTACTAAGCATGTGTTTGAAACCTTGTGTTTCATGGATAAAATCACTTCAGCATGGAAGCTATTTTGATTAGCTTTCACTTTTCAGAAGCACAATTGAAGGGACAACACGCTAAGTTTGACGAAGTTGTAATCTTATTGTAGTTAGTGGGTTATATACAAATAATATAGTAAGTACTGGTTGAGTTTGGGAGACTTTGTGATGGACAAGTGACTCTATATTTTGTCATTAAAGAAAGTAATTCACCACAATATACTATTTCTACCTGTGCATAATTTTCTACTAGTAAGTTTGTGCAACAATAAATTTTTTTCCCAATCATATACTGTATGTAAATGGCCAAATTTGTATTAGGCTAAAATTGATTTATCCCTTTTTTTTACTTCTTTAAAAAAAAAAAAAAAATAGAGGTTGATTTCACTTTAACGGGACTTTACATTGATTCAAATCCATTTGTGAGAGAATTGTCTCTTGGGTTCTTAGTTGAGCCAAATTGTTCTTATCAAGAATTCAAGATTCTTATGGCGAACTTCATTGGCTTATCAAACTCTTAGTTTGTGGCGCCTACCATCTCTAATCTTCACCATTTTCTTTCTTTTCATCACTTTAATTTTGTTTACAAGTTTTACACTAAATTAACTTGATAAAATTCAACCATAATATCATCTCCAAAGGCAACATATCATTTGGTTGTCATCAATAGTGTTCTTGTTTAATTCGGGGTCTCTTTGGTTCAGTTGGGTATTTCCTCTGTTCAGGTAGGACCCGACCCAACCCGTTAAGAAACCATAGACAATGGTTCGGGTAACCGGTTTGCTAAATGCAAACATGTGAACTAGTTACCCGACCTGTGGAACCGTTCATTAAAAAAAAAAAAAAAAACAACTCTTTTACTTAAATGAACCCATAACACTATTAAGTGTGCATGCCTTCGTATCAGAGTCCTTGTGTGAGTGTGTCCTATCCCTGTGACTTCGTAATAGAGTTCCTTTGCCTCTCACCGTCACCAGTCCCAAGACCACTCACTACACGACGACGAGATTGTCTTTGTGCATAGCCGTTGGCCGCCACCACTGTTCACGTAGATCGCCACCGTCCTTCACCCCGTCATCTCAGTTTAGTTCGACGCTCTTCCACTCTACGATCTGCACCACCCACACTCTCTGATCTGTATATCTCTTCTCTCCTATTTGCATCTCTATTTTCTCTGATATACTCATCTCTTCTCTTCGATATGCTCTCTCTCTCTCTCTATCTCTCCTTGAAGTTGAGCTTCTATATTTTCTAGGGTGAGTCTCAAATAAGATGGATAGTGGGAATGGTAAGAGTCTAAGAGACAAGTTTTGATTTGCTGATTCAGATATGTAATACCTTGAACCTGATTGGTTCGACCCAAACCAATCTGACTTTGATCAGGTTGGTTTGGTTTGGGTTTGTCAACAAAATTTCATGAAACCAACCCAACCCGACCCATAAAGAAATGACTGGTGCGTGTAACGGGTTTGGTCAAAACGACCCAACCCGACCCGTAAACACCCCTTATTACATTTGAATTTTCAATTTATTATATATACCTCTTTTCAACAAATAATTTTTATCCTTGGGATACGGAGACAACTATCTCCTGTTTATGCTACTTTGGCCTGCACCTATGAAAAGTTGGTTAAGTCTGAACAATCATTTAAAACTCTCTTGATCAAAAGAAAGTATGGCAGAATCTTATTGGTTGCGCAAAAGTATATTTGTCACAAAACAAAAATGAAAAGTGCGCGGCATGTCTCAAGCTATGGCAACGTACCATTGGTTGTATTGAAAGAAACCAGCTAACTACTCTTGCCGGAATGGCAGGTAAGATTACTGTGCCTGTCGGGGGCCCTACCAATCCATATAATAAAATAAAATAAAAAACAAAAGTAGTAAATTACAGTGAACATAAATTATCTTTTCCCTTCCTCCATACTCAATGCTTCAGGGTTGTTTTACAATACTCAATATATAGAAGGAATTGGGTATTGTTAAGACTGGATGTAACATCAGTTAGTACAAAACCGATATTACAACAGAGGCGGTGGTAGCATCATAAATATCTTGTTCATTTAAAATACATGTAACCGCGGTTTTGAGTTAACCGATGTTACAAGTGACTTGTAATAGCGGTTGTGCACAACCGTTGTTACAAGTGAGTAATTCTTACAAGACTGGGGTGGGGGGAAAACTTGTAACAGCGGTTGTCCTTTAAACCGACGTTACAAGTGACATATAACAGTGGTTGTCCTTTTAACCGGCGTTACATATCTTTATAACGTTAAAATAAAAAAATCAAGTCTCTCATCACTCTCACGCCCTAACACACCTTTTTCTTTGTTTCTTCCCTCTTCTCTGCAAAGCCACCGTCGTCTCTTGCAAAGCCACCGTCCTCTACCATCCTCCACCAACGTCTCTCTCTCTCCCCATTCTAAAAGGAGGTCTCCCATCGCGAGGCAAGTACTGCCACCATTTTCTTTTTTGTTCCTTACTCTTTATCAAGCTCTAACAACCATCATTTCTTTTTTGTTCCTTACTCCTTATCAAGCCCTAACAGCTCATTAAACATTTCAGAACTGCAACGCCATAGCTGCCCTTAAGAACATTTCAGAACTACTCCCTTAAGGTTTTCATTCTTTTCTTTACTCTTTTCTATTTTCATTTCGGGTTTACCTAAAATGATAACTTCGGGTTAAACATTTATGATGAAATTTATTGTGCACCCTTTGTTATTTGCAAGCCATAAAATATTTCTAAATTGCTCATTTGATCATGTCAATAAATTAGGTATCAACATATATGAAGATATCATTATGTAAACATTGGCATGCTTTGTTAACCAACATATGTGTTGTCATTATGTAAGCATTGGCATGCTTTGTTCCTTAACTAAGGATTTTGATTTATGATTGTCATTGTAACATCCTAAAATTTTAATATAATTAATTTGATAAAGAAAAATATTAAGTTATTAAAAGTATAGAACAAATAAAATATAATTAAGAGGGTGAGTGTAAAAATTTAATAGTATAAGGATTTATTGAAATGAATTAACAACTATAAAATAAGAATGCAAATTTTAAAATAAAATAATCACAAAATAAAGTAACTCACGTGGAGTTACTCAAGGAAATAAGGAATCATGGATGGTGGGCTCTATGTTTTTCTTTTTTAAAAGAATAATAATAATAATGATGAAAAAAAATTAAACTAAAAGCCCTATGACACTAATGAATGTGCTCAGTATATAAAAGTTAGGATTAGAGTTGGACGTTCCTCGCGCCGCAGAGAGAACTTCGAGAGGCTGCACAATGAGCTTAGAGAGGCAGAGGTTAGTTAGACGCGTTTCTTTTCTTTAGCTGTGCAACCGTAGCAGTGAAGCGAAGAAGATTTTTTAGAGAAGCATTAGTTTTTATCATAAATAATTTTTAGCGCATTCTGGAGGTCTTCGAGAGATGAATAACAATACTTTTTACGAATCCTTTCCATGGTAAATGATTGTTTGTGTTGCCAAGGGATTACCCTATGGTTTTGAGAGTTTTTAAATGATTTGATGCATATTATTAATAACCTAATTTCTAAAATTGGGGTTTTGTTAAAAGGTGGAATTAATTGATTAATTGATGTTGTAATATTCTTATTCATGTATGATATGTTATGATATTCATGATTGTTTGTTATTGGTGGAAATTTATATGTTTGAAATTGTGGAAAATATTTTGTTACATCCATGAGACATGACATATGTGAGTTATAATATGTTGTATAATGTTTGCCACAATACCACCTATGAGAGAGGTATCGAAAAGTAATACCACAGTGGAGGAGTTTCGAAAGTAATATCGCCATATAATTGGGATGTCGAAAAAGAGTAATACCGCCTAAAAAGGGGTATCGAAAGTAACACCGCCACACATTGGGGTGTCGAAAAGGGAGAAATACCGCCATGTGCACATGGGAGGTATCGAAATAGAAATGTCCCCGACAGGAGGATGACATCGAAACACTCCTCATGAGTAGGGGTGGGCAATGGGACGCCATTGTCGTGTGATGTGTGAGATTTATGGCATGCCGGCAAGAGACCAATTTAAGAATGAGGTCTTCAAGCCCCTTGGATTATTTTCAAAATTATTTGGTATGTGGAATGTGGTGCATTGAAGTGGTTTGTACTTATGCTATATCTTTTTGAGCTGCGGATATTGTTGTTGTTATTAAGTGTATTTTAAAACATTATTTTGGAAAAATTAACGGATACCATGGACAGTTTTTCCGGTTACCGCGCCGGCTGAGAACAACACTATTTTCGAAACATTTTATAACCGTATTGGTTCACTGAGATTTTATATCTCATAAAAAGTGTTGTTTTCAGAACCCGAGGACACTGCCGTTGAGGACATAGGGACTTGAAGATTTATCTTCTTGCTTTTAGATTAGATGGTTAGTATTGTAGCATGGTTTAAGAGCGTCATGCAGACATCATGTATTAATTTCAGTTTTACTCTTCTCGGATTGTAGTTAGGCGCCCAATTTTGAGGCTTTTGATTTTTATTCGAATGTACGATGTACTGGCCGAGGTGGTAAACTCGGCCACCGAGCTTGGAGACTTGATCTCCCAAAGATATAGGAAAGATAAGCTTAGAAGATAACACTCACCTAAGCTTATCTAAACAACCTATCTTCAAATATAAGAGATAAATCTCACCTATCAGATATCAAGAGGTTACCTTAAAAGATAAGAGATAGGAAGAGATAAACCTAATATCAAAGAGATAAGTGATGAAAAAAGATAAACCAGATCCTAGAAAATAGGATCGGATTATTCCTCTACTCCTCTATAAAAGGAGGAAGAGCCTAAGAGAAGAGGCACTTTAACTTTTACTTAAGCTTGGTGTTCTCTCTTAAGCGTATTAGAAGTCCCGGTTGTGATCAAGAGACTATCAAAAGGTCCTTGCCCACCGGAGTACATCGGATACAAGATTAAGAAATTGATGCACCATGTGATCAAGGGTTGAACTCAGAACTACGTCTGGCTTTGATTCCCATTGGGATACGTAGGACCGGAACATAAGTATTCTGTCAAGCCACCTTCTAAAACAACCCCTTTTGTTCACCGTTGGTCTGACGTTTACGACGAGATTCCGGCAAGTCGGATCTCGGCAGGAACATTTGGCACCCACCGTGGGACCGAGGTAAATTTTCCCCGGCCGCACATTCAATGTCATACGCCTAATGGATGATTCACAGTGACTCTCCCGTTGGGTTTGATTTTCTCTCATCACGTAAATTGAGGGGAGTATTAATTCTTATTTTATCATCCAATATCAAAATGATTTTTAATATGTAGCGTTCCGTACATTGGCTGTTTTGGCCCGTTTTATGCTGTGATGGAGTGCCGCGCCCGCACATTCAACATCATATGACGAAGCCGCTAATAGGTCAATCAAAAAATATGGCGACGATGGCCTCTATGAATTTGGTATTCTCGTCACCCAGAAGGGAAGAAATATCTTATCCCTATACTTTATCCATTATCAAAGCTATTAATTCTATACTAATATTTAGTTATTCGACGTAATTCATTACTATGAATATTATGTCATATTTCCATTTAATTATGGATTGCATTGGCTTGATTTTTATGCAGCATATATGGCAATGATTACCATCTTCAAGAGGATTCTCAACAATTCTCAGAAAAATCCGAGGAGGAGGATGACAAGCCTAAGCTGTTGGGCGTGCTGTAAGCTCGGCCTCGGAAATCAGAAGAAGGTATCTTAGAGAGCTCGGCCACAACAGCTCGGCCTAGGGGAGCAGAATAAGGTATCTTAGAGAGCTCGGCCACAACAGCTCGGCCTCGGAAATCAGAAGAAGGTATCTTAGAGAGCTCGGCCTCAGAGAGAAGAATAAGGTAATCTTAGAGAGCTCGGCCACAGAGAGAAGAATAAGGTAATCTTAGAGAGCTCGGCCACCACAGCTCGGCCTAGGAGAGCAGAATAAGGTATCTCAGAGAGCTCGGCCACCACAGCTCGGCCTCGGAAAGCAGAAGAATCTTAGAGAGCTCGACCACAACAGCTCGGCCTCGGAGAGAAGAATAAGGTATTCTCGGAGAGCAGAATAAGGTATCTTAGAGAGCTCGGCCACCACAGCTCGGCCTAGGAGAGCAGAATAAGGTATCTCAGAGAGCTCGGCCACCACAGCTCGGCCTCGGAAAGCAGAAGAATCTTAGAGAGCTCGGCCACAACAGCTCGGTCTCCGAGAGCGGAAGAAGGTATCTTAGAAAGCTTGGCCACCACAGCTCGGCCTCGGAAAGCAGAAGAATCTTAGAGAGCTCAGCCACAACAGCTCGGTCTCCGAGAGCAGAAGAAGGTATCTTAGAGAGCTTAGCCACCACAGCTCGGCCTCAGAAAGCAGAATAAGGTATCTTAGAGATCTCGGCCATAACAGCTCGACCTCAGAGAGCTCAGTCAGTCGATTGCCACAGATTAACCTTAGAGAGCTCGGCCATCACTGCTTGGCCTCGGAGAATAGAAGAAGGTATCATAGAGAGCTCGGCCAAAGCTCGGCCAGAGCTCGGCCATAGCAGCTCAACCTCGAAGAACTCGGTCACCACAGCTTGGCCAACTGATGCCATCAAATGAGGTTTGTGCATCTTCCAACACCTCTGTCGCATCAAAATCACGCCACCAAATGGTGCTCTTACACAAGAGATGGAGGTAGTCATTATGCCAATAAATGGGAAAAGCATGGATAGGTATTGGCCAAGTTACCATGCAGATGAAGATTGCTGCTGTGAAAAATGTGATTACCGTGGAGTATATTATTCTAACAAATGCTTGTCACTGCGGAAAGCCTTCATGAAGGTGCAAATGCAGGATTTTTCAGTGCCCGATACAAGTACTACTCTTAGCATCGCCTTTAAAAGTCATTAAAAAAAAAAGGCAAAACAAAGTCCTAAAGAGGTTGACTACGCTGAAATCGACCTAGCTAAAGTCGAAATGCCGAACCTAAAAAGGCAAAACAAAGTCCTAAAAAGGTTGACTGCGCTGAAATCGACCAAGTTAAAGTCAAAATGTCGAACCTAAAAAGGCAAAACAAAGTCCTAAAGAGGTTGACCGAACTGAAATCGACCGAGTTAAAAGTCGAAATGTCGAACCTAAAAAGGCGAAACAAAGACCTAAAGAGGTTGACCGAGCTAAAATCGACCAAGCAAAAGTCGAAATGCCGAACCTAAAAAGGCGAAACAAAGACCTAAAGAGGTTGACCGAGCTAAAATCGACCGAGCAAAAGTCGAAAGGCCGAACCTAAAAAGGTGAGAAAGAAAAACCTGAAAGGGTTAACTAGGATAGGATTAAAAGGGCCAAGCTCAAAAAGCTCATCAAGCCAAATTAAAACGCCAAGCATAAAAGGTGAGTAAAAACTTAGGACAAGTTAACCGAGTAAATCCAAATGCTGGATTAAATACCCAAAAAAAAAAAAAGCAGAGCTTGGGATAATACTCTCAGAGCATAAAGTCATAATCAGAAGAAGGACAGAGGGAAATTGTCGAAGAAAAAGGGACCGTGACCTTTTCTTTAAAGTCCTTATCCACATCGGCCCTTGAAAGGTTAGCATCTGGAAGGAAGCGTTGGATTTGTTGTGCAACGGGTGAAAACCCAGAAACATCTCGAGCCCCGGCTCCTTTGAAGACACGAGTCGAGCTCCGACTTCCTCAAAAGTCAAAAGTCGAGCTCCATCTCCCTTAAAGACCATAGATCGAACTCTGGCCCCCCTTTCAAGCTAACTAAAAGGGGTTCGAGTTTGGACTCCCTCTATTAAAATTTCAGAAGTCGGGTTCGGACTCCCCCTATAATTAAAACAAAGAGATTGAGCTCGGACTTGGTTGCCGAACCAATCGAGCTTGCTCTTCGCACTTGTTAGAGTCTTCTCAAGCTCATCCCTGGTGCGCAAAGCTCGGGCAGCTTCAGCCTTCATGCTTTTCATCTTCACATTATTACAAAGCTCGTGGCTCGAAAAACGGGTAATGGAGGAGACTCGGAGAGCATAAGTAGCCGCGACTTCCATGCTCGCATCAGGACCCTATTCCAGTAAAAGCCGAGCATATGCTGGCTTAAGAACACGAGAATCCATTAAAGGGCCCGGGTTAAAATCGTCTCGCCAAGAGCAAAGGGCAGAAGCCTGAAAACCCGAGGTCGAGCATTGCTCCCTCGCACTAAAAAGTCGAGGTCAAGCATTGCTCCCTCCCTTGCACTAAAAAGTTGAGGTCAAGCATTGCTCCCTCGCACCACAAATCCGAGGTCGAGTATTGCTCCCTTCCACTGAAAAGCCGAGGTCGAGCATTGCTCCCTCCCCTCCCTCGCACTGAAAAGTCGAGATCGAGCATTGCTCCCTCGGACCACAAATCCGAGGTCAAGCATTGCTCCCTCGCACTGAAAAGTCGAGGTCGAGCATTGCTCCATCGCACCACAAATCCGAGGTCGAGTATTGCTCCCTTGCACTGAAAAGTCGAGGCCGAGTATTGCTCCCTCGCCCTAAAAAACCGAGGTCGAGCATTGCTCCCTCGCACTGAAAAGCCGAGGACGAGCATTGCTCCCTCGCCCTAAAAAACCGAGGTCAAGCATTGCTCCCTCGGACCACAAATCCAAGGTCAAGCATTGCTCCCTCGCACAACAAAGCCGAGGTCGAGCATTGGTCCCTCGCACAACAAATCCGAGGTCGGGCATTGCTCCCTCTCACCAGAAAGCCGAGGTCGAGCATTGCTCCCTCCCTCGTACTGAAAAGCCGAGGCCAAGCACAATACCTCCGCACAAAAATCCAAGAAATGCTTTGTGAAACAAGGCGGAAACCCAAATAAGACATGGTTCCGCAGAAACCAAAAATCTGAGCAGTGCTCGGCCAAGTAAGCCGAAAACCCAAGAAAGACTTGGTTCTGCAAATAACAAATTTCTCAGCAATGCTCCCGCGAATCACAATCTAAAGTCCTCGGCACCAAAAAACGTGTTAAGATATGCGGGTTGACATTTAAGCTCTTTCCCTCATTTCAAGCTCAGAGCTTGGGGGGCTTATGGGGATAAAGGAAGGATATTCTCTTATCCTACACCAAGCTCGGAAATTACAGAGGAAGGATATCTCTTAGCCTACAGCTCGATTATTATTATGAAGGACTTGTATGACAACTATTTTTTCATACAAGTTGGAAGAGCTATTAGGAAAGCTTATTCTGAGGCACACCTTCAAAATCATATAAATAATGATATCCAAGGTCAAGCTTTAAGTTAATGGGTATTTCAAAACCCACCGGATGAAAGGTTAAGAGCTACTCGGATGAAAGGTTAAAATCTCTCGTTATAAGAAAGCTTCAAAGACCAAGCTACACTCGAAAAAAGGGGAGTCGAGTTCAAACTCTCAAGATAAGCATCTTGAGTGCATCAAAGATTTCAGCTGAAATACGAGCCTAAGGTAAATTTCTAATGACCGAGTTTGAGCTTGACTTTCCAAAAGGTCGGTTTGAACCTGAATCATTGATAAGCTACCGGCAACTAGTCTTAACAAAAGCAAGATTGAAATATCTTCTATTCAGAATATGTTCTTATTACGTCTATTACTACCCATGAGGCTATAGTCAAGATCAAGTTCTGTTACACTCAACTAAGTCCAGGAAAGAAAAACTTGGTTTTAGAAGCCTAGATGGACAAGGTAAAAAGTCCAATGCCAAAGTATGACTACGCTCGGCAATATAGAAACTCCAATAAACTCTTTCGTTTTTTCAAAGCTCAGAGCTTGGGGGGCTTGTGTACTGGTTAAGTCGGTAAGCTCGACCACCGAGCCTACCGAACTAAAGTGTTAGCCGAGAAATAAAGCTCGCCCACCAAACCCAAACAATCAAAGGGAAATGATTACTATGCTCGCCCACCGAGCCCACTAAACTCAAGTATTGGCCGAGGTGTAAAGATCGGTCACCAAACTCAAGAGAACAAGGGTAGAAGATCTACACAGTAAATCCTAGACTCTCCAATGATAATATTAAAGCCAAGCTCGGTTTCTATCATGAAAGCTTTTACGCTCTTCCAAGCTCAAAGCTTGGGGGTTTGTGTACTGGCCGAGGTGGTAAACTCGGCCACCGAGCTTGGAGACTTGATCTCCCAAAGATATAGGAAAGATAAGCTTAGAAGATAACACTCACCTAAGCTTATCTAAACAACCTTCTTCAAATATACGAGATAAATCTCACCTATCAGATATCAAGAGGTTACCTTAAAAGATAAGAGATAGGAAGAGATAAACCTAATATCAAAGAGATAAGTGATGAGAAAAGATAAACCAGATCCTAGAAAATAGGATCGGATTATTCCTCTACTCCTCTATAAAAGGAGGAAGAGCCTAAGAGAAGAGGCACTTTAACTTTTACTTAAGCTTGGTGTTCTCTCTTAAGCGTATTAGAAGTCCCGGTTGTGATCAAGAGACTATCAAAAGGTCCTTGCCCACCGGAGTACATCGGATACAAGATTAAGAAATTGATGCACCATGTGATCAAGGGTTGAACTCAGAACTACGTCTGGCTTTGATTCCCATTGGGATACGTAGGACCGGAATATAAGTATTCTGTCAAGCCCCCTTCTAAAACAACCCTTTTTGTTCACCCTTGGTCTGACGTTTACTGCGAGATTCCGGCAAGTCGGATCTCGGCAAGAACATACAAAATTATTATTATTATTCATTACTTTGAAATATTATTATTTTGTTTACTATGAGGTATTTTTCAGACTTAATTATTTGAGAAAATTCTTATGAATCATATTCTTAATTTAAATGTTTTAAAGGATTTTTACTAGATTTATTTTGGGTTTCTAATGTAACGAAAGGCGTTACATTTATGGTATCGGAGCAGTTCGATTCTAAATTAGACTGTGGCATTGGGGTTTTTCTAAAACAAAACTTGGGCGCATAGGATGCTTGTTAGAGTTATAAATGTTGCATGCTATTCTTTGGGATATTGGACCTTATCAATCCAGTATTTCATTGGTAGTGAGCAGATTTATGGCGACTAATAGGCGAGGGACGAACATTGCACTTGCACCAGCTTTGGATTGTATAGCCAGAGTTATGTAAGAGCAGGCGGAGACTCCCCATCAACTGAATGGGAATGGAGGCCAGTCACTATTGGAGTGGTGGCAACCTAGGACCCTTAGCATGTGGGACTTTCCGAATTCAAGAAGAACAATCTGCCATCATTCTGAGGCAGCTTAGATCCGAAGGAGACTGAATTTCTTCAACTCTTACAGGAGAAAAGTTACTCTATTGTTTGATTCAGGAGCAACGCATTCATTGATATATCCTTCATGTGTGAAATTTGGAGTTACCTATCTTTCGTTTGTCCTTTGATCCATGTGTTTCTACTTCTATGGGGGATAATCTTATTCTTCCAGTTCTTGTTTAAATTGTTTTCTTGTGCATCGGGACTTGCCTTATGTCATCGATCTTATTTGTTATCTATGTATGGGTTAGATGCTATTCTTGGTAAGGAGTGATTGTCGTTTAGAGTTGCTGTCATAAAGTACTCTAATAGAACTATTTTTATTTTTGTTGCCTCTTCACAACCAACGTCTATTGATCCTTCGGTGTCAACTCTTATTGTATTTATTGTTCTTCTAATAAGTGCTTAGTTGAGGGAACTCAAGGATCGATACATACTCTAGTTTTCTGGTAAGGTAGAGATTTATAGTGACGTGACAGTAATATTTATAGCATGTGAGTAAAACATTTTCTTAAAACCTCAATGGAATGAATTATTGAAGGATGTGATTTCTTTATTTTAATATTTTTTTTAATGTGGAAATTGAGGTTTTCATATGTAAATTTGTCTATTATGAAGAATCGGGGTTTTGAGATTCTTGATTATTGATTTGGGATTCTTAAAATGTTTTAATGTTATTTGATGAATTAATTTGATATATTTTTTTAAAATTTTGTAAAGAATCTTTTAATTTGTGGTTTTGTTTCTTTTGTTACGGTGTATATATGGCTCCTTAGTTTTATTTCCGTACAAAATGTCCAATCCTATCTCATTTGTGTTTACGCTACTTGAATTAATTTTTCTTTTTGTTTGATGGCAGAATCGCAAAACTCACTTGAATTGATTTGTTATATTCCATATTTAATTGTTCTTCTATGAAGTGTTGCTTCATTTTATCAAGTCATTTATGTTTTTCACTTTGCCAAATTCAAATCAAACTTAATTGGAATCACAGTTTGCTTATGTTTCTTGACACACTATTTCCTGGTGGAATGATTTTTATTTTATTTTATCGGATCCTAATTAAATTTTTGTTTAATTGTAGTATGAGTCAAATTCCACTTTACCTTTTGTTAAGAAATATGTTTGATTTTGTAATAAGTTTTGAGTGCTTTTAGTGGTAAAAAATGATGGGAGTATGAAGTTATGTGTGGACAATATAAAATTGAACAAAGTAACCATTAGGGATTGGTATCTTTTGGTTTGGATAGATGAACCTAATAGGAAAGTCTAGGGACATGAATTTGGATTTCTTTTAAGACTTTAAGCTTGAAATTGAATAGATTGAAAATTTGTAGTGACCTTATAAAATAGATTAAGTGAGTCTAGTTTTTAGACAAGGAATTGCAATCTCCTTTTGACCAAGAGAATTATGTGTTATCCAATATAACGGTCTAGCATTGTTTAAGAATAAGATCATTGTTCCTAAGGAGGGGAGTCTTAGAAAAAAAAAATGTTAGAAGAGACACATAAAGGAACATTAACCATACATTTAGGAATAACCAAAATGTATCAAGATTTAAAGATGTATTGGTGGACGTGAATAAAAATGAATGTTGGATTAAAGAAGTTGTATATATATATATATATATATATATATATATATATATATATATATATATATATATATATATATATGGTCAAATTTTATTATTATATTGTAATTTTGTTATATAATTTTTTTAGAGAATCACTTTCCTTGAAAATTCATATTGCTTCTCAAGTGACCAAATATTAATCGTGATTAATATACCCCTAGGATTTGTTTTTCCATATAGATTAATGGCATGTCTAATCCTAAGAAACTTATATTTCTTATCAAAAAGTGAAAAATGTTATTTCTTATTTGTATGTGCCAACTCAAAGATCAAGATGGAACTATTTCTTACTATTGTTGTGGTGTTTACTTTTATAGTTGTTTTTGCACAATTTAATTAAAAGTTTATTAAATTTTATTCTCCATTTTGTTACCATATTTCTTTTAAGTAAGATCATCTTATCAACTGAAAGTGAAACTATTTCATTCTTGTGAAATTATCGTCTTGGGCTAGATAAGAATTAGTATGTGGATGCACTACTGCTTCTCCTTTCTTTATTTTAATTATTTATAAAATTCTCGTTTTGTAAATAATATAAGAATTTTGGTGTAGAAACTGTAAGAGACTATCATATCTATGTATGGATGGTATAAAATATTACTTCAATTTCTTTTGTGGATTGTTTGTTATAAATTTAATTTGTGAGAATGCTTATAATGATGAAATGCAAGTGAAGGTGTTCTAATTATAGGCGAATGGACAGAAACAAATGCTTAAATACATGATTTTATTATATAAATGTTATTAATATTATTGACTTCATTTTAATTTTTTTTTTTGTTGTTAGCAGAGGTTATTTTTTGTGGGATTTACCATCCGATTTCATTTTGGGAGACTTTAACCGAAATAGGTTGGGTAATTCTAATTATAGATTCAGATGAGTTTCTTGTTGCACGGGTCTAGTTTTGCCCATCCTGTTTTTGTTCCTTTTGATTCTTTTAATAAATGTTTGGTGTGCCGCAAGTGATTGGTAGGGATTGTGTTGCCGACCTAGTTGGGATTGCCTCATTTAAAGTGATACCTTTGAATGCCAATTATTTTTTTAAAAATAAAATATATTTTTATAGTTAAGTGCCATGAATTGTATACTTATTATCTGATGAAATAGTTAATCACTATATAAATATATATTGATGATGTGATTAGGAAATATAGGCCCCTTTTTGTTAGTGCGAAGTAGGTGAGAAGATCTTGTTAGGACCGGATTTAATCCAAGAGACACAATTAGGATGAATAATTGAGGGAAGTATACACGTTGCGCAGAATAGGCAAAAAGTGTTATGCCGACAAGAAAATAAAGTCTTTAGAATTTTAGGGGGAGAAACATGTAATCTTGAGAACACTCCTAAGATTGGGATGGTGAGGTAATGTCATTCTGAAAACTAATTCTTTGTTTCATGTGTCCCTTTCAAATCCTAAAGGAAGTCCTTCCACCACAGTTCTCAAATCTTTATGACGTTTTCCATGTTTCTAAACTCCGGAAGTACGTACCAGATGTTTCACACGTGATATCTCTCGAGTTAATACAATTGAAAGATAACTTGATCTAGAAGCCCAAGCCTAGTCAAATCTTGGGCAAGAGCACTAAGACTCTAAGGGACAAGACAATTCCAGTGGTGAAAGGGTTATGGGAAGGGTTGACTCCTGGGAGGCCACTTGGGAGATGGAGGAGGACATCATGCGTCAATACCCAGATTTTATTATATAAGGTATGATTATCGTTATGTTTTGAATATGTCATATGTTAAAATAGGTGTGTGATTATGAGATGAATTTCGAGGACGAAACTCTTTAAGGAGGAGAGAAAATGTAACATCCTAAAATTTTAATATAATTAATTTGATAAAGAAAAATATTAAGTTATTAAAAGTATAGTACAAATAAAATATAATTAAGAGGGTTAGTGTAAATTTAATAGTATAAGGATTTATTGAAATGAATTAACAATTATAAATTAAGAATGCAAATTTTAAAATAAAATAATCACAAGATAAAGTAACTCACGTGGAGTTACTAAAGGAAATAAGGAATCAGGGATGGTGGGCTCTATGTTTTTATTTTTTAAAAGAATAATAATAATAATAATAATAATAATAATAATAATAATAATAATGAAAAAAAAATTTAAACTAAAAGCCCTATGACACTAATGAATGTGTGCGGTATATAAAAGTTGAGTAATGATAGGTGAACTCCTGGGTTTGACACCCAGGTGGACACCTTGGTTAATCATGTATAAATTTTTTGTTAATTCAGTTTATTATATGATTAATGGGTTATATGAAGCTTATTTTCCATAATCATGTAAATATTTGGTTAATCACATGCAAATATCTAATTAATTCAGTTTTTTATATGATTAATGGGTCATCATGAATTAACCAAATATTTACACGTGATTAGCCATATAATGAACTGAATTAACCAAATATTTGTACCGATTAACCAAGGTGTCAACTTTGGATGTCAACTTTGGGTGTACAAATATTATTACTCATAAAAGTTAGGATTAGAGTGAGAACTTCGAGAGGCTGCACAGTGAGCTTGGAGAGGGAGAGGTTAGTGAGACGTGTTTCTTTTCTTTAGTTGTGCAACCGTAGCACTGAAGTGAAGAAGATTTTTTAGAGAAGCATTAGCTTTTATCATAAATAATTTTTAGAGCGTTCTGGAGGTCTTCGAGAGGTGAGTAACAATACTTTTTACGAACCCTTTCCATGGTATAAATGATTGTTTGTGTTGCCAAAGGGGATTACCCTGTGGTTTTGAGAGTTTTCAATTGATTTGGTGCATATTATTAGTAACCTAATTTCTAAAATTGGGGTTTTGTTAAAAAGGGAAATTAATTGATTAATTGATGTTGTAATGTTCTTATTCATGTATGATATGTTGTGATATTCATGATTGTTTGTTATTGGTGGAAATTTATATGTTTGAAATTGTGGAAAATATTTTGTTACATGCATGAGACATGACATATGTGAGTTATAATATGTTGTATAATGTTTGCCGCAATACCACCTATGAGAGGGGTATCGAAAAGTAATACCACCATGATGGGGTATCGAAAATAACATCACCATATAATTGGGATGTCGAAAAAGAGCAATACCGCCTAAAAAGGGGTATCGAAAGTAACACCGCCACACGTTGGGGTGTCGAAAAGGGAGAAATACCGCCATGTGCACATGTGACGTATCGAAATAGAAATGTCCCCGACAGGAGGGTGACATCAAAACACTCCTCATGAGTAGGGGTGGGCAATGGGATGCCATTGTCGTGTGATGTGTGAGATTTATGGCATGCCGGCAAGAGACCAATTTAAGAATGAGGTCTTCGAGCCCCTTAGATTATTTTCAAAATTATTTGGTATGTGGAATGTGGTGTATTGAAGTGGTTTGTACTTATGCTATATCTTTTTGAGCTGCGGATATTGTTGTTGTTATTAAGTGTATTTTAAAACATATTATTTTGGAAAAATTAACGGATACGATGGACAGTTTTTCTGGTTACCGCGCCGGCTGAGAACAACTCTATTTTCGAAACATTTTATAACCGTATTGTGGTTCACTGAGATTTTATATCTCATAAAAAGTGTTGTTTTCATTGAATCATATTTTTAATTTAAATGTTTTAAAGGATTTTGACTGGATTTATTTTGGGTTACTAATGTAACGAAGGGCGTTAAAGTCATTGTTCTAATTTCTAAAGTTCAGAAAATCTAAAGCAAATATGCTTGGCTATGAGTCTGTTGCTATTTCTTGTCTCTATTTACTCTTTTCTACTTTCATTCTTTTCTTTACTCTTTTCTATTTTCATTTCGGATTCCTGTGTGCATGGTATGTGAAAGATTGTTGATACTTTTTGTTGGATTTTTGCCCATGGTGTAGAAAAGGAAAATAGGTTGCTTGGGTGAGTTAGATTATGACCTTACATTTAAATCTATTGTCAAGTATGTGAATGTTTGATTGACTTTGGAAACATATTTTGTCGAAACAGGCATACATATATATATGGCTGATTCACAGGGCGGTGCTGGTAGTCCTTCGTCAGCTGGTATGCCTCCTTCACAGGGCGGTGCTGGTAGTACCTCTTCCAAAAATAGGGGTAAATCAAGCACCACAATGAAAAAATTGACCACCCGCCTTCCTCTAATAATATGAAGTGGCCAATTGAGTTTAATAGTTATGGGGAGGCTATTTGTAAGACCTCATTTTCTCCTCTCTTGACCGGTAATTATATTTTATATTATTATCGGGGATCTAGAAAATGATTTTGAGGAAAACAGAATCATAGTTGAGACCTTCTATATCGAAGGAAGTTACGGTTAAATTTTGGGTTTAAAACTCAGACGGAAACCGGTCTGCGTTTTCGCTGACAGTATAATTTTGTACCGACAGAAACCCTAATTTGACCCAAAACTGAGAAATTTTAGATTTTATCATTATTTTAGTGATAAAGTTTATTTTCAAAATGTTCGCGCAAAAACCGAATATTATATTTTATTAGGGCGAATTTTGGTGAAAAACAATCGAAAACCTAAATCGGGTAAACAACAGAGCCGGATACGGAACTGCAGAGATAGAACTGGATATTGGAATTGATGGGAGAAGCATTTAACCTCAAGTGGTGAGTCACATGGTGAGTAACCACCATGACTCACCCTTGTAATGATGGGTTTTGAACAAAATATCTAAAATCCTATGTGAAGTTACCTTATTGTCCTTCCTTGTCTATTAAGCGTAATTGTTCATTTTTCCCCTCTTGCCCCTTGTGAATTTCGACCAAGCCCTCTTGGATAGGAATTCTTTCACTTCATTCTAGATGGTTATGAAAATATCTAAGTGTTTTAAGTTATCTTCTAACCTCACCAAAAACCATGGTTACTACTTAAGGTTAATAACCAAGACAATTTCAAATTGACTTCTCTTCCCGCATGAGTGAACCACAAGGCCACCTCCTCTCATCCATCTATCACTCATTTTCAATGACTCACCTAGTCATTATGACTTAAACACAAAATATCTAAGTTCTTTGATGAAAATACCTAACTTATCCTTAGTTAACTTAAACTATGATTGAACTTAACTTAACATGCAAGGATGTCCTTCTCACTTAAGTGAGAAATTAGGCCAGCCTCCTTCTCACCCACGTCTTCACTTCTTTTTTCTAAGTTATCATCCAAGTTCCTGAAACCAAACCTTTCTTTCTTTCTTTCTCAAAAATTTGGCCACCATCATCCTACCATGATCCATCCATTTGTTTGAAAAACTAAGAGCATATCATTTCTCCTATAATCATTCTAAGCCTATCTCATCTCACACAAATTTTCATTTAGAGCCCTTCTTAAAAATGGGTTTTTCTAACCTATGACATCCATTTTTGATTCATCCATCTCTCCACTTCAAGTAAGTGATTTTCACCATGAACCACCTTCTATGATCCTAGCCAAGCTGTATGTGTAATCCTTTTGTTTTGTTGATTGTTCTTGGCTAGGTTTTGAGTTCAAAACCGTGAGGCCCTAGGTGATGAACAACACCATCTTTTGGCTTGATTTTCATGTGATCTACAAGAGGTATGGGAGAGAATAACCTTCATCTACCATATTGTGGGTGTGTGTGTGTGTGATTTATTTGATTATTGACTTGTTTTGAAACCATAAGTCAAATGGTTGTATATATGTGTGTATGTGATCCTCTTGAAGGAATGGATGTCATGATTGTGGTTGTTCTGTGGTTATAATTAGTAAAGTATATGCTTGATTGAAACATGCTTTTTGGTTAAAAATTCATGTTTGGCTTTCTTGAATCATGAATAGGAAAGTATGCTTAACATGTAAAAGTATATGCCATGAACTTATGTATTGATACATAGATATGTATATATGATTGTGAGCTTATTTAGTGAAGTGAGAACCTTCACTTTGTTGATGCTTGGTTCGGCCAAGACTAGAAGAAATAGCATGACAACCTTAATTTCATCAATTCTAATCTTGTTTAAAGGTTTGAAAATGAATAAAACCAAGAAGAAAATAATGTTTTGCAAAACTGTTTTCATAGTGTTGAAATCTGACTTTTGAGATTTCAATGACCCCAAAATGGTTTTAATTTGAGTTTAGGTCTTAAGAGAACAAAAATCATGTTTTACCGAACTTAAAAATGGAATTTTCACGAAATCGGATACGTAAAATGAATAAAGGTTCCAATTTTGCCTCAACTATTTTAGACAGTTTGAAACTATTTTTGAAGTCCATTTAGAGCTCGTTTGGTGGTCAGGATAGGATAAAGGCGGATAGGATAAGAGAGCAGGATAGGAGTAGGATAGGATATGAGCAGGATAAGTTGTTATCCTATCCGACGTTTGGTATCCACCAGATAACCAACTGGATATCATTATAATTTTAGTATGATTTTAAAATTTTCTTTTTTATTCTGAATGTTTTCATATTTTATTTGATTATATTTTTTTTTAATTTTCAATTTTTTTAAATTATATAAAAAGAAAAAATTATCCTTATGATAAAATTACATATAATTTTTAGAATTTTTAAAATATTGTTTAAATTAAATTAATTTTTTTTCTAATTTTAAATATTCATTTTTAGTTTTTACTTTACATATAGTTAAATTATTAGAATAATTTTATATTTTTCAGTTTTTAAAATAATATAAAATAACAAAATTATCCTTGAGACAAAATAAAAATAATTTTTTAAATTAATTATTAGTATTTTATTATTTTAAATATTTTATATTTATTATACATTTTTTTGGTAACCATGTTATATTTTATTATACTTTAATTATTTTATAATTAAAATTTTTTTATATTTTTTTATACTTTAAATCACCTTATCATATCATGTTGAGTTCTAACCCAGCCCTCCCCTCAGGATAGAATTTGAACTAGATGGACATGATAGGGTAGGTGACAAGATTGAATTATCCTATCCTGTTGGCTCACCAAACAACAGTTTCAGACAGGGTATGATAGCTTATCACATCATGTTTCTCTTATCCTGACCACCAAACGAGTCCTTAAGTGTCCTAAGACTCCAAAATGGGTTTCGGACCCTTAGCTTTAAAAATCACTGAAAAAGGAATTACGCGATTTTCGAACTTTTGAGTTTTAGGGTTTTTGATAAAACCGTAACGTGAAGTTGAAATCAGTATTTTTAATACCTTAACATAGGTATTGTAACTTAGGAAAGTGAAAGATTCGAGAAAAAGAGTTAAACTTTTGAAAATACGGAGTCTCAGTTCTCAATACAGTAAAAACGGGCAAAACCATCTTTTAAGTATTTCAAGTATTTTCGGGAAACTATCTTAAGAAGTTTGGTACTAATATGACTAAGTTCAAATCTTACTTTGAAATGATTTGGTTTTTGCTAAAGGTTTTGGTTTTAATCCAAAAAAGATTTCTGCAAAGACTAGTATTTACAGTAAAATGCAAAACCTAAGTCTTAGATGACTTAGTGAATATGAACTTAATGATTTATGACTTATGGTGAGGCAAGACCATTTGTCATAGAGTATGGATAATTCAATATCCATAAGACTTAATGGACTCAGAATAATTTGATTTCTTGGAAGCCAAGCAAAAGGCTCCATTAGAAAAGTGCAAAGAAATAAATGATTGGATTGTTGATCCAATTTCATAATGTATTAGGACTTGTAAGCAAGTGCCTCAAAACATCTTTGCATAAACATGACAAGTCTGTTTGAGAACTGTGGATCAGTGAAGGGCCGGTGATTCGGACCCGAGAATATTGTCCGTCAGAGATTGGCATCAAATGGATTCCGGTGGAATCACGAGGTTATCCGGCGAAATCACGAGGTTATCCGACGGATAGACCAATTGGACGTATTCCGGCAATTTTGCCCAAATACATAGTTGATACTATGTTCAGTAAGGCTGTTGTGCCTAGGAAACCGAGCTTCCCAGTTGTAGAGGCTTCATAAAGAGCCCAATGTTTTACAGAGAGTTTGAGATCACATGTGATTATGATTGTATGTACATTATGATTTAAGCCTTGTGTGCCATGATAGCCACACATGGTGCCCGAGGTGGGCGTATGTGAAACCTGCACTGACCATTTCCTTTCCAAAATGTCAATTAGCTCCGGAATTAGGATCAAGAATTCATTGAGACTGTATGGGGCTATACGGTTTCAATCAGTTTTCTCTCTATTCTCGTCCCTCAGTGGACAAACCGTGTCCGGTATGCTTGATAAGCTTACCGTTTAGTTTGATATTGTATATTCTTGGAGTTTTTATCTGTGAAATGAGAATGGAAGATAATATGAATATATGTATGTTATAACATATATGTGGGTCGTACCACTGCATGCCTGCTTTAAGTGTATGTTGAATTGGGATCTCACCTGATTTTCTATGTTTTCTGGTCTTCTGTTTTTTATGTTCTGCAACGAAGACGGTAGTACTGCTTCATTATCTTAACCAGCTTTGGATATGAGACGGACCGGTCATGAGGACACATCTTCAGGGATCAGTATATGGAAGATGTGAGAGCTCAACCCCAGTGTGACGATGTATTGTCCTCAGTTGTTATTATTGTACAATGATTGCACCTCGTCATCGTTTTGTACAGGCCAGCATGATGAGTCTTGGTGTTTTGGACCAGTTTTATGTAGTTGTGTCTCCAAGGTTATTTATGTTTTTCTTAGTCATGCTATTCTAATGGCGTTGTTATTTCCGCCTGTAGTTGTTTATGTCTTTACATGATTTTTATCTTTTGAAAGAATTTATGAAGGTATTATATACACACGGAGAATGTATGATTAATTACTACTTATTTTCTCATTTTCTGGATGTATATGTTTTAGGTCTGTTATTGGTTAGGAGAAATGTTAATTAAGTATTAAGTATTATCTCATTTCTTATTTGCGAAAAGGAATAGCGAAAAATAAACCCGTATCTTTTGAAAATTAATTTTCACGTTAAACGATATTGCGAAAATGTCACAGACAATGTAGCGCCCGAAAAGGGTGTTACACTATTGGCCTGCATGCTAAGGATTTTTCTAGTTTCTTGGTTGTGCAAGCTAAAAGCCATGCTAGCATATTGATTGAGGAATGGGAGACAATCACGGTAACGTAACTTTTAACCTCTTCGTTTGTATCTATTGTATTTAAGCATATTATCATACACTAATTCCTCTATTTTGTTCTGTAATGTAGGTCCATTTTGATATGTCGAATACTGCAGCTATGAAGAAGAAAGTGCTTTCAATTGCGGCTAAAAGTTGGACGGGGTTTACGTTATCCCTGTCTAGAAAGTACATCTTTGGAGAGAAGGCTGACAAGTCTCCTACTGATGATTACCCTCTCCTTGATTGATACACTTGGGACCAGTTTGTGGCGACCGACGCTCGCTTGCCTATCCGGTTAGTTGAAGTTAAATTTTTTTTTATAATAGGCCAACCTAATTTATTTATTTAACTGAATTGATTATGTGCTATTTGTAACAGGAGAAAAGGGGGAAGGCGCAGGAGATCTAGAAAAAAATGTGCACAAACACACGATGTCTCGTGGTGATGGAGGCGAAGTTGAAGAAGAAGCGGGAAGAAGCAGGATATGATGAGACAGTTATTGATCCTTCATCTCCACCCCCACGCGAGGATACATGGATTGAAGGTCGAAAGACAAAGTTGGTGGCCCATCGAATCCGTCGCAGCAAAAGGGGAAGTCTCTTTCACCCCAGGAATTCATAATCATTTAATTATTACTTATGTTTTTATATTGTTTAGGATAATATTTACCCTTTATTCATAATGCTTTATATTGTTTGTTTAGGATGACGCAGCTCCGTCGAATCCGAGAAAGAGTATCTCGCCGATAGCTTGTCTAGCTGTGTGGGCGGCAGAGTACCACTACGACGAGTTTGATATGCCTTTGGAACATGACGAACTATAACTGACTGGTTTCTGGTTTTTCTATCTCCCGGAGAGGGGGGGGGGGGGGGGGACCTACTCCATGATCGAGTATGGATAGCCAATACGGTTGTCATTGTTTGGCGCACGTACGTATTTATATTTCAATATAATTTATTTATTTCAATATATTACGTGATTATCATTGACTAATTATTTCATATCTTAGGTATCTGCATCGCCTTGTTATGACAAGGGGCATCCAGTCTAATTATGGATTCTTAGACCCCACCCTCATGTAGGGTGATTTCTGCATAAGTGGCGATGCCATCACCACATACTTGCAATCCGTACACCACTTCTCAGGAATGACCATTGGCAGTTGCTCCTACTTTGTCCAGTGTAGCATACAGTAGTATTTTTTTTGCTCGTTGCACTATCAGCTGGACCCTCAAGTGAAACAAAATATTGATAGGTACGTAAACTCTTATTTAATTTGTAACTTTTTGCTTTTATTTTATTAAATATGCATGAACATATCACTGACATTCATATTTTTTTTTTATCATAGTGAAATGATTGCATGTAGCATTGCTTTTGCAAATGGTAAAAGTAGGAGTGTAAAGGCAAAACTCAAGCCTACATGGATTATCCCAAAGGTAAGTAGTTTAATAAATACTAATTATTATTACGTTCATACATTATTTTTACTTGATATTGATCAATTTCAAATTGGTTTGTAGTCTCGTAGACAAGTCGGCGGTTGGGAGTGTGCCTACTATGTCATGAGACATATGTTAGACATTGTCTCCACTGGTATTAATGACAAATGGTCGCAGGTAATAAATAGCTATATATATATATATATATATATATTCTGTTAATTAATTATATTCTGTTTTTGTTATTGACTTAATTTAATTAATGTTGCATTAATTTGAACTTGTGCAGGCTTTCGACAATGAATCTAGCTTGACATTTTTGGAATTCACAAGCTTGAGGGAGAAGTTTGCAGAGTTCTTTTTTGAGTATGCTAAAGAGAAACAAATAGACTTAGATCGTAGGCGTGAAATGTTTTAGTTACTTAGAACATTATTAGATTGTGTATGTATAGATCATGACTTAATTAATTAGTTAGCTTAATCAATTTTGGTATAATGTATATATATATATAGCTTGATTGATTGGTCTGAGGTTATCGACAAAAAAGATTTGTCTAAGTCACTTTGTTCCTTTTTGTCCAAGTTACTTCTTTTTTTGTCCAAGTTTTTTTTTTTGTGTATATGTAAAAGCAGGTGCAATGTTTGTGAAGTAAACTGAAAGCAAACAAAATTAAAAAAAATAAAAATAAAAACTTGTAACAGCGATTAAGAATATAATCGACGTTGCAAGTCACATATCACAGCGGTCCCTTTGAAAATCGCTATTACAAGTTAACTTGTAACATTGCTTTGATAATTCAATCCGCCACTTGTAAAGGCGGTTTTCTCAATAACCGCTATTACAGATTTACTTGTACGTTACAAGTCAATTTTAACCGCCATTAAAAGTGCTTCTTGCACTAGTGTATACTTAATTTTCTAAAATAATAAATTACCCTTAACATAAATTTTCTTTGAAATAAGTTTGAATGTAAAGTGAAAAACTTTGAATAGTTAAAATAGAATGAAATTTTAATGGGTGGATAGATTTAATATCCCATCTCCCTCACTCTCCAGTCTCCACCACCGCCGCTGCGACACTGCGCAAGCAAGCTCCACTACCGTTGCCGCGTGAGCTCCACCCCCTGCGATTTCCCCCTTCTCAGTTCCGCTGTCTCATCTCCCATCTCCCTCAGTCTCCAGTCTCCACCAACGCCGCCGCGCGATTTTCCCCCTCTCGGTTCCTCCTTTCATCTCGTGATTCTCAAAGGTAAAATACCGTACCTGAAAGTGCTTATTGTAGAAGAAAACACCGTTCACTTTTTTTTCATGGGCTATAACATTGATTTGAGCTTCATTTACATTTGTTGAAGAACACATTGTAGCTGAAAAACAGTGTACACTTTTTATCGTGTTTTTGAAAATTTCTCTATTGTTTATTATATTAGATGCTTTCATTCCAGTAGGAATGTTGTTGTTTGAAAAATAAGCATCAACCTAGATTGCAAGGAGGTGTTCTGGCACTTGTAAGCTGCGATCATGTTTTGAATGTGGACTGCTTCAGATTCTAAGAATCTATTAAAGTTACATGTTGTATTTGGTTTGAAAATGTGTGTGGTTGAATTACTCTATTCGCGAGCTTTTTAATATGCTATTCCCTGTTGTTTAGATTGTAAAAAAAAAAAAAATGTTAGAAAGCCTTGTTAATAATAATGACATTCCTGGGGACCGGGGGGCGGGGATAGTTACCTATTTTTCATCCCCAGCGGGGATCAGGGGCGGGGTCAGGGATGTACTCATCTCCCTCTTGTAATTTCATTCTAAAAGACAAGGTCGTGACGCTACCAATTCACTATTTCTGTATGAGCATGCCTTGTCCATTGTCGAAGGTGAGCCTAAATAAATAATGTTATTTTGATTATTTATAATAACCTTTGTTAGTATTTTGTCGTAATAATATATGTTGTTGTTCGATGCATAAAGTAGAAAGAAGATGCCTCTAGGTCTGGTTTTGGGGATATGAAGGGCATTTCGGAGGAAGCGAACATTCTCACTCGACATTTTATCATCAAAACGTGCTTCCAAAGGTTATTACAAGGGCAAGAATTGCAAGTCTATTGGTTTCCACACTCGCAAAGGTGTGCCCTAATCACATACTTTTCTACACTTAGTATAATTCATTACTTTAGTTTAATTATATGCTAGTTATTTTAATCAAAATGAAATGTAAATCTGCATTTTGTTGCAGGTGGTTATGTGGTGATGCAAGAAAATTTGCCAAACTATGTTGTTCCTGATTTGACTGATTTCAAGGTTTGCATCTTCTACTCATCTAATCTCATCATTATCTTGTCTTTTATTAATTTTGTGCTCAGTGCTCCTTTTGATGATAAATTTGACCTTGTTCCTCTAATTGCTCTTTATTCTCGTCTCTTTTTTAGCTTTATTAGTATGGTTTGGCTTCTTTACTATACTTATCTTCAGCTTCCTTGTTTTCGCACCATAATGGCAACAAGTTAGTTTCTTGTGATGTGATTATTCTGTTTATTTGTGCTGTGTTCTCTTCCTTTTTTTTCCTCTCATGTTGTTACTTGTCTTTACTTTTATAGAGATGGTCTAGCTTAAAATGCCTATTATAGTGATTAGAAAATGGAGATCTTGTTCTTAACTATGACCACCCCTCTGCTCTAAAATGGGGGGCAAAGAGAGATGAGTTCTTCTATACTGTATATAGAAATGACCATTAGCTAAAATCATGATTATTTCCTTTTAAAAATGATTAGGAGTCACCAAGTCAAGAATTTTCGTAAACCTAACACTATTATAGATATAGTTTTTTTTTGGTTTAATTACTCTGCAGGTCCCTATACTTTTTGGGAATTTTCAAATAGGTCCCTATACTTTTAAAATTTGTAATTAGGTCCCTGGACTATTATTTCATTTGTAATTAGGTCCCTATACTAAAAAAAATTGTAATTGGGTCCTCGAACTTTTATAAAGTTTTCAATTGGGTCCCTGAACTTATATAAAATTTTCAATGGAATCCCTGGGGTAGGGTTCCGTGAAGAGGTCTTTAAGTCTGCTGATGTTAAACGTGACCTGGAATTCCCCCAAATTTGTATTTAGGGTTGCAGGAGACCAAAATGTTGAGTCAGAAAACCAAAACTTGACCTATGATTGCTTTTCCTCTATCTGAACAAATAGTTCATTCCTTCCCCGATTTATGTTTTACGCTTGTATATCATTTCCTTTAAATAATTTCGTCCAAAATAGTTTCTTCACTTGCAACTTACTACATCTTCATCTTGTTACATCTTGCTACATTTTATTGTGACAATATCTCAAGGTTCATCTTCCACCCAAACTACTCTTACATAGCCAGCTTGGATGAAATCAGTTATATTCCATCCAATTCAACATATCACTAACGAATTTTATAATTTAGGGACCCTATTGAAAATTTTATATAAGTTCAGGGTCCCAATTAAAAGCCATTTTAATTCAGGGACCCAATTGAAAACTTTATAAAAGTTTGATGACCCAATTACAAATTTTTTTAGTATAGGGACCTAATTACAAATGAAATAATAGTTCAGGGACCTAATTACAAATTTTAAAAGTATAGGGACCTATTTGAAAATTCCCAAAAAGTATAGGGACCTACTAAGTAATTAAACCTTTTTTTTTTGTTGATAAAACTATTATAGATATAGTTAATCTAGTGTAATGTTAATGTTGATTTGTACAGTAATAAGTTGTTTTGGGAATAATTTGTTATGTTTGGAAAAAGAACTTATTTTTAAGAAACCCTTTTTTTTTGAGAAAAAAATTGTTTTAGGGCCTTAAGATCGTTGTGATTTGGTTATTTTTCATTCTCAACTTTCTTTCCTGTTTACCCCTACAAAACTAACTTCTAAACAAATATTATTAAATTATACAAATAACTTCATATACTTATTCGTAATTTACTATATAAAAGTAATTTTTTTTATCACCCAAACGAAATAAATTATTTTAAAATTGCTTTTCAGTAAATATACTCAAACAAAATCAGTTTCCGATTATAATTGATTTTTTTTTTTTTTCATTCAGCTTTTTCAGACACACTATAAATAACAAAGTAAGCAAGACGATCAACAATTTTGGAACATAATAATATTTGTTATCGGTGATTGGTGAATTGGCCTAATTAGGGTTTGGGTATTGATATGGCCGCCTCAGTCACAATCGCGCCAAGTCCTCAATATCCCTCCTATTCACATTGCTTCCAATTCTTCTCCTTTACCGACGCCCCCACCGAGTTTTGATCCTCTCGTCCTCGGTGACCTCATCACACCCATCTAGCATGTTTTCCTGCTTTTCAGGTTCTTCCTTTTCCTTCTTTCAACTTTAATTCCGTTTGTTTTTCTGTTTTTTCCCTATTGCCTTTGAATTTCATGGCACCCATTTCTCATATTGCATAATTAGTAGGGTATGTTGTATTTGTTTGATTAAAGGCGGAATCTTTAGTCCATCTCTGAGTAGGAATGGAAACTCAGGGATCTTTGATTGGGAAATGTAATCCGAGTGTTTATCATTGTTAGTATGATTCATCAAATTACCAAGATATTTTTATTATTATTTTTAATTTTTTAATTTTGTGTAGGCTGGTAGCCAGGGTAGTGGAATAAACGGGTGATTCAATTCCCAAGCAATTTACAATGTGGAATGGATTTGGCCTTTGTTGCCTGCTTAGATTGATGAAATTTCCTCAATGACCTTTTACTCCTTGTTTGTTGCTATAATCTATTGCCTCTATGTATAGCTAGGCCCTCTTTTGTTCTCATCCTCAAGTTTTTCATTATCAAAACTGGTACCTTGAATGATACTGCAGCTGGTGGTTTTTGTTCATTGACTTGCTATTGTCGCCAGCTGCTTTTAATTATTTCCATTACCTTTATGTGCAACTACCCAACTTCGTGGGAGTACTTAATGCTTACAATAACGTACTGAAGCATTGTAAGAAAAAAAAAACATTTAAACTTCCTCTCCTTCAAGTTAAGGTGTCTTTTCGAGGCACGTCGCAAAAACCATGGTTGTGCTAGTTTAGGCTTGTATGCATGCCATTGATGATGATGATTCCACTATGCCTTGCTACAAAAGGAAATGCAAGAGATGATAACTATTACCTTCTATCTGAAATATCTAACCACATTGTGTTACCTATGTTGCATTATTGCTTATGTAGGACTGTTTACTATTATTGTTTAAAGCATATATATTAAAAGCTTAGTATCTTACGAAGAGAAACTTATTGACACATAAGTAAGTTTATATACAAACTACTCCAACAACCATTTGTTTCTCATATAATTTGATAAATTTGTATCAATTTTTTTATTTTTTTTATTTTATCACGTCATTACTCTTGGAAAATCCATGTCTTGAAATTGTCATAGATTTGTTATTTGTCAATTCTCAGTATGAAAAAAAAAAAAAACAAATATCTTATTGTAAGATTTGGATTGGTGATTCAACTGGTAAGGAGACTAATTTACCAGATTACCAATTTGAGTGTCCAGAAAAACTAATCAATCAATTTCCCTCTTTTTGCTGGGTTAAGCAGATTCCTTGAGAACAATTAGCATATTCTATCAAACTCATTAGGGACCCGAGTTACCGAATTTCCGTCTCGAATGGCCTAACTGGTTCGGGCTTTAAGCTATAATTAATATTTTATATGTATTCAATTACTTTGATTTCTCTCCAAGTAAAATATTTGGTGACATATATTGTTATTTTTATTATTACTTTTTTTCGTTTTGCCAGTGATATTTTATATTCATTCTTTTGAAGCCCTTTTCCTCATTTTTTTTGGTTCATAATTTCTGTCAGAGATATAAAACCAATTGCGTGCATTCACCTAACAGCTTAAGCTTTTAAGAGAGTCGGTGTTTGACTTGGTATTAGAGCGTTTATGACCTAATAATTGGGAGTTCGGTCCTTACTGCCCTCATTCTTCCAAATAAAAGTTGATTTCAGCACAAGTTAGATTGGGCTTGTGCATTGGACATCAAGCCCAAAGGATTCTTGTGCAAGGGATCATGTTAGAGACAAAACCAACATGAAACTTCTAGGAGAATTGGTGCTTCACAATTTCTTACGTTCCTTTAGGTCTCTGCTACATCCCTCACAATCTTGAACAGTCCTCACATCCACATTCACACAGCACAGATCATTAGCCTCATCTACAACCCTACACCTTTTCCGATTCCTTCTCTCGCCTCTCTATCACTGCCACCACCATCAACAACATTGTCCCCTCTGGCCTTTGCGCACATATGGACAAGTAATGCTTTAATTAATTGAATAATCTTTTCAGATGTGCAAAATTAATTATCCTATATTCTTTCTGTTGTTAATCAATTTAATTGACTAATTAAATTTTTTTTTAAGAGATGGAAAATTTGGATAGCTTTTATTTTTAGCTAGGGAAATTATTAATTCGCGGGATTACAGTTTTTTTTATGTTTGGCAGTTGACATCCGACGTAATACTTTATTGAATCTTTATGACATGGATAGACTTGTTGATGACTTGTTTTGCTGAATTGCACAATTAGGGTCAGTGTTGTCAAATTGCCGTCATGGTGATGCCATGGCGACGCCATGGCGTTTGACATGGTGGATTTTGTGCTAGGCACCATAGGCCACAACACCTATTATATCTGCCATATTTCCGCCATAGGCCGCAACGTCATATTTATATGGTGGATTTTTGGCTGGCCATCATAATCCGCCATTGATAACACTGATTAGGGTTTGTTGTAAGTATTTTATGCAGATAAATGGATTGCAGCCCTAAATATTGAGTTTTGAATGTCTTTTGTTGTTGGAAGAAGCCAAAATAACTGGTGAATCCTCCTAGTTTTCTGGACAAATTTGAGTTTGAAACTTTTGCGGACGCCATTTTATTTTTCTGTATTGAGTGAGTTTTCAACCACTTGATGCCTTTGGAAGCATTGACGTTCAGTATAATTGTAGAAAATTTAATGCCTGTTGGTATGCATACTTTTTGTGGTTAGAAGAATTGATAAGAAGCCGCTGTAGCTAGTATGTCCAAAGAAATGATTTATTTTATTATATTTATTTGATAAAGTGATTGGCAGTACAGTTATTTTATGTGATTAAAACAGTATTTTTGGTTTGCAGATATTTGATGCTTGGAAATATAGGGAGATTCACCCAATCTATTCTTAGAGTCCATAGAAGCAGATACTTGGAAGTGAGTAGAAATGGGGCTTCTGTCTCAGTTGGACCGAATATCAACCAATGCAGGTTGTACGTGCAATATAAGTTTCCTAGTGAAGCACGTAGTACATTCTTGTGGCATGGGACAAGGGAAAACTTTCGCAGGTGCTATTCTTTCAAGAACTTTTCTGTAATCTCAGCAAGTAATGCAGCAGTACATAATTCTCAAAAAGCTTGGAAATTGCTGTACAAAAAGTATTCTTCCAATGGTTACAGTGCATTTACCTCCATAAATATGATTGCTCAAGCAGTGAGCCTGGCTTTAGCTCGTTCTTATTTGCTAGTTCCTAGTATTTTTGCATTCGCATGTGGAGAGCTAGCTTTGGCTCAGCGACATTGGGCAGACATAGAATGTTACCCGTCACAGAATGCTTTATACATGCATGCACAAGATGGTTACAACTATGTGTTCGCGTTGGCATTCATTGTAGTAGAAGGCCTTGTCTTATTAGTGAGAGCTATCTATCTGGCAATATTATTCTCTCCAAGCATACTGATGGCACCTTTTGCAGATCATCTTGGGCCAGAGTTCAGGAAAGTGTGGCTTCGGATAGTTCATCGCACACTAGAAAAAGCAGGTTCCGCATTCATAAAATGGGGTCAGTGGGCTGCTACAAGGCCTGATCTCTTTCCTCAAGATTTATGTACTAAGCTTGCAGAACTTCATAGCAAAGCACCTGAGCATAGTTTTAGCTATACAAAGAAAACCATAGAAAGAGCGTTTGGTCGAAAAATTTCTGAAATTTTTGATGATTTTGAAGAACTGCCTGTTGCATCTGGAAGTATTGCCCAAGTGCATCGCGCTTCTTTAAAATATCGTTACCCAGGTCAGAAAGCAAAGCCGCTGGTGGTCGCGGTAAAGGTTAGACATCCTGGTGTGGGAGAATCTATCAGAAGGGATTTTGCAATTATTAATTTAGTAGCAAAATCTTCGAAGTTTATCCCTGCACTTAATTGGTTAAGATTGGACGAAAGTGTGCAACAGTTTGCAATTTTCATGATGTCTCAAGTTGACCTTGCAAGGGAAGCTGCTCATTTGAGCCGCTTTATTTACAATTTCCGCCAATGGAGAAATGTCTCTTTCCCTAAGCCTGTCTATCCACTTGTTCATCCAGCAGTGTTGGTTGAGACATATGAAAATGGAGAAAGTGTCTCACATTATGTTGATGGGCTTCAAGGGCATGAAGGGATCAAAAGTGCTGTTGCTCACATCGGGACTCATGCACTTCTGAAGATGCTTCTGGTAACTTATCTTTCATTTGCAATTTTTTGTACCGTTATTTATTATTTTATTTTGTGGTTGGTGATAGCATTGTTTTCATCGCTTATTTTGAGCATGTTTGTTTTGTTATGCATCATAAAGGGCAAATCATGATTAATGATATGTTCTGAAATGAAGTGATGGAGTCCCGCGGTTAATTTATGAACTTGCCAACAGTAGACACTGGGTGCTCAGGCTTTTCTCATGAAGCTGAAACTGAAATAGTTTCTTGTTTCCTTGATGAATGTTTCAACAAAATGCAGTGCTATTAGCAGTGGCAAAGCCAAGACCCTTGACTTAGTGGGGGCAAGTATTCATAGTTGACATTCTTTACTATGTGTGTTTGATCAAACCGAAAATTCAGGACTGAAATTTATATTTGTCCTGCACTATTTTAAAATCCAACTACAATTGTTGTGATAGAAGATTCTTATATTTTATTTGTCCTATACAGTATTTCATACTATAAAATTGTTGAATAATGAACTTATTATTCTTATTTGGATAAAAACAATTTGCTTATCATTAATTCTATTAAATATGTATGTCTCAATTGTTACATGATTACTTAAAAAATTAAAGCAATCAAAGGTTTAAAGTTTTAAAAGAATTTAACAAGATGAATAAGTTGTAGAATTGCAATTTCTTTTATATGAAAAATTAAAGCAATCAAGTGTGATTTGTAGTTGTAAAAATTATCAAAACTACACTTTATGACGTCCACTTTCCACTTTAGACTTCAGAGGATTCAGATCTGTTTTTGTAGTTGCCTTTGCAATGGGGTAAAGTGATCTTTTTACCCTGTATGTTTTTAGCTAATGGCTATTTTGGAGGTTTTTTTTTTTTTTTTTTTTTTTGGATATGCAGAGAAAACACAAGATTTTCTTAGTTAATTAGTTTGTCTTGGTTGTCTAGATTTTTATATTTTGCTTTCTTTTAGGAGAATATATCTTCTATATGTGTACATGTTAGTTATGTTAGTTATAAATCTATTCATGATCTGTCATCTAATAGCTTAAGTTTTTGGGTGAGTTTGTTGTTTGTCCTTGCATTGCATTAGAGCCGCTATGATCAAGTGGTTAAGAGTTCGATCTTGCTGCCCCTTTCCTTCTGAGTAAAAATTGAAATTTCAGTGAAAGTAAAATGGGCCTATTCTATGCATTATACATGCTTCAAGCCTAAAATCATTAATGCGCTTTCACTTAACAACTTAAGCTTTTGGTAGTGTTGGTTGTTGATAGTTCTTAGAATTTGGCTTTTGGCCTAACTCAACTCCAAAAACTAGCTCAAAAGGTTAGGATTGGCCAAGCCTTATAAGCACTATTTTGGCCATATCTCTAGCCGTTGTGAGATCTCAACACACCTCCTCACGTCCAACATTGGACATCTAGAGTGTGGACAAATGCGGGTGGAATGACTGGCCCAATAACAAATCTAGGATAAATTCTGATACCATCTTACAATTTGGGCTTTAGGCTTAACTCAACCTCACAAACTAGCTCAAGAAGTCAGAATTGTCCAAGCCTTAAAAGAACTATTTTGGCCATATCTCTAGTCGTTGTGAGATCTCAATACACCCCCTCACGTCCAAGATTGGATATCTAGAGTATGGACAAATGTGGGTGGAATGACTGGCCCAATAACAAATCTAGGATAAACTCTGATACCATCTTAGAATTTGGGCTTTAGGCTTAACTCAACCTCAAAAACTATCTCAAGAGGTCAGAATTGTCCAAGCCTTAAAAGGACTATTTTGGCCATATCTCTAGTTAATGTGGGATCTTAACAATAGTAATCATTTCTCTTTTATAGTTATATCTAATAAATATTCTTTTGTCCAAAAGTTTACTTTTAGACTGCACTATTTGTTCTATTAATAATCATTTAGGTCGTAATTTTTAGTATGAACCAGAAGCGTGGGCCTTTTAATAGTTTTAAGCTTGAGCATCATAAATATTTACTTTCCCGGACATTAAGTTAAGATGCCTTCTTTCAGGTGGACAACTTCATTCATGCTGACATGCATCCTGGAAATATTCTTGTTCGAGTGCCTCAGAGCAAGCCTCACAAACGACTCTTTACATCAAAGCCTCATATAATTTTCCTTGACGTGGGCATGACTGCTGAGCTTTCTGGTAGTGATCGGGTAAATTTATTGGAATTTTTCAAAGCTGTTGCCCGCCGAGATGGTCGGACTGCTGCAGAGTCCACACTCAGGTTATCAAAGCAACAGAACTGCCCAAATCCAAAAGCTTTCATTGAGGTAATTTGTTCGGCATGCAATTTTTTGGGGAGGAATTACTGAATTATTGACTTCTGTTTCAGTGGGTGAGCACTGAGCATTACATGAGGGTGCAAAATTAATTTTGTCATGTAGAATACATATTAAACTTTCCAATTTATTTGTTTATCGATCAACCAATGTTTTGTTCAACTCAGAAGTCTTATGATTTCTTCTGTGATATCTATTTTTCACAATTTATTTATGGATAAATAAATATATTTCATATATGCTAATGTGCAGACTTTCCTGGTTGATTCACACTAAATATGGAATAACATTTCATTTTAAGAAAATTTTGCAGTTAGTTACATTGTATTTCTGTAGACTGCTTGTTTTACTGAAGATATATATATGTATTTTGTTTTTTTAAGTTCAGTTACTTTGAACTCATTGGTTATAATTCTGAACCATTTTATTGTTTGGCTTTCCTCCTTTTTATTATTTTTCTCTTTCCTTTTTACAGGAGATGGAAGAGGCATTTACCTTTTGGGGCACTCCAGAAGGTGACCTTGTTCATCCAGCCGAGTGCATGGAGCAGTTACTTGAGAAAGTTAGGCGTCATAGAGTTAATATTGATGGCAATGTTTGTACTGTCATGGTGACAACTTTGGTTCTTGAGGTAATTCTTTGTCATCTTTTTACCACTGACACTTGTTTTGTGACTCACATGCATGGGAAACACTGGTGAAAGCATAAATTAGATTTAGAAAATCTCCCACATACACCAAACTGTCTACTTTCTATACCTTCCTATGCCCTTTACCATTTCTAATCCCTAATGGCTAATGCAACTCGCTTGTTATTGGTAATTATGTAATTTGTAGGGTTGGCAGCGAAAGCTGGATCCTGGGTATGATGTGATGCAGACACTGCAGACACTGCTACTTAGAGCTGATTGGGCAAAGTCTCTTTCTTACACAATTGACGGGCTCATGGCCCCTTGATGAGGTTTCTTTGTTTGTTGAAGGCTCTCAAGCAACAATTTTGATTACCTAAACCAAAAACATGCCCTGTATGTACTATGGGCTCTCTCACATTTGTCCTTTTTAAACATGTATCCCCTGTATTTATCCTTTTTTAATTTCCAGCAGTTATTACTGTGCTGAGCATCACAGTTTACAAAATGTTAATAAAGCAGTCAATATATAATTTATCTCGTCTTGTGTTGGAACTCTGGGATTGCTTGACTGTGGCAAACTATCGGGATTATGTGATTAACTAATACATTCCATGTTTAACCATAGCCAATAAGAATTTGTATTCCCATATGATGATTGTTGTTTGTGTTGGAATAAAAATGAGGTAGGAGGTAAAGGGTAATTAGACCAGACGGTACCGTATTCAAATATGTCTCTAAGTCCACAATACCACGACCATACTTTGTGATTATTACAACTTGCATAATCTGTGATACATAACATAAAAAATCTATCAAAATTTGTGGCCTTGCTCCTTTCCTTTATCTTCTATTTACTCATTTTAATTTCATGACTTGATGCATGGACTTAAAAAGGAGGAATTCGATGCAAAGAAGATTGTGTAGTTTTGTTATTGCTACTTAAAAGTGCAGGATTTATGATTTTGATGATTACTAATCACGCGTTACCCTATTCTCTCATTGTAGACATATGCTTATTTGAATATTTCCAAATGAATGATATTCTCCTTTGAAGTTCGAACCTTGGCACATTTTTTAAGAGTTTTTTTGGTTCTTTTAGCCGTTGATGTTGCAGATGAGCAATAATCAGCTTGATTTAATATTGGGTTAATTGCACTTTTCGTCCTTATTATTATTGATCATGTGTGATTTGGCTTTTGTGTACATTTGACCCCCCTATTTTTTAAATGTTGCGAATTCGGTCTTTCCATTTAATATCTATCAATTTTTTAATGAACAATATGGAGGAATCACTCCTCTAAGTGTACAGGACCTCTGGCTGAAGTTCTCTCTCCTTTGCTTCTCAAATTCAACATGATTCAATAGTTTCTCTCTGTTATTTACTGGTTTTGTCCATCCTTTCTGGGACATTTTTTGTTGTTGTACCACATATCCTTTACCACATAAGCTCAATCGGAGGTTCTATTCGCATAGAGTAGTGGTTCCTCTCTATTAATCATTGAAAATTTGATTGACATTATATGGAAGGACTGGATTTGTAACATTGAAAAATAGGGAGACCAAATATGTACAAAAAAAAACACTTTAGGGACCAAAGTATATAGTATTGGGATCAATTTAAATATTGAATCCCGTTCCCCTTGCATCGCTCAAATTAGCACGATAGTTAGCATCCGGTGTATCATGATGCCTTGGAAACAATATCCAACTTGAGAATATTTATAGACAATTATATTTGAGATTTGACTTCAAGAAATTTTCAAATCACAACCTTTCATGCATTTTTGGAATAGGCTTTGCTTTAACATAATTGGGAGCATTTTTAGCTATATGCCTCAGACACAATCGAATCAAGAGTATCTTGACGGAACAGGTGGAAGCATTTCTACAGAGATTGAGGGATATGATAATGTGTCATATCATGAAATCATATTGATTAACAACTTGATCATGAAAAGTGTCTTTCTGCTCCTCATTTTCAATTGGTTCACAATTTCACGTTCATTGTGCTCCATTTTACCTCTACAAATAATTATAAGTTTCAACCACAATTAAAATTTTCAAAACTATAGAACCAACTAAAGTCAAAATTTTGTTAACCTACACTGAACATTTAAGAACGAAAAACACCATAAACCAATCAAAAAGAAAAAAGAAAAAAAAATCAAATATGCGTGCGATCGACAAGGGATGCAGCGCGCCAAATGGCAGGCTCGCCACTCAGTGCACATGTATTAGGCAACTCTACCATGTCTGCTATGCCTACCGTTATGGTCGACGATTCCTGCCACTTGAAGTACAGACCGAGTTTCAACCACAATTAAAATTTTCAAAACTATAGAACCAACTAAAGTCAAAATTTTGTTAACCTACACTGAACATTTAAGAACGAAAAACATCATAAACCAATCAAAAAGAAAAAAGAAAAAAAAAATCAAATATGCGTGCGATCGACAAGGGATGCAGCGCGCCAAATGGCAGGCTCGCCACTCGGTGCACATGTATTAGGCAACTCTACCATGTCTGCTATGCCTACCGTTATGGTCGACGATTCCTGCCACTTGAAGTACAGACCGACATAGCAGGAGTCGCATCTCTACTATCTGCATACTACAATCTGCTGCAATTAGAGTCTGTCGAAGAGTGCCCAAAGGCCCCCAAGCTCCTTAAAAGAGTCCACCTTGTAAAGATAAATGTATCAGAATTAATTCAGTTACTTAACTGATTAGAATAGATCACTTTCTGTTGTAACTAGTTATGCCTAACATCTTTAGTTAGTCTAGTAATTCAGTTGTACTCAATCTGATATCTTTTGCTGCTATCTATATATAGCAAGCCTTGTAATCCTTTTCACAATCAATCAAGAACTATTCAGTCATTCTTCTTCTTCTTCTTCTTGTGCCGCGCATACTCTTTCCATTTAGTGCTCAGATACCTTTATGGTATCAGAGCTTCATCTCCAGAAATGGGTGAAGCTTCTGGGTCCAAATTTGTAGCTCAATCTTTTGCAAATCCAGTCGCCATTAAACTCAATGAGGATAATTTCCTGCCATGGAAACAATAGGCTTTGTTCACCATCAAAGGGTTCAAGCTATACAAACACATTCAAGAAGGTGGAGGCAAACCAGATCAATATCTGACAGAAGCAGATCGTGCAAAGGAAAAGGTCACTGATGAATACAGCAACTGGGAACAACAAGACCAAATTCTTGCCTCTTGGCTTCTAGCTTCAATGTTTGAAAACCTGCATACCAGGATGGTGGGATGCAAGCATTCCTTTCAAATTTGGAAAAAGCTCGAAGTCTTCTTTGCATCACAAACTAGGGCCAAGGTGAGCAAATTGAAAATGCAATTAAAGAATTCCAAGAAAACAGGATCCATCAATGATTTCCTGTTAAACATCAAGAAAGTTGTAGATACTCTTGCTGCTGTGGGATCTCCTATAAGCACAGAAGATCACATTGAAGCAATCTTTAATGGATTGCCTTCGGAATATGATTCCTTTGTAACTGCAGTTCTTTCAAGAACTGAACCCTACTCAGTTGAAGAGATGGAATCCTTACTTATGTCCCAAGAAGATCGATTGGACAGATAGAAACAACAAGAAATAGCACAGTTTTCGCAGCAAAATGCTCAAGCCAACTATATGCAATCCTCACAGCAATCCTATAGAGGCAGAGGAAGGTTTAACAATAGAGGAGGCAGATTTCAATATGGAAATCAACGAGGAAGAGGAAGATATATGAATCAAGGTGAAAGACAACCTACAAACAAACCAAAATGTCAAGTATGCCGCAGATATGGGCACATTGCCCTACATTGTTATCACAGGTTCAACCCCAAATACCAAGATGACTTCTCTGCACAAAATACCAATGATCAACCTGCAAACAATTCTGCCATGATAACCAAATTTGGGAATTTTGAAGAGCCAAGTACATCAATGTTGGCTGCACCCGAGACCTTGTATGATCCTTCATGGTATCCTGACTCGGGTGCTACCAACCATGTCACTCCAGACTCATCTAATTTGATGCAAAAGGCTTCTTACCATGGTGACAGCAAGGTGAAAGTTGCTAATGGCTCTTCCACAACCATAAGACACATTGGTAAATCCTTCTTTTTTCCTTCCAAGAACTCAGTTAGTCCATTAATTTTGTCCAATTTATTGCATGTTCCTCATATATCTAAGAATCTCTTAAGTGTATCCCAATTTGCCAAAGAAAATAATGTCTTTTTTGAATTCCATGCTGACAAATGTTGTGTGAAATCATAGGAGACTAAGCAAGTCCTTTGATGAGATTCACATTCACAAAACCCCTACTAAGTCCTTTGCTGTTCTTTCTAATTCTGGTCATAATGTTTCTTGTAATATAGATAATGGCATCAGTATATTCAATTCCAATAAGAGTAGTTCAAATAATAATACTTTTCTCTTATGGCATGCAAGATTAGGCCATGCCGCTTCTAAAGTAGTCTCTTTAGTTCTAAATAAATGTAATATTCCTCATTCTATGAATAAAATGCAATCTATTTGTGAATATTGTTGTATGGGAAAATCTCACAAGTTACCCTTTTATGATTCTTTAACTACTTATACTAAACCATTCCAACTCATCTATTCTGATATTTGGGGACCAGCCCCTATTGCTTCAATGAATGGTAGTAGATACTATATACATTTTATAGATGCCTACTCTAAATTTACATGGATATATCTTCTTCATAACAAGTCTCAAGCTTTATCATCCTTTATGCATTTTAAAGCAATGATTGAGAACCAACTAGGCACAACCATTAAAATGTTTCAATCTGATGGTGGCAAGGAATACAGTCCTTTCACCAAATATCTGAGCACTTTTGGCATCATTCACAGGTTTACCTGCCCTTATACTCATGAGCAACAAGGCTCCGCTGAGAGAAAACATCGGCATATAGCTGAAATGGGGCTCTCTATGTTGGCCAATGCCTCTGTGCCTCTTAAATTTTGGGGTGAGGCTTTCCAAACAGCAACTTATATCATTAATAGACTGCCTACTCCCACCTTGGAGAATAGCACTCCCCTAGAGACTTTGTTTCAACAAAGTCCTGCTTATCTTAGTTTTAGAACCTTTGGTACTGCTTGCTATCCCTATTTAAGACCTTATAACAAACACAAATTAGACTTTAGGTCTGAACAATGTGTGTTTTTAGGATATAGCACTAATCATAAAGGATATCTATGCTTCTCTTCTAGTGGTAAGATTTATATTTCTAGACATGTTGTCTTTGATGAGTTATGCTTTCCTTTTAAGACTAACCCCAAATTTACTATGACTGTTCTACCTGCTACTACTTCTCAAACTGATCCTATTATGCCTCTACCATCTATTCCTGTGATTACTTCTTCTAACAACACTCCTCTGATTGTGTTCCATGATAATTTACCTGCTGCTACTACTGAATCTGAGGCCCCAATTCCTCAACCTGTTCCTGATTCCACTCCACTTCCTCCTTATGGTTCCTCTGCTGCAGCAACACCACCTGTTTCAGAAACTTCAGCTCCTACTACAAGTCAGAACAATCATCCAATGCTCACTCGTGGCCAAGCAGGCATAGTGAAACCAAAACACATTTTTGCCTCCACTCTCAGTCCTGCAGAACAAGAACCTACTCGGGTAGCCACTGCATTGGCTTCCCCTCACTGGAAGGTTGCTATGCAGCAAGAGTACAAGGCTCTTATGCAGAATCACATATGGACTCTTGTCCCATTGCCTCCAAATAGGCAACCTATTGGATGCAAATGGATCTTCAAACTCAAAAGAAATGCTGATGGCACAATTCAGAAACATAAAGCTAGGTTGGTTGCCAAAGGCTTCCACCAACAAGAGGGATTTGATTATTTTGAAACTTTCAGTCCAGTAGTGAAACCTGCTACAATCATAACAGTTTTATCCTTAGCTGTGTCCAAGGGTTGGCTTCTTCATCAATTAGACATAAACAATGCCTTTCTCAATGGGGACTTACAAGAGGATGTCTTTATGTCCCAACCACCAGGTTTTGTTCAAGGAGATGGTTCTCTAGTTTGCAAGTTACACAAAGCATTGTATGGCCTTAAACAGGCACCTAGAGCATGGTTTGCTAAATTACATCATACACTTCTCAGTCTTGGTTTTAGATCAGCCAAATCTGACTGTCCTCTATTCATCTAGTACACTCCCTCATCCATTCTTTTGGTCCTTGTCTATGTTGATGATATCATCATCACAAGTAATTCCTTTGCCTCCATACAATCTCTTATTCACTCCCTTAACAACATCTTCCCTTTGAAGGATCTTGGTCCCCTACATTATTTCCTTGGTATTCAGGTTCACCACACATCTAATGGTGGACTACACTTGTCTCAAACCAAATATATTCTTGACCTCTTAAACAAAGCTAAAATGTTCAATGCCAATCCCATGTCCACTCCTATGACTACTGGTCTGAAACTTACAGGACAAGGTGACAATGATTTTGAGGATCCAACCTTTTATAGATCTATTGTAGGTGGCTTACAATATGTTACTATTACTAGACCAGAACTGTCTTACTCAGTCAATAAGGTTTGTCAATACATGAATAATCCCAAAATTCATCATTGGCAAGCAACTAAACGGATCTTAAGATATTTAGCTGGCACCACTCACTATGGCATTCAGTTGCAGCCATCCACTGATCTTCACATCTCAGCCTTCTGTGATTCGGATTGGGGCTCGGATGTTGATGATCGCAAGTCCACCTCGGGTTATTGCATTTATCTAGGATCCAATTTGGTTTCCTGGTCTTCCAAAAAGCAACAGGTTGTATCCAGATCCAGCACTGAAGCTGAATACAGAAGTATTGCAGCTGCAGCAACTGAAATCTCCTGGCTTCAGTCTCTCTTACATGAATTACAGATTCCTCCCTCAGCAACTCCAACGGTTTATTGCGATAATCTTAGTGCTGTTCTTTTGGCTGCCAATCCCATTCTTCATTCTCGCACCAAGCACTTTGAGTTGGATCTCTACTTTATTCGTGATAAAGTTCAACAAAGAACACTGGCAGTTCATCATATTCCCTCTTTTGAACAAACTGCGGATGTACTCACTATGGCAGTGTCACTTCCTATTTTCCAACAATGTAGATTCAAACTCAGGGTAACACCTTTACCTGAGTTTGCGGGGGCATGTAAAGATAAATGTATAAGAATTAATTCAGTTACTTAACTGATTAGAATAGATCACTTTCTGTTGTAATTAGTTATGCCTAACAGCTTTAGTTAGTCTAGTAATTCAGTTGTACTCAATCTGATATCTGTTGATGCTATCTATATATAGCAAGCCTTGTAATCCTTTTCACAATCAATCAAGAACTATTCAGTCATTCTTCTTCTTCTTGTGCTGCGCATACTCTTTCCATTTAGTGCTCAGATACCTTTACACCTCAATAAATACCAGGGAGTATCTTCATACTCGATCATCTTACACTACATCCACACTCATCTCTCTAGAACCTGCATCCTTTATACTGACTTAAGCATCAGAGTGTCTTTGTAGGTAACCTTCCATCGTGTGTCTGAGCATCCGACTACCAAGAAAGGACGTTCAATCATCAAACCAGATCAACTAGAATGATGTTCGATCACTGAAGTTGATCACTTGACCTCGCGGTTCGACCCAACAACCAACTGAAAGGAAATTCCAACCTCCCAATCAGGAAACTTGTGAACTCCCCTGAGTCCACCTACGAACATTAATGAACACTGACATGGATGCCCGGGTTCATGCAAAGTAAGCCTTACTTTGGCAACTTTACCTTTTAGCTAAAGTGATTGAAGAATTTAACACCATGCACACTCTGGGTCTGAAATTCAAGGATGCGGATTGTTTTGTAGTTGTGTGTATTGTTTATGACTTTCGGTCATTCCAGCTGTAGCTCAAAGGGCTAAAACAATGAGCTATGATATTCTAACAACCAAGTATAGACAACTATATTGGGACAACTTTGTATAAACCCATTATTATGATGTTTTATATTATTATATTAGAGTTTTTGTCTTTTCTCTATCCTTAGTGGTATTTATACGGTTGTCGGTTGTTGGTTTGGGTTGTCAACTTATCATTTCTCAAAACAATCTACAATGGTAGAATTATCAAAACAGAAGAGTTATTTAGACAACTGAAACATAAGACACTGTATAGCCAACGTATAATAGAAGTGTGCTTTTTATTGGGATGAGTAAAAAAGTTAAGAAAAAAATATAAACAAATGTTGAGTGTATGGTTATACGGTGTTAGTGTCAAATTGAGGTGTACAAATAACATACCTCTTATCAAAATGTTGGTTTAAAAATTAAAAGCTTTATCAAATTCATTCAATAAAACATCTCGCTTGGTGTATTACACTATTTTCATAAAAAGAAGGGCAAAAAATATATTTTGTGTCACTTAACTTTAAACTAATCTTTTGTTCCATAATTATGTTTTGTTTTGTCCCAAATACTTTTAAAATTAAACCTGTTAAATTTGTCCTAAATGCTAATCCTGTTAAAAATATTAACGGAATCAACTAACATAACATCTTATGTAGACATATGTTCATAATTGGTACTATCCAAATAGCAAATTTTTTTCTTTAAAAAAATAATAATAATTGTTTAGAGATTAATATATGGAACTTTTAATGAGATTCAGGGCTAAAAATGATTGTGAAACATAAATACTCCCTCCGGTCCACAATGTAAGCAAAAATTTCCAAATTTTTTGGTCCAAAATATATGCAAATTTCAACTACTTTCTTCTCATTTAATGAAGTTATTCTCAAAATACCCTTCATTTAATACAAATTTTGTTTTCCAATGACTCCTTTTATTCTCAATAACACAAGCTTAATAAATAAGAGGAAGGGTAATTTAGGTAACAAACTTAATTTTTTATTCCCAATGACTTTTTTAAATGAGATCAACTAACTATCTTAATATGTGTGTCCCATTTTATTTTTGCTTACAACAGAGATAGGAGGGAGTAAAACTTATCTTAAAGTTACCGGATGAAATGCGAATATTTCAGTTTACTCATAATCATAATCATAATCATATTTATAAAAACACAGGCCAATGGTTGACTTTACAAATACTGAATTAATAAGTCAATGGTTTGACTAATAGGTGAATAATAATTGATTAAACTCATAAACAAACAAATGATAATATGAAAATTTAATGAAATAAAAATAAATAAGCTTAATTGCAGTTTTGGTCATTCTATTATTGGTCATGTGTGATTTTGGTCCCTAAAAGTTTTTTCTGTGCACATTTGGTCCCCTTACTTTTATAATGTTGCTAATTCAGTCCTTCCATTTAATGTCCATCAGTTACTCAATGATTAACAGAGAGGAATCACTCTTCGAATCCCATAGAACCTCTGGTTGAACTTACGAGGTAAATGACACTTTGGTAAAACCAAAAAAGGTTTCGTGAAGGAGGGACAAAACCAGTAAATAGCAGAGAGGAACCATTGAATCATGTTGAATCAAAGAGACAAAAGAGGGAGAACCTCAACTAAATGTTCTATGCACTTAAAGCAATGATTCCTCTATGTTGATCATTGAAAAAATTGTTACACATTGAACAGAAGAACCAAATTTGCAATATTGTAAAAAAATAAGGGTACCAAATGTGAAATAACAAAAGTTAACACAAGAAGGGGGTTAAATTGTATTTATCAACTTTTTAGGAAACTTTGAAAATTATTTTAGTAGGCACAACAAGCAAAAATTAAGACGAGTGACACGTCTAATTTTAAGACAGAACACACAAGCATACAGAGAAGGGCAAAATAGAGATCGATATTCACAATACTAACTCCCTAAGTTAAAAGCTTAAACAAATAATACTTAAGCAAATTAAAGAGATAGGGAAAATGAATATCACTCAATAGTTTTATACTGGTTCACCCCAAAATCCACAAGGCTACATCCAGTTTCTTGGCAGCACCAAGTTTCCACTATAACTGATCAGATTACAGTACACGTATTCTTTTCACACCTAGCCTCTCCAGGCTCAACACTTAAACAAGTATTATTTTCTCACCTAGCCTCTTCAGGCTCAACACAGTAAGGGATAAAGGTTTTGTGTAATAAATACAACTTGCAAATCTTTCAGATAACACTCACAGAGTGAAACAAATATGAAGTGTGAAAGACTGCGAATTAATATCAAATGATTGAAGAAGTATTCAATGAAAGAATGAAAAAGTTAATGAAGTGAGTAAATGCTTCTTGCGCAGTGTTCTTAATGATATTCAACTTCTTATCTTCATCTTCATGGTTTGGTCTATATAAAGACTTCAATCAATTTGATCCGTTAGGCACAGTTTCAGAAAGTGTGTATTTGATTTGAGCTTCTGTGGCGCCATTAATGCCAAAGAGTCGTTCTGTTTAAGTATTAAATGCTTAGGAACGTTAAGCTTTGATAAAGTAGTCCAAGAGTACACTTTGTTCTGAGCAGCTGTTGTTTCAGAGTTGCAGCAGCATGCTTCTTGTACTTGCAGCAGAGAGCTTTCCTCTTTCAGTGCAATACTCAGTTCACTTTATGGAAAGCACTTTTACTTTGTACTAAAACAGCTAAAAAGGTTACTGCTGTGATACAGAGATTGCGTGTTTATTCCTAAAATCCTTGAAACAAACATTCTTTATTCTTTATCCTTGGTGCTATTGTCCAGAAGTCTTCGAGATCCATAAGGAATGCATCTAATTTGAATAAGGTTTACTTAGACTTCATTACATTATGACATTTTAACAAATGTAGCAGTGATAGATTTTTAGACAAGTGCTTGTGGAGTCCAGATTTAGACGGGTGGAAATTTGCCAGAAACTTAGACGAGTGAGGAAGCCATTTTCTAGACGAGTGATCCACTAAGTCTTCTTCAGACATATGTTTCTTACCACGTCATCAAGTATATCAGAATCTTGACTGAGCGTTGACTTGGTCTTTGTCTGTGTTGACTGAATTTTAGACGAGTGGTTTTTAGACAAGTCTAAAAACTGCGCTCTACCAAAATGTAGACGGGTCATAAAATAGACGAGTGACCTTAAGTCTATTTTCCTGCATACTTATAATACATGTCAATAATTTCATATGGTTCAATATTACCATACTTAATCTATTTGGAACCATCAAAACTTAAAGAATCTACACTTGGAATGTGTCTTAGACTTATGAGGTCTCAACAAAATGTGCACAAAAAAACTTAGTGTTTAATAGAGCATTTGGAGAGGGTAAAGTATTTTAAAAGGGTAATTAAAATACTTCAATCTAAAATACTTTGTTTGTGTATTAAATATGAAGGATTTTAGAAATCAAGGGATTTTATAGCAGTATTTGATTTAAGGTAAATTTGGGGAATTTAAAATACCACCTAAAGAGGTGGTATTTTGAATTTCCCTCTCCTTACTCATGTGCCACCCACCACTGACACCGACCCTCAGACCACCCGGCACCGGCCCCCGGACCATCGACATTGGCCCTGATCCCCCGGACCATTGCCCCGCCAGCCGCCGGACCTCTGCTTCTTGCACCCGACTTTCGCTTCCGGTCACTTATGGTATACTCTATCCAAACAAAGAATTTTAACAATGCTGAAATTTAGATATTCTATCCAAACAAGAAAATTTCAAAATCAAGGGAATTTAATTCAAGTAATTGAATTTCCTAGAATTTGAAATTCCCTTGAATTTTCAATTCCTTGATCCAAAGGCACTCTTAGCGATTGAAATCATACAAAGCCAATAACATGAGGATAAAAAATGCAATTAAACCAAATAAATAAATATAACATAAAAGTATTAACATATGAAATTTATAACACAAATAAGATTCGATATTAATATTGATACTTCTAATAAGCCAATTTTATATAAATATTTCCTTGACTTAATGAAAAGCATAAATTCTTTTAATTCATAGATGACTTTCATCATTTGGCTTTACTAAATATTTCATCTTCGTCCCCCAATCATATTGTTTCATTTTTATCTCGAATTTTTTCAAAATTCATCATATTCATCCATAACCCAGTAATTAACTATAAAATAAATTTTGTCAAAAAAATAAAAAAATAAAAATAAAATAAAATCATAGTTAAACAGTGACAACTATGAATTGTGTCCACATATGATGCTGTGTCAGTAAATTTCGTTTGCGTATGCAGTTAGGATCAATCTAATGGGTTTTAAAAATATTTAGAACGAAAATAAAACAACATATAGTTGTAAGACAAAAATGAAACCTTGAATAAAGTTCAGAGACGAAAAGTATGCTTCTGCCTATACTTCCCCTTGCATTTAAAACTAGTAAAATAAATCAAATTTCAAAAGAACAAAGCAAGTGAAAACTAAATCAAGGAATTGCAATTTGATGGTAATGGTGTGAACTAAATAGTTTCTCCTCTCACTAGGGTAATATATACATACCATAATTTGTTTCAAATTCAGGTAATGCATAAAATGTCACAACAGCCAAAAATTGCTAGAATCTGAAATTAATCAATTTAATAAGTACTTTGCTAGATCTTGTAAGGGTTTGAGCATTACTCTATACAAAAATGAATATACGGTAGGGAGGTTGGGACACGAGAGCTGAAGAGTATGTTTTAGCTGGTGCAATCATGTTTTGCATGTAAGCTCACGTATTTCTTTAATTGCTGCACTCATGCTATGAAGGGCCATTTTCTTCACCTGTTTTCATAAACCCAAAAAGGATAAAGGATTGTCAGTTCCATGCGTACAACTAAAAAAGAAAGCAGGAAATGAAAATTAATATTATTACAAAATCTACCTCCAGCTTGTCTATTTTTGCTTTATGGTCATCAGGCAGCAGATGAATCTCATCAATCAACTGGATACACTCGGTAACATTTTCAGGGGACACAAATTCCAATACCACATGTACACAACACTGCAGATAAAGAAACAAAAAATTGTCATACATTCACAATTTATAATTATATTAAAGAGCAACATAGACCAATATTGAGATAATGATATTCTTCATCAGCAATCATATGGAAAGTTAAGGCCATTAACATTATTATTGTGAGTGTTGATTAAATCATATGCTAAAATAAAAAGTACAACTTTAAAAATTGAAATTATTAGGAATTATCTAGATGTGAAAAATAAAGTGATGGATATCCAATTCAAGTATAATTTAAATTCAATAATGTTTCTGCTTTTCAAACTAACCATATGCACACAGAGAGTAAGAGAGAAAGAGAATCCTTATGCTAATTCACAAGACCTTAGAATTCCTGATCTGGTATGGACATCCAGCAGGAACGATGACAGCTTCTCCAACATGTTGCTGAAAAGTCCAGGGTTCAATCTCTGGTAACAGTGATCAGTATGTCAGTTTAGTTATCTAAGATTGTGACAGATGATCAAACTCAGAAATATATATACTCACTAAACTCCTCCTTGAGTCTTGCTTTGTGAGTGCTGTCAAGAAAAACGCTCTGATCTAGAATTGGATGAACCATCTGCAGAAAAGAAAAAAAAATCAATAATCACCAACTCAAACAAAATCCTCCTCAGGTATTGTCTTCTTTTGAACTTACTTACCTTCTTGTGGTAGCCATTGGTATAAGAAAATTCATCAGAGTGTCTCTTAAGGTATTCTATGAGCTTTGGTACATCTTGTCTGCGAAAGACGTCCCACTGGGCACCAGAATGCTCAGTCAACTTATTTTTCTTACTGTTTGAGCTTTGAAAGGGATTTCTAGAATTATGTTGTGCGCTTTGAACAGTCCCATGGAGAAGTAAAGAGGGTTCAGAATCAGAAACCAAATTGCATTCTCCATCCAGGATAGTATTGCCGTCTGTACTCCTACTAGCTGCTTTTTTTGCTTCAGTTGAGATGCAAGATGTTCTATTGACTCTCCTGAAAAACTCCATTCCTTCTTTGACCATAATCTGACATCCTTCTTGTTCCATGTCTTGAGCATCCAATATCACTTTCTGTTCCTGTAGCTGCTCAGTAGAAATTTTAGAAGGTCTCCTTTGACACAGGGCTTTGTGCCTTTTCAGTAATTTTCTTATTTTCGTAAGGACTTCTGTAGTGAGGGGGACATCTGTGGTATGTGCCATGATATTAACCTGGAGTTACAAACCAGACTCAGTAAATGGCATGGACAACTTGTCATCTACACAGCATTCCTTTTACAAACCGTACACTGAAAAAATATGGGTATCATACAATTCCCCTAGGAGTTATCCAAAGAAGAAGCTTATTCCATAATATTTGAAATCACTTTAACATGCTGGAGTTTCAATTTAGAAAATACGATGACTTGAAGTGCAGGACAGTATTACCACACATATATTTAAGAAGAAATCAATTGCAACATAGTAAGGAAGGAAACATACCACATCATATGAGTCATAGCAGAGTTTTGTCACAGAATCAGCTTCTTTATCTGCACAGCCATATGAAATGCAGACATATGGCCCAATATCATGTTTTGCACTCCCATATGGCAAATTTGCAGCTAAATTCAAAAGACCAGACATGGGATTCATGTATTCTTGAACTGGTAGAGCATCAATTACTTCAGCAAAATGAGCTGGAAATTGCTCTTTGAATTGTTGGGAAGACAGCCACCCCTTTAGTTTCAGCATCTCATGCCAAGTGTTTTTCTGAGGACGACATCTGAGAGACCCAGCAAAATACTGCCTAATGTTAATCTCCACCTGCCACAAAGTACTGGTGCAAAAATTAATAATAGACACTTAACAATAGCATTTTGGTTAAATAGAAGCTCGATTGTTATTAACAGGTTTAAACATAGAGTGTTTGATATTTGTCGAGATATGCTCAGAATCAATAGCAATGACTATATACACTAAAATTTATTCTATAATTACAAATTTATTGAATTGAGTCAATAGTATTGTAAGATAGTATTGAGCTTTCTTTCGCCAGCTAACAGTATCAATTTGAAGTATTGTGACATATGCAATTAGTTAATAAACTAACCTCACACCAATCCAAGCAAGATTCAAGTAGGTCCTTATTATTCTCATATCTTATAATGCTCCGCTCAAGATAAGTACAGAACATGATCAGTGGATCCCAATTGAGTTTTGATGTACTTTGGAGCACACCTCGCACTACCATAGGATGGCCTTTTCCCCAGTGTTTCTGAAAATGTTCAAAATTATTACCATTGATGTCCAAAACTGTGGGACAAAACAAGCAATTATCATTTGAATCTTCTCTCAGAGCAGCTTCTTGCATCAGCTTATATCCATTAGTTTTGTGATCTTTGTCAAAACACAGGGAGCAGCTTGAACTTTTATCTGAAGTTTCAGGAAATTCATAGCTGCAAACAATTTCTTCTGCTTTTACTTCCATGTCTTTCATCCAACTTGAGGTAAAAACACATCTTAAATCAAGGTGGCTATTACCACAACCACCAAGCTCTGTAGGTGGGCATGATACACTATCAATACCATTACAATTTGTCCACTCAGGCAATATTGAAGTAGCAATTAAATTGCCACTAGAAATGGGCTTCTCATCCAAAGTGTGGCTCTCACTGGAAATGCAAGCTTTCACCTTATCAGGTAGCTTGAACACGGATGAGTTAATTTCTCCGGAAGTTCTTCGTTGACTTAAATCCTGACAACTTAAGCAAAGGCTATATGAACAACTGGGGCAGCTTCTATAGAGATCCAAAACAGGTGTTTTGCAGTGATTGCTGAAACAAGTGTTACATTAATTAGCAAGTAGAGCAAGAAAATCATTTGAATTTTATTAATAGCATCCAAATAAGAGAGCTTACCAGTAACTTTTCTCATTGCAGCCGAGGTCAACCTGCTTGATGTGAATATCAGAAATTATTTTCCCTGTCAAACACAAAGGCATCTAAGATAAATGTGTTGTAATGAACAAAAGCTGCTTCAGAAAACATCAACGTTAAGAATGATAGCTACTACCTTTAATTTTTGCTTCTGTTTCTAGCAAAGTATCCTGTTCTTCACTTATTTTTTTTAGTACTGGAAGGAGCATACAGATCAGATAATGAAAATGCAATATTCTATCAACTCTTCTTTTACCAGTCAAATATTCCTGAAACAATAGGGCATAAACTGAACTGTCAGCAGCATATGCTACTAAACAAACAATGTTCAAGCAAAAAAGCATCCATCTTTGATGTCAGACCTTACTTTCACTGTCTTTACATTGACTTGCCGAGCAGTCCTTACAGGTGCAAGTTCCTCGACAAACTGGACATGCCTTCTTAACTTCATTTGGAGTGTCAAAATACCTAAATGTGTTTCAAAAAATATTGGCAAATGTCTCATATTTTGATCCTCAATTTGAAGGGTGCAGAAATCATATTGGCACGTATCTTAGTACTAATCGTTGTTGATCTGAGTGATATTGCTACTTCTGAAAGTTACCAAAAAAGATAATGATTCCAGAGGCATGGAATCTTTTTTCTTTTTCTTTTTTAAAATAAAAAATCAATGATTCTTATTAAACTATGTTGATGTAGACCCAATGGGTGTGACTCAGTTGTTTGCGCAGGCTGAACTTGTGAGGGAGGACCAGAGTTCGAATCTCGCATAACATATCTTTAGGGAGGGGCAAAGAACCTTCACTGTGACTAAGCACCCGAGTTGAGATTAGTCTCATAGCGGGTCCAAGAGATCTAAGCTTGGGGATACTCCGTGGACTCACTGGGGAGCCAAAGGAGCTAATTACGATGGATTCCAACCAAAAAAGAAAAACTATGTTGATGTAGATAACCATTCCTAGCGTATCTCTTAACTACACCAGAAGGGGTATCCTTTCATCTAAGGAGGAGCTCTATAATTATGGTATGAAGAATCTCTAACAAGGCATTTAACATATTCTCCTTAAATTCAAATTTTGCATTGTCTCAAAATTATATTACAAATGTGGGCCCTAAAGAATCAATTCAACAAGTTTTCAAATGGGAACAAATAGCCTACAATGTAAATAAAGCACCTTACACCCGAGGATAACAATGAAACAAGAAATTCAACACACAGCGAACTCTGAATTAAGTATGGGTAAATGAATTTAACAATAACAAACCGCTCTTTAATGCAATCCATGCAGAAAAACTTCTTCTGACAGCTCGAACACTTTATAAGATTCCAAGAATCACTTCTCTGGCACAAATGACACTTCTTCCTCCTACCCTTACCCTGCTTCAAGTTTGGTCCATATGGCACAACCTAAACAAATGAATCACTTAAAACTCTTGAAAAAACCATCAGAACAAGTACAGTCAGTGCATACTTATCAGCATATTTTATGATCAAATCAGCTTATAATCAAAATCTTACTAAGAAATAACTATAACAAAATGTGAAGTCAGTAAAAATAAAAAATTTTCTCCCTAAATCAATCAAAACAGAAAATGCATATAATTCTGTTCTAAACCCACAGAAAAGAAAAACTCACCTGCAACTTGCCAACAGGGACCCTCTCAACATTCTTGGACCTGAAGTAACGTGGTGTGACTGCTTTATAATCAACACCCACTTTCACATCACAATTGGATTGTGATTGTGAACCCACATTGCTGTAACCCTGAGGCGTTGAAGCTGGAGAGATTGCCATTACACCATTGGGCAATTCTCTCCTTAACTCTTCTTCATTGTAATCCAATTCCTCTTCTTCTTCTTCTTCTTCTTCTTCATCATCTTCATTATAATCCTCATTTGTCTTCTTCTTATTCCTCTTCTTCCTCTTTTCAACTTCTTTCTTCAGAGCCATTCTTAACAGCTCCAACAAATCACCGCCACCACCACCACCTTGCTTCAACTTCAAGCCTTTCTTCTTAGGAGCAACAAATGCCTCTGAACCCTCGGAAACCTTGCGCCTTTTCTTCACCACATTCGCCATCTTGCACACTTTCCGTGCCCTAATTTCGACATTGCTGTCCTTCTTCTTTCGCTTCCGTTGAAGCTTCAGTGACTCTGGAACCTTCTCTTTGAACTGGCGATGGCGACCTTGAAGGTAGTGAACCTCGCACAGCTTCAGATTCTCCATCACCCGCCGCCGGCACCGCCATTGTCGACCGTCGGTGCGCCCGCAACGCAAGTTGTCCGGTAGCGGTTCCTCATCCTCCGCCGCCGCCGATGGTTTTCTCCCCATAAGAATTCAACCTCTACGTTTTTTTCTGATAGAATTGGGATTTTCTGGGGAAATTTGATGGGAAAACTAAAACCTAAGCACCGAAAAACCTGTCTTTTCTGCAGAGCAATGGAAAAGGGTTTTTCTGTTTTTCAGGCCCAAAGTGTGTCCTATTTAATGAGTTAAAAAAAAAAAAAAAGTGAGAATCACACATTCGCAGTGCAAACCGGTAGTCGGTTAAGGAATCCAAAAATAGCAAGTTTGTATGAAAAGTGATATATTCATTGTTTTGAGTAGTGATAAAAACTTGTTTTTTTGGATTCCTTAATTAGTGTCCTTATTGGTTAGGGAAGACCGTTCCCTTAATTATTGGTGCATGAGGAGTCCTATTTGGTCTTGTAATATTCAACATTGGAACAAGTGGGATCATGACTTTTATCATAGAAGATCAGGACTATTCAAAATCTTGTGATGTTTTTATCCTGTGTGATCTGATATAATGCTTACATCTCTGTTTCCCTTTTGTTAATTTTTGTTTTGGACACAGATTTTTGTTCCAATTATGTTACAGAATCTTTGGGATGGTTTGTTGTGGGATTTCTTGGGCAGGTTTTGCCACATTCAATCTTTTTCTTTTAAATTTTTTTTTTTAAGTTTTGAGTAGGAATTTAGAAATCAGAAGTGCAATAAGTTTATATTCCTCATGGTTGAGATTAGCTGATTATTTTGTGGTTTAGTGGTGTAACTAGAGCACCAAGTTTACTTCATTTGGGCTGGAAAATCATTAAGTGTTGTTTGATGAAGCCCATTTTTTGTTGCATACATTGTATTGAAGTATGGGGCTTGTAATTTGATGCAGATAGAGTAGCCTCACGTTGCTGCATGCATTTGATGAATAGAGAATATCTGTGTCATGAAATATGGAGGAAATCAATTTGAGCTGTTTGTTTCTAAATTGTTAAATTTTTCAATCTGTATAATTCAAAGAGAACGAATTACATGTAATCTAGTAGTATAAATTGAAACAAGTATGACTCTATTATTTTGCATTGCAGTTGTACAGTCTGAAATTGTGTAATTGTTTCAATTCTATATTTGATGAAAGCTGTACAATTTATATATTATCTGGACTTCTAAATATTTTTGGAAAACAGCGAGTTATATGTTGCCTCAATCTTGAATATCTATAAATAATTTTAAATTTAGATGTGCATCATTTTAGTCCCTCTACTTTTACACTTTTAGTGCAGCTACCATACCGGAAAGCTCTCTCAAGAGCTTGATTTCTTTTCAATTTTTTTTTTTCTAAAGCAAGTTGCTAAGTTCAAATGGAAGACTCACACCTTTTTTCTTGATTATATTAGAAGTGCAAGTTCTAGGTAAGGATAGAATTGAACCTTCCGCATTTACATCACAGAGAAGTCTTAATACTAATTATGCCTGTGTTAATTGGGTTACAAGCTCGTTTCTAACACTTTCATTTAACTTGTGTGGATGTTGAATAAGAGAACCTTCTATTAATGCATGTTGGTCCAAGTGGAAAAGAAAATGGTTTCTAGCAAGTTCTTGGATTTTAAGTCTTGTAAATGGAAAAAACAATAGATACTTCAAAGAGCTTTGTCATCTTAAATGGGTTTTCTCGACTTTGCTCGAATTATTCAAATTCCAATGTAATTTCCGAATACGGAGTTTCAGACCAAAATAAGAGAACCTTGGGTATAATATATATAGCTGTCTTGTTACGATGCTGAATATGATGGTACGAAGTGATAAACGGGAGAAATTTAACTAATAATGGAGAAAAGTACGAGACCATCACTGGCATGATATATACATGCATACGGAATTTAATATAAGAAAGAATTTTATTTTATTTTTTAAAAAAAGGCGTTTACATTTCATATTCTTGAGCGGCACAGTTTCTGCATTTACAGAGAAATTTTTGTGGCAACACTGACGTTGCAGTGTTAGTATTCTTTATTCGAGTCAAGAATAAAACTTCTAGCATCTCTCTTTAAATAAGAGAAAAATTCATGAATCGTTTTCACATTTAGCTATGACTTTGAATTCTTATTATATTAATATAATATCATATCTTATGGAATAAATAAAAAAGTAATTAACGGGGCTAATAACTGAACAGTTCCTACCAATTTTTTTCCAAAATGATCTGCTTTGCTTGTATTCTGATGATCAAAACAATTTTAGAGTCTATTTGTTTTGTTTTTCATATTTGTGTTTTCATTTCTTGTTTTTAAAAATAATTATAAAATTGACGCCTTATTTTCATTATGTTTTCTGTTTTAAAAAATCTGTATAGGAAACTGAAAACAACTTTTTTCTGTTTTCACCATTTCCTAACTACAAATATTTAGGAACAAGGAATAAAATGAAAATAAAGTGTAAGTTTTGTAATTATTTTTGAAAATAGGAAATGAAAAGAGGAAACTAAAAACCAAACAAAAAGGTCCTTATTATCCAATATATTTAGAGACACTTTCAAATAAACGTGTCGTTCATGCATGATCCCCATATTCCTGAATTTCTGCAATTACAATAGATGAAAAATATGAATTCATGACCAAACTGAAAAATTGACACATCATGGGGGCACTGTCTCCTGAATAATTAGAGTTTGCTCAAGTATTCTTCAAATAAGGGAAGAAAAAAACCCACAATTACATGAGCACGTACGGAGCTACAAAATTTGATATGCACCCTAAATTTGTTATGCAAAATTTTGATATGCACCTAAAGGTCTAAATAATACCCAAAAATGAAAACCCTAGCTAGAGTACCAAACATACTACAAACTAATCTGCAAGAGAAGAAGGGTAGAAGAAATATTATAGAAACATAACTTGCCATGCTTATCGATGATGCCTTCCACTTTTCACTATCCCATATTGCAAAGAAACATGATTGAATGCAGCGTCGATGACAACATCATCATTAAGAATATGTCGGAGAGACATGAATAAGTTTTAGGCCTTCATCAACGCTGCACTCAATGATGTTTATCTAATATGGGGAGTTTCCAAAACTTTAGGTATGTTTAACAAATTTCTGGCTATTGCATCAGTATTTTCCATAAATATAATGTAGTACGTAAACCAACAACCCATCGTTCGTCTGTACTACCACCGATAGTTACTTGACTATTTGTTAGCCATTGCTGCCTTTTTATATATTATCAACTCTATTCAGCATAATCAAATTATTGTACTGGTCAATTCACTCAATTGTACTAAATAAAGTATTGTACTACTATATTATCTATTTAATTTGGTCAGCAATTATAGTACTCCTCACGCAACTTTTTGTATAAATCTGCATATATTATCAGATTCTAGATATATATTGAATAGAAATTTTTATTCTTTTGTGGCAATTCCATTTATTGACAATTTCAAACTTAGCACGCGTTTGCGAGGGGCATGCTGTGTGGGCTAATAGTAGCTTCATGTGCCTTAATTTGCAAAACGTGATCCATAATGAAATATGCTTGTACTTTTATAGACTGTTTATGGCCCTTCTCTAATTATTCAAGTTTCGAGGTCCAAAAATGAATGGAAGCCGAAGAACACTGGATAATTAATGACTCCAGAAAGATGTAGAGCCTTGGATAATTAATTGCCTAGAAAATGGTTGATCATGGATGTTTGGCTCGATGGACCAAAACATTTAGTTGAAAGTTTAGTACAAAGGTGACAAGTTAGATGCATGGAAGTTTTTTCTATTTTTTATTTTTTTTTATCAAATAGATGCATGGAAGTACAAAGACAAGATGTCATATTGTCATATAAATCCATTCTTAAAAGATCTTAACAACTGCATGGTGAGTCATATATATATTTGGATGGTGCATCACTTGGACATTCTAGATTTTTTTTTTTTTTTTTTTTTTGATGAGCGGAAATTCTATATTTCTAGAATATGGAGAGATCCTCGAGATCATGAGTTTATTTTTACACAAATATTGGAGGTAAAAATGGAATTTGTTGAATATGTAAATGACAAGCTTATAAGTTGGACTCAGTTAATTTCTCTTCAAAGTTCAAATTTAAATTAATCACTTGCATTGCGCACTTGATCAGCAAAATTGCTATATGGGTCGTCCTATGGATAACCACGCAAAAACCCTGGGTTCCTGAAACTCTTCGTTAGCTTGTTCTTCTTCTCCCTTTGCTAGACTAATTAAAGTTTATTTTGGTCTCCACCCAATTCCTGGTTTTGTTGGAATTTGTTCTAATGTGGAAATACCTAAAATTGTGAGAATAACTTACAGTGGCTGCTTAGGAGTTTAGTTGTGGAGACTAAATTGCCATGGAGCATTGAAGATTTGGAGCAACTCCTAAAAGAAGGTTGGCCGTTTATGAGAGAAGTTCGAGGCATGGGGAGATTTAAGTTCATCATAGCTTTTGAATCAATACAAGATATGGAGATACCATATAACCAAAATGAAGGGGTTTACGAAACATAATTTTTATTTTTTTTATAAGCAAACTAGAGTTGAATAGAGCACAAGGGGTGCTCAACCCAATTACAAAAAAAAAAAAATCCGAGAACAAAAAGAAAAAGAAAAGATAGATAATCAATCGAGAGTGAAAACAAACTACAAAATTGAGCCTATAACTTGTACCTCATCCCATCAATAACAAAAAAAAAAAAAAAAGTTGCCAAAGTCAACATACTAAAAGAACCTTACCCACGGATACAACACATGGTATGCCATACAGTAAAGAAAAATAAGAGATAAACCATCCAAAAGCCCCTTCCCAAAGTAGAACACCTCAAAACCTATGTAGGAACACTTGCTGAAGATGCATATTTCACTACAAAAAAAAGTCGAAATAGCGATCGAATTATAGCGACCGAAACTGTGATGGATTTAAGCATTTGCCATAAAGTTCAAAATAATGGAATATGAGACCCATTTTGCGACCGATTTAGGTGGTTACAAAAAATCGGTCGCTAAATCAGTCGCTAAACAAATAAGTTCAAAAATCAAAGGTTGTTGACTAATTTGCGACCGATTTTTGCGATCGATTTACTATAACGGCGATATTTTAAATTTTTAGCGACCAATACCTATTCGGTCGCTAATCTGATTTATGAAAAAAATTAAATGGAGCCAATCTGCGATCGATTTCAAATCGGTAGCTAAAACGCGTAATTAAAAATTTTATTATAGCCAAACAGCGACCGAATTGCGACCAATTTCGCGTTATTGGTTGTTAATGCGACCGATTTAGCGACCAAATTTAAATTCGGTCACTAAATTTACAATCCCTAAATCATGACCTTCTTCTTTTTCCCCCCCATTTCTCTCTTTTCTCCTCTTCTGCTCTCACGCGCAGCTCCCTCCCCTTCCCTTGCTCCGGCCACCGCACCCCTTCCCTACTCTGACCGCGCCTCCACCAACTACACCAAAACGTCCGGTGAGCCACCCACCACACCTTCTCTTTCTCTTTCTCTCTTCCTCTCATTCTCTCTCTCTCTAATTTCTCTTTTACTCTGTCCCTGCAGCGCCTCCGGTGAGCCACCACACCACCGCCTCCGGTTCCACCACCACCACCACTGCAGTGCGCCTCCAGTGAGCCTCTGTTCTCATTCTTTATTTTTCAATTAATCAAACTCAAACCTCCCTTTGCTTTTGGTGCCAATGTTTGTGTTAATGCTTCTGGTTAATGCTTCTAATTTGTTTTTTCACTCAGTTCCTCATCCCCTTGCTGCGCCGCTATTCATCATGAAGGAGGTAAAATTATCATCCCTCATCCCTCTTATTTTTTTCAGTTTCCCCTAGGGTAAATTAATTTTTTTTCCACTCAGTTACTCATCTCTCTTGTTGTGCCGCTGTTCATCGCGACGGAGGTACTGCGTCTTCTTCTCATCGCTGTTCGTCACTGCTTCTCACGGAGGTAACCATCTCTACTTCAAAATTTTCAACTATCTATGTTTCTGGACATGCGATTTGTTTGGTGTTGCACTACAAGAAAGCATCAATTTACCAACGGACAGTTACTGACGGTCGGTTTCCAGACGGAAATTTTGGCCATTACCGACGGAAAAACCCGTCAAAAATCTGGATAATGAACAATCACAGAATTTTCCGACGGAAATGCCATCGGAAAAGTTTCTGACGGGCATTCCGTCGATAAGTCTGTCGGAAACGCGGCGGGAAAATTGTGCGGGATGTTTTACCGACGGATATTTCGGTTGGAAAGTGGGGCGGGGAATTCGGGGTACCGACGAAAAAATCTGTTGGTAATTTACCGACAGAAATTTCCGTCTGAAAGTGGGGGCGGGAATTCGGGGTACCGACGGAAAAGGTACCGACGAAAATTTCAGTCGGTAAATGATGGGCGCGAAAATCGGGGAGGGGGTACCGACGGAAAAGGTACCGACGAAAAATCAGATCCCGCCGTCGGTAATTTGAAACCGTCCCTCATTACCGGCGGCACGTTCCGTCGGTAATGTCCCTTTCTCCTTCAAAAACCGCCGGTTTCTCCCCCCCCCCCTCCATTTCCCTGTTTCATTTTCTCCCTACTCTCTTCTTCCTCTCCTCATCGGCGACCCCAACCGCGCCGACCTCGGTCTCCTCTCCGGCGAGCTGCCCCTTTCTTCCTCCTTCCTCTTCTTCTTCCTTTCTCCCTCTCTTTTCTTTCTCTTTTCCTTCTTTCTTCTCCACCACCTCTCTTGATCGAACCCGAATGCCGCCATCTTAGTCCCGCGCACCGCCGCCAACACAGTCCCGTGCGCCACTGCCTGTGCCGCTGCCATCTCAGTCCCGTGCGCCGTCGCCTGCGCCTCCTCCTTCACCGCCACAACCACCACGTTGAGGTAAGCAACCACCTTCTCCTTCAACTCTCTTCTCTGTTTGTGCGTTATACTTACTCAATCTTTGTCTTCTCCAGACAACAACCACCAGTTTGGAGCACCAGCCACCGTGCCTGAGGAATTCCGGCCACCAGTTTGGTTGTTTCAGGCGAGTTTCCAATTTTATTTTTTAATAATTTTTGTATATTATTTGAATGTTGTATGGATAGTTGTTAATTAGGATGTTGTAAATTGTTAGGACAATGATAAAATGTGTTGGACTATTATGTTGGATTATTTTTTTTAAGTGTGTTGGACAATTTTGTTGGAGTGTAATTAGGTGTGCTGTACTGTTATGTTGTAAATTGTTAAGTGTGTTGGACTGTTATGTTGGATCAATTTGGTGTGCTATACTGTTATGTTGTAATTAGGTGTGTTGTACAGTAATAATTTATGTTTTTTATCATTTGGTATGCTTTATTGCTTTTTAATTAACAAAAATTAACAATATAAATTTATTTTGATTTTGATGTAGGGAAATGCAAAAAGCACCTGAAATTCATTCCTTATCTAATCTCGTAATTAAGTTAGATTTTAAGATGTCAAAGCCAAACGATAGTTGTAAATAAATTATATTTTGTACCTTGGATTTGTTTTTTATTTAAGTAAGTATCTTATTTATTTTTACTTTTATTCATAACATAATATTATTAACGCAATGATGACGATGTGTAATGTGTGTTTACATTAATAGGTCACATTGTAAAGTTGAAGAAATTTACACAATAAAGACACGTAAAAGCATTAGAAATGCGGTCAGACAGGCACGTGAGTGCCTGTCTTGCCACTAGTACTAATAATAGAATTTAAAATAAATTTTAGATTTTAAAATTCAAGTATACAAATTAACATAATTACTTTACTAAATCACTAAAATGTTTTATTAATTAAATTAAATTGAAAAAATAAATGATTTAATAAAATGTAAGACAAATGATTATGGGTTGATATATGTTTATGCTGGTTGCTTAATTATGTGTTATATAGTTTGTTGTTGTTATCAAACTTTACGCAAATTATCTGTGTTACTTAAAATTTTATTTTATCTTAAAGTATATATAATTAATACGTAATTGAGAAAAACCGTAGCTTCCCGTTTAAGGTTCAATATTATTGAGCATGTGTACTCGTGGTCATGGTATCACTCATTTTATTGAATCTTGAATTGTCCAATTGGGACAGTTTGGGAAAAAACTTTTTCTCCACTGATATACTAATTACTCGTTGATTCTCATCTGTTAAATAGTTGATGAAATTTCGGGTCGAAGAATTTCCTTTTGTTCTCCGGGTCCATGCTTGATTGCGGTATCTTACCGCGGTCAAGTCCTGTACTTGGAGACCAATGGGAAATGCTGCCGAAAATTCGTCAGCTATAAGACATGAGAAGCGATGAGTAACTAGTATAATACAATGGTGAAAAAGTTTTTCCTCGAATGGGAAAGGGCCACACCTTTGAAGGAAAGGGAGCGATTCGAGGTTATAGTATCATGTTTAAAAATACGTCAATTTATCTGGATATGCAGAAGGATGGAATATTATCTCCCGAGCCTTAGTTGGGTATATGATAGGAATGAGTCTGGGAGACGACTTCTAAAACAATCATTTGTAGTTGGAGTTGAGGAGTTTATCTCGAAAGCCAAACAACATTGTGATTATGTAGAAGAGGGAGGATTCGATGTCCTTGCATAAAGTGCAATTGTATGAAAGTTTTGAGTGATGACGATGTGAAGTTACACCTATATCGACGTGGGTTCAAGCCTAATTATTGGATATGGACTGATCATGGTGAGGAGTTGCCGGATATTAATCCGAATGATGTCGGTGTTGACGATCTTCACATAGGTGCATCTGCCAGTGGCTTACATGATGACTATGTCGAACAACTCCAGTCAATGCATATGATGGTGGACGATTGTCTTGGGCAACATGGGAACTTCGAGGCAGATGAGCCTGATGACATGGAAGAGCCTCCTAATGAATCGACGCAGAGATTCTACAATTTATTGTTAGAGACAAATAAGCCGTTGTTTGAAGGGGCGTCGGATTCAAAATTATCAATTTGTGTTAGGCTTCTAGCTTGCAAGTCCAATTGGAATGTGCCCGAGCAGTGTTTGGAGTTTTTTTTGTAAAATGCTTCAAGATGTGATACCCTTCAAAGACTTGTTACCAAAAAGTTATTATGATGCGAAACGGTTGGTGTCAAAACTAGGTTGGGGGCTAAAAGAATAGACTGTTGTCCGAACGGGTGCATACTATATTATGACAGTGCTTCGGGTACAAATGACAACATGTTAGAAGAATGTAAAGTTTGTCAGACACCCAAGTACCGTGTTCAAAGCAGTGACCGTAGTAAGAACAAACCAGTTCCTGTGAAGTCAATGTTCTATCTGCCAATAATTCCAAGGTTGCAGAGACTATTTACATCACCGCAAACTGCGAGACATATGAGATGGCATAAAGAAAATAGGAGAAATACGGGCCTTATACACCACCCTTCTGATGGTGAGGCCTAGAAGCACTTCGATCGGGTACACCCTGACTTTGCAGTAGATCCTCGCAATGTACGACTTGGACTGTGCTCAGATGGTTTTACCCCATACATTCAGGCGTCAGCCTCGCCATATTCATGTTGGCCAGTGATTGTTACATCGTACAATCTTCCTCCCGAGATGTGCATGTCAAAACCGTACATGTTTTTGACATGTCTCATTCCGGGACCATCTAATCCGAAGGCTGGGATGGTGTGTTGACGTATGACATCTCAAAGAAGCGAAACTTTATGATGAGGGCGTCACTGATGTGGACTATCAATGATTTTCCTGCATAAGGCATGCTCTCTGGTTGGGGGACACATGGTAAATTGCCGTGCCAGTATTGCATGGAACATGGAAAGGCTTTTACCCTAAGATATGGTGGCAAAAGTTCCTGGTTTGATTCTCATCGTCGGTTCTTAGATCCTGACCATCCTTTCCGAAGGAATACCCGAGCATTCAAAAAGAATCAGACAGAAGAGGAAGGTCCACCACCTTTGTTGACTCCTGAACAAATATGGGGTCGGGTTAGGGATCTTCCTAAAGTCACTAAAGCTGGTGTGTCAAATTTACTGGGGTATGGAGAATGGTATAACTGGACAAAACAAAGCATCATTTGGGAACTACCGTAGTGGAAGGATAATCTATTAAGACATAACCTTGATGTGATGCATATTGAGAAGAATTTCTTTGACAATATTTTTAACACGGTTATGAATGTGTCTGGCAAGACGAAAGACAATGAGAAGGCAAGGATGGACATAGCTCTGTACTGTAGACGAAAGGATCTGGAGCTGAAGCCGCAACCTAATGGAAAAATGGTCAAACCAAAAGCTTGTTACACTCTAACCGCCGATGAAGCAAAGTCAATTTGTCGGTGGTTAAAAGACCTTAGGACGCCTGATGGTTATTCCTCTAATTTGGCACGATGTGCTGATGTAAGAACGGGGAGGCTTCATGGGATGAAAAGTCATGATTGTCATGTATTCATGGAGTGTTTGCTTCCTATTGCTTTCGGCTCGTTGCCCTCGGTCATTTCGAACCCGCTTACAGAAATCAGTCATTTCTTCAAAGATTTATGCTCTGCAACTTTAAGTGCGGATGGTCTGAAGAAGATGGAAGAAAAGATTCCAACAATTCTTTGCAAGATGGAGAGGGTATTCCCCCAGGATTTTTTGACTCAATGGAACATCTCCCTGTGCATCTTGCATACGAAGCGAGGCTTGGTGGACCAGTACAATATAGGTGGATGTATCCGTTTGAAAGGTAATATTTTTATATTTTCACATTTAAACAATTAACGTCCCTTGAATAATGACTTGTCACTAATAGTTTTTATTTCTTAGATTCATGGGCGACTCTAAATGATCAGTGAAAAACAAGGCTAGGGTGGAAGGATCAATCTGTGCGTCCTACTTACACCGTGAGACAACCTATTTCTATTCCCACTATTTCAACAACTTCATGTTGGCACCATGAAATATTAGGAACGAGGTTGATGCTGATGGTGGAGGGTATCCGTATATGCTATCCGTATTTAATCTTCCTGGCCGTCATGCTGGCAAAGAGCTTATATACTGATTAAGTGATGAGGAGTATGAGTCGGCTTATGTTCACGTGTTGATAAATTGCACAGTGGTGAAACCATACCATGAGTAAGTTTGAAAGACTCATTTTTTAAATAATGTATCATATGGTATATCGTATTCTATTTTGACACATTGTACGGATTTTATTAATTTGTTAGTGTGTTCCTGCAAATTAATCAAATTAGTGACCAAGATGCTTCTGCTCGTACACATGCAGAGTTTCCTGAATGGTTCAAGCAACAAGTAAGTGTTGTATAACTTAACAAACAATATATTAAGCTTAATTGCTAATTGAAAATGAAAATTATTTAATATGACTTATAAATTCATAGGTGTATCGGCAACCATTAAGTGTGCTAAATCAACAGTTGAGAGATTTGGCATACGAGCCCTATAGCAGTGTTAGATCATGGCATACATACTTCGTTAATGGGTACAAATTCCACACAGATGAATGGAATGTTGGCAAAAAGACCATTAATTGCGGGGTTGTCGTATAGGGTGAAGGTACTGGTAATTTTTGTGGAGTCATAAAACACATGTACGAGTTACAATACAATACTACTACTTATCCTAAAAAAGTAGTATTATTTTATTGTAACTGGTTTGATCCATCGAAGACAGGCACAAAGGTGGATCCCAAGTATGGCACTGTGGACATTCACATGGATAGAAGATATCAACAATTTGATCCGTTTATCATTGCTCACAATGCCAAACAAGTTCATTACGTCCCTTATCCAGCAATGCGAGCGGACAAATGAGGTTGGTGTGTTGCTGTCACTACCAAACGTAGGGGTCGCATAGAAATCGATAATGCAGAGGATGATATGCCTTTACAGGTGGATGAATCGTCACATGTCAATGAAGTAATTAAGGTCGAGCGTATTACTGGCATGTTGGGATCTGCTGATGATGGGGAAGAAGTGGCCATTGCTAATCCATCGGTATCGATCAATGCATCATCAGAGGAAGAAATCCAAAGTGATGACTTAATGCAAGAAGAAGAAGAGTTAGACTTACAATCAGATGATGATACCGAGTCTGAATAGGAATTTTACTGTTAAGTTATAGTATCATGTATTTTGTATATTTGTTTATGCATTTAAATGTAAGACTTTTGTAATTTAGTTGTATTTTAAAAATTTGCTTATTAGATTATGCTGTTAAGTGTCGATTGATTTATTGTTTTTACATTGACTTATAATTGTGATAAAAAAATAGATATGTCAGCATCAGGAGGAGAGCCGCCCCGCCCCCCATCGCCTAGCGGTGATAAGGGGAAAGGGAAGGCTAAGCAAGGCCGATACACCATTAAGTCCCAGGTGCTTGCCCGTCTCGGTGCAGGTTCCTCTGCACCCACCGCACCCACTCCAGCTACAGGAGCCTCCCCCAGCCGTTCTACACCCTCCCCCACTCATTCTACACCCTCTCCATCCCATACCACACCATCCCCTACCCATACCACACCATCCCCGACCCACCTTACACCATCCTCCACACATATTCCACCCACTCGATTTGGCCCACGAGGCTCACTAGCCGGCTACTCGTCGCCTCCTACTGGACTTACACCACACCCACACCCAGCACCACCATCATCAGCTGCATATGCCACACAGGCAGCAGGATTGTCATTTATGCCGACTCCTGGTATGCCGGCACAGCCAGACCCTACCATTCCGCCCTCATCATCCGGGGCCGCATACCATCACGGCACGGACATTCCATCCACATCTTCCGGCCAGCACTCGGTCGCACCTAAGAACTTACCTGAGTGGGCCAGGATTCCCAGACCTGAGGATCGACCATGGGTCTTGCCTGTTTCTGGATCGTAAGAAATTTTTAACTTTGACTATTTTAAGTTTATCCGATAAGTATATATTTGTTGATTGTCATATTGTTAAATTAATAAAATTTTAAATTTTTCACCTTCATCCCATCGAAAGTGGATCGAAGAACGTTACCTACGCCCTCAAGGCACAATATCGTCGCTTCTGGCCATCGTGGGGGAGGATACCGAAGGAAGATCGGGTCACACGATTCGGGGTAACTTGTTTATTTTTTCCTATATTTTATATATTTATTTTTCATGCAGTTTATATATTTTTAACTTTTTGTATAAAATTGATATTTCTTCTTTGTTAACAGGCTCTTGTGCGCTGGTTACCGGAGCATGCTGCACAGATACGTGTCATATTTGACGACAGAGCATCTAATCGACTGAGGGACATGCTCGGGAAGGTTAGGGAAAGTCGGGTGCGCCCAGATTACATAGGCCCCAAAATTTGGCCCCAGCTTTGTGCGTACTGGGACACTCCAGAGTACAAGGCGAAGTGTGAGCAGGCAAAGAGAAATCGGGCTTCCGAGAAGGGTGGAAGCATGCACACTGGTGGCTCGATTAGCCATATGCAGCATGGCATTAACATGGTATGCACATATAAATAATAGTATATTTTTATTTTTTTTATATGATTTATTTTATAATTAATTGATTATATTTCTTTGTCGGTTGCAGGTAGGATAGCTTGCCACTCGGTTGATGTCCCTACTGTGTTTGAGCAGACACATTCGCGCAGACACTGGCGAGTTTGTTGATAAGAGGTCGAGGCAGACAGTGGTGAGCTAATTAAAGTATCTTTTTACATTTAATGTATTTTTCATTATTATAGTCTAATAATATAATTTTTGTAACGCAGGCAGAGTACAATGCCAGGTTCAGTCAGGTAGCGTCTGAGGTTGCCTCCTGCTCTGGTGCCTCGGATCCTTCCCAGCTGGACCCCACCGAGGTCGACCGACTACAGACCCAGGTCTGGATGGAAGTGGCGGGTGGGAAGAAGAAGGGTCGCATTTACGGTACCGCGACTGTGGCTCGTTCCATCACTCGGGCCTCGATGCCGAGCTTGACCATTCGGGAGCCTACATCCTTCGGCTCACAGGAGGAGATGCGGCAGCTAAGGCAGGAGGTGCAGGAGTAGAGGCAGCATGCAGAGCGCATGCAGCAGAATGCAGAGCGCATGCAGCAACAGATGGAGACTTGGTCTACTGTGATGACCTCTCTGCTCGATTTACTTCCACCAGAGAGGCGCAGCGCTCTAGAGGGGGTCATCCATGCCAGCCAGCCATCCACTACTTCTACCGTGGCACCACCGCAGCCGCATGATGCCGGTGTGACTTCTGCGCCGTAGCATGATGGTCTGCTAACGCCGGTGAACTCCCCCCTACATGATGACGACGATGATTACTATGATGATGATGATTATTAGGATTATTTTATATTTACTTGTGTTTTCTAGACTGACGGATATTTTATGTATGGAATATTAATGTTAATTTAAATTTAATTGTCTTTTTAATTATTTGTGATTTCTTTTTTTTGATCTATATAATAAATTAATTATAACAAAATAAAAAATATGATTTTTTTAAAAAATTGAATTAATAATTTATATTTAAAATAAAAAATTAAATAAAAAAATATTAATTTAAAAACTAGTTACCGACGAAAATTTCCGTCGGAACCGTTACTGACGGCTTTTTCCGTCGGAAACCGGTTAAAATTACCGACGGAAATTTCCGTCGGTAACGTTACCGACGGAAGCCGTCGGTAACATTAACCGGTTTCCGACGGAAATTTCCGTCGGTAACGTTATCGACGGAAATTTCTGTCAGAAACGTTACCGACGGCTTTTTCCATCGGTAATTTCCGACGGATCCGACCCGTCCGTCGGAAACGCGCTTTACCGATGGATTTTTTGCGTTTCCGACGGTTTTTGGCCGTTGGTAATCCCACCTTTTTTTGTAGTGTTGGGAAGAAAGGGTTCAAGGATTTCGATATGTTGTTTTTCTGGCTTTAATTTTCAGATTGTTATTAATTAAAATGTCAATTTGCTAAACCAGATTAGAATGATAAGTAATCTGGGTTTATCCTGCAAAGAATCACATTCTCCATTTGCTATTCCATGTTCATCATTAGTTATTGAGGTGTGCTCATCATACAAAAGACTGAGTATGGCGATTTTGGTATGACTGTTATGAGAACTCCCCAAGCACCACTTATGGTCCATTCACAAACCTGAGTCCAAGGCCTTGAACAACTGTAGTTCATACTTCAATTTTTCCCCCCAAAAAACTGTAGTCTTAGTCTCATGATATTTAGAAAAAAGATTTACACCTGAATTTCTATTATTCTATATGGATCATTGATTATGAGTAGGCAAAGGCTATGTCACCAAGAACTTTAAAGCTCGTCCAAGCTTTTTGAGTTTCTATCCCGGGACCAACAATAATCCTGTTATGCTTCCCTTAATTTTTTTGTTTTCTGTTACATTACCAATTTAAGTCAGATTTCTGTCCATTACTTTAATGCTCAATCAAGACTCTGTTATTGCTCACTCATTTAAGAGCTGCATTTTTAAAAACAGATTAATGGGGGGAATCCGAAGCCTGCCTAGTTGGTGTTGTTCAAGTATGACAAATTTTTTCTGTGCTCAATTCATTCAATCTGACCTAATTAAACTCCTAGTTTTTTTGTTAAACTTCTTGTACCTTTTGCCTGTTATTGGTGGTTTGTTCGATCTAGACCAGGGTTGATTCTTCATAAATAACTTCATGTGCTAGGTAAGGACATGTTTTTAAACTGTTTGTTCATGAGAATGTTGGATTGTCAAGTGTTGAGTGATTTTTGCAATGACAATCAACCAGTGAGTAGCACTGGGATTATTATAGAAAATAAGAAAAAGGGAATGCAATGGACTAGGATTATTGTTGTAACTTTGTTCATGTATGTTAGTGCTTCTGTTTCATATAAAATTTTATGTTATAGTCTTATAAAAAAAAATTTGGTTTTCAACCTGTTTGATATTCTAACTTTTATACTTGTCATTCTGTTTGTTTTTGGCTCTTTGGTATTTAATTTGTGTAGCTATTATGTTTTCTTGATTGGCAATGTGACTAATTTCATTTATGCATGATAGGTCCTTACTGTCATATTCTTCTGATGTCTGTTGTATCCGGCTCCTCCCCTTATCCTTAATCGGTTATGTGTTTTCTCTCTCAGGTAAGTTGTCTCAACACTACATTAATGTGTTATGTGAATTACTGTATTGTTTGTTAGTGGAGAGCTGAGCTCAATAGGATGTGATCCTGTCCGAAAGGCATGGTGTTGGTTGTGTGCTGATAATTTTGTGACACAGATTCTACTTAGGTAATTTATGTAGTATTCATTGTGTTGTGTTTATTTATTTTTTAAATTGTTGATTAATTAGTTAATATTTTTACTGTGATGTAATAATTTTATCATCTTTTACACAGATGGCAGATTCCTCTAGAGGTAGAGGGCAGCGTGGTGTCGTGGCAGAGGTCGTGCTGGGAGAGTATTTTTTTCATTTTCTAGAGTTTACAGATTTTTATTGTATGACATTTATATTTATTTATATGATAATTTGATTAATTTTATATCTGGTTTTTAATTTTAATTTATATTAATAAATTGAAAAAAGTTAGCTTAAATAATAAAAAAATTATAATTTATAATCATTTCAAAATAAAAACAAAAAAAAATTATTTTAGTCACCGAAATAGCAACCAAAAATCCGTCGCTAGGTGTAAATAAAAATTCATTATAAATAATATATTATATTTAATATTATATAGCAACCGAATATTCGGTCGCTAACTTGGTTATTATGACCAAATTTAGCCACCGAATTGGCGACCAAATTCCAGTCACCAATTTCGGTTAACCAGATTGGGTGACCAACTCAAATTGCGACCGATTTTAATAATTTAGCGATCGAAAAATCGGTTGCTATTTTGCGACCGACCTATTATTTCTGTCGTTAAATCCTTAGCGACAGGGTTTCTGCTATGCCCATAATTCGATCGCTAAACATGATAGCGACGAAAGCTTTTTTTTTTTATTGTAGTGTTTGTTGAGCCTAAGCCATAAGAAACTTATGTTCTGATGTTCGAAAATGGTCAGAAACAGAAGCTAGCAGTAAACGAGAAGTATGATTAGAAGTATTGGGAACAGAAATGTTATTTACACACCCAAATGGGACACCCATTTGGGACATCTTGGTTAATCATGTATAAATATTTGGTTAATTCAGTTCATTATATGGTTAATCACGTGCAAATATTTAGTTAATTCATGATGACCCATTAATAATATAAAAAACTAAATTAACCAGATATTTTCCTGTGATTAACCAAATATTTACATGGTTATGGAAAATAAGCCCATTAACCATATAATGAACTGAATTAACCAAATATTTATACATGATTAACCAAGATGTCCCAAATGGGTGTCCCATTTGAGTGTGCAAATAACATAATTGTATTTGGAACCCTCCACAAGCTTGGTGCAGAAGAAATATAGAACTACTGGTCGAATTAATAGGGGAAATCATGTGAATTGATCTGTTAACATAGTTAGGAGAATCCATGGAATCGACTAAGATGATAGTGAAGACTTCACATATGCAATTTATAGAGGGTCCGATGCTTTTATCAATTGGGAGCATGAGTTTTGAGGTGTTTATCAGAGTAATAGATAGGCCCTTCAATTGGATCCCCATGAGAATGTTTTAGAAACACCAAAAGATGACATATCAGTATCTCGGGTTCCAGGAACTCAAGCAAAGGTGCTTGGAAGCAGGCAGATGGAGGAAGACGGTGATGTGGTGATAATCTTCTCGATTATGTGATTTTTGTGTGTTTATTGAGTAGATTTTTGCTCTCAATTGTGCTAATTGATTGAGTTTTGTCCTTAAGTTTGGTTAATTTAGTTTTAATAATGTTTTACGTATCTTAGTAATTTTTCTATCTAACTTTGAGCATATGATAAGGTGATGCTTTTCCCTTTGATGGAGGTAGGGAGAGTATTCACTATGATGCTAGAGTTAGTCCTTATCAATGAATTCTTTTAATTATCGAAAAAAGATAACTAAGAGGGTGTTTGGGAAAGCTTAAAATTTTAGATTATAGATGTTTTTATCCCTTTTTAGCTGTTCTGTAAAAAAGCATTTGTGCTTGGGTTTCTAGCTGAAAGTAATAAAAAGTTTTTTTAGACAATTTAAGCTGTTTTTTAACCATCTTGCCATGAGGACTGTTTTGAAAAAACGCTGAAATGAGACCCTGAATTATTGTTCAAACAAGGCAACGTGACCCTTGCTATTCAAACATGAACGTGGGTATCCGAATTACTGTTCAAATGTGACCCTTACTGCTATTTGTCGTTCTTCATTCAATCAGAATATATATTTTTATTTTGGGGGTTTCCCTACCCCGTAAGGCAGCCTCTTAGGCTGTTTGTTTTGGGCTTTGCCCTCCTTGTTACCAAAAAAAAAAAGAATATTTTTTTTATTTAGCTATTCTAAAAATAATATATTTTAACATATATTTTCCATAGTCATAAAAAATTGTTATAACATTTATTCAATTTTTTATATGAGAAAAAATTGAAAATAAACAAGTTAATATTACAAAAGCATTCAATATTATTAATATAAACAAATAACTCTATACCCTTTTTCGTAATTTATTATGTAAAAATGATTTTTTTACATCACCCAAACGATAGATTATCTTAAAATCGCTTTTCAGTAAACATTACCCAAACAAAAACAGATTCTGATTATAATCGATTATTTGAAAACAGATTATCAGCATAATCTTTTTTTTACCAGCTTTCCCAAACACACTCTAAGAAGCTGGAGTTTACACTTGTCTTTGGAACCAAAAAATTAATCTTTATGAGGTCTAACATTTTATCTATTAATTAATATTATTCTTTTTCAAAGTAATAATCACACCCAACATGTGACTTTGAAGATTTAGAGGTGTATTATGGGTTTTGGTGTTGTTTTGGTTCGGGTCTATGGTTGGTTGTTGGGCTTTGGGTTTACTTTTGTAGTGTATGTTTATGGGTTAGGGCAATCCTTACACCAGCTAATAAAATTTGTTTCTTATAAAAAAAAGAAAAGAAATTAATCGCGCCCGACATGGAGAAAGGACTGTGATTAGTGTCGAAAATAATTAACCAACCCAACAAAATGTAAAAACTCAAAAGTTTTCACAGTAAAAATTATTCTTATATTTGTTTCTCAAAAATCATAAAAAAGTATTTTATAACTATAACCACTAAATAATAGAAGATATTGCGTATTATGTCCCAAAACGTTAGCACTGATGACTTCTTTAAAGAAGTTTTAAGCTGTGGTCTTTCTCAACAAGAGAGTAGACCAGAAGTTTTATTATATAGAGAATGCTGTTGCAAAGCTAACAAAAGGATAAAGAGATAACATGAATTCAAAACTAAATATAGAAAGTAACAAACTATCCTAAGTTAAGCATTCTATCCAAAACATAACAGATAACAGCTGATAACATGGAGCTTTGTCATGCTGTTACGTTTTCACCCCCCCTCAAAGCTGGCGTCGGGTTGCAGAGACCAAGCTTTGTCCGCAAAGTCTGAAAAATCTCCCGAGATAACGGTTTGGTGAACACATCTGCAAGCTGTAAGTGGGAAGGAACATAGCGCGTAACCAACGTCCCTTGAGCAACCTTTTCACGTACAAAATGATAATCCAGCTGAACATGTTTGGTTCGAGAGTGAAACACTGGATTTACAGTAAGATGGAGGGCGCTTATATTGTCACAGAAAAGTGTAGGAGGATCATATAGTGGAACACTCAGGTCACGTAACAAATAAGATAACCATGTAAGCTCAGTAGTAGCAGAAGCCATGGCCCGGTATTCCGCTTCGGCACTAGAACGGGCAACAGTAGGTTGTTTCTTAGCAGACCATGAAATGCAATTGTTACCCAAGAATGTGCAAAAACCTGTGGTTGATCGTCTGGTTTCCGGGCAGCCAGCGCAATCTGCGTCAACAAAACCATACAAATTTGTGGAGCCAGAAGATAAAATGCGCATGCCAAACTGAGTTGTGCCCTTAACATATCGTAAGACTCGTTTCATCAGTTTGAAATGATCATTGGATGGTGAGTGCATGAACTGACATAGGTAATTCACAGAATAGGTAAGGTCAGGTCTAGTGAATGTGAGATATTGCAAAGCACCAGCAATGCTACGATAAAGATGAGGATCAGAGAAGGCTGAGTGACCATGAGACTCACGTTTCACAGCCATAGGTGTTGCAATAGAGTTAGCATCCATCATATGAGCACGAACAAGAATATCATTGGCATACTTGGTTTGGTTTAGAAAGAGTCCATATGTTGTACGCTGAACCTCAATCCCCAGAAAATAATGGAGAAGGCCAAGGTCTTTGATGGCAAATTCAGAACTTAACAATTTGATGAAAGAATTGAGAATAGGTTCTGAATTACCTGTAAGAATGATGTCGTCCACATATAGTAGAAGCATAATGGTGATATCATCCTTATGATACACAAACAGTGATGGATCGGCAGTGCTACAAATAAACCCATGATGCAGTAGATATGAACTCAAGCGATTGAACCATGTCCTGGGAGCTTGCCTCAAGCCATAAAGTACCTTCTTTAAATGCCATACATGATCTGGAAAATTGGAATCCTCAAAGCCCGGTGGTTGTGAAACATAAATAGGTTCTTCAAGAGGACCATGGAGAAATGCATTTTTAACATCTAGTTGGCGAAGACACCATTTGTTTACTGTGGCTAAAGACAAGACCAACCGTACCGTACTATACTTGATTACTGGAGAGAATGTTTCTTGAAAATCAAGGCCAGCAATCTGATTAAATCCCTTGGCAACATACCGAGCCTTCAAACGATCAAGGGTGCCATCAGAGTGTAACTTAGTTTTCCAGATCCATTTGGTGCCAAGAACACGTATGTCTCTAGTTCGAGGAACAAGCTGAAACGTGTCTTGATCTATAAGTGCTTGTAGTTCATCCTCCATAGCTTTCTTCCAACCAGGATGTCTTAGAGCAGTGCGAATGGTCTTGGGTTCTTTTGGAATGGTGTCACATGTCAGAAGATATTTGGTATTGGGACAACGTATTCCTGCTTTGGCTCTAGTTATCATTGGGTGTTGATTATTGGAAGACGAAGATGAGTGAGGAGAGTCTAGCCGTTTGGAATTTGGATCAGGTGGAGTTATTTGTGAGTGGATAAAAGGTAAGTTAAATGAATGAGGTTGAGGGACATTTGAATTTGAAGGCGCAGGATTTGTGGAAGTAGTAGGTTCGGTTGAAGATATTAGGGAGGATTTGGTGGAATGAGATAGGGTGTGGGGACTGGCCGAGTTGATAGGATGAGAGATATTTGGACTTATATCTGGGTCGGTTAGGATAATGTGATGAGGTGGGGTTGTTGGTTCGGTGGTATTGGCTGGATTTGGTTGGTTAAGGGGAGGATTATATGGGATATCAGATTCAGCATGTGGGGCCGAATTTGGTGTAACTGGGCGAGAGAAATTTGGGTTTTGGTTAGGTATATTAGAGTTCTGGATATTAGAAATGGGTGAGATAATGGGAAGGGTATGACTATCTTGTTGGTGGGGGGATGGATGACGTATGTGAGAAGGAGAAGGAGTAGGTTGGTAGGTGGTGATAATATAATCATCCTGGGTGGTTGGAGTATGTAATGTGGTCAAATCTTTAAATGGAAATATTGATTCATCAAAGACCACATTGCGAGAGATGAAAATACGTCTAGTGGCTGGATACAAACACTTATACCCTTTATGACGGTCACTGTATCCTAAGAACACACATGGCAGTGATTTCGGATCAAATTTTGTGTGTTGAGTATTCTGAATCAAAGGAAAGCAGCGAGATCCAAAAACTCTGAGACAGGAGTAAGATGGTTGCTGAGCATGTAAAAGAGAATATGAACTATTGAATTTGTGAACTGAAGACGGCAACCGATTAATAAGATATACTGCAGTGAGAAAAGCCTCAGGCCAGTAGACAAGAGGAACCTTGCTAGCAAAAATCATAGTGAGACCAAGTTCCCTTATATGACGATGTTTACGCTCGGCAACACCATTTTGTTGAGGCGTTGATGGACATGCAACATTAAGACGAATTCCATTAACTGAGAAATGATGTAGCATTTTATTATTCATGAACTCACCACCACCATCACATTGGATACCCTTAATGGACGTGTCAAATTGACGTTGCACAAATTTTTCAAATAACAAATATTGCTCAAAGAAATCAGATTTTGCTTTTAGAGGTATCAACCAAGTAAACTGAGTGTGATCATCCACTATACAGGCATAATATCGAAAACCATTCTTTGAGACAATAGGTGAAGGTCCCCATAAATCAAAATGAACAAGTTCAAATGGAATAGAGCTTCTTTTATTGATGGAAAGAAAAGGCATTTGAGTGGCCTTTGCCATAGTACAACTTTCACAAATAAAAGAAATAGATGACTTATTGGAGACTTTGATGGCCCCTTTATTTTGCAGATGTCTGACCAAACGAATGCTAGGATGTCCAAGACGAGCATGCCATACTTGTTCATCTACTTGCTGAAATCTGTTGGAATATAGTGCACTAACTGGATGTGGAAGAGAATAAATATCCCCCGTCCTCGTCCCCTTGGTCAAAATCTTCCCTGTCATCTTGTCCTTAATCACAAATCCAGTGGATGAGAATTCACATAGACAAGGATAATCAGATGTGATTTGACTAATGGATAATAAATTCTTCTGAATATGAGGAACTACAAGAACATTTTTTAATGGCAAATTCAAACTAGAGGATAGTGGAAGATAAGCATCACCAGTATGAGAAATATCAAGCATTGCACCATTACCAACAGCAACAAACTTATCACCAGTATAAGGACGTAAATTAGATAAGATACCTTTATCACTGGTCATGTGAGCACCAGCTCCTGAATCAGGGAGCCATTCATTCGCATCACTTGAGTCATTGAGTGTCAAGGCTGCCAATGCAGGAGCTAGGTGTTGGGGTTGATATGCATGATTATATCTGTGAGGACATGAGAGAGCATCATGATTCTTACCATTGCAGATTTGACATACAACATCAGCGCTGGAAGTAGATGGTTTGGGAGACCCTGCAGTGGATTGAGAGTGTGGTGAAAAACCACGACCTTTGGATGTGAAGTTGGGGCGAGAATTGCGATTCCTGGAAGGATTTTGATTCCTGCGATCTTGAGTCCGAGAACCTCGGTTAGCATAAAAAACTGGAGTGGCAGAGGTCCGTGGAATGTCCGAGACTCGAGTGTCATAGTTAATGAGTTGAGGAATCACAGATTTATACGTGGGAACAGGTGGACGAAGCATTGTTGTAGTGAAAGGATTGTAATCAGGACCAAGACCACGAAGCAAGTGAAAAACTTTGTCATTGTCAGACAAGGGTGTGCCAATGAGAGCGAGATCATCACAGATACTCTTGAAGTAACGTATATAATCCTGAATAGAATTTGTAGGATCCTTGCTCAAAGTAGAGAGTTTCTGTTTGAGTAAAAATTCACGTTCAACAGAAACATGAGCAAAGGCGTCTTGGAGAGTGGACCACACTTCATGAGAGGTTTCCAAATCAACAACCAGGCTCAGGGTTTCCTCCGTAAGACGGCTTGTAATCCATGCACGGACAAGTCGATCAGATCTGCGCCAGTGCTGATAATCCGGATTAGGCTGATCCAGACGAATGCCATTAGCATTGGGAGCACTGATTCGGGGAATAGGCGCAGGAGTCTCACCACTAATAAATCCTCCAAGATCTTGGCTCTCAATCAGATTCTTCATTTGGCCCCTCCATAACCGATAATTAGAGGGTGTAAGGTCCAAGGATATAAAGTTGCTGATGTTGAGAGTGGCTGGATATGGGTAAGGAGAATTAGTGGGATTGGTGGGGGAAGAAAGAGAGGCGCGAGCGGGTGGTGGGGTGTAGGCCATTGGAAACGTTGGCGGAAAAAAAAATTGCTATGAAGCAAGTGGCGATACTGATACCATAAAGAAGTTTTAAGCTGTGGTCTTTCTCAACATGAGACTAGACCAGAAGTTTTATTATATAGAGAATGCTGTTGCAAAGCTAACAAAAGGATAAAGAGATAACATGAATTCAAAACTAAATATAGAAAGTAACAAACTATCCTAAGTTAAGCATTCTATCCAAAACATAACAGATAACAGCTGATAACATGGAGCTTTGTCATGCTGTTACGTTTTCATTCTTCAATTAGTAAAAAAAAAGTTGTTATTCAAACATGGGAAAATCAAGTTTTACAATATTTGTCAACTCATACAACAATCATACACTAACGTGTTATGTGTGTCTAATTAATATAACAAATTAACAAAGAAACATGAAAATGAAAATTTATATTATTTTTTAACTGTAAATTTATGACTAATAAACTAAGTTGGATTCTGAAAGAAGACAAGTGTTGGGTGTCAAATTCCAATTTTTATTCTATAGGAAAGTAGGGATTGAGCACACTGATGGTCAAGAAATAGTATGACACAACAATATGTCAACCACCAAGTAACTTAGTAGAAGAAGTCCCTAAGTCACAGTCCGACGAGCTTAGCAAGAGGAGGATTTGACAAAAGATGGTATGCCAGGGCGATTTACCAAGTTATCAAACAATTTTGGAAAATGGCTAAGGCATAAATAAGACAAGCTTTGTGTTCAATAGGATAATGATCCGACGAGTCTAAAAGTCGACGAGGAGTTACAAGTAAATGAAATGATAGGCTATCAAGCATGTCAGAGTAGTAAAGATGGTCAAGTGTTGAGCCATCTGAGTCGACAGAGGCAGGAACATCAAGTCACTAAGTGCTTCAAAAATATGTCAAGTGGCCAAGTGTTGGGCCATTCAAATCGACAAATGAAGAACATAACAGAGTGTCAAGCATGGAGCGATTATCAGGAGACGCATATTGACAAAACATGGGGGAAGTAAGGGGTAACTGCTCTGTGTCGAATAGGCTATGTCTGACACGTTGAGCAATAGAACATGGGATTGAATGTGGGTAACTGTCACGAACGTGGCATATAAATAGCTAGGTAGTTATTTTCTTGTCATCTATAAATACTAGGATCATACGTCGTAGTTAAGGGTCAGATACTTGGTGAATTTCCTAACATCTCACTCTCAAGCAGATTGACGGATTGACATCAAGTATACTTTCCATCTTTTCTTTCATGCAAACTTATTTTCAATGCAATTTAGTCTTTAAGTTCTTTACATTTCTAGCACTTGTTATTCAAATTCCTCTTTCTTTCATGCAATTTATCTTTCCATGCACTTTACTTGCTTTCATTTACTTTCCTGCACATTTACTTTGAATGCACCTAGAAGTTTTTTGCACTTTAATTTCTTGCACTTTACTTACTTGCACATTATTTTCTACACTTTTACTTACTTGGATCTTTAAATTCATTCACTTTCTTCCGAACTTTGTTTTTGCAACTTCCTTCTATTTGACAAAATCTTTGAACTCTTTGTGAACTGATTCTTGTCAAATTGTTCTTTCAATAGACAAATTTGAAACTACCCTTGACGTTATTACCGCCTTGATGAGATTACCGCATAAATGCGAAACCACGTCTACCTAATTTTTCTCTTATTTGTTGTCGGATTTGGTGACTGGCCAAAAATCATCGTAAATAGCAAGTTCTACTATGGTGGTACAATGATGAACCAAAGTTTTAACCATTAGATTTATGTGGACCACAGTAATATTGTCCACCCCTCCAAACCCTTTCACCGTCGGAGCACCATTCATGTCATGTGTCTCTACTATCTCCCTTTGTTCCCTAATTGCCCCTCTACACATCGATCCGAGCAACACCTCACCGAGATTTGATTGTCCTATCCGGTCAACCCCTCCTCCTCCCAGTGTTGGCGCCCACCATAAGATCGGAGTCACTCGCTCTAACCTCTTCATCACCGGAGAATACGACGAGTCCTCCATGATATTCCAGAAAAAAAACTTGCCTTGTCAGAGATGTTGATTCATCCCGATTCCTCTCGAGCTTCCCTGAAAGTGCAAACAAGGAAACATAAGAAGGGGGTTTGAATTGTGTTTCTTAAGTTTTTTGTAAATCCTTTTCAAAAACTATTTTAGCAGGCAGCTAAGGTAAACACACAGAAACACGAGTTTTCTAAAAGATTATGATTCTTCAATATATAATCCCCAAGTTAGTAAATAAATAAACTTGACAAAGATAAGGGATAGAGAGAATCACACGAAGATGTATCTTGGTTCACTCTTAAGAACATGCATAAATTTCAATTTTAACTTAGATAAAAAATCTTGACATGTTTCAGAGACATGGGCAATCATAAGAAATTATATCCATATCAATATTTAACAAGAATTTCAGATAAGACAAAAGCACATCATATTCATTTCATTTAAATCTAAGTCAAACCATACATACAATTTTCCAACTTTTCTCCCCTGTTTGTCATCAGACAAAAAGGTGAGGGAAGAAAGGGCATCAGTGTCAAACTTAGAAAAAGAAAGAAAAGAAAGAGGCTACAAAAACTAAGAAGATGGAGGGGAAAATATGTTTAGAAAGGCTCTCTAAAGACAAGCTCGCAAGTCTGCAATATCTTGATGAACACTTGCAGTTACTCTGGCAGAGATCCTATCCACAAGATAGTCAGCTACTTATTGCGACAGACAAGGAGGAAGAGGAATTTCTGCTTCTTGATTTGCTGGAGGATGAGGGTTGGACTCAGAAACAACATCCTTATCACTGAACTCCAACACCACTCTGTGCTTAGAATCAGCTTTAGCATAAGCTTCTCCAATAGTTTACTCAACTATTCTAGTGAGATCAGCAGAATCCTCAGGATGGAACTCAGGTTGGTCTTCAGGATGAGCTTCCTCAAAAGCATGAGCTAGGCCCTGAGAGGCCTAAGCCTGACCTGCATTCCAATCTTGAGGCCTTAGCCTGACCTATTAGCATGATATAGGCCAATTTTTAAGGCCTGAGCCTGGCCTACTTTACAGTTTGGCCTAGCCTGAAAGCCTATTTAAAAGCGTACTTATCAACAAGACCTTTAAATATGCCTCCACTTATAAATAGGTCATAGGTCTCCACTTGTAAATAGGCTCGTAGGCCTTCACAAATAAATTGGCAAGTAGATCACTACATGGCCAATAAACTTTTTATTTCAAATATTATATATAATATAAATAATATATTACAGTATTATAATATATTATATTATACATATATATTTATGCGCGTGTATATGTTAAATTGGCCGACCTGATAGGCCTAGTAGGTTTTTTTAAAGCCTTAAGCCTGGCCTCTTCAGCTATATAGGATTTTAAAAAAGCCTTGACCTGGCCTTTTTACTAAATAGGCTAGGCCGAGCTAGGCCTTAAATAGGCTTGGCCATAGGCCCCCGACGAGTGGCCTGGCCTATTCCCACCCCTAGGCATGAGGTGTTTGCTTCGGCTTCAGCTTCTTCTATAGCTTCAACAAGTCTTGCATCTGCTTGACTTGAATATGCTTGGTTTACTTTTGCATGTGCTTCATCTGGTGTAGCCAGAACTTCCACAGTAGAGTGCTAGGGTAGGAAAAGGACGTCTTCCCTATATGATGTAGTGAAGAGAGGAGAGAAAAGGGTGTTGAAAACTTGGGACAATTTCATAGAAGAGAGACCTGTATTGGGTAGGGATGGGTAGGTCTTCACAAAAACCTCTGTGTTCTGTGGTTGAAAGGTGAGTTGGTGAACTGTGTAGAGGAGGTTGGGTGGTCTGAGTGTGAGGTGGAGAAGGTGGAGATATTTTTGGTTGGGAGGTATGATCTGGAAAGGTCGAGGTTTGAGTTTGGGTTGGGGAGGAAGGAGTATCAAAGGTAGAATGAGACATCTGAATTTAGGTTAGATGTTCCTCGGACGTTGGTGAAGGGTTTTCTAGTAGATGTGGTCTTATAGCGTATACTAGGAGGACAGAATGGTGTGGATGAAGGTGTGCAATGTTGGAAACAAAGTATTTTGGATTAAATAATCTCTGAGTTTTGATGTTAACAAAAAGGATTAAATTTGTATGGCAAAGTGTTAGTTAAGATCTAACATGCTTTATCTGGTCTTATAGGGATATTCGAATTTCAATATGTTAAGGAAACCTCGAAAGAATTATATCCGCGTCCAACTGAGTAGACGAGCTGCTCAAAATGAACGGTATATTTAATTATGTAAATATGTTTGAGTAGACGGAATATAGAATAGTATCAGTAGACGAGTGTTTAAACTACTGTGAGTAGACGAGCTTGAGTGCCACGTCAGTAGACGGAGATCTAAGTAACTCATCGATATATAGCAAGTCCAAAGACTTGATAGTTGACGAGCAGAATTTGCCACGTCACTAGACGAGTTAAAAAGAGTTTCCAGCTTTGAGCGAATAGACGCGCTCTATTCAGTAGACGAGCTCCTCTTTACTATGAATCATTGATATAATCAGAATAACTATCTCGACCACATAGAAATATTTATTTCAAATGATTGATATTTATTTCAAGTATATGTTGGTCATTCATATTTGCTTTAACAGTTTTATTGCCTTGTTTCTTTGAGAGAGACATAGTACAAATGAGGAAATGCAAAAGCAAAATAGTACAATGCAATACGACTTGTACCCTGTCACCTTTAAAGCTGGAATAGCTGGAATTTGTACAAGGAAGGTAAGACAGTTTTTCAAGTTACAATTGCTCAGAGGTGTGCCCGTTTTGTACAAGAATGATCACCTATAGTACATTTTACAATGACCACAAGCAAGCTGAGTCACAATGGATATTATGCATTTGATCTCATCCCCAAACGAGAATAATTCAAAAACAACCGTTGAAGAATTTCAAGAGAAGAGCAAGGTCTCTATAAATAGAAGACCTCATCATATGAAGAAAGAACTTTTGCGCATACATAATTCTTGATAGAAAAACTCTTTCAAGCTCAATTCTTTTATTCTTTGGTAAAGCAAAAGTCTGTAATACCTTAGCTTGAATATTGCTATAATATTCAACTGATCCTAAACTTTCATATCCTCACACATAGTGAGTTAGAAGATCAAAAGAAACCAGTCTCTTTGTTAGAGGTAGAGCCTGAAGAGGCTTGGTAAGAAAGGAATACTTGTAGCCTGGAGAGGTGTTGAATACTTGTTGTAATCTATTTGGAAAATAGTGGAGAAAAACCTTCAAGTAGAAGGGACTGGACGTAGCTCTTGGTTGGAAGAGAGTGAACCAGGATAAAACGACTTACATGAATCTTCTTATCCCTTATCTCTTCAGTTTTATTTGGTTATACTAACTGTGGGGATTTGAACTTGATTTTGTTAAGTCTTTAAAAAGGTTTTCTTTGTGTGTGTGCTTCTGCCTTTCATTCCTTGTTTGAGAAAACTGTCTTGCTTTCGAAAATTATTAACAAACACAATTCAACCCCCCTTCTTGTGTTTGCCTGTGTCAACTTCAGTAGAGGGCGGTGGACGAGGTGAAGGTTGAGGTGATTGAGGTGGTGGAGTTGGACTAACAGTTGGGTTAGGGTTAGGTTCAGACTGAGGGATAGAAGGTGTTGAAGAAGAAGGTAAGGTAGAAGAGGTGGGTATGGTCGAGGTATAGGAAGTCTTACTCTTTTTCAGCAACATGGAGATGGGGATAGATTCATCATCATCCTCTTCTTCCTTGGGGGCAGCAACTTCATCAATCTTCATTTTACCCTTTCTGGACATTTGAGCTTGTGAATGTAACACCCCGTTTTCTCGTATTTTGACTGGTAATTATATTTTATATTTTTACCTGAGATCGAGAAAATGATTTTGAGAAAAACAAAATCATATTTGAAACCTTCTATATCGTAGGAAGTTACGATTCAATTTAGGTTTAAAACTTAGATGGAAATCGATCTGCGTTTTCATTGATCGAATAATTTTATACCGGTAGAAAACCCTAAATTGACTCGAGACTGATTTTTTTTTATCATTATTTTAGTGATAAAGTTTATTTTGAAAATTTTTGCTCAAAAATAAAATATTATATTTTATTCGGGCGAATTTTGGAGAAAAACTAGCGAAAACCCTAATCCGGTAAAAGTCGGAGTCGGATACAGAAACTTGAGAGGTATGCACGAGGATCGAGGCGATGAGCTCACCTGGACAACTCACCCAATTAGTCATCACATGACTCACCATGTCACGATGACCAAATGTAAATATCTAATTGAAAATATCTAAGTTTCAAGTGAAATGACCTTTTTGCCCTTGGACTCTTTATGAATTCCTTTCACGTCCTACAAGTTTTTTTTTTTTTTACCAAAATAACCTTCCTCTCTCATGGATTATTTTCGGCCAAGAGTTACTAGATGGCCATCCATTCACTTCCTTTCACTTAAACACTTAAGTTATTAACTTAAGTTACTTTCAAAATATCAAAACCTTTGTTCTTCATTTTCTTTCCTTCTTTCCTCCTTTTCTCATGTTCGGCCAAGACCATATTATGGATCTCCAATCCTTGTTTCAAAATTCTAAGACCATATCCACAGTCACCTACATGATCTAAACACTTTCTATCTCACACAAATTCCATTTGGAGCAAGAATGAAAAATGGGTTTTCTAGGCCATTTTCGGCCAAGCTCCTTAAACCATCATCCAAACCTTGTTTCAACATTCCAACTACATATTATCACTCCCCTAGACCATCAAGAGACATGTTATTTCACATAAAAACCCATTTGTAGGTTTTTTGCAAAATGGGTATTTTCCTACCCACACTTTGTTCATCATTTCTCACCAACCAAGGGGTAATCTCTCTTGACTCTAGTTGGTAATCTTATTCCTTGCTTCATTATCTTCATATCTATGTAAATTATTTCAAGTTCCATATTCTTGACAATTCATGAATTAATTCATAGAAAATCGCATGAATTGATTCTTGGGCTTATGATAATTTTCCCAGCCTGGATATGACTTTGTCGTCATATATGTCTAATATTGAAATGAACAAAAATTCCTAGATACCTAAACATTTGTTTGACCGTGAGCTTACATAGGTAATATTTTGTTTGTTTTAACTAGATTAATTGTTGGTTGATGAAGGTTGGTGATTGAAGTTAGTTTGGTGTCACTTATGGATGAGGTTGGACTTTGTGGCTCTAAGGATCAAGGAGGATCAACTTGCATTTTGGGAGCTGCAAGAGGTAAAGGGGGAGTGAACCATATCACACCATATTGGTGAGTGTTAAAGTGGCTTAAATTGTGTTGTGTTGGAAACCCTATACCAAGGGTTATCCACTTTGTCCTATGATTCCTTATGTGAGCATGTTTGTAATATTGGTTTGTGGCTTGATTGATATTCATTAATATGTTGTTTTGTTAGAAAAATAATTTATGACATGATGAAAACCCCTTACTTGATCATTGGATCAAAGTAAGGATTTTGCATTGGGTTGTTTAGGATAATTTGCTAAATATGGTTAGTATTGTGGCATGAGTAAATTGAGATATTATATGATATGTTGATGCCTATGCATAATTGCGAGCTAGTTTGGTGAAGTGTAATCTTCACTTTGATTGTAGTTGGTTTCGGCCAAGTTTGAACAAAATGGGAGTTTGACTTCAATCCTCGAAACTTAAGTGGCTTTACAACCCTTAAGTAAGGATATGACCAATAAAACTAAAAAAAGAAGAGAATAAGTTTTTGAACCATGTTTTGAAACTTTGCTTTTGGACAAGAATTTTATATATGGCTTGGGAAAGGTTTTAATCTTATTCTATGTTTGGAACTGACCAAATGACATTTTATAAACTGAAGTGTTGTTTTGCAAAACTGTTTTATCGTGTTTAGAACTGTTTTAAAGGGTTTAAATGGTTCTGAAATGGCTTCGATAATTGTTTAATTCATTAAGGCAAAAACTTATGTTTTGCAAGTCTAAGAAGTCAAGTTTTAAGAATTTGAAGTGGTAAGATGGATCAAAAGTAAGTAATTCGACCAATCTTATGTTATGAAGTAAAAACTATCTTTTTGACACACCTAACTAAGTGTCCTCAAATTCCAACATGAGTTTTGGACCATTAGGGTTAAGAATCGATGAAAAAGTAGTTACCCGATTTTCGAATTTAGTGACGTTCTGTCGAGTTTTAGGGTTTTCGTATAAAATGCAAAGTAAAGTCATAACTTAGGATTTTGACACTATAATATGAGGATTTGATTTTAGGAAAGTGGTAGATTTGAGAAAAAGAATTAATTTTTGAAAGCATAGAGTTTAGACCATAACTCAAGTAAAAAGGGCAAAATCATCTTTCAAATATTTACAATATATTTTTGAGGAACTATTAAAGAGTTTTTGTGCCAGTGTGCTACGTTTAAAATTTTACTTCAAAATGGTTTGCTTGAGTCAAAGAGTTTTGGATTTTTGAACCAAAGAGATTTTAATCTTTAAAGACTAGTTTTTCAAGTTAACTAGAAAACCTAAGTCGAGAATGGCTTAGTGAAAATAAGAACCTAATGGTCTAGACTTATGGTGAAACAAGACCATATGCCATAAAGTATGGATAATTCAATATTCATACATCCATAATACTTAATAACCAAGGGTATTTGAAGGTTGCTTGCTCGATAAGTAATCTTGTTCGGGAAGAACCTGAAGATGTGATGCCCTCTACCCCGCATGTATTCATAACACGTAAGAGCGATAAAAAGATAAAAGAAGGAAGAGAACACATGCATATTATATCATAATAATACCACCGTAGAGATTACCACATTGTAATAAAAACTCAAACGCAGAAAATAAAACATGTTTTAAAAAGAAACACATAACAACATAATGAAATCCAACTCCGATGTCACATTACAGAGCTGGTATAACCATAGTCCGAAATATCTCGGATAAACAACATAAACTAAGAAAATCCTAGACTATGAGTAGCGGCTCCTCAGAGTCACTCCTCAGCAAGCTGTTCATCATCCTCTGCATAACCAAAAAGATACATGCAAAGCAAACAACTAAGACGGGAGTAAGAAACATGTATAAAACATAATGGAATGGAAGCAGTTATCAAGATGAGCATGCATCACATATACACATATACATATCATATAAAAACATAATAACATCTAACATATCAACGTCATTCGTATAATCTCAAACAAAGTATGTTATGTGATGAAGCACTACTCCACTACTCCGCTATGCACTTGGATCCAAACTACCTCAGAATGTCAACTTCGGAGTTACATATCCACATTGGCCATTAAGAACCAATGCCGGAATTCCACCAAACCACGGTGAACCCCTTGGATAGCAGACACACCTTACTCTCGGATGCATCACCGCGGGGGACTAGATTCACCTAACTCTCGGATGAATCACCGCGGACGGCCAGATCTCCTTACTCTCGGACGACCTCCCCTATGTTGAACATCCCCCATTAACGTCTCTGATGCGTGAATGCATGAGCAACACAACACACAATCAAACAATCACCACCTCCGCTTGGGCCACTAGGCTACCTAAGTTTTATCACTATCAACACCTTGACCACTTAACATCGAGGCCCCCTTGGCTACTAGGCTACCAAGGTTCAACATTATCTTTTAACCTTTAATCTTTTAATTTGATTTAACACTCTGGCCAATAAGTACCAAATCAACACCTCGACTACTTGGCATCGAGGTCCCCTGGCCACTAGGCTACCAAGGTACAATATCAACAACACCTTGACCATTAAGTATCAAGGCCCCCTTGGCCACTAGGCTACCAAGGTACAACAACGTATGGTAACACATCCTTACCGTCTTAACATCTTATCGCTTGTTATTTATTTATCTTCATGTAATCTTCATTGAGTTATCTAGCTTGCCTTTGCTTCGTTTGGTGTCTTATTACATCATTGAGGACATTTGGGGTGAAACACCCCTGTTTCTGTTTCTGCGTTCTGTTCTGTCTAGGGGAGTACGGTCGTGCTTCCTCCAGCATGGGCGTGCTAACTTTTAAGTCAAGCATGGGCGTGCTGACTGTTGAGCATGGCAATGCTTATTGGAGCATGGCCGTACTGTTTCTGGGCAGAAGGGTTGAAGAACCATTGCTAAGTTTCCTAGGGCATTCGAAGATTAGTCGTATTGGCTTTTACTAACCATCCACATCAGTTTCATTACTCTTAATTAATCTCCATGTCTTGTACTTATTGGGGAATTAATCATTTAATTGCAGCTTCATTATTAATGCCCCTAAACACTCAAGAATTAATCCTAAGGTCTTAACTAAGCCTTTGAGCAATAATCTCACTTCTCTTTACCACGGTTCATGTCTTATGAACATTGGGAAAACATCCCTTACTTTCATTCATCATTGTTAACATCTTTCAATGTCTTAACATCATTAATAAGACCTATTATTTAATTAGAGTCTTATTAACATCAACGTTGGCATAACAGCCTTAACAACCAAACACTCATTCACAACATAACATTATCATCATTCATTCATAGCAATAACATCATCATAACACTTTGCAATTAAAGCATGCCAACAAGTGGAGAATATTGACAATAGTCATATGACAACAGATATCACTTGAGCAAATAGCAAACAAATAGGGTCATGGGTAACCCTTCATCTTACGTTACCCCCATGGCCTACATGCTCATACTATCCCTTCTCCCCATACCTGGTATGAAGATTCCCACCACGACAACGCAAGCAAACTATCCTTGTTCCCTCGAGCGGCTCGACGAACTCTCCAAGCCTTGGTCAAACACAATAGGAATAACCAATTAATCTCTAGATCCAAGAATAGAAAAAGAGACTAATAGAGGGATGACAAAATTACCTTTGATGACACTAGAGCGCGTGATTTCTCTCCCAAAAGGACTTAAGAACTCCAAGAACTTCAAAGGGTTCAAAAGAAACCCTCCTAAAACTCACTTATATAAGTTGTCAGACCCTGAGCACGGGCGTGCTCACGTTACTCATGGGCGTGCTTACATTAAGCACGGGGTCTGCAAGATGCACGTCAAAACGCCCTTTTTTTCTGACACGGTCGTGCTCCCCGTGAGCACAGTCGTGCTCCCCATGAGCTCTGCTGTGCTTGTGGCTCAAGCAGCCACTTAGCACGTGATTAGACACGGAAGTGCTGGACATGAGCATGGTCGTGGTCATGTACCAGAAAGAGATTTTAAGCCTCAACATCCCACTTAGCCCTTCATAACACTCATAAGGTCAAACTTAACATATATAGCACACACATAAGCACTTAAAGGCTTAACACTAAAAATGGGGTGTTATAGAAGAAGTATAATGGATTAATGAGTGATCAATATCCATAATATACTTAAGTCGTTGAAGACGTGGATGGTCCAATAAGGGGATGCTAATATTGTGCAAGTATGAGATTGTACAAAGATTCCCAGTTGGTACTGTCTTGCCTGTAGAATGTGTAAGACTAAGCCCTCATTGATGTTTTGATGTATGACAAACGAAGTGTATTTTGCATAAGCTTTTTGATATTGATTATATACTTATAGTGTGTTAAGCATTATGCAAGATCTCTCATGAAAAGGGAAAGTCAAGGATCAAAGGATGCAATGACAAGGACACAAAGCAATGGACAAGGAATAAAGCATCAAGCAATGAAGATTTCATCCTTTAGATGCTATTGTAAAAATAGCACACTTGATTCCTTAGGTGAAGCACTTGGAATTTAAGAAGAAACTAAATTTTACAAAGGATAAACAAAATAGTTTTTCAAAAGAAAGGTTTTTCAAAAAGATGTTAATTGGATTAAGAAATTAAGGGTATTGTACATATGTATTGTACACATGTGTATATAAAGCTAAATTTCAAGTTTTAGAAAGAACATTTCTGTACACAGGTATCATACACATGTGTATGATAAGTTGAGTTTTAAAAACAAAAGAAAATCTGTCTGTACACATGTGTTGTACACCTGTGTATTCGAACCTGAGCTCTCGGGTCTGGAACCAAAATCTGTACACATGCGTTGTACACATATGTATTGAAGTTTTGGAATAATCTGGGTTGATGTTCTAATATACATCTGTGTACGCAAAGTATACACATGTGTATTAAAGCACAGCGCAAGAGATACACATGTGTACAAAAGAATGCAATCTGTGTATACGTTTGAAAAAGCTGAAGACTTGATTTAATACACAGATGTACAAAGAATCCAATCTGTGTACGAGCTTTGAAAAGGTTTGAAAAACACGAGTACACAGATGTAGTACACAGACTGTTCTGTTACAACTTTGCAAAACTGATTTTTAATCACTTGTAACAACTTTTGTGATAAGACCCATTGATCTAATTCTTCATACACCTATAAAAGGACTTCATAACAACACTTTTCAACATGTTACACATCCTAAAAAGAGAAATTCGAAATATTCCAAAGTTTGCAAAAGTGCTTCATCTTTGAGAGAAGAGTGTGATATTTCATAGAGCTTCAATTTGTATAATCAGACTATTAGAGTCTTTCTTCTACTCAATTCTTTCTGCGAATTAGTGTGATTAAGAGAGGGTATCTCTTAGGATTGAACAAGGATAGAAGGGATCCTTGGGTAAGAAAAGCAAGTGTGCTTTTTGGTGAAAGGTTTGTGCAAGGAGGTTATCCTTGTGTTACTGTAATTGGATATTGTAATTTCTGGTTATAGTGGAAAAAACCACAGAGGTGTGGGACTGGACGTAGGCGTACCAGAGGAGGTAGCTGAACCAGGATAAATCGGTTTGCGTGTTCTTCTCATCTCTAAACTCATATTTTTGTTATATGCATATGTATGATGTGAATGAGTCTTAAATGCTTGTTAACTTGAATCTTTAATATGAATCTTCTTGTTAAGATTGTTGTTTCTTTCTTGTAATATTTCTTAACATCATTACTTGATTAACAATCTGAATCTTGAGAATTAAAATTGAGTGAAAATCAATTTTCTTTAAGAAAACTCTGTTTTGCTTTAAATTGCTGAAAAAGTTTTCAATCTCTCAATTCACCCCCCCCTCTTGAGATAGTAGCCAATACCAACAGAATGGCATATGATTTCCGGAAGGAATCCTGAAATTTATCCGGTTGATAAATATGAATGCACACTCCGTAATCGACTTGATCAACGGAATTATCAGCACAACCTTTATGCCTAGGAATCTGAGCTGATGGGTTATGTAGAGTGTTGCACAAAGAGCCTGATGTCTCACTGAGAGATAGATTTTACATGTGATTATGAATATTGTACAACATTATGGCCTTCGAGCAGTATTATGACTTTCAAGCTCATGTGTCTACTATACTAGCCACACATGGTGCTTGAGGCGGGCAGAAGTGAAACCTGTACTACTATTCCTTCCAAATTTTCTATTAGCTGAGTTAGGATCAAATATTTCTTGAAGCTGTATAGGTATGAGACTATACGGTTTTAATCAGTTATCTCTGTTCTCGTGTCTCTGTGAACCAACAGTGTCATATATGCTTTGATGAGATTATGTTTATGTTGATATTGCATACCTTGGGTTATATAGGTACGTGTTATTTGTTACTTGTATATAATGAATTTTCTGAATGAGATATGTTGACATGGATATGAATATATGCTATGATGTGTCATGCTATTTTCATATCTGCCATATGTTGTGATGTTTGGGAATCTCGCCTCCTTATTTTATGTTGCCTATGTTGGCTGGCTATGTGCCTTTGGTTGTCTTATGAGAAGACTGTGATATCAAGATGTCTCTTGGCTAATTCACCGGAAGTGTTGAGATTCGAGCATGAGGACGATATGGTGGAGTCTATAGAGGATGTCACTTCTAGCTTTCGGATGGTTCAAGACAGTGGAGTTCGTGGCCTCGTCATGCCTGTTTTCCTTTTCTGGAGTTTGGGCGTGACTGGAGATGGTTCGTGAGTTATGACCTTTCCCTTGGAAGGGTAAAGGGGTTTATTTGAAAGAGCTACATTTGTAGTGTCTCTGATAGTGTCAACACAGGTAGTGGTCTTACATAGAGTTCCCACTAGGCTTCGTTAGTTTGGTTTGTCCTTCTCACAATGTACTAGAAAGTATTGTCTTTTATGTTTTAGTTTGGCCAGCTTGGTATGTCTGGGAGTTAGTTTTATTGTTTATGGAGCTACTTCACCAAGTATCTTATATTTTAGGAGATGCGTCTCCATATCTTTATGATGGATCTGTGTATCTCTATGTTTTCTGTTTATGAGTCGGGTTGGGTTTTATGTAAGTCATTTTCGAACTTATGGCCCTAATTGTAACACAAAATATTTTATTGTGCATTACTTATTTCCAGGCAGTTATATTTAAATATTGTAAAATGGAAAAATTTACCCCGTTACATATTACAGGAAATTTTAATTAAACTGCTTTCGGCCTTAAGATGTCACGGACAATGTAGTGCTGGAGAAGAATGTTACGGTGATTCCTGAGACTGAATAGGTGGAGGTGGAGGTGCAGATACAGATGCAGATGTAGCAGCAGTAACAACAACATGTTCTTCCCTAAGAACCCTTAGTATTTCTCCAATGGCTGGACCATCAACTTTTGGAATATACTTCCTGACCACTCTATTTTCTTTGATGACATCTTCACCATTGATGGTGTAGTGACATCCTTATATGATCATCTCATAAGCCAAGTTAGGCTTCTCTTCATATTCATCAAAGACTGACCAGTCTTGAGCAACCTCTTCAAAGACCTGATGATGACTGGACTGACCAGCATTAGCCCACTCAGCTTCATCAGCAGCAAGACCAGCATCTTCTCCCTGTTTCCCATCATGTTCTTCAGCATCCATGGCAGGTTGCTCATCCTACTGATTTCTGTTCCTTCTCCTACATCTTAAGACTTCTTGTCTTATAGCTTGAGCCTGAGCAGCCTGTTCCATTTCAAAATAAATCACAGAAGGCAACTGCATCTTGGAGAGTTTGGCTTTGCTGAAGATGGGGCAGTGAACGATTTTGAACTTTGCTCGCATGTTGGGAGGAAGACCATCAAGCATTCTGTACATTCCCTGAACCTCATACACTCTTGATAGAAGAATGGCATATGTGATGCTCTTCACATGCACCATGTCTATGTAGTGTTCCCTGAATCTTTCAAACAGAAGGTAGGGAAGGTTGATCTTGTTACCATTTACGAGGTGGGTCAGGAGGAAGGTGTGAAGATCAAAGATGGAGTCCTTTGAAGTAGCCTTGTGCAGAATGGTCTTGTTCAGAATCTGGTTTAAGACCCTTGCTTCGTCCCTCATAAGAATAGCCTTGAAGGGGACATTTAGAGAAGACCGGGGATGTCTTAGAGCATTCTCAGCAGCAGCCTTCCTTTCAAAGGTGTTTGCCTAGTTCCTCGAATAGGTGGCCCCAAAGATGTGGCACCCAATAGCAATGGCAATGGTGATCTTTGAAACCATGACCTTCTTGTCACCCAGCACATATCCCACTATGTCATGTTCACCTTCATTTCTTCCAGTTCTCCAGAACTCAAGAATAAACTTCGGGAAGACCAATGGATAGTTGGATAAGGATGTGTTCCACCTAGCAATATGAATGAACTGGGTTACATCTGCTCACCAATTCACAATGTCTTTAAGATCAAACTGGTACTCCACATTAATCTGACATGAATATGGTATCTCCCTAGTTGGTTCAATCAAGTGTTGTTTCCTTCCTCATGCAGCATTTATGTTTGCCATATTCAGAGATAGAGAGCTGAAGGTTGGAGAGAGATATCAAAATTGGAGGTTAAGTTTAAAAAAGGTGAGTGACTGGTTACCCAAGAGTTGCCATAACTGTGGTTAACTCTATCATAATGAGGTAGCAATTACCGAGGGCGGAGCAGGGTAACTGACACACATTGAGGGACTCGAGGTGCTGACTCGGTGTTGGGATGTGGGAGAGATAAAAGCAATCATTTCCAGTGATTAATACAATTAATTAAGCAAAAAATAAATTTCATTTAATTAATATAATTAATAAATTATTTAATCATGGCATTAATGCAGCAAACAGCAGACGAAACGTACAAACAAACAGGGATTGGAAGAAAGCGTTGTTGGACGCAATGTCGCTTTATATAGTGCATATTAAGTTGTTTTCTTATCAATGAAAACATGTCCTCTACAAGATGATTTTTATATGCCCATTGATGGTCAGTATTCAAAAACATGATATCAAAAACACCTTTTTAAACATAATCTCTAATAAAATGATGTTTGATTTCTATGTGCTTAGCCCTAGAATGCAATATAGGATTTTTTGGAAAGATTAATTGCAGCAGTATTATCACAGAATTTAGGGATCTTACTTTTGAAGATATTGTAATTTTCTAATTGGTGTTTGATCCACAATAGTTATGTACATCAACTAGCAGCAGAGATGTAATTCTCAGCTTCTACAGTTGATAGGGCAATGGTGCTTTGCTTTTTGCTTGACCATGAGATTAAGTTAGCTCCAAGAAAGTGACATCCACCACTTGTGCTTTTTCTTTCAATTATATCTCTAGTATAGTCAACATAGCAGTACCCAGCTAATCTGTACTTATTAGATTTCTTATAAAACAAACCCAGATCAGCAGTACCTTTTAAATATCTAAAAATTCTCTTAACAGTAGTTAACTGATTTACTGAAGGATCGTCTTGAAAACGTGCACAAAGATAAGCACTATACATTATGTCAGGTATAGATGCGGTAAGATATAAGAGAGAACCAATCATACCTCTATATATCTTTTGGTCTACCTTTTTGACATTATTGTCTTTGATTAGGATAGACGTTGGATGCATTGGTGTAGCCATTGGCTTGCAATTGTCCATTTTGAATTTCTTCAACAGCACTTTGATGTATTTCATCTGGTGAATGTATACACCTTCTACTGTTTGCTTTACTTGCAATCCCAAGAAAAACTTAAGTTCTTCCATCATACTCATCTCAAACTCTATTGTCATAAGTCCAAAAAACTCCTTGCACAGAGATTCATTAGTAGATCCAAAAGTAATATCATCAACATAAATTTAAACTTCTATGAAATGATTTTTACTTGATTTTCTGAAAAGAACTGTATTAACCTTTCCTCTGTTAAAGCCATTTTCCATAAGGAATGAGCTAAGTTTCTCATACCAAGCTCTTGGAGCTTGCTTGAGACCATATAAAGCTTTCTGAAGCTTATATACGTACTTGGGATAGATATGATCCTCAAACCCAGGTGGTTGCATTACATATACTTCTTCATTTATTACACCCTTTAAAAATGCACTTTTTATATCCATTTGATATAAAGTTATGTCATGATTAGCAACAAATGAAAGTAAAATGCGAATAGCTTCAAGCCTAGCAACAGATGCAAAGGTTTCAGTGTAGTCAATACCTTCCTCTTAGGAGTATCCTTGAGCTACTAACCTTACCTTGTTTCTTACAACTTTACCATTTTCATCCAGCTTGTTTCTGAACACCTACTTAGTTCCAATGATGGATTTATCCTTAGGTTCTTGAACTAAGGTCCAGACTTTGCTCTTTTCAAACTAGTTAAGCACTTCTTTCATGGCTAGAATTCATCCTTCGTCTAATAGAGCTTATTCTACTGTTTTTTTTTTCTTTTTCTAAATCAGATATGAATGCTGAGTTAGCTTGATTTTTGAGAATTGACCTTGTTCTAACTTTATAATTGGGTTGACCAATTATTTGATCTTCTAGATGATATGTTTTGAACTGCCAAGTTCTTTGACTTTCATTCAGAGATTGTGATATTGACTCATCAGCTTTAACTTCCTTGTCTAATTCGTTGACTGTTGGACATTGAGTGTCCAGCTCCAGATCAACAAGAGATTCGTCCAGCTCTGATAGTACCTTATCAGGCTTCTTGTCATCAAATTTTACATGAATAGATTCTTCAACAGTTAAAGATCTACAATTATAAACTCTATAGGCTTTAGATGTGTCATACTATCCTATAAAGATTCCATTATCAACCTTAGCATCAAATTTTCCCAAATTATCTCTTGTATTTAATATATAACAAGCACATCCAAAGGGGTGAAAGTAAGAAATGTCGGGCTTTCGTCCTTTTCACAAATAATAAGGAGTATTTTCTAGAATAGGTCTTATGTATATTCTATTTTGAATATAACAAGCTGTGTTAAAAGCCTCAGCCCAAAAGTTTTTAGAGATAGAGTTATCATTGAGCAATATTCTTGCCATCTCTTGAAGAGGCCTATTCTTTCTCTCAACATCCCCATTTTGCTGAGGTGTTCTATTTGCTGAGAAATAGTGAAGAATACCACTATCTTCACAGAATAGTTAGACGTTTTCATTCTCAAACTCTCCTTGATGATCACTTTGGATTTAATTTATACAAATTCCCTTCTCATTCTGAATTCTTTTATAGAATATTGAGAATACTTCAAAAGACTCATCATTGTGGGCTAGGAATTTAACCCACCATTTAGTATAGTTGTCTACTATGACAAGTCCATATTTCTTCCCATTGAGAGAGGCAGTCCTTGTTGGAGCAAACAAATCTAAGTGTAGCAACTCTCATGGTCTGGATGTTGAAACAATATTCTTTGAATTAAAAGAATTTTTGACTTGTTTGCCATTCTGACAAGCATCATAGAGAACATCCGATTTTTAAACAAGATTTGGTAATCCTTTTACAAGGTTATGCTCATGTAGCTTTGAGATCAACCTCAAGCTTGCATGACCAAGTCTCTTGTGCCAAATCCATTGTTCATCATTAACAAACATTAGACATGATACATTTTGATTAGAGAGGTCCTCTAAGTCAATTTTATACACATTGTTTTGCCTCTGACCTGTAAAAAGAGTAGACCTATCGGGATATTTGTCCATACATTTATCTTTGTTACAGGAAACAACAAATAAGCCATCACACAATTGACTAATGCTCAGCAGATTGTGTGTTTTAACCCTTCAACTAGCAGCACATTATCAATAGAGGGTGAGTTGTTCTTACCAATCTTACCTATGCCCATTATTTTTCCTTTTTGGTTGCCTCCAAATGTTACTGTCCCTTTAGATATTGGCTTTAGTTCTTGGAACATAGACCTTTCTCCTACCATGTGACGTGAGCATCCACTGTCCAGGTACCATGATTGGTTTCTCTTTCCTACTGTCAAACAGACCTGCAACATGGATTATCATGCTCTTAGGTACCCAAATAGACTTGGATACTTTGTGGTTAGTCACATTAGGCTTAACAACCTTAATTTTCTTATGTATATAGTTGGATGAAGAGTGTCCATTTTTACTACAAATAGAACAATATTTAATTTTAGTAGATTGAATCCTCTTGTGAGAAACTACTAGTTTTCCTTCTTCAAAGCCTATTTCCAGACTTGTCATGAAGAGATCTATATCTCATAATCAAATTTAGTTTGCCTCTTCACCAGCTTCTTCTTCTTCTAAAGAATCAAGATCTTCTCATGGTTCCATGACATTTTGTTTCTCTTCTTAAGGAACTTTTTCTTGTCCTTCAACTGAGGACATTCAGCATTGAAGTGTCCAGACGTTTTATACTCACAACACACCATTCGATTCTTTTCTTTGGCTTATCCATGATCTTTGAAATTCTTTTTCATAAAGGGCCTTCTTTTCATGTTGTTCTTCTTATTTAAGATTCTTTCAAGCTTTCTGGAGATGAGTGACAACTCCTCCTCCTCCTCCTCCTCCTCCTCCTCCTCCTCCTCATCATCATCATCATCACCAGAATCTCCTTCATCTTATTGTTCAGCTTCATCACTTGACTCATTGGCTTTTAAAGCCTTTGAGCTGCCGGCCTTCTGAGCTTTCAAGGTAATGGTTTTGCCTTTCCTTGTGGGGTTATCTTGATTGAGCTCTTACTCATGGACTTGAAGAGTACCCACGAGTTCATCCAAAGTCAAGGTTGAGAGATCCTTGACTTAAGTGATAACTATGACTAGCGGTCTCCATTCCTTAGGCAAACTTCTAAGGATTTTGGTGACATTCTCCTTGGTTGTATAGACTTTTCTAAGGGATTTAAGATTGTTTATGATGGTTTGAAATCGACCCATCATATCAATGACAAATTCTCCTTCTTCCATCGTGAACATTGCATACTGTCTAGCCAATGTCATGATCTTTGAGTCTTTGACCTTTGTTGTTCCTTCATGAAGGTTGGATAGAGTGTCCCAAATCTGCCTAGCAGATTCACATGCGTGAACCTTTTGAAATTTACCAGGGCTAAAGGCACATATCAATGAGTATTGACCTTGTGATTTTATTCCACCAAGGTCTTCTCATCATTTTACCACTTGTCTTTTGTTTTCATTGTTCCATCTTTGTTTTTTATCTAATGAGGGCCATTTGTGATTATAGACCAGAGAGAGTAATTTGTACTCAGAATGAACCCCTTAAACCTATCTTTCCAGCAAAGGTAGTGAGTTCCATTGAAGAACAGTGGCCTAGTCATAGAAGTGCCTTCCAAGATAGGTTGCCTCCCACTTGGCATACCTTGTTCTGCCATCAAGCTTTAATGGGATCTTTCCTCAAGCACGGCTAGATGCTCAACCCAGCGAGTGAGCTATGATACCAACTGAAAGTGCAACTAAAAAAACACTAGAAGAGGGGTTGAATTGTGTTTCTTAAGCTTTCTGTAAAAGCTTTTCAAAAACTTCTTTAGCGGGCAAAAATGGTAAACACACAGAAAAACGAGTTTTCTAAAAGATTAAGATTCTTTAATATACAATAGTAAATAAATAAACTTGAAAAAGATAAGGGATAGAGAGAATCACTCGAAGATGTATCCTGGTTCACTCTTATCCAACAAAGAGGTATGTCCAGTCCCTTCGATCTGAAGGTTTATCCACTAAATCACTTAGCACAGTTACAAGTTGTTTCCTAGTCACTTCTGACTAATAAAACTCCATGTTTTCTACACCTCTCTAGGCACTAAATATTCTTTTATAGATAAGACTCTTCGGGCTTAACCAAATCCTAGATTTGAAGGAGTGTTTTTGAGCTTTTAGCTAACTCACTATTTGTGAGGATATTACAAGTATAAGCTCTAGAAGTTGTGAAAGATTTACAATGAAAGAATATGAAAGTTTACAGCTTTATTAGAGTTTTTGAACTATTAATGATAGAGAGCAAAATTAATAATGTTCGTCAATTTCAAATTTTTGATCATCACTCTTTATATAGGCTTTTCATCTTCTTATTTCAAAGGGGTAATAAATATGTCTGTTTAGAAACATTTATTTTTCGTTAGACACATTTTAATGCAAGTTGTCCACTGTGCATTGGTGTCCTTTCTCTTTGTAAAGGCGACACACACATATCTGATTTTTGGTACAGCAGGTGCAGCAGGGCTGACTTGCTTTTGGCCGAAATTTGCTTTTGATTTGTCGGCTCGATGTGTACTATGTTGCACCTTATTTTATATTTTATCCAAGGGATATTTCACTTGAATCAGTGGATAAGGATTATTGGGCCACGTCATCATTATCTGCAAAAATAAAGTTAGTGGATGAAAGTATAATATAAAGATATTGGTTGGACGAAACAACATTTTGGTCTTTTGACCAAAAGCTTGGACGAACAAAGATTGGTTATGAGCATGTTTTGTCCAAGCGTTGTTGCAAATGTTCCTTTAGAACTATTATGATTTCGTCCAGACAATTCTTATCTTAACAAGGGTTGGACAAACGAAGTGCTTGAGACCATAAATAATTTTGTTAATCATTAAAACTTTGAGGGGTTAAACTTTAACAACTTTGGTTCTAACATTCCCATCCTCTTATCCATTGTCTGCTTTTCCAAACATTTTCCCATCGCTTCCCAACGATTCCACCACGGTGGGGGACCACTATCGTCTCCCTCACCACGAAGCTGTTAGAGACTGAAGATGGAGGTACTGGAGGCACGCAGTAGCGAGATGGAGGTTGTGCGTGTGGTGAGACACCCTGATGTCCCATTAAAGAAGAACCCTAATTAACTAAGCCTTAATTTGTTATTAACGTTAGCACGCTTTATTACATTCGAAAGTATTATAATAATAGAACTGTAAAGAATTGAAAATAATTAAACATGCATAGTCAGTAAACAGTAACCAGATATATACAATATATACAACATGTCATCGATGTAAGTGAAATACAAACAGAGGGAATAAGCCTAACCAAAAACTATACAAACAGTGGGAAAAGAAAAAAAATACATAAACTGGTCACAAAGAAACTATACAATAACAAAGGTCCTACACCACCCGACCCGCCTCTCCAAAATACATCAAAAATATCAAAACAAGCTCATAGAGGAACACCCTAGAAGATGCATCCGATATATCCACATCACAACTGATATGGGCGTTTGGAGGTACCCTCTCCCTCGCCGAAGCGACATCTGTAGACTCTAGCATCCCGGGCTCTCGGCTCCCAGACTGATTCATCAATACTCATCACCACTCTGCGGCGACAAAAGTGATACATGGTCTGCACCTTCTGCTCCTCCTGCCTCTCTGAACCATGCCCATGCGACTCCGAGCCTCAGATCTATCCACTGTAACACCTCAAGATTCACCCTTATGTTTATATGTGTTAGTTTTGACATATATATGTTTGATATGTTTGATATTTATATATATGTGTATATATTAATACATATGATAATATGTATATTAATATATGATTATTTGCATTAATATGAGATTGTGTCTCTTAATGTTTGATTTCATATGATATATGATTTTATTAATAATAAGCGATTAAGAATGATATGATAAGATAAAGTGTGATTTAATATTTAAATAGAGATAGTATTATTCTTAGATTTTAGCCCCTCAACCAATCAGATTTGTGTCCTTTTCAATATAGTATCATCATCTTTTTGTTTATATCTTAAGATCTTATCATAATCTCCTAAGGATCCTATCTAGGGATAACTACCAAATCTGTCGCTAAACTTCCATCGAACTTTTGACCATCTTAGAGTCCGATTTAGGATTCGATCATTAGACATTAATTTGTATATATTTCTCTGATCTTTCTAACGACACCTAGAATGCCTCAATCGGAAACTTGTAACTCAACTTATGGTCAAAATACCGAACAGTATACAGTTTGGGCTGAAATAGGAACCCGTTATGATCCAAACTCATATATATACCATTAGACTCGACCTAAACCTAGTTTACACGACCCCAACACTCATAAAACTGCCTCCCTCCTTCCTCTTTGAATCCTTATGGTTTTTCTCCCTAAAACTCTCTCTAGGGAACCCGTTCTTGCACCGTTCTTCATTGCTTCTTGATAGGAGAACATCGCTACAGATAGGGGTTCGTTGTGCTTGCTGTTTGGGACTTTAGAAAAGGTAAAATTCGTGCACCTTGTCCCTTGTGTTCTTTCCTTCAAGTTCTTGATCTCTTCCTTTTGATTTCTTGATCTTAGAGTTGAACCAAAGTGTCTCTTTGGTGTTCTTGAAGTCGTAGACAAGCGCTAATGAGACGAGACCCTAGTGGATCTTCTTTATTCTTTTGAAACGCGAACTGCATATCAGGTATGGGAGAAGAATAGTGTATACACTAGGCTAGGGAATAGCGTAAGATGAGGGGTTCCCATAGCCCCGTTTATTGTTGTTATAATGTTATTGATGCCATGATCTGCCTAGTTGTATGACTGAATTGTTTATATATTTAATTGGATTAATTTGTTTGTTTATTTGTTATAATTTTTGAGTTGCTCATGATGTGGTATGCTTATTGAATTGTCTTATGCCATGAGTTTTGGTTGAATTGGTATGAATACCCATGATTATGAATGTTGTTGTTATGACATGGATTATGTTGATCACATTGATTGGATATGTTGTTGATGATGATGTTACCGTTATGATAATGCACCAATAAAATGATGAAGATTAGATAACTTAATTATATTAATTAAGATGTTTAAAGACGATAAGATGGTTAAGCCGGTACCCTTTGGGTTACCGCACGTTGTTGTGCTTTGGTGCTTTTTGGCCAAAGTAACCTCGATGCTTTTTGGTCGAGGTGTTGTTAAGTTTGACCTTGGTGCTTTTTGGCCAAGGGGGCCTTGACCCCACGGTTTGGGTCAAGGTGTTGATGTTAATGTTGATGTTGGTGATAAGTCTTAGGTGCTTTTTGGCTCAAGCAAAGGAGGTGGTTGACTTGTGTGTTATTGTGCTCACGCATTCATACGTTGAAGTTGATTAGTGGAGGATGTTCAACATAGGGGAGGTCGTCCTGTTATGATGATCTGGCCCAAGTCTCGGGTGGTTCACCCATGGTTTGGTGAACCGTGCGCCCCCGAGGTGGCGTACCCCGTTATGGTACGTTGGCTATCCAAGGGGTTCACCCATGGTTTGGTGAACTGCCGGCGTTGGTGCTTTTATGGCCAATGTGGATATGTAACTCTAAAGTTGACTTCCTGAGTTAGTTGGATCCACATTGATTGATGGAGTAGTGGAGTAGGGTTGCATTGTATTGCATAGCATATGCTGGATGATTAACGTGTTGTTGTGATATTATATGATGATGTATAAATATTGTATGTTGCTATATTGTTATGCCATGCTATGATGTATGTTCATCTTATTCCCTATTCCCATGCCGTTGTGTTTAAATGATTTCTTACTCCCTGTTTTCCTGTTTCTGTTGTTGCATGTATTTTCCTTATGCAGAGGATGGTGAGCACCAAGTGGAGGAGTGACTCTGAGGAGCCGTGACTCTAGTTAGGATGCTTAGCTATAGTTGTTAGTTGTTTTCAGTTATTTCAGTTTGTTTCCGTGATGTATCCGGATTTTGGTTATACCAGCTCTGTATGTGACATCGGGGTTGGGTTTTTCTTTATCTGTCATGTTTATGTTTTACTGTTTTAAAACTATGTTATTTCCGCGTTGTTTTTGTTGAGATGTGAAACCTTTTTATCCAAGTTTTTATTTATTTCAAATAAAGGCATGTTTTTTATATTACCTCTTTTAAGTAAATGTTTTATATTAACATGCGGGGTAGAAGGGTGTCACATCCACCATGTTCCACATATCGTCAAGGAACTCTCTCTGACGTGGCGAATACCATATCTCGGCAAACGATAGGCATTGGGCAATCCGGTACGGGCCATACAAACTGAAATAGGGACCTCCACCAAAGTGTATATACAAGCTGATAGGGCCGATGTACGTCATGAAAAACTGTGAATGGTCAACCTGCCATCTATGGTCATCATGGTATACTATCTCTTTGTCACGGAGAATAGGTATCCTGGGAAGGATCCTCTAAGGTAGTGCGCTGAATGAAAATTCTGCTAGGCAGCTGTCCTGTCCTGTTGTTGCTGCTCATCTACCGTACCAATACATACACAGAAAGATAGAGAAAGATGGGAGATAAGCAACTAATCATCACCATAAAAAGAAGTTGGGCCACAATACAAATAGCAAACATCTCTCGAGTCATTCTTTCACAAACATCCTCAATTATACATCTAGGACCAATCCTCCAAGGAATCACACTCCTATGCATGTCGGCTGATCTCTCACACTGGGAATGTTGATTCCCCGAACATTCTCTTTCTCTCTCGGGTCTTCCTTTACCCAGAGAATGTCAGTTGGTTTGTCCAAGTAACTATTCCACTCGTCATGACTGATAAGGGTGCTTCCTCCTATGAGCTCAACTTCAATAGGGGTATCATGGTCACCTCAGAAGGTCCACCTGCGACGTGGAATACTCAGGGCCCAGACGTCAAGATAGTCGAGTACCAGCAGAGATCACGACTCAGTGGTTATAAAGCGCTGGTCATTATTAATCAATCAGAACCCGGCTACATCCCCGAAGGTTCCCAGAACCATCCCTTTCGCATTTTGTACCCGCACCCGGGTACACGACCCTCGCATGACTCCCAGTCACACGGCTAACCACTTTGGCAACACGTAATGCACAATCATCCTAAGTTGACATTGGTACCAAACCTTACTCTTACATGTATCACGGTGCCCTAGGCATCCACATTCTCATCTCGATTCTTATATACCACATTCATGTTACTTTCACGAAAAACATACCATCAGGGTGCCAACTAAGGTTTCTAACATCTCAAATAAACAACCTCTTCAAAAACATTTTTGCATATCATAAAATAAACCATCAATAAAATAATATAATAAAACTTATAAACAAATATCACACATCAACCAGCAGACAACTATTAAGAAAAAGCATCGGATGACATATCAGTCATGCATCCTCAACCATAATTTTCTAACCTAGGGTTTTGCCCTAAAGTCGATAAGCCTACAGTAACTAAACCCTAATGATCATTTTAAAACCATTTTCAACCAGGCTTAACTACGGTTGCCTACTCGACAACTGGTAGGGCCTGGGGCACCCTACACATACAAATTAACATACAGTACTATGCTTGCCTCCCTAGCATGTTAGGTACTTTCTCCCTACCATGTATACTCGCTTGCCGATGCTCCGAAACTCGAAAATCGCGCCCCCTTCACAGAACAACCACTACTACTTGTCTCACAGAGCTGCTTGATGCTCCAAAAATTGCCCTAACACAGACAACATCTAGACATTGTCACAACCCTAATCTTGCAATAAATCCATTAACGAAGCTAGAAATCATGCAAGAATGAGGAAACAACGAAGAACAACAGCGTCGACGTGTTCACGAGTTAGGGTTTCAAGCATTACCTCGATCGATCGACGAATCGAAGGTAGGTATATGATGTACGCGTTGCCCTGATAACATATATGTAGTCGAAAATGAGATCAGACGAATGAATGCTCTAAAGATCACCTTTTGCTCTAGAATAGCGGAGCTCCTCTCTCTGGAAACTGATTTCGCATGCAAAGTGATGGGAGGAAGAAGAAAAGAACTTAGAAACTTTTGGTTCTGGTCAGCATGCTTAAGCGTGCTGCACCTCCACACCCAAGCATGGGTACACTTTGGTGTGGGGTCTCTCCACGCTGGAGAGTGGAACCCTGATCACCACGTCTCTGCCGCGCGTCGTTATCGCACTGCCACGTGTCCACTACGTGTCCTGGACCACAGAACGCTCAAGCGTCCATAGAACCCACGTTTTAGCTTGCCAATGCTCTAACGTTGGTCTTCTCCATGCTCAAATGTTGAGCATATGTACCCGACTTTCGTGTGTTTCAGTGTGTTCTAAGCTTGTTTGAAGTCCGATTGACCTCAAGTTCGACTGGGTTGTAAATTGTTGCACATGAACTATGTAGACGTGATAGAGGCGACAACTGTTTTCTCGTGTCTTGAGCGGTAATTATATTTTATATTATTATCGGGGATCTAGAAAATGATTTTGAGGGGAAAAAAAAATCATAGTTGAGACCTTCTATATCGAAGGAAGTTACGGTGAAATTTTAGGTTTAAAATTCAGGTGAAACTAGGTCTGTGTTTTTCACTAACAGTAAAAGTTTACTGATCAGAAAACCTAATTTTGACCCATGAACGAAACGGTTTAGGTTTATATTAATTTTCCAACGATATTGGTTATTTTGAAAATTCTCAAAATAAATAAGTTATTATACATTATTCGGGCGCATCATCAACAAACGGGTGATCGATGGAGTCGAGAACCGACGTGCAGAGACAAAACTGGACTCCAGATGATGGGACATCTTGCCACCTTGGGTGGTGAGTCACATGGGTGACTCACCTAGCATTTATGAAGCCTAATGATGACACCAAAATATCATGAAATTTATTCTAGTGAAAAGACCAAAATGCCCTTGGACTTTAAGTAAAATTCCAAGAGTGTCCCTAAGTGAATTTTTGACCAAAATCCCCTCTAAAACTACTTAATTTCATGCAGCCTCCACTAAACCAAACTCATTTCATTTTGATTTCATTTCATCATCTTTCTCTCAAAAACCCTAATAAAGGTAAACAACGGAACCCGACACGAATGTGCAGAGATATACCGGGAGAATAGAACGACAAGTCGTCCATGATGACTCAAGAGGAATAAGTCACCATAATGACTTATGATAGCCATTAATGTGCATTTATGGCAAGTAAATGTGAAAAGACTAAAATACCCCTAACCTAACCATTATAGTTAAATGACAACCATGATTAAGGCAAGACATTATCAAATTTGCTTCTTCTTCCTCACATGTGGTCACAATTTAGCCGCACCTCCTACTCACCATAACCACTCAATTATCATGATGACTTCAAGTGAAATGACCAAATTACCCCTAAGTTAACCTAACCTACGTTTGGTTAATTCAACCATGGTTCACAAGACAATTTCAAATTGACTTCTCCTCCTCATTTGTGGTGCTAAACTCAGCCACACCACTCCTTTCACTCTTCACCACATATTTTTCTAGTCATGATTATTATTAACCCTAGTTAAGTATTATATTATTTTTTTAAACTTAACCTAGCTTAGTTAACATTAACTATGGTTACTAACAAATGGTTATTAACAATGACACATATCCTCTCCCTAAATCACTCATTTTACAAGGTGGGAAACCCCTCCACACCTAGCCAATTCGTGGCTGCCCACTCCCCCACACTTAGACATTTTCTTCTTCTTCATCAAGAACACAAAGAAAAGCTCCATTGACTCCCCGAAACCATACCAAAATTCTGACCCTCTTATATTCTGAAACTCGAAAAACTTTCTACATGAAAGTTGTTCCTCTTCATCTCTTATTTCCAACGAGCCAAATATCATCAAAACCGGATAGGTATATTGGAAGATATGCCCAAATTACCAAAATAGCTCAAAATCCTCAGCAACACACTAGAACAGTGGAAAGAAGGCACTTTACGCCTCTGTTCTATTCTGAATCAAAAACAACCTTCAACATCAAATTTGTGCATCTATTTCTTAACTTTACAACAAGCCAAATTTTGTAATTTTTAGATGAGCAGATAGTGAGATATGCTCATAACACCACCATATCCTCAAAGCTGTCAAATTTTCAACTAAGCTTATTTTGATCATTTCTCTTCATCTATTCATCATTCAAGAGGTAATCTCTTCTCTCCATGATTAATCATGACTTCTCCTTTAATCATTTTAGTTGTTTAAGTCATGAATCATGATTTTCCATCTTCATGAAGCTTTCTTCAAAAATCTCTAGAAAATTGTAGAAATATCCATTTGACTTAAAACCAATTTCTATGATCTCCATATGACTTCTATTTTCATCATCCAAGAGCTTGAAAAATTTAGAGATCCCTAGCTAATTATTTTTGAGTTGGCCCAACCTATATAAAATGGGTTTAGGATGATTTTCTTCAATCTTTAACTTGATTTCTTGTTGGTTGTTCGTGGCTAGGTTTTGTGGGTTCAAAACCTTGTGATTTAGGTGAAACATCCTTCTCCTACTTGAGTTTCAAGTGATATACAAGAGGTAAGGGGGGAGATTACTACTATCCTACCTTAATGTAGATATGTTGATGGTTTATTTAGTGTATATGTTTTGTAACTCATAAGTATATATTATTGATTTATATGTGTGTGATCCTCTTGGAGGATTTGATTTTATGCTTGGTTGTGGTATGATATGTCATATGGTTGTTTTGATTCCAATGACCTTAAGTTGGAATCATGATTGTTCTTTGCTTGATTTGTTAAGAAAAATGCTTAATATAATTATTTTAGGCCATTCGGCCATAACTGATTAATGGGGTCTCAAGTTGAGTTAATTTTTTTGAATATTTTATATAAGGATTGAATGAATATATAAGAGTATAGAAATTGGTTTGGATTGATTTGGATGTGTATATTGAAAGTTATGAATTATTGAAGATATAGGGACCATTAGGCAAATACTGAGAAATTCAAGGACTGTTCTGAAAAAATATTCTTATATTTTGTGATTTTATCCCTTCATGATATAAGACTATAGAATTTGGTTTGGTGTTATTTGGATTAATACATAAAAAGTTAAAAGCGTTTTTGTAAACAAAGACCTTTTTGCAATTATTGTAAAATATTTTGGCCGAACTATAATTTCCGGAAATTTGAGGGCAAATGAAAAATATTTCTAAAGAAATTGGTTTGGTGTGATTTGAAGTTGTAAATAAAAAGTTATATGGTTTTAAGTGAATAAGGATCTTTTTGCAATTAATGAAAGTTTAGGGACTAAACTGTAATTTTCGAAAATAATTATAATGGGACAGTTAAACACTGTTTTTCATACCTATTAAACTGTTCTAAAACTCCAAAATGAGTTTTGGACTATTAGAGTGTAAAATCGTTAAAAAAAGATTTACGCGATTTATAAACTTAACGACGTTCGGTCAAAATTTTAGGAATTTCGTATACATGGAAAGGAAAATTTAAAAGCAGTGTTTCAACATATTAATATGAGTATTATAACCTAGGTGAGTAATAGATTTGAGGTGAAGAACCATATTTTCAAAAATATGACTTTGGGGCCTAAAACCAGTAAAAAGCGGCGAAACCGTCGTCAAGCGTTTTTATAGATTTTTGAGGAAACTATGATGTAAAGTTTGAAATCAATGCTTTAATACTTTAACATAAGTATGGTAACTTAGGAAAGTGAAGGATTTGAGGAAAATGATTATGTTTGTGGAAATATGGAATTGAAGTTGAAATACAATAAAAAGCGGTAATAAGATATTTTAAGAATTTCGTTGTTTTTCAAGAAATTGTTTTGTGGAATTTAGTGCTTATGTACTTTGATGAAATCTGATTTCAAAATGGTTTGGTTTTGACCAAAGGTTTGGTTTTAAGACAAAAGAGGATTTTAGTTTTCAAAGACTTTTACATTAAAGAGTAAAACCTAAGTCATGAATGACTTAGTGAAAATATGAACTTAATGATTTATGACTTATGGTGAAGCAAGACCATTTGTCGTAAAGTGTGGTTAATTCATTATCCATATCTCCATAAGACTTAATGGACTAAGAGTTATTTGATTTCTTGGAAGCCAAGAGAAAGGCTCCATTAAAAAAGTGTAAAGAAATAAATGATTGGATTGTCGATCCAATTTCATAATGTGTTAGGACTTGTAAGCAAGTGCCTTAAAACATCTTTACACAAACTGACAAGTCTGTTTGAGAACTGTGGATTAATGTTAGTCGATGATTTGTACCCGGGAATATCGTTCGTCAGAGATTGACAGCAAGTGGATTCTGGTGGAATCATGAGGTTATCCGATGGATAGACCAATTGGGCGTATTTCGGCAATTTTGCCCAACACATAGTTGATACTATGTTCAGAAAGGCCGTTGTGCCAAGGAAGCTAAGCTTCCCAGTAGTAGAGGTTTCATAAAGAGCCCGTTATTCCACATAGAGTTTAAGATCACATGTGATTATGATAGTACGTACATTATGACTATGATTTGAGCCTTGTGTGCCATGATAGCCACAGATGGTGCCTGAAGGTGGGTGTAGATGAAACCTATACTAACCATTCCTTTCCAAAATATCAAATTAGCTCCGATGCTAGAATCGGATATTCCTTGAGGCTGTAGGAATGGGACTATACAGTTTCAATCAGTTTCTCTCTATTCTTGTCTTTCGATGGACAAACCGAGTCCGGTATGCTTGATAAGCTTACCGTCGAGTCTGGTATATTATATTCTTGAAGTTTTGAGTTGCAGAATTAAAATGGGAGATAAAAAGAATATATGACTGTTGTATTATGTACCTGTGAGTCGTACCACTGCATGTCTGCCTTATGTGTAAGATAAATGGAATCTCACGTCTTTATTTTTATATTGCCTATGTCGGCTGGTGTCTTCTGTATTCCTTTGAGAAGATTCAGACGTCAAGATGTCCCTTGACTGACGCATCATAGGGATTGAGGTTCGAGCATGCGGACGATATGTCAGAGTTTCTAGTGGATATTTCCAAACTGTTGATGGGTTTGTACACCATGTTTTTCCTCTTGGAAGAGGGAAGGGCTTAGTTCAAGAGTTACTTTTGTAGTGACTCTAGTAGTATCTTTTGTGACGACGTCGGTAGTGGACTCAAATAGAGTTTCCACTAGATCTCGTTAGTTTGGTTTGTCCTTCTCACGAGGTATGAGAGAAGATGGTATTTTCTATTGTAGTTTGGCCAGCTGGGTATGTTTGGGAGTTAATGTAACTGTCTATGGAGCTGCGACTCCAAGTATCTTATATTTTAGGAGCTGCATCTCCACATTTTTATGTTGAGTCAGTACATAGTATGATTTCTGTTTATGAGTCGGGTTGGGTATTATGTAAATGATTTTCGAACTCATAACCCTAATTGTAATAATGGAATATTTTATTGTCCATTCAGTTAAAACAAAGTAGTTATATTTATGACTTACGAAAAAGAAAAAAAATTTACCCGATGCTTTTATAGCCAAATTTAATTAACCTACTTTTCGGCCTTAAAATGTCATTTACTTTGTAACACCCGAGAAGGGTGTTACACGACACGACACGGTGGACTATGTAGGAGGTTTAGGGGATGGTGATAATGCTGAGTGATGGCTGAGTTCATGGCAGAAGCAGTGGCAAGCGTCACGACGAGGACCAGGAGCGGCGTCTGGACGACAGAGGGGACATATCAGGCATCTGGACGGCGGACGACGAACTGGAGGCAGATCAGGCGAAGGGAAGGGAATAATGAGGAGGAGGAAAAACATTCAGCATGGAAGGGTTGCACCATATTACTATGAGATCAAAAAAATCTAACTGTTAAAAGTTATGGTCCACCATGAACTACCTATAAAACTGGTTCATGGTAGAACTTGCCACCGAAAAAGGTCATATATAGTGCATATATTGTTTTCTTCTGGTACAATATGATTCAGATTTTAGTTATATTACTTATATTTTTCCAGTTTATTTTTTTATTTTTTTATTTTACAAATTCGAAAGAAACAAAATAAAATTGGAAGAGAACAATTTGGTTACTTCGGATAAGCCTTAAATAAAATAAATAATTTCTATTTTCTTATAAAAATAATAATAGTACAGCCATTTAGAATAGTAACGAGATCTCATTCCATTTTTTGGGCCAACTAAAGTATTGGACTCTATTTTAGATCATTTTTCCACTTTTCGCTCTAAAAAAAACATAAGTTGAAAATCCATTAAAATTAACCAAATAATTTGTAGGAAAAAAATGGATCCCTCTTCCATCACAATCACATCAGATTAGAATTTAATTTTGATACATTGAGCATAAAGTTTTTTTTTTTTTGATGAATAGTATAAATTTTTTTATATGTTAATCAATTACTACAAATTATTTATAACTTTCAATCTAATTATAATAAAAGTTAAACACTTATAATGATGTGACAATTTACGATTGGTAAACGGTGTAAAAAATATTTATTGTGACAACTGACAATGCATATACTAATTAAATCTTATTAGGATTTAACTTTGATATACTTTCAGTATAAATTGTTTTATACTGTCAACCAATCACACACCACCCCATATAAGACTTTTAAGGTAATTACTATTAAAGTCGAACATTTCTAATTATGCTGCAATATGCATTGTAATTAAATCCTTGGGATATAATTTTTTTAAAATTTTTTTGATTTATGTGTTTAAAAAAATTCCACCACATGCATGTGTGTTATCAATTTCTCTTAGAGAAATATTAAATTATCATGATTATAATCGTATTAGAAATTAAAATACTTGTTAAATATAATTAGGCAAATATTAATCAGTGCCTTAAGAACATTGGTTAAGGAATCAAAAATAGAAACCTCTTGTCTTCAACACATTCAAATTTGAAAACTTGCAATTTTAAAAAAACTTTCTATACATGACTAATTGACCTGTGTCCTTAGCAAGACCGATATAATTATATATAGATGTATGAGTACAATTATCTATGATGGCAAAAAGAATTATGTTCATCCATAAAATATCACCCGTTTAATAATAATATAATGTAACAAGAAAATTTTCCAACTGCAAATACTTTAGAAATCTCTCCTACTACCAGTCAACTGAAGTGTAATCTCTACCCAAAAATTATACAAGATAACATATATAAGCAGAAGCAACCGTTTATTATCCCAAAAAAAAAAACATAGAAGCATATCCTTAATTGTACCGCCAAGGCGCCAACCTCATTGAAGGAAGCTCCAAAGTCCTAAAAAACTAGCCCACATTACTTTATATTGTTGATCTATCCTTGGGACTTTTAGCACAAAAAAATGGTTTTATGCGTCGTCCATTTGACATCCTTTTAGTTGAAGCCAATTTACTAATTTGCTATATAAAGAAATAAGAAGCTTTCCATATAGGTATTATCCTATCTTTCTTTGTCAATCATCAGTCATCAGTCATCAATGGCTAAGAAGGGGTGAACAAAAAACCCATTTCGACCCGAACCTGAATAACCCGAAAGAGGAAAATGGGAAACGAGCGGTTTTTTTCCTGATAGGCGGGTCATCGGATTCACATTATGGAGTACATAAGGGTAGCTTCGAGCGGGTTCGGTTTGGGTAAGAAAATTTCGCCCCCACCCGAACCCGACTCAGTAAGTGACATATATAGTATAAAAAAACTTAAACTTTCGATGCACACTCTTTTGTCCTCCCATCCCTTCAATCTTTTTTCCTTAGAAAGATAAAAACAAGCATTAGGAACATAAACTATTCAAGCTATCAACCACTCAAACTTTGAATGCTTTTTCTTTCCTAAAATTTTGAATTTTTTTTTTATCGGAAGATGTAAGACCCTTGAACTCAAGCCGCCACATCTCTCCCTTCCCCCTCCATCGCCATCACAGCGCCGCGGCTCGTCTCTCACCCTCCCTCATCTCGCGTCTCCCTCCCCTCTTCTACGACCATCTTCTCCGAAACAGTATGCTCCGCCCTTGTCCGCCACGGCGGTCGTCGTTATTTCTTGACCCAGATCAGCTCCAGACGTCGTAAATCTCGGATCTGCTGGAAAATGGAGTGCCCTCCGTCGTGATGCCGTTGCTTTCTTCTCCTCCATCTCAAGTCTGTTGTAAGAGCGACGTGATGCGGCTGCTGCATTCCATATTTCTCAAAGTTTCAACCTTTATGTACTAAAATGAATATGTTTCTTCTGTTTTTGTTGAAAGATGAACTTATTTTGGGTTTTTGTTAAAAGTTTGATAATTTTTTGTTGGGTTTGTTCACTTATTTCTGTTATCTTCATCTCCTTTGTTTCTGGTCATTTTATTGGTTTGTTGGATTCAAAACTGTGCGAACCCCCCAATTGACCTACCACCAGCCCAATCCGATGGCACAAACGGGCAGAAATGGGTCAGGTTTTCTCCTTTTAGGTTTGGTTCGGATTGGCCCATTTGGGCCCGAATCCGACCGAACCCGACTGTTGTAAAGCCTTAGGCTAAAGTAGATAATAGATATAGGTGTGTTTGATTTGCTGAAACAAATAAGGATTGGATAGTATAAATATATTTGTCTGGTGTTTGATCAAAAAATGACAACAAGACAACACAAAATAAGAAATAAGGGGATGGACAAATATGTTAGGTTACAAAGCTTCTAAATTTGTGTCAAGCATCTGACTCTTGTGTTTTGATGAATCCAAATATTAAACAAATAATTTTAATTGAACTGTCTGAGTATTGTTAATCCTTTACTTAAGATGTGCAGGATAGAAAATATAAGTACATATCAAATAAAGAATGGAAGAACCAAGTGCAATCTATACGTCTAACACTTAGAATCAAAAAGATGAGTTGAAGCAAAGCATCTATTTAGTTATCAACTAGATGAAGCTCAGTTCAGTTGTCCAATAAAAGATTCAAGCACAAGTTCTACTGAAGATAGTGAAGCAAGTCATTCAATCCGAAGAAAAGTCTTGATGATCATAGTCAAAGTTGAAAGGTGATTGCGTCTATACTTGTAGATTAGACCAATAGTTGAAGAAAAAGCTATATGTCTGATACTACAATGCCTACATAGATTGAAGATCTCCTTGAAGAATGAAGACTGGAATCTACTCTGTCTCGAGTAAACAAAGCTTATACTGAAATTCCTGTCATGTATCATTTGAATGAACAAACAAGACTCTCACATCTTTGCAACAAAGTCTACAAAAGTCAAGAACTATTGGAAGTTTCAACAAGACTGCTTTCAACAAGTTTCAAAGAAGGATTGCAAATCCAAATATGCAATTTCCTAAAAGAAAGATTGAATACAACTCAAGTCAAAATCAAGTTACAGTCTAAACTTAGAATCCTTTCAAAGTGTCGAAAAGCAGATGTCAAGCAAGGCTATTTACTTGAAGCAGAAAGCGTAGAACTATCAGAACTATACAAAAAGGTACAAAAAGTAGAAAGCATAAAGTATATGCTATAGCTCTCTTTCTCGCAATAAGCTAAAAGCACATTTCTCTGAGCCTGTCTCAATGTTGCACAAATGAGGAAAGTTGCACTGCCCAAGCCTAAAAAGCAATTGCACTTAGCTATCTGTCAACAAAGCTCTCCAATGTTCGCAAACATTAAATGCAAGTCAAAACTACTATTTTATATCCATAAGACAAAGAGAATATACCTGATGCCCGAAGAGTGGTTCTCAACGGATCTCTTGAGTCTGTATATAGTTATGTTGGTTTATGATCCGAATGTTGGGATTCGCCGTACTTTGAGGACATCATGTATATATGTTGTGAATATTGTATATACGTGTGGTGCTTTCTGTTTCATCTTGTACATGCTCAATTTGGTTTTTATTTCTTTACAATTTTAATATTATGCTATTTTTGAATGTATAATCGTGCTAACGTTAATAATAATGAATTAAGATGTATTTAATTAGGGTTCTTCTTTAATGGAACATCGGGATTTCTCACTCCCCTCAAGCTTAGAAATTTACATTGTCCCCAATGTAAAAATCTAAAAAAGGAGAAGGTATGGAACCTTTTGTTTTTTTTTTCCTCTCTCAATCAGCTACCAGGATCCACGGCCAGGTTGTGGACCTTGGTGACTTTTCAAAACTGGAAAACATTCTGGCTTCCACTGTGACACCCTTCTACCCCGCATGTTAAAAGCCATTTAAATTAAAAACAATTAAAGGGAAAACATGCAATAATTGAATAAAAGAAACAATTGTCCATGGGTAGAAAAGTCCCACATGAACCATTTACAACGCGGAAATAAAATAAGTTTTTAAACAGTAAAACATAACCAACCAATAAATATAACCCGACCCCGATGTCACATACAGAGCTGGTATAACCGTTCCGGAATAAAATCCACGGAATTACAACTGAACTAACAACTACGATAACATAAACTAGCCCTACAATGAGTGGCGGCTCCTCAGAGTCACTCCTCTCCGGGCTGCTCGTCATCCTCTGCAATGTGCCAATCAGGCCAAACACAAACAACAAACATATATAGGGAGTAAGAATCGTATAAACATATTAGCATGGAGGTAGGCAGTAAAGTAAACAGCAAGCATAGCAGCATCATATCAAACATCACATCATCATTATGCTATGCAATGCAATGCAGTCCTACTCCGCTAAACCATCAATGCATGTGGATCCAACTAAACTCGGGATGAACGACTTCGGAGTTACATATCCACATTGAGAATCTACTCAACGCCGGAGAATCTACTCCTTGGATAGCCAACGCATCAAACCAACGAATGCCTCATCACGGGGGCGCTAGGAGAATCTACTCCAACCGTGGATGGCCGGATCGCCGTACTCTAGGACGATCTCCCCTATGTCGAACATCCCTAAACAACATCTCCGATGCAATGCGTATGCAACACAACAACAACGGCAACACCACCTCCATAACTCCAACGGAATCGACCGAAGGTAACAGCGGAATCAACCGCAACACTTGCCTCGCGGAATCTACCTAAGGACTTAGGCGGAAACAACCGCAATACCTGGGACAAACTCTCGGCCACCAAGGTACACAACAACAACAACAACACCTTAGACCCAAACCGTGGGGTCAAGGCCTCCTTGGCCAAAAAGCACCAAGGCACGACTCATCAGCTTGCGGCACCCAAAAGGGTATCGACTTAACATCTCACCATCTCATCATCTTTAGTTATCTTTAGTAACATTTACCAAGTTGTCTAATCAGTTATCATCATAGGGAAGTGGGGTTTAAAACCCCTTAAGTCCTTTAATCTTGTTCTGTCACAGTGGGTTGAGCACGGTCGTGCTCGTAACCCAGCACGGTCATCCTTAAGCACGTGAAGGGCGTGCTCCCCTGTAAGTGAAGCACGGTCGTGCTTCTTAATGAGCACGGTCTTGCTCAGCAGCACGGTCGTGCTCTTTGTCCTACACAGCCGTGCTGAACAGCGCGGCCATTTACCCTGAATTCAACTGGGAGCACGGTCGTGCTCCCTGATCAGCACGGTCGTGCTCATCGCGCGACAGTGCTGTTCTGGGCAGGAACAGTAACCATGTTTTTCCCAATTTCAAGAACAGAATCCATTAATCATCCTACGTCAGTTATCATACGTTTTAGGCATTAAAACTCATCGTACAAACAGCATCAACTACAATATTAGTATCAACCTAAACATCATATTCATCTCAACAATTAACCAACAACATCATGCTCATGTTCAACAAAAAACCATCATCAACAATATGAAGCATTTAACATACAATCATACAACAGTCAGAACATACATCAAGGACATAGCCACGTCATAAATCAGTATATCACATAATAACGGGGTTATGGGGAACCCCTTACTTTACACTAGCCCTAGACCTATGTAAATACTACCCTTCTCCCCATACCTAGATTGAAGGTAGCTCTCTAAGACTTCCTAACAGCAACCGGTTCCTCTCCTTTAGGCGGCTCACGCACGAACGAGCCTTAAACAAACAGATTAAAACGGTGTTAGTTTCCCAACCAAAAACGAAAGGAAACTAAAGAAAAGGAACGAAACATTACCTATACACGAATTGCAGATGAAACCACATTTCCCTAGCGTCTCCAATACTCAAAACCACACTGAGTATGAAGGAAAAAGGGAAGAAGGGAGGTTGCATCCGTACTAGGGTTTTTAGTAGCAAAGATGAAGTGTACGGTGCAACCCTGAGTCTGTTCAACGTATATAGGCCCGGACTTGAGCAAGGTCGTGCTCATCCTCGAGCACGGCCGTGCTCAACTTAACGTTACAAGACGCGGTCAACACGTTGAGCACGGGCGTGCTCACTGTTGAGCACGGTCGTGCTCAACTTAAAATCAGAGACACGCTTCTGACTTTAAGCATGGGCTTGCTGGCTAATGAGCACGGGCGTGCTCAGGTACCAGAAAGGGACTTTAACCAAAAATCCCACTAAGCCCTTGAACGATAAATCCAACTTAATAAATTCAGCTTAATTAAAATAATTCTGAAAAACAAGGTGTTACAATTCCACCCCCCTTATAAAAATTTCGTCCTCGAAATTTACACGTACCTCAAGGGAAAAGATGCGGGTACGCTTCCATCATCTTGCTCTCCAGCTCCCAGGTAGCACTTTCCTCAGTTGCCCCACTCCAAACCACTTTAACCAAAGGAATTTCCTTGCCTCTTAGCTGCTTCACCCTCCTATCCTCGACTCGAAGAGGTAACACCTCAAACGTCAAGTTCTCTTTCAACTGTATAGCGTCGGGTACTATCACGTGACTAGGGTCATGAATATACTTCCTGAGTTGAGACACATGAAAAACGTTGTGGAGATTTGACAAGAACGGGGGTAAGGCTATCTGGTAGGCGACTTCGCCGACTCTTTTGAGGTTTTGGTAAGGACCAATGAACCTCGGAGTAAGTTTCCTCGCCTTCATCACTCTACCAACCCCAGTCGTCGGGGTAACTCTCAAGAATACATGATCGCCTTCCTGGAATTCGAGCGCCTTCCTCCTTTTATCATGGTAGCTCTTCTGCCTACTCTGTGCAACTCTCATCTTTTCATGAACCAATCTAATCTTTTCTGTTGTTTCCTGGACTATCTCTGGCCCTAGCACCACACTATCACTAGGTTCACTCCAACACAGGGGTGTCCTACATCTCCTCCCATACAGAGCCTCATAAGGCGCCATCCCAATGCTGGAATGGAAACTGTTGTTGTAGGTAAACTCTATTAGGGGCAAAAACTTGTCCCAACTTCCTTACTGTTCTAACACACAAGCTCTCAACAAGTCCTCTAAGGACTGGATGGTCCGCTCAGACTGCCCATCAGTCTCTGGGTGATAAGCTGAACTAAGCCTAAGCTTTGTTCCTAAAGCCTCTTGCAAACTATTCCAAAACCTAGAGGTAAACCTCTGGTCTCTATCTGAAACTATGCTAGAGGGTACACCATGAAGTCTAACTATCTCCTTGATGTACAGCTTTGCCAACTTCTCTAAAGGGTACTCCATGTTCATCGGAATGAAATGGGCAGACTTAGTCAGTCTATCCACCACAACCCAAATCACCTCAAAACCAGCTAGAGTCCTAGGGAGTCCAGACACAAAATCCATGGAGATACTATCCCATTTCCACTCTGGGATACTCAAAGGTTGCAACTTACCAAAAGGCCTCTGATGCTTGATCTTAGCCTTCTGACAAACTAGGCATGCATACACAAACTCAGCTACATCCTTTTTCATCCTAGGCCACCAAAGCATTCTCTTAAGATCTGATACATCTTAGTGGCACCTGGGTGCACACTCAATCCACTCCTATGACCTTCTTCTAAGATCAGCTTCCTAAGCTCAGGAACATTTGGTAAACATACTCTATCCTTAAACCTCAAGATACCATCACTGCCATCCTTAAAACTTAGGTCTCTACCCTGAGCGAGCAACTCTCGCTGGTCTAAGAGATACTTATCTAACTTCTGACCCTCTCTAATCGGATCCATCAGACTGTTGGTAACCTTCAAGGTACCAAGCCTAATACTCTTAGGGGTAAACTCACAAGCTAGACTAAGGTCTCTAAACTCCTCAATCAGATCCATCTCCCTAACCATCAAAGCGGAGACATGCAGGGTTTTCCTACTCAAGGCATCAGCCACCACATTGGCCTTTCCTGGATGATAGGTCAGCTCAAAGTCATAGTCCTTTAAAAATTCCATCCACCTACGCTGCCTCATATTCAACTCTTTTTGATCAAAGAGGTACTTCAAACTCTTATGATCACTAAAGACCTCAAACCTTGCTCCATACAGGTAATGCCTCCAGATTTTCAAGGCAAATACCACAGCTCCTAACTCTAGGTCATGGGTAGGGTAGTTCTTCTCATGGGTTTTCAACTGCCTAGAAGCGTAAGCGACTACCTTACCATTCTGCATCAGCATACCACCTAACCCTTGCTTCGAAGCATCACAGTAAACTACGAAGGGTTCACTAGGATCTGGCAAAACTAACACTGGTGCTGACGTCAACCTATCCTTTAGGGTTTGGAAAATCTCTTCACACTTAGAGTCCCACACAAACAACTGTCCCTTCTTGGTGAGACGGGTTAAGGGTAAAGCTATCTTAGAGAAACCTTCTATAAACCGCCTATAGTACTCGGCTAACCCCAAGAAACTCCTAATCTCGGTCACAGACTTTGGCACTTCCCACTGGAGCACCGTCTCTACCTTAGCTGGGTCCACTGCTATGCCACCCTTAGAGATGACATGTCCTAAGAAGCTCACTTCCTCTAACCAGAACTCACACTTAGACAACTTAGCATACAACTGCTTCTCCTTAAGGGTCTGCAAGACAACCCTCAGGTGTTCCCCATGTTCCTCCTTGTTCTTGGAGTACACTAAGATGTCATCTATGAACACCACCACAAACTTATCCAAGTAAGGGTGAAAGGTCTTGTTCATGTAGTCCATGAAGACCGCAGGAGCATTGGTCACACCAAAGGGCATAACCAAGTACTCGTAGTGACCATATCGCGTCCTAAACGCTGTCTTCGGGATGTCCTCAGACTTAACCCGAATCTGATGGTACCCTGACCTCAAATCTATCTTTGAAAAGACGCAAGCGCCCATCAACTGGTCCATAAGATCATCAATCCTAGGGAGGGGATACCGATTCTTTATGGTCACCTTGTTGAGCTGTCGAAACTCGACACATAACCTCATACTACCATCCTTCTTCTTCACCAACAACACGAGTGCTCCCCACGGAGACACACTCGGCCTAGTGAACTGCTTCTCCATCAGGTCCTCCAATTGTTCCTTCAACTTAGCTAGTTCTAGAGGAGACATTCTATATGGTGCTATGGATATCGGCCCGGTGCCAGGCACTAAATCTATGGTAAACTCAACATCTCTTTCTGGGGGTAAGTTATAAACATCCCCCGGAAACACTTCAGGAAATTCTCGCACAACAGGCAAGCTGGCGACGTCAGGAGGGCTGCTCTCTACATCCAGGGAAGCTAACATCATGTATACTTGGGCCTCGTCTCTCATTGAAGCTCGTACTTGGCTGGCAGAGAGAAGGTCCGGATTCTTAGACTCCTTTGGAGTTCCAAAAATCAAGGCTTTGTCAAAACAGTTCAGAAGGACATGGTTGGAAGATAACCAGTCCATACCCAGAATAATATCCAGGTCTTTCAAAGGTAAGCATACAAGATCGGCAACAAAAGTTTTATCATTTATAACGATATGACAATTCTTGCATGCATAAGAAGTGGAAACAGGTTTATTTGTAGGTGTAGAAACCAACAAATCAAACTCAAGGAAGGTAACAGGCAATTTAAGACTCTTGACCCTATCATACGATATAAACGAGTGAGTAGCACTCGAATCATACAATACAGTCAATTGAGTTCCATCAATTAAACACGTACCTTGGATCAAGTCATCAGACTCGGAGGCTTCGGCTCCACTAAGAGTAAAGACTCTTCCAGTGGTCTTCAGTCTGTTGGCCTAGGACTTCTGATTCTTGCTACCGCTGGGAGGCTCGGCCTTAGCTCCATCACACTCGCGACTGATGTGGCCTGGCTTGCCACACTTAAAGCAGATGACCTGTGTTTCCTTGCACTGTGACGAATAGTGGTCCTGTGCTCCACACTTCCCACACCTCATAGCTCTAGGGGCATCAGAAAACCCACCCCTGAAGCTATTCTGCTGAAACTGGGGCTTCCTGCCACTCTGCTTGAAGTCCTTGCCCGAAGGGGCATACCGTTGCTTGCCCTTATCCCTCTGGTCAATCTTCTTGCCACTCTGATTGTCTGATCCTCTGGAACTGGCAGCTCTGAACTGACTAGCATCCTCGTAAATCCGACACTTGTTGACTAGAATCGGAAAGATTCGGATCTCCTGATAACTGATGGCCTGTTTGATCTCAGGCCGGAGTCCCGCTTCAAACTTCACACACTTGGAGCGATCGTCTGTCTCATGCTGTAAGGAGTGTAGTACCTCGCCAGCTCCTCAAACTTAGCCGCATAGTCACCGACTGACAGCGACCCCTGCCTCAAGGACAAGAACTCCATCTCTTTCTTGGCTCTGATATCCGCTGGAAAATACTTCTCCAGGAACCTCTGCCTGAACATAGCCCAAGTCACCGTTGTGCCCTCTGCCTGCATCCTCTGCCTGCAGTTATCCCACCAGTGCTCCGCCTCTTCAGTCAGCATGAAGGTGGCGAAGATGAGCTTTTGCTGATCATTGCAGTCCATCGCACGGAAGATCTTCTCTGTCTCCCTCAGCCACAACAATGCTCCCTCTGGGCCATACGCTCCCTTGAACGACGGAGGGTTGTTCCTCTAGAACTTATCCAGTCCCTGGAACTCAGCTGGCCCACCGTTGTTAGGGTTGACCTATCCGATAGCATTGGCCAAAAGTGCCAATGCGTCAGCAATCGCCTGATCGTTGCGTCCTCTACCGGCCATTAGTTCCTGTACATGCCCAAAACAGCCTTTAATACAGAAACTTAGCAAGTAAAAGTTACAGGCAACTAACTTAAAACACCATTATCTATAACCAGTATAGACAATTAACACAAGAGTCACACAACAGACTCACAACAGACTCATACCACGTCCGAACAAGGTCGAACTGCTCTGATACCACTAAATGTGACACCCTTCTACCCCGCATGTTAAAAGCCATTTAAATTAAAAACAATTAAAGGGAAAACATGCAATAATTGAATAAAAGAAACAATTGTCCATGGGTAGAAAAGTCCCACATTAACCGTTTACAACGCGGAAATAAAATAAGTTTTTAAACAGTAAAACATAACCAACCAATAAATATAACCCGACCCCGATGTCACATACAGAGCTGGTATAACCGTTCCGGAATAAAATCCACGAAATTACAACTGAACTAACAACTACGATAACATAAACTAGCCCTACAATGAGTGGCGGCTCCTTAGAGTCACTCCTCTCTGGGCTGCTCGTCATCCTCTGCAATATGCCAATCAGGCCAAACACAAACAACAAACATATATAGGGAGTAAGAATCGTATAAACATATTAGCATGGAGGTAGGCAGTAAAGTAAACAGCAAGCATAGCAGCATCATATCAAACATCACATCATCATTATGCTATGCAGTGCAATGCAGTCCTACTCCGCTAAACCATCAATGCATGTGGATCCAACTAAACTCGGGATGAACGACTTCGGAGTTACAAATTCACATTGAGAATCTACTCAATGCCGGAGAATCTACTCCTTGGATAGCCAACGCATCAAACCAACGAATGCCTCATCACGGGGGCGCTAGGAGAATCTACTCCAACCGTGGATGGCCGGATCGCCATACTCTAGGACGATCTCCCCTATGTCGAACATCCCTAAACAACATCTCCGATGCAATGCATATGCAACACAACAACAACGGCAACACCACCTCCATAACTCCAACGGAATCGACCGAAGGTAACAGCGGAATCAACCGCAACACTTGCCTCGCGGAATCTACCTGAGGACTTAGGCGGAAACAACCGCAGTACCTGGGACAAACTCTCGGCCACCAAGGTACACAACAACAACAACAACACCTTAGACCCAAACCGTGGGGTCAAGGCCTCCTTGGCCAAAAAGCACCAAGGCACGACTCATCAGCTTGCGGCACCCAAAAGGGTATCGACTTAACATCTCACCATCTCATCATCTTTAGTTATCTTTAGTAACATTTACCAAGTTGTCTAATCAGTTATCATCATAGGGAAGTGGGGTTTAAAACCCCTTAAGTCCTTTAATCTTGTTCTGTCACAGTGGGTTGAGCACGGTCGTGCTCGTAACCCAGCACGGTCATCCTTAAGCACGTGAAGGGCGTGCTCCCCTGTAAGTGAAGCACGGTCGTGCTTCTTAATGAGCACGGTCTTGCTCAGCAGCACGGTCGTGCTCTTTGTCCTGCACGGCCGTGCCAAACAGCACGGCCATTTACCCAGAATTCAACTGGGAGCACGGTCGTGCTCCCTGATCAGCACGGTCGTGCTCATCACGTGACAGTGCTGTTCTGGGCAGGAACAGTAACCATGTTTTTCCCAATTTCAAGAACAGAATCCATTAATCATCCTACGTCAATTATCATACGTTTTAGGCATTAAAACTCATCGTACAAACAACATCAACTACAATATTAGTATCAACCTAAACATCATATTCATCTCAACAATTAACCAACAACATCATGCTCATGTTCAACACAAAACCATCATCAACAATATGAAGCATTTAACATACAATCATACAACAGTCAAAACATACATCAAGGACATAGCCACGTCATAAATCAGTATATCACATAATAACGGGGTTATGGGGAACCCCTTACTTTACACTAGCCCCAGACCTATGTAAATACTACCCTTCTCCCCATACCTGGATTGAAGGTAGCTCTCTAAGACTTCCTAACAGCAACCGGTTCCTCTCCTTTAGGCGGCTCACGCACGAACGAGCCTTAAACAAACAGATTAAAACGGTGTTAGTTTCCCAACCAAAAACGAAAGGAAACTAAAGAAAAGGAACGAAACATTACCTATACACGAAGTGCAGACGAAACCACGTTTCCCTTGCTTCTCCAATACTCAAAACCACACTGAGTATGAAGGAAAAGGGAAGAAGGGAGGTTGCTGTAATGTTACTCAAGCAAAACAACATTAAAATAAACATAAAAATAAACTTTAGAAAATCAATTACTCTTAATAAAGCTATTAAACATATATGTAAAAACAGGGATGTTACAGTTGCAGCCGTACTAGGGTTTTTAGTATCAAAGATGAAGTGTACGGCATAACCCTGAGTCTGTTCAACGTATATAGGCCCGGACTTGAGCACGGTCGTGCTCATCCTCGAGCACGGTCGTGCTCAACTTAACGTTACAAGACGCGATCAACACGTTGAGCACGGGCGTGCTCACTGTTGAGCACGGTCGTGCTCAACTTAAAATCAGAGACACGCTTCTGACTTTAAGCACGGGCTTGCTGGCTAATGAGCACGGGCGTGCTCAGGTACCAAAAAGGGACTTTAACCAAAAATCCCACTAAGCCCTTGAACGATAAATCCAACTTAATAAATTCAGCTTAATTTAAATAATTCTGAAAAACAGGGTGTTACATCCACGGCCATCGGCCATTCCATGGCTAGGCCGTGGAAGCTTCTGACTTTTTAGGCTCTCTTCTGGCTGTTGTTCCATGGCAATGGAATTTTCTATGCGCTGGGCGTAGAGCTCTTTGACTTCACTCTCCTCCAAAATTGAGCTTCAAAAAAGAGTCAAACCTACACAGGAACATTTGAGACAAAGATCAAACAAACAATCCAACACACGAAAATCAAAAGAAAAGAAGAAAACTAAAAATAGAAAACAAAGAAAGCTTGGGTTGCCTCCCAATAAGCGCTTATTTGAAGTCATTAGCTAGACTCATGCTTCATATCATCCCGGATCATCTGGGCTTGGAAATGAATGAGTCACTCTCTTCTTTAAATTTCCACCAAGGAAACCATGCTCCAAATGTGACCAAGTGCGCTTCCTCTTAGCTCTTTTCAGCTTAAGTTTCATTGCTTTGTTCCTTTCAGGCAGAAGCTTTAAACTCTTTGGCTCATCAACTCCATCCTCATCATCCTCTGAGGAATCATTTGCTAGGCAAAGTTTAGGAGGGGCCTCTGAGCTAAACTCCTATTTCACCACTCGAGGTAGTGACTCAATCCTGCACACATAATTCTCAAAAGAAAGGTGTTTATAAGAGTTAGTCAAATTGAAATCTACTCATTCTTCCCTAACATTCAAAGAGAGCTTCCGATGTTTAACATCTATGATGGCTTGGCTGTGGCCAAGAAAGGCCTTCTAAGAATGATGGCAAATTAAGAATTCTCAGTCATGTCTAAAACCATAAAATCAGCCGAGATGAGAAATTTCCCAACCTTGATGGGGATATTTTCTAGGATGCCTAGAGGTTGTTTGGTGGAACCATATGCAAATTTAATAGAGACCTTAGATTGTCTCAATTCATTTATTCCCAACCTTTCAAAAATAGAAAGTGGCATTAAACTTGCACTGGCCTCCAAGTCACACAAAGCATGATGAATTTCGACATCACCAACTGAGAGAGAATTAGAAACTAACTGGATCTTTTAGTTTAGGAGGCATTTTATTTTCAGTCAAATTATTGCACTCCTCAGTTAAAACCTTAGTTTCTTGCTTTACCCGCTTCTTTTCACTAATCTATGAGGGAAAGGAATCAGGGGTTGGTAAGGTGGTGGAGGGACATACTTGGACTTTTCTTCATATTCCTTGTCCCCATAAATTGCCTTAAGCTCATCATCCCTCAAGAATATAGCATTGCATTTCTCATTGGGATTTACTTCGGGCTGTCTCGGAAACTTACCTTGAGTTCTAGTTGAAGAACTAGCTTCATGAGCAATTTTGGTTTCTAGCATCTTGTTATGTATTTCTAAGTTATCTTCCTTAGATGCTAGTTCCTTAATCATTTCACCCATAGCCCTAACAGGTTACCTAAACTCATCATTTTATTTGGTCTGGGCTTCAACAAAATTCTATAGAAGAGACTCAAGTCTAGATTTTTGTACCTGAGGGACCCCCGAAGAGGGTTGAATGCTACATTGGCTATCTTGGTGGTAGGTGTTTCGATAGGAGAAGTTTGGATGAGACCTCCACCCGGGGTTGTAAGTTGATGCATATGCATCATTGCGCCCCTTGGAGGAATGTAGTTAGGCAACTTCACGTCAGTGTCATAGAAGTTATGACAAGCATCCACTTGCTCCATCGGTGCACCTTGGCATTTTGCACCTTAGTGTCCCTGCTCTCCACAAATCTCACAAAAAAACATTAGTAGCACCTACAACATTAACATTAACCTTTTCAAGCTTATCAAAGCGCTTATTCAAATTTTCAAGTTTAGTCATTACTAAGTCAACACCATCTACCTCATACTTACCTCCCGAGAGTTGTCTCGAGTTGTTACCTCTTTAATTGGCCCTTTGACGGCTACGCTCTCAATGATCTATAAGCTTCTGCTAGCCTTCTGGTCATCAAAGCTCCACTAGCAGCAAATTCAAGATACTCATTCAAAGAATATTCTAGCCCATTATAGAAGGTGGGGACAATCAACCACTTCTCTATCCCATGATGTGGGCAGGCTTCCAGCAAAGCCTTATATCTATCTCAAGGTTTTAACAATGACACTTCATCTTTTTTAATGAAGCTTGTGATTTGGTTCCTAAGATGAGCAGTCTTGGAAGGTGGAAAGAATTTATCCAAGGAATCTTGCTCCAATAGGTCCCAAGTAGTGATTGTTTCAGCGGACACAGACTTCAACCAAGCTCTATAACTCTATCTCTGATGATGGAAATAGGCGGAGACGAATAGCATCAACAGAGGCTCCTTCAATCCTGAGGGTCTCACAGAACGTCAAGAACATATCCATATGTTAATTCGGATCCTCTGACGGCAATTCTCCAAATTGATTCTACCTTATCATAGAGAGTAAAGCAAATGGTATGGTGAATTGTCCTGCTTCAATGGCCAACTGTAACACCCCGTTTTCTCGATTAAGGAATTGGACAAGGATTAAGCGTGTGTGATGGCTTAATCTTATTTGTTAAGTGTTATTGAGTCTGTGTATCAAGTTTGAGGTCAATAGGACTTAAGACGAACTCAGAGTGTATCGAAACGTGCGAAATCGGGTAAATGGCATCAGTGAGAATCCTCAAACGCTGCATGACCAGCACTCAAGCATTCTGGGTGGAGTGACACATGGCAACACATGTCAAAATGGATGACATGTGGCTGAGCAGCATGCAGCGCTCAAGCGTGGCAGAGCCAGCGCTCAAGCACTGGGAGAGGGGTGCTCGAGCACTGATAATCCGCTGGCTTAGCATGTTTTATCTATTGATTTAGAGTGTATTTCATCAATTAAGTTGAGTTGAATGCTTGATTTAATCCAAATTAGACTTTTTTTTCTCTTTTGATTATTTAAAGTCAATATGTGCATTTAATTAATTTTAATTAGATTTTAGTTAATTTCCTCATGTTATTCTTATTTTGATTTTTAGAAAGGTATCAAGAAAGAAGAACAAAGAAGAAGAATGACTGCAATTAAATTCTATTTGAAGAGTAGCTGATGAAAGAAATAGAAAACATCAAGGACCAAGGAGGACTTGTTGGTCAATGTGAAGTGCTGGAATAAAAGCAAGTGAAATTAATGTCCAATTTGAATTACTGAAGCATAAATGTGAATCAAGAATTGGCATTTGAATTGACTAGGTCCCACGTAAAATGCAAGGATAATTTAAATAGTGCAATTGCTGTAGAAATTAGAGAGAAGTTACGTAAAACTATAGCCATATTTATTTGGCAATTGGACATCAATTAGAAAGATGGTTATTTGCAAATATAAGTGGGCCCGTGATCAAATAATAATGTATTGGTTTGCGCAGTCGCAAAACAATAGGGAATGAGATTTTCAGAGGCCCACGTGACAGATTGGAATACTAATTGAATTAGTTAGGATTAAGAGAGAGCGTCACTGATATCTCTAACTATACAATTCAGGATGCCCCATGGTTACTGTAGATCTACAGTAACTGGACACGTGTCGATTTCGGATTGGGTTACGTTATTAAATGTTTTTTCCGTTTTACCCGGTGGTCAACCACACTTTAAATCCCATCATTCCCATTGCAACTGCAAGCTGCATTTAAGAGACACTCTGAACGATGATGGCGATCGTAACATGCATGCTTCTTTTAAAAGGCGTACAGAGTGTCTGATTGGCTAATGTTAATTGTCTTTTATTTTGACCAAAAATACATTCATCTCCCGTACATAGGTGATAGATCAGAGTGTCACACCCTGCAAGCAGCCCTCTTCCCTTTCTTTTTTTCTCTCATGAAAAGCTCTAACATGCTAGGCATCTGAAAAGGAGCCACTACTCCTCTGTCCTCTCTCCCTTTTGGTCGCTGGGTTCGCCGGAAAACTCAAAACACATCCCTTCTTCTCTCTCTCTGAAGTAGCGGAAGAAGAATCACAGAACAAAACAGAACCCACTGAGAAGTAAATCTCACAATCCCTTATTCGTTGGCATTGGTATGCATTGCAAAATCATTCATATTGTATTCTATTCTGATAATAGTTCTCCATTCATAAATATCCCTCCTTTCAACCCATCTATCAAATTATACCCTTTTTTCTTTGGATCCACTTCTCCTAACTCAATTTCACAGCCCCCCATATACCAAGATAACATCTTTCTCTTTTTGCTTTCTCACAAATCCAAAACATAACATCCAACAGGTTTTGGGTTTTTTTTCCTCCGAAAATACTGGATACAAGTGTTGTTACGTTTTCCAATTGTGATACAACTGCAAGCTAAGTGCTTTCTCCTTCCCCTCTCACAAAGCTAAGTGTGGCTTTTATTGATTTATTTATTTTTTTGGTTTAGTCAAGTGATATAATTTGAAAAACGATGATAAAGTCATTTGATTAATTTTCTGCTAAAAAAAATGTGGGAACAAGGTTAGTCACATGTGTTCTTTTCTTTTGTAGGCAAAATTGATGATTTAGAACCACTTTGTCCAAAAGAATTGAATCAACAAAACATAGAGGCTTTGGTTGCTGAAACTAATTTGGTATTTTAATCATTGAGTACTTTAGTCCTTTTGATCTTTCCATGTATGGCTTTTATAGATACTTCCTATTTGAACAATGAACATCACAGATTTATGTGACTCACTGTCTGTTTACTGTAATACTGTGTATTATATATTATTTTCACAATCTAACTTGAATTTTGCTGGGAACATTCAAAGGATAAGATGATCTCCTTCAAGGAAGGATACAATGAAGAAATAAAATATAATTGTTTTTTGGTTTGTCTGAATTCTGACTTATGGCCAATTGGATTTTTTTTGGTTGTTTGAGTATGAGTTGGTTTACCATGTTTCTTATATAGTGAGAAAAGCTTAATTGATGATTTATTGGTAAACATGCAAAAAAGAAAATGAAATAGAGATGATATGTTAAGTATGTTTGTAAATTCAATGACTTTATACTGAACGTGTAGATTTAATATCAGTTGAAAATTTGAAATTGATGAACACCATATTCTTCAAATTATACATAGTTCATATCCAAATGGATAAAGCTTACATACATCTTTTGTTTCATGTCTCAATTATTTTAATTGGATTAGCATTTGAGAACTGGAAATTTGTCTCTGACACACACATACACAATATATTAAATTATCACAGCTTTCATACTAAATTTTACACTTGCTTTTTTTTTTTTGCTGGAGAGGAATATTGAAGCTCACCTATTTTATTGGTTTAATCACATTTTCTTTTCATTATGTGGGTTGAATGTGTAAAGTTGTATTTTTCAATCAACTGCCATATGAGTTCATTCCTTACACACTTGTGCTTTTTAATGTGTATTTGCATTTACTGGATGATTTTGAAGGAACTAATTGTATGATGGGCTAGGTTTGAGTACTTGCTATGGCAAGCAATTTGCTTTCAAGAGAAGACATTCCTATTTATTGGCTATTTAGGGAGTTTTATGTTTGGACTTTGGAGACGTTATGGTTCTCTTCTATTTTCTGTAAACTTTCAATTTAAAATGTGCCAATGGTGTCACATGTATTGATACCAATGAAGGTTTTCAGTCTGCCATTTGGTACACCTTTTGGCAATAGCTTTCTCTTGCAGTTGTGGTGATGATAGTCTGATCCGAAGATGGAGATGAAAGGAACTTACAAGCTGATCTGATGGAGATGAAAGGAACTTACAAGCTCGAAGTATTTTGTTCCTTTGCATGGTAATGTATGTTTCTGGCTATCATTTCTCTCACTCTCTTCTGTCACTAGAGTATTTCTGCAATTTTTATTCAAATGTACTACTTCATTTTGTGTTTTGTCATTTTTCTCTATGAATGTGGGGTTAGCCGGTGGAGGGGATGATTTTCGCATACCATATACATGTATGAATGTCAAGTTAGGCTCTTTTTCTTGACATTAGCACCCGTGCACAATTTTTCCCTATAGATAAGCTCATGAACTATATTTAGTAGAAATCACTTGACATTCATACACTACCTAATTTTCCCTACCTGTGTGAATGTCACTGGCAATAAACATATTTTGTTGATATCTCTATTTTCCATTCTTTATGATGGATCCCTGGAATCAACTGATAATGAGCTTACAGTCTCAGTTTAGTTATCCTATTAATCACCGTTTTAGCCTTTGACTTTCAAAATAAGTTAAAGTTGAAAGCATAACATTGACAAAGAATTGAAGCAGAAAATAAGGTTGAAGAGTCATCCAATTAAAAAATCAGTTTCTATTCATTTTTTATTGAATAGAAAGCATATCATAATTTTATTGATTATTGTCTACTATGTCTAAACGACCTTTTGATGGATAGTTAATCCCCATATTTCTAATTAACAGGACTTTTTCTGGACTTTTTGTGATTGAATATGTTTTCCTCTTATCAGATTGGACAAAGTGTTTTTGGAATCACAAGGATTGGAGGTTCTACTAATGCTTTGGAGCCTGAAGGAATGGTTTCATTCCTAGGTCTTTGTTTTTGGCTTGGTTGATAGTCCTTTGCTATAGCCATCAGATAACATTATTGATTTGACCACTTCAACCCCTGCAAAGCGCAATATGTCTCAATTCTTTGATGGAGAAGAGGTTACTAGGCTTGGCTTTGAGCTGGAAGTCCCACAAATAGGGAAAGAATGAGGGGTGTTAGATGTCATTTTTTGAAGAGTGCCTGTTATATGGAGATGTGGAGTCTTTTGTCTTTTTGTACAACATATACTGTGCATAGTATGTCATCAGGATGATGCTTTGAGTTGAATGTCCTGAAAGTATGAATATTATGATCTGTTGTCTTTTTGTACAAAACATGGTATGCAGATACTCTGGTTGTTTAGGTGTTGGTTTAGTGTCTGTATTTCCTTTTTGGTGGCTTGGGTTCTATATTTGTCCTAGGAAATAGATCCCCACCTGCTGCCTTTTGTAATTATTGTGATGAATGAAATCAGTTTATGTTCTATGTATCATTCACTCTATTTGGTGATATCTTCTCTTGCAGTTTGCCATTCTAGGCATAAAACCAAGTTACATTGCAAAAATAACAAAAATAACACTGACCAGAAAATAACACTGACTAGAAATTAGAAAATCTATCAAATAAGTACTATGCTGATACTAGATATAGTGCATGACACAAAATATATATTTAGGAGCTTTGGTTGAAGAACATCCAAATCTCATTGCTAGCTAGGCGCCTAGCATCATAATGTAAAGATAATTAAATTTTACCTGATGTTTTCTTACTGTATTTTCAACTCAAGTCCATTGGTATCTTACATTTTTCTTTTTCTTTTTTGTAATTTTGGGCTCATTTTTCCATCTCAAAGCATGCATCCAAGCATCTCATTGGCCCTCTCTGCCCATCCAAAATTGTTAAATACTCATGGTAGCAACTCCCTCTCTCCTTCACACCTTATTTTTGTCTCCTCAGACCTGCTGAACATCATGCTCCCAACTGCTGCAAGGCAAAGAACTGCAAAACAGTGACCCTGCAAGACTCTATAGCAGAAACATTCCTGCTCCAAAAAAATTATCATTATATCCGAAGGACCTGAAGAAAGGAAGCAAGTGTTTAACAAAGAACTCAACGCTAGTGCATTCGAGTCATTAATATAGTTAGGATTTTTCTAACATGTGCAACTTTGTACATGTTAAGAAAGCATAAAATAGAAATGTTATATTGGAAATAGTGACTTTTTAATTTTCAAGGAATTGAATACACAACTTTCAATATAATATTTCTATTTTTGGTTTCTTAACATATGCAACTTTGCACAGGTTAGAAAAATCGATATAGTTAATGATTCATTTTTGGCCTTTTCTATTCATTTGTTGTTTCTACTTCTACGCCGGTTAGCTTTCTTCATTTCACTATTGGAGTGCAGTGACTTTTTAAAAATTATATGCTAATTGTATGCTATGCTAATTATTATTACGTAGAAAGATTTCAGGACTTCTCAAATAATTTAGTTGATACATATCGATATTCGTGTTTTCATACTCATTTTGTAGGATTAATTGTTGTATTTATATTTTCTTGAATCAAATACAACCTAATTTATTCCAAAAAAATAATAACAGTATTATAATAAACAACTCAATTGAATATTATAATAATTTGTTGTTGCTTGAAAAATTTATTGTGGCAACTAAAATCTCCTTATATTTGATAAAGTTGCCCGGTTAGAGTCATCTAAGTGGTTTTTTTTAGCACTGAATGAGTTTTTTTTTTTCACATGTAGGCTTCTTCTAAGTTTAACAATATTCACAATCTATGTGCTACCGTATTGTAAAAGAAAGTTTTAAAATTGCAACTATAACCTATTTGTGCTATATGTTGAACCTGCAGCAAGAAGTTGTATAGAGATACCAATCAGGGATGAAAGCACAAATGTCGAAATTGGAACAATATCGGAGAAAAAATTTGTTCCGTCGGGAAATAATATCATAGAAAATATGTGGTGGTATTAGTTCCTAATATAATTATTTTATAAATTGATATTAATTTAATCGAAACATGTACTGATATTCATATTTTTAACTATATTCTAACACATTCTCTTTATATTGAAATAATTTTGAAATATCAAAAAATAAATTTATATGATAAGTCCCCGTGCGTGTCGCACGGGCAACTACACTAGTATATATACAAGGGAAGTAACATGCCGTTCCAAGGAGTCCCAGCACCCCACAACACAGTCCGAGTAGCGCAGCAGATAAAATTTAGGCAAAATTACACTTTTGGTCCCTTAAGTTATTTGTTTTGTTCAAATTGGTCCCTTAAGTTTTTTTGGTGACAAACTAGACCCCTAAGTTAGGTTCAGGTTTCAAATTGGTCCCTTAAGTTTTTTTTTGACAAACTAGACCCTTAAGTTATGTTCGGGTGACAAATTGATCCTTTAATTTGTCAAAGGGACCAATAAATTAGACCCTTAATTTATTATTTTTAATAACTTAAGGGACCAATTTGTCACTCGAACATAACTTAAGGGTCTAGTTTGTTACAAAAAAAACTTAAGGGACCAATTTGAAACCTGAACCTAACTTAAGGGTCTAGTTTGTCAAAAAAAAACTTAAGGGACCAATTTGAACAAAACAAATAACTTAAGGGACCAAAAGTGTAATTTTGCCTAAAATTTAAATGGAGTTTCTTTGTTTCATCCTTGTTCTTTCTTTTCTTATGAACTAAATCCCTTTCTCTAGAGTGACGATGTAACCGAGTCATGATGGTTTGATTATTTTATTTCAGTTTTTCTTGATTTATTTTTCTCTTCAACTTGTGTCTTTCTCTGTTCTTAATACTTCTAATTGCTTGATCACCAATTAGATGATAGGCTAGTCATAATCAGACCGATAGGAGATTGTGACAAAGGTATTGAGATAAAACCATAGGGTGAATACATAAAGATATCGTAGGAACTCTATGCAACCTTCATATAGAATCATGAACTTAATGAATTCTTTGATAACTAATCATCGTATAGACATATAGTTGATTAGGGATCAAGGGGTGTGTTCTAGCGTGCTCGACAGAGATATTAGAATAAATTAGGATTCTTGGTTGATATTAGAAGTTGATTAGAGATTAGGAAGAATTGACATAATTGAACTAAACTAACTAGGGTTAAGATTCCTTGTCTATGATGAATTTGAACCTGTAGTCATAGTGTTGGTGAAATTGGACCCTAGAGTTTTCCTTAATTAATTGTTTCTCATTTATTTTTGCTTTTTAGTTAATTAATTCAAAAGCCCAAAAATATATATTTTAGTTTCTTTTCATAATTTTATCATAAACAAAATCCTCAATTTCTCTTTGTCTAAATAGTTGTTAACTTTGTGAATTGATTATTGGTCACCCAATCCCTCTGTTCGACTTTTGTATACTTACCATGTTTTTATTACTTTCTTCGATCCGGTACACTTGTCGGAGCCCATCAAGCGCCCAGCGCTGCCACCTACCCCCACTATCTTTTCTTTTTCCTTTGGATGGCACTCTTCCTCATTTTGAACCAAGACCAGAATTCACCTAGAGAGAGGGCAGAGCTCTTTTAGTGAGAGAAACTTGTGTTTAATTCCTGGAGAATCGCTCGTCCGTTTTCGATTCCGACTTTGCATACCCGTTCAAGGCAATGCGCACGTCGTATACATACCTTCGATTCTTCAAACAGTGGAGGTAATGCTCGAATCCCTAACTCGTCGACACGTCGACATTGTCATTTACCTTGTTTTGTGAATCTTGCTTCGATTCTGGCTTTGTTTGTGAAACTATTACAAGATTAGGGTTTATGGCATTATCAGGACTCTATCCATGTGTTCAGAGAAAATTTTGGAGCACCAGGGACCTTCATGGTGATCGAGGCAGAAGCTACATTTGTGAGGGGGCAGGGATTCCAAGGCATTGACATTACGTTATGACTGTCTAAGGTGGGGAGAAAGTATCTGACACGCCGGGGAGGCAAGCATAGTATAGTGTATTATGCTGTATGCGTAGGGTGCTCCAAACCCTGCTAGTTGTCGAATAGCTTGCGATAATTAAATCCCTAATGAAAATGCTTTTAGAAACTGTACACGGGATTTAGTTACGGCACACTTATCGAAGTTAGGTTTACTTTATCATTTTACGTGCATATGATGAGGTTGTCTGTTTTACTGTTTTATGCTGTTTATGGTTATGATCACTACTGGAAAATATGTAATAAATGAGCAGATATAATGTCTATTAAACTAAAGGTAGACGTTAAAAAGGAGGCGGTGGCAGAACCATAAATATTAGGTTCATTTAAATCATCTTTTACGCCTGTTGTTTAAACAACAGACGTTAAAGTAGACGTTAAATGTGATTTTAATTTTTTTTTAGTAAGTATACGTTATACCCGCGCTCATTGCCTTCTTCATCACTTTCACTCTGCCTCTGTTCTCACCACCTCTTCTGCCCTAACCCTTTCTCTCTTAGTGATCACCATCGTGAGCTCTTCTCCACTGCCACCATCGCAAGCTCCTCTCCACCACCACTGCGAGGTACTTACTCTTTCTCTCTCTCTCTCTCTGAACTGTACACTTTCTTTCCCATATTTAAACATTGTGCGTGTGCCCTAACTCTCTCTGTCCCTCTCACTCTCAGCCACCACATCGAACAACGAGACAGAGACGTCGCACCACCACCCCGGTAGCACCACCACTGAGCCACTCTCCTTCTCCCCTCTGTGAATGCAGGTAACGCCCTAAACCCTCAAAGTTTCAGTTTTGCTTTCTGCCATTTTGGTTAGTGTTTTCAAATCTTATGTATTGCATTGGTTGTATACGTATGAATGATTCAGTTGGTAGTGATGGATTCGAGTTCTAGGCAGTAGGGATTTCATTATTTGTTCAAGCTGTTGATGATTTTAAAATGTTGATTTTAAGGTCAAATTTATGAAGGTGGTGAGGGATGGGTTAGGGGTGGCTGTGGGGGGTGAGGGGGTGAGAATGGGGATGGAGGTGGTGGGGAAGAATGAGGTAAAATGGGATTTTCCAAATAAAAGAAATTAAAAAATAAAAATAAAAAACCTGAAAAACCTATTATTGTGGTTTAGATTGATGCCTCATGAATGAGTCACTTGTTGGACAACCTCATGCTAGCCATCACCAAACATTATAATAAATTTTTTTTTTTTTACTTAATAGTGAAGTAAACCTGTTCATCTAAGAACAACAAGTTAAAAACTTAATAGTGAAATATACATATTCAACTAAGAAAAACCTCAATTATTATTTTCTCTCATCGTGGACTTGTTGTCATTTTAGTTGTCTCGTAAATTCTTTATGCTGCGGATAATTTAGTCCTTTTGTAAAAATATCTACCACTTGATTATAATATTCACAAACTCCATTCTTCTATCTCTCGGTAATACTTTTTCTCGAACAAAGTGATATAGAATTTTCACATGTGCAAGCATAAAATGTCTGGTATAAGCAAACCAATCTCAACTTGCATTAACTCATTAAGCATGTTGGAGACAATTAGTTGTTTCAATGAATAAAACCAAAACAAGTGTATAATAATCAAGGAGTTTATTGTTGAACTTTATTTGATGAACATTTATGACACTACTTGCGTATGAAAAAAATCCTTGATAAATGTTGAATATTGTCACTGGTTTCTTAGAAATTAGGCAAGTTATGTCTTGTTGAAAGGTAATGGAATGTTGAATATTGTCTCTGGTTTCTTAGAAAGTAGGCAAGACATTGGAAACACTTGCTGTAAGGATATATCATGTCCATTGGAGGTCCACATGGGTATAGTTTTTTGTTGGGGTTAAATTTCTAGTTTACTCGGTAATGTATACTAATGCGCTTTTCCAATCTCCCCTATTGTGCTTTTATTGGATATATGTGTGTATATCTATAGAACCTATCTTGCTATGGATCGTAGTTGGATGGTTTGTAAAAGCACAAGTGATGAGTATCTGAAGGGAGTGGAAGAGTTTATAGAATTTGCTCAAAGAAATGTTCCTAATAGTAAAGGAATGTTCTGTTGTCCATGTGTCAAATGTTTGAATATAAGGAAATGTGCGGTCAAGGATATACGTACTCATCTTATTTGTTTTGGGATTTGCTTGAATTATACAAGATGGATATGGCATGGTGATGTGTTGTTAAATAATAAGCCAAGTGTCTCCCAAAGTGAGGACGGTGACGTAGATATGGAGGATGATCGAGTAGAGGACATGATCCGTGATATTGGACGAGAATCTTTTCAGTGAGCACATGTGTATGAAAGATTGTGCAGTGATGCGGATAAGCCTTTGTATCCGGGGTGTACTACTCATACACGGTTGTCGGTGGTGTTAAAATTGGTTTGTGTGAAGGCGAGAAATGGTTGGAGCGATAAAAGTTTCACCGAATTACTTGAATTGTTGAAAGACTTGCTTCCAGAGGGCAACACATTGCCTGACCGTAACTATGAGGTGAAGAAGGTATTGTGTCTGATGGGTATGGAGTATAAGAAGATACACGCATGCCCCAATTATTTATCCATGTTTATTTAGATTTATTTTTATTTATCGATGTTAAACTAACCTAATTTTTTTTTTTTTATCTAAACAGGTATACACATGGCTAATTCAGCAGACATCCCTCATGCACAGGAGGGGTCGATGGCGGCTACGCCAGCTGATAGTGTAATTTTTATTTATACATATAATGTTAATTAATTAGGCTTATATTTTTTATTTATCCATGTTATACCTAACCTAATTTATTATTATTTTGTCCAAACAGGCATCACAAAGGGCTGATTCAGCAGGGTCGGCTAGCATTTCATCCAAAAATGGGGTGGAGCAACCACTAGTTTGAAAATTTTAGACAAGTCTAGGCTCAGCTGTCAGAAGCTCGAGGTCTGGTTTAATGATGAACTGACTCCCCAAGGACCCCTTGCTAAGAAATTTACCAGTTGGGTGGCTAAGGAAGCTAAAGAGCATATTAGCATTCTATATGATGAATAGGAAGACATATCGCAGAATGCGGTGGATCAGATTTGGGAGTGAATCATGGTATTTTACTTTTACACTCTTTTGATGTATATTATTAAAGAAAATTGTGACTGAGTTCTAATTCCTCCTTTTTGTTATGTAATTAATGTAGATCACGTGGACCATGCCGAATACTGATGAGCATTGGCAGAAATGGCTCTCACTAGCGGCTACTCGTTGGAAGGGGCTTAAGCACGATCTGACTAGGCATTACATATTTGGAGCGAAGAGCTCCGAATCTCCTCTTGCTTGTTACCCATACCTTGATAAGGATACGTGGGATTATCCATCTTTTGTTGTTTTAAACCTATGGTTTGTACTTTATTTTCGATATCAAATGTTAATTTTAAATATTGCTATATAGTTAATTTTAGCCTAAGTATGCTTAAATTAATTTTAAGTATTCAAATGAACTTGTCTTTGAAAAGAATGTTTTAGTTAAAAGTCTATTCGAGCCCAATTCTTAACAATAACTCTTTTTAAATTGATATCGGCACTTTGGAACTTTTAGTTCCTGCTTTGTTTATTTTCGGACATTCCAACTTAATCATAGTTGTTATCGTTCCGAAAGTATAGACACCTATTTATAGGCAATTAGGGGATAGTGTGGGGGCCATGGAGACCTTGTGGATCGTCAGGCGTGAATCGTGCCAATGGTTCAGTGTACAGCTGCACTGCACCGGTGGAGACCTGGACAGCAGGACTATCTTGACACTCCACTAAACTAACTATTATTCTGATGTTAAGTACTCCTGTGTGAAAGTACCAAGGAGATGGCTGCTAGCGTACTCCGATTGTGGACTTGTTCACCGAGCTGTTTACGCATATTACCTGAATGCTAAGCAAAGTTAGGTATAGTTCTAGGCATGCATTCGAGTCTCGACCTTTTTCTTAAAACTATATATGTATTTTATAAATATATCCCTTGATATATGTATATCCACTTGAATGGTTGTTTGTTTACCTGCATGCCCATATCTACATTACTAGCCTATTGTAGAATCTTACCTCCTCTGTTTGTTTTTCTTTTCTTCTTTGTTCCTTGTTGGCAAAGATTAGTTTCAAATGAGGAGCAATAAAGAGACGAGGAAGAGTCAAAAAATGCTCAGAAGGAGACAGAAGAGAATTATAAAGATGTCAAAACATCAATGTCATGTGTTATTTGTTGATATATATATGTTTGGAGCTTTTAAATTGTTTAAAATACTATTAAAATGTTATTTTGCGTTTTGGTAGATATGAGAAAAATTATAAGCTTTCTTAGTTTTTGAAAACTCAAGGAATGTAATTATTTCGCATATTTATGAAAATTTTATTTGGGACTATTATACTTAACTATTTTAAGTTTTTTATATATTAATGGAATTTTTTTTATTTTTGTTTCCTCTCCTGGCAGTTGGCGTAAGACCAGTGAGCAAGTTTTTATTTAAGGAAGTTTCAAATTTATCAACCGCTTATCAGGTTTTTTTTTGACGTCATCCAAAAGTCCATTTTTTTTTTAAAGAGATCATTTTGAAAACAATTTTGAAAATTCCTATTTTATTAATTTAATTAGCCTTATTTAAAGTATGGTGTTACACTCTTTGCTATATATGCATGATGATACTTGATGCCATGTTGTTATTTAATGATGTTAAGTTATTATTGATGTTGAGGATGATGATATTATGATGTTAGCGTTGATGCCGACAATGTTGTCTGATTGTCTGTTGTGCTGTTGGAACCCCTAGTTGACACCCTGAGGGTACTACGGTTATGAATGGGATATGAGAACAATATATGGGTACCGAGTTGAAGCTACAGATGCTGAGTGTATCGTAATGCGTGTAAGTGAGTAATGGTACCGGTGTCAACTTAGGTTTGTGTTGCATTGCATATTTGTCAAAGTGGCGAGCCATGCGATTGGGAGTCATGCTGTAACACCCGATTTTCAATGATTTCCAATATCTGTAAAGATATTTATATGTTTATATTTTTATCCGAAAGCTAGAAAATGATTTTGACTAAAACAAAATCATATCTAGATCATAGTAGATAGTAAAAAGTTCCACTAAAATTTTGGGTTGAAAATTCAGACGAAAACCGATCTGCGTTTTCACTAACAGTATAAATTTACTAATCAGAAAACTTTATTCTGATACGTGAACAAAACATCCGTGATTCTTATCCATTTTTAAGAGATATGAGTCATTTCCAAATTTTCGCTCTAAAATAAATATTATATTTTATTCTGGCGAAATAATCAAATGAAACGAGCGTAAGAACCTTAAGACTGGTAAACGATAGAACTGGATGTGATGCAGAGATAATATGGAGCAGAGATGATAGAAGTGATGGGGGGAATTGTGAAAATTGTCACATCATGACTTATCAAAGTTATGATGACAACTTTAAGGATATAGTTTTTTATCAAACTAAAAACCTATTAAGCTCTTTCTTCAAGATCCAAACATGGCCCTTGCAAAAAAAAAATTCCCTAAACTACCCCAACCCCTCACGCCACCCCCCCCCCCCCCCCCCCCCAATCCTAGTATGTGTATTTTAGAGTGGGAATAAAAATGAAAACCGTAACCCCATGAAACCCCTCTTGGCCGAAAATTTCAAGAAGAAAAAAGGTTGATGTTTTTGTTTCATTTTTCAAAATCTAATGCTTATTTTAGACTCTCTAGTACCTAAATGATCCAAGTCCAAGAGCTTAGAATCAACCAAAATACCTAACTTATTTTTCCCTATGAAGGCCCAATTTTACACTGGGTGAGCTAGTAGGATTTTTTCAAAAATTGACTTGTTCTATGTTATTTTGTGAAGGAATCTTTGATAAATTTGTTGTTTGAGATTGTGTGGTGGAAACTGAACACTAGACGATCGCTTTCAAAACGAGAATTCACACTTGAGGTTAAAGGAGTTTGCCTGAAGAGCTTATACTAGTCATATACCTTGTTGTATGTTGATTTATAATGTGTTGTGATGATTATTGGAAATTATATATGTTGATATTGCATGATGTGAATAGTCTATATATATATATATATATATATATATATATATATATATATATATATATATATATATATATATATATATATATATATTGGATGATATTACTATATTGTTTGATTGTGATTGGCTGATGGCATGACACTAGTCATTACTTGTTAATAAAGATTAAGACATTAAAATACCTTAACTTAGAAAGATTTAAAAGTGTTGTTTTGTTTTCTTTGGAAAGTGAGAAGAAAATTTTAATGATGGAAGTGTGAAGATAGAACAAAGTTTAGGAAAAGAAATGAAAATGGAAAACATCAAAAGTTATGAAAATGTTCAAAAGGATTTTGAAAGGAAAAGTCTCTTGAAAATAAAGATTCTCTTTTAAGTTTTACAAAAGTATTGGTTCAAAATGGAAAGACTTGGATCAAATGTTTTCTTTGATCCACTTGATTCTATAAGAATTTTGTATTTAGTTCAAAGTTGAAAAAAAAAAAAAAAGGGATTTTAGTGATTTTCTAAGTTTTCAGAAAATGGATTTCTAAAAGAAAAGGTTGTGGTGAAAGTGTATTCCTAAGAAACGACAAAGTATTTATGGAACAAAGTGAGAAACTCTTTTATTTTTGTTTTGATTTAGTTTTCATTGAACAAAAAACCCTTGGAAGAAAATGAGAGTGGAAAGGACTTAGATTACCGAAATGACGGGCTAAAGTTCCTGTTTGAGTTTCGAGGAAAGGATAGGACCTAGATTACCGATGCTGAGATTCGGGCTAGATCTGGATTGTCGAGAGATCGGGCTGGATTCAGATTTCCGAGAAGCCGGGCTAGTGTTTTGATTTAGTAGAACCTAGATTTCCGAGACGTCGGGCTAGTGTTCTATTGTGGAGGAGATTTTGAACCATGGATTTTGTTAAAAATCCTAAGTTGGTATTAAAAGTTTATTTAATACCTAAACAAAGTAGTCGGGAGCTTTAACCCTCGACGGGAAAGAAAGAAGCGAAAAAGAAAAACAAAACGAAGAAATATTGTTTTACATGCATAGTCAGGCAGACGTGCTGTTGTGTATCGAGCCACAGTTTCACACAGGGTGAACTGACAACTGAATAGTTACGGACCAAAGACAACTCGTTTAGTTTTTGGGGCTTTAGGGACATTTCGAGCTCGAACTCCACGGGATACTTGGGACCTTGTAATCTCTGGTGGTGGAAATCGGTTACCCCGCACGAAATGAACTCAATCAGGAACTATTATGTATTATTTAGGTGAGATACGATACCCTAGAACAATTGGGGATCGGAACCATGAGAGGCCGACCCAACGCGAAACAATTGTGTTATAGGCATTATCACGATCCTATCATGCTCGACGAAGGGAAGTTAGGATCTTCGGAGAATTCGGAAGTAGATAGTGAATGTTGAAGTGACATAAAAAGTTTTACAAAATGCATTTGATTGTCGGGAATGAATCCCTGTGATATAATTATAATATTATATTATGTATTGTTGTCGTATGTTTTTGTCTTGTGAGTCGTGTATGTAGCTACTATGATAACTCATATATTGGTATCTCACATTTGCATTGTTTTTTTTTCTGTTTGGTGCTATACTTTTGTGGTATATTTGTATGGGTATATAGATGGACCCGATGCATCATCTGACCTACTCGGGGTTCTTGGGCCTCGCATTTGAGAAGAGAGAGGAAGAGGGCGCTTGGGTGATACACCCGGTAGCCCGGAGCGCCAGGTATACCGAGCCTATACTTACTACGAAGGGAAGTGAAGCAGGAGCGACGTCATATTCTCACAGCATTAAGATAGTGGAAGTGCCATTAACCCCTATTTGGCTGCTTTTAAGGACTTTGATAGAGATAGGGAATACTCACCATCAGCCTCCGCCCCTACAGGTGGTACCTGGATCTGGACCTGTATCTCCAGTACCTGAGTTGCTTGCTCTTATAGTCGTTGTGGGAGGAGACGACGACGATGATATGATGGTTGAAGAGGATCCGGTGGAGGATGTTGAGGAGGGGGTAGAGTACCACCCCCTGGATGATGATGTTGATGACCCCATCGCTGTTGTGGATGTTGTGACACCCTCCACCCCGCATGCATTCAAAAATGATAACACATATATAAAAGAGAGAGAATGCATACGCATGCAAATATATATAATATAAAAAAAGGGCAGAGACTGCCGCATTGTAACATAACGCGGGAATAACTAAAACATGTTTATAAAGAAAACATAACATAACTGAAATATAAACGAACCTAACCCCGATGTCACACTACAAAACTGGTATAACCAATCCGATAAAACAACTTGGATACAACTGAAAACAAACTAAACAACTACTGAAACGGAAATCCTATCTACGAGTCGCGGCTCCTCTGAGTCACTCCTCAACTGGCTGCATATTGAACTCTGCATAAACGATACATGCCACAAAACAAGAAACATAGAGATAGGGAGTAAGAAACATGTATATGAATATAACGGCAAGGAAGCAGTTAGCAAGACGAGCATACATCAAACAAGCATGTTATATCAAACAGCAATGTCATAATAATCATCATCATATACGTGTATGCTATGCAATGCAGCTCTGCTCCACTCCTCTACTATGCACTTGGATCCAACTAACTCAGGATGCCAACTTCGGGGTTACATTTCCACATTGGCCAAAAAGCACCAATGCCGGGCCAGACCACCAAACCACCGGTGGACCCCTTGGATAGCCGACACATCTTATTCACGGATGTGCCACCACGGTGTATACTTGATTCCCTTTTGGACGAATCCCGCGGACGGCCAGATCGTCTTACTCTCGGACAACCTCCCTTATGTTGCACAACCTCCCATCAATATCTCCGATGTGTGAATGCATGGCAAACAACACACAACCTCAACCACCACCTCCGCTTGGACCCATAGGCTACCCAAGTTTTATCACCATCAACACTTCGACCACTAGGCTATCGAGGATTATCGTTTAATGTTCAACGTTAAGTCTTTTAAGCATTAACAACACTCTGGCCATTAAGCATCAGAGCTCAACACCTTGACCATCAAGCATTAAGGGCCCCTTGGAGCGAACACTAGGCTACCAAGGTACAACATCTTATCACTTGGAGCGAACACTAGGCTACCAAGGTTCAACATCAACAATGTTATCTTCTCACTTTAGCTATTAACACCATGGTTCCCGAGCACTAGAGCTAAACACCTCGACCATTAAGCATCAAGGCCCCCTAGGCCACTCGGTTACCAAGGTACAACATCACCTTTTCACTTGTCTTTGGGTCTTCATGTTCTGTTGGTATCTTATTAAGTCTTTTAAGCATTTGGGATGAAAACCCTTTTTCAAACATTCTGGTTCTGTTCTGGTCAGGTAAGCACAGGCATGCTCACCCTCAGCATGGGCGTGCTGGACTAGTAGGCAAGCATGGTCATGCTGCCTGTTAAGCACGGGCGTGCTCCTGCCTGTTAAGCACGGGCGTGCTCAAGAGCACGCCCTGTTCTAGATTTCAAACTAGAGCACGGGCGTGCTCCTTATCAAGTACGTTCGTGCTCAATGGAGCGTGGCCGTACTGATCTGGGCCGAAAGGGTCAGGAACCCTTTCCCAAATCCTTGGGACAACTCACAGATTCAACCAATTGGCTTTTACTAATCCATTGATCATCAACTTCATTAACCTTAATTGTTCTTCATTAATATTCATGTCTTATCATCATGGGGAATTAGTCCTTTAATCTCAGCTTCATTATTAAAGTTCCTAGAACACTCACTAATCAATCCTAGGGTCTTTAACTAAGCCCTATGAACATAACCTTACCTCTCACACTATATTCATGTATTATGACAATTGGGAAAAACATCCCTTAATTCTCATTATCGTCATTAACGTATTTTAACGTCTTAACATCGTTGTTGGCATTAACATCTTCAACAATCAACACTCATAAAGAGCACAACACAACAACAACCAATAACATCATACTCATCATAATCATGGCATCACAACATTAACATATTCATAACAAACAACATCATCAATAATAACAGTCATGCCATTCATTAACATCATAACAGTTATGCATCGTATAACAAATAGGCATAAGCATATTGACATGTTATCAAAGGAAAGGGTCATGGGTAACCCTTCGTCTTACACTACCCTCAAGCCTACATACTCATACTATTCCTTCTCCCCATACTTGGTATGAAGATTCCCAAAACGATAACATTGGCAAACTAGACACGTTCCCTCGACTGGCTCGACGAGTTCCCCAAGCCTTGGCCAAGCAAGTAGAGGATAACCAATTAGTCTCTAGATCTAATAATAGAAAAGAGACTAAGAGAGAGGGAAGACAGTGTTACCTCAAACTTTACTAGCGTGCTACTCCTCTCCCAAAACTAGGGCAAGAACACCAATAATTTCAAGGGGTTCAAGGGAATAAAGAGGGAAGAGTTTTCTGCCACACTAGGACTGCCCAATGTGCCAAAATAGGGTTTCACACGAAAACCCTCGTGCTACTGCCTCCTATTTAAAGACCCTGACCTGTGCAAGGTCGTGCTCCTTGCTTAGCACGGGCGTGCTTACTTAGCGTCAGTGAGACGCGATTCCGCGCTGAGCACGGCCGTGCTTGTGACTCAGACAGTCACAAGACGGCCTAACAAGCACGGGCGTGTTGACTCATGAGCACGGTCGTGCTCATGCATCAGGAAGGGATTTGAAGCCTAAAATCCCACTTAGCCCACTCTAAACCTTCTTAAGCAAACAAGGCATACACAACAAGCGCTTATAAGAAAAACGGGGTGTTACAGATGTTGGAGGAGGTTCACCCGATCCTTCTCCAGATAGGGATAATCACAGAGGTCTCCCTAACGAATTCCACTAGATTTGACCAGCATAGGTCTTGTCTATTGGGGTAGTGCTAACTTCTTTTATGATGTGTATCAGGCTGATGAAAGCCATGTCTTTTTTGTAATCCTGGTTCTCCACTTAACCCTCTGATTTTTGGTATTGTATGTATTCTGTATGTATTTTTCCTTACCACTATTAGAAGAACTCTGACTAATGATCCGTAACTTTAAGGATCCTAATCTGTATTATGAAGAATAGTGATGTAAGGTATTATAGTTATGCATATATATATATATATATATATATATACTATGCAGGTGATATGTTTAAGTAGAAGTCTAAAGTAAATATTAGTTTTTACCCCAAATTTTAAGACATGAACAGGTTACAAATTATTTTTCGAAAGTAACCAGCAAATAGTTTTCTGTTTTTATTTTCCCGCAAATTTTGGGTAAGAACATGTAGCACTGTAGGAGGCGTTACACATACGAGGTTGGTGTACCCAGGTGAGGGTACGGAATGTAAGCGGGACGGTTCAGGGAACCTTGGGGATGTAGCCAGGTTTGAATTGATCGACGGTGGCCAATGGTTTGTACCCATTGTGTCGTGGTCTCCGCTGGTACTCGACTATCTCGACTCTGGACCTGGAGTATTCCAGTCTATGATGGACCTTCCGAGGAGACCAAGATACCCCTAATGGAGTTTGAGCTCATAGGGGGAAGCACCCTTATTGGCCACGGCGAGCGGAACTGTTACCAGGTGTTGATGTGGAAATTTGCTTTCTCTGTGTTTCGACAAGACACACAACAAATATATTTTAATTAGGTGGTTGTAAGACTATCTCCTTTCTGATGGTAATCCACTATAGGGCTTTCGTCGAAACCTGCCTTAAATTCGATGAGAGAGTAAACTAAAGGCATATTGTTAATTCCGACAGAAACACAATTAAGAAAGAAAAACTACAGAAAAGTGAATCAAACACTACTTAAGCTTTGCAAAATTAAAAGGGAAAAACAGTAAAAAGTGAAGAAAATATAAAAGGTGCAGGAAACTTAAATGTGCAAGTAAATAAAAAGAGTTCGTAAGCCGCAAACATGTTCCAAGTGACCAAAGTTTACCAAATCACGAATGATTTCAAGTTTCGAAGTAAAGAGAGAGAGGAGTTTAGTGAAGAATAGGGATGAAGAAGAAAGAACTTGCATTAAAAGTAAAGTTGCATGAAAATTAAATGTGGGAAGGCATACTTGATGTAACTCCGTTGTAATCCATTATGAGTGTGAGGATGTTGTGGGAGTGTTATCAAAGTATCCGATCATTTGTACATCCGAATAAGCACTATTTATAGAAAAAGAAAAAACTACCTAGATTCTATTCTACGGTCATCTGTCCTATTGACAAACGTGTTTATTGATCCTACGTCTAAGATCTAATGTCCATTACTCCACTAGTTGGATCATGGTCTTTGAGCTGCTTCAGAGTGTAACTCCCCACACCTCCATATTCCCACGTTTTTTGCATGGGTTGGCCCACTTTGACGTTAGTGGCCGGAGTGGAAAATCTCCTTGATGCGTCGTGCATCCGATCTTCACGGCTTCGTGTCAAATTGGTATTCTATTTCGACGACATTTTCCTTTGCTAATTTGACGTCCTTTCTTTCGAATACATGGCTGTGGAAAAAAAGGTACTTTGTTTCATTGCAATGTTCCCATGAAAACCTTGTAGCTTTCACTTGCTTGTACCCTGACATCCTTGTTTTCGACATTTTGTCACCTTCTTTTGACAAGTAGTAATAGGACTAGTGTCGACTTTCTTGAGCCGACAACTTTTTGTATACCCTTCCGACGTCGGTTTTATCCGATGATTTGTATTGACGCCGGAAATAGCATTGGCATTACCCAAATAGACTTAAGTAATCTTGAATGGTCCTTCCCATTTCGGCGACCACTTGCCGAATCTTGGGTCTCGTTTGTCCATAGGCAAAATGACTTTCCACACCCAATCATCAATTTTAAAAGCTTTGTACTTAACTCGGGTGTCATAATACTTAGCTATTATTTCCTTCTGCCGAACTATATTCTCCAAAGCTAACACCCGTTCATCACTTAGTTCATTTAACTCATCGAACATGGCTTCGTGGTAGTCTTCGATTAGGAGGTCATTCTGTCTTTGAATTATCATGGGCTGTAGGTCAATTTCGATTGGTAACACCGCATCGTGTCCATACACTAACCTGTATGGTGTCGTTCCAGTCGAATCCTGCGGTGAATTCCGATATGCCCAAAGAACTTGTTGAAGTTTGTTATGCCAATTCCTTGGCTGTTGGCCTATATGCTTCTTGATAGGATTAATAATAATCTTATTCACGGCCTCAACCTGCCCATTGGCTTGCGCATAGTAAGGGGTTGAGGCAACCATTTTAATGCCTCTCTCTTCAGCATATTCCAACATCCTTCGACTGATAAATACCTTCCCTTGGTCAGTCGTTAGGGTTTGTGGAATGTTGAATCTACTTACTATGTGATTTTTGGCAAACTCCATAACATCATATTGAGTTACATCCTTCATAGCAATGGCCTCAACCCACTAAGTGAAGTAGTCGACGGCCACTAGTATGTACTTGTGCCCTTTTGACGATGATGGATGTATCTGTCCAATGATATCTAAGGTCCAACCTCGAAAAGGCCAAGGCTTGATTATGGAATGGAGCTAACTAGCCGGAACGATTTGTATGTTTCCATGTTTTTTACATTCTTTGCATGATTTCGCAAACATGATACAATCTCGCGCCATTCTTGGCCAGTAAACTCTTCTTCGACGAAGGTTCCACTTCATTTTCTGTCCTTCCTGATGCACGCTGCAAATCCCTTCATGGACTTCCGTAAGGGCCAATAATGCATCGGCTTCACTGAGGCATTCACTCACATTGTCATCGACAGTCTTTCGATGCAAGGTGCCCCCAAGTACAGTATAATTCAATGCCTTCAGCTGAGCCTTTGGGTCAACAGTCGCACTCGAGTTCCTCAAATACTGGAGGATAGGCTCTCTTCAATCATTTGTTGAAACAACATTGTTACAGCAGATGTCTCTCTCCTCTAACTGGTATAAGACTTCGTGTATTTCTGCAAATTTTGACAACGTTTTTAATGACACTTTGTAACCTGAGGCAATCTGCACTAAGTCATTCGCCTCCTGGTTAGATTCTCTAGGAACATGTTCGACAGTTACTTCGTCGAATTGTTTCATGAGTTTAGTGGCCAACGAATGATACTTCTTTAGCCTATCATTAAGGCATTGGTATTCGTTAGCCAACTGCTTCACTACCAGTTGATAATCTCCACATACTTAGATGTATCATGCCTGCATGTTTCATCAAGATTTCCAATCCGACATCAAGGCTTCGTATTCAGCCTCATTGTTTGAACATGGATTTCTAACTCTTAACATCAATTTTGTCGGCCAGCCTTCTGGTGATATAATAACCACTCTGGCTCCTACACCATTTTGATGGCTTGAGCCGTCGAAGTACAATTTCCAGGCTTTAAGCCGACTAGACGTACTTCGTCGATTTCCATACACGGGTGGTCGGCCAAAAATTCTGCAATGACTTGGCTTTGATAACATATACTTAATAATATCAGTTTTTTACTAAACTAATACATCGAATGACATCATATAATATTTTAACTTGGTACATGAAAAATACAAAGCTAAACACGTTTTCTCAGTTGCATTATATCTCCTTTCGCATCATTAAGAACTCTACTTAAATAATATACTGCTCTTTCGATCCCTTCTTCATTTTCCTGAGCCAGCATACTACCAATAGTGTCTTCTGACACCGAAATGTACAATTTCAAAGGCTTACCTGGCATTGGTGGTGGAATAACGGATGGCTGCGTCAAGTACTCCTTGATTTTGTCAAAAGCTTCTTGAAGTTGAGCCTCCCATAGGAATTCTTGCTCCTTCTTCAACTTTATTAAAGGTGCGAATACTCTGGTCTGTCCTGATAAGTTGGAGATAAACCTTCTTAAAAAGTTTACCTTTCCTAAGAAAGACTGCAATTCCTTCTTGTTTGTCGGTGGTGAGGCTTCTATGATTGCTTTGGTCTTTTGACAGTCAACTTTGATCCCCATTTTGTGTACCAAAAATCCCAGGAAATCGGCTGCCGATACGCCAAACCCGCATTTTAATGGATTCATCTTGAGGCTATGTTTCCTCATTCTTTCAAAAGCCAACCTCAAATCTATTAAGTGCTTCTCATGATGTTCCGACTTGACTACAACATCGTCGATGTACACCTCCATAAATTTTCCAATCATATCATGAAGGATGGTATTCATGGCTCTCTGATAAGTCGCTCCAGCATTCTTTAACCCAAAGGGCATGACTACCCATTCATAGGTGCCGACTGCCCCTAGGCATCTAAACGCCGTTTTCGACACATCTTCTTCAGCGATAAAGATTTAATTGTATCCGGCGTGCCTGTCTATGCAGCTAAGTAACTCATGGCAGGACATCGAGTCGACTAACATGTTAGCGATTGGCATTGGATATTCATCCTTTGGCGTAACAGTATTCAAGTTGCGGAAGTCTATACACACCCAGAGTTTACCATTCTTCTTAGCGACGGGTACCGTGTTATAAATCCACTCGACATACCTGGTTGTCCTTATGAGCTTTGCCTTCAACAGTCGTTCAACCTCCTCTTTGACTTTTAGCACAAATTCCTGTGTAAATCGTCGAGAAGCTTGCTTAACCAGTCGGCAATCCGCTCTAAGAGGTAAACGGTGCTCGACCAGGTCTTGGCTCAACCCAGGCATCTCACTATACTCCCAAGCAAAGCAGTCTTTGTATTCCCTTAATAGATCAACAAGCTTGCTTCTGAAATCCTCTAGCAACAATGCACTAACGTTGGTTATCCTTTGGTCTTGTTCTGTTCCCAGATTGACTTGGTCCAGTGGGTCTTTCGTCTTCACCATGTGTTCTCCTTCCTTTTGCGGTGCTTCTTCGAACCCCAAAGGTTCGTCATCAATCCCACAATCATACAACACGTTGCTGTGAGCGCATGCTACAGTCGAGTCAATTGGCTCTCAAAGGCTTCCGTCATGGCCTTCATTAGGTCGATTAGCCTCGGCCATTTGACTGTCGACCATAGTTCCTTCGTCGGCCTTTGTAGGCAACTAGATGCCATACTAATCGCATACACATGCCTTCAACGTGTCCTTGTTGATATCTTCGTAGGCCGTATTCATTGACCTGACACTCGGATGATAAATCTTGAAATCAACAAGCAATTGTTGCATGTAACACAGACTGTCATTGGCTTCAATTACTTCCAAATCGTTGTCGGTGTTCCACAGGACCATCTTTTGGTGAAGCGTTGATGGTATGATGCCGACAGCGTGGATCCAATCTCTCCCCAACAACATGTTATAACTTGTGATGGAATCACGACAAATAAAGTGGTTCAAGAGACAGACCCTCCCTGGACATGGATTATAGCTACCCCGTCTGATGGTGACACCTTTCTAGCAAAGTCAGTTACTGCCATATTGGTCGGGATCAAACCCGATTCATCTTTCCCCAGTCTTTTGTCCATAGTTCTAGGGATCAAATAGATCGCTGCACCACCATCGACCAAAATCTGATGAGTAGGCTTGCCTTCTACTAAAGTTTTTATGTGTAATGGCCGAAGGTGGGCCTTCATCTCTTCTATCGGTGGCTCAACCTGCATGGCGGTTTCAACCATTGAGACGTTGTTCTCGTCTAGGAAAAGCCAATCTTCAAATAAATCTTCTAGCTCTTCCACATCTTCTTCAATGTAGTTGATTTCCTGCCGAGCTTCGAACTCAGCTGGAATTATTGAGACGAAATTGATCCCCCTCATAGATGTTATGATTTTGTCTAAATCTTCATCGAGATCGACGTCTAAATCAAACTGCTCATCATCATCCAAACCTAACGGGTCATCAGGATCATCCAGTGCAGCAAGTGATCTATCTGCCAGTTTTTGGGGTCGTGATAGATTACCTCATTGTCCCCCAGGACTAGAATCCTGGGTGGATGGGCGAGTAAAAAAAGCTTGGTCCATTGGTCTTGCTGGCCCAAAGACACTGTCCGGCTTCAAATCTGACTCACCTGAACGTACAAATACATATAAAGAAAAGAAACCTAGGAAGATTAGCAACTTCTAACCATCATAAAAAAGGGAAAGGGGCACACACGTTATAGATACAACACATGCTACAACCATCTCTCAAGTCATACTTTCACATTCATCCTCGAAATCACATCTCTCATATCCAAAACCTCTAAGGAATACCAACTCGTATGCATATCGGCCGATTACTCTCACTTGGGAGTTCTGACTCCCCAGGACATTTTCTCAAGAGCATTCCTTGCTCAAAGAATGTCAGTTAGTTTGTCCATGTAACCCTTCTTCTCATCATGACCAATAAGTTTGCATCCATGCCCTATGAATTAAACTCCAATGAGGGGTACATTGGTCACCTCAGAATGTCCACCTGTGACTGGAATACTAGGGGCCCAGACATTGAGATAATCGAGTTCCAGCAGATATCATGGCACAATAGGTGCAAATTATTGGCCACTGTAAATAAATATGAACCTGATTACATCCCAAAGTTTGTCGAGACCGTCCGTCCTAAATTTCGTACCTGCACTTAGGTACAACTAACCTCATATGACTCCCAGTCATATGGCTCGCCACTTTGGCAACTATGCAATGCACACACATCCTGAGTTGACACTGGTACATTCCCACAGACCGACGTTCATGATGTCGATTCATCAACAATCTCATCTCGGTGCCAGTGCACCCACAATATTATAACTTTACTTTCAGAGTACTCTCACTGTGTCAACCTAAGCATACTTTACATAACACATGCAAGCATCTCAACCAACCAATCAAACATATTTTCATATATAGCAATCAACCCCAAACAACATTCGTCTAACCTAGGATATCGTCCTATCGTCGACAAACCTACAATGACTAAACGCTAATCGGTACCACAGAGTAAATTACCTTTAGGATTTAGCTATTGTCGATTACTCAACCACTAGTATGATTTCGGGTACCCTACACACAAAGAATAACACATTAAGCTACGTTTGCCTCCCCGACGATAGTGACTACTTTCTCCCCACCTTAGATACACGTGTGGACTTCTTGCACTCCCGAAAATCACAAACAACCTTTTTCTTCATCAAACCCAATCTGTCCACATGTCCACAAGGCTCCCCGAATCTCCAGAATTTGCCCTAACAACACAGAAACATCATGTATGCAACGTCATTAACCCTAATCTTGCTCGAAAACAATAATCGAAGCAAGAAATTATGGAAGAACGAGGGAAAAGATGAAGAACGCTAATGTCGACATTTTCAACATGCCGACATGTTAGGGATTCGAGCTTACCTCAATCGAATCACGAAATCAAGCACATAAATGCGAAGTACTTGTTGCCACGATCGCCCCGACGTAGTCGATTTCGCGTAACGAAGTTCCGATCTTCATCAAACACACACACTCTCTCTCTAAGTCTCTATTTCTCTCTCTAACTCTCTCTCATTCGCAGCTGAAAGGTTGAAGAAAATGAGCCCTAAAATGAAATTGAAAGAAAACTTAAGTTGACATATTCGGTTGAGCACGCTCTAGCGTTGGAACTTCCCACACTAAAGTGTGGCCTCCTGTGTTGCCACATGTTCCATGCAACTGACATGTACACATCCACATGTAACCCCTTCAACGTTTGAGCATCCACCAACCCCACGTCCAAATGTTGGCACGCTTTAACGTTGAGCTCCTCCACGCTCAAACATGTGCTTGCTGACATGTCCCATTTTCGCACGTTCTAAGCTTGTTCCAAGGTCGATTCTCCTCAAATTTGAAACATAGCTTCCTCAACACATAAGAAACATAATTAAGCCCTTAAACATGCTTAATTTATACACTTTATTCAAGAAAATGGGGTGTTACAAGCTTGAACCAATAATTCCAAAAGGCAAACAAAATCGGAAGTAATCAATTGAAGGGAGATTACCAAGAAAGCAGTACAAGCCTCTTCGTCAAATACAACTCGATGCTTGGGGGACTCCTTTTCCGGCTGAATTTGGTCAAGGCTCGATTAGCATCAAGGCCCAACAGTCCGAGACACTATGGCCCCAAAGCCCAAAAAGTGGGGAGACCTTTATCTGAGGAATTTGTGCTCTTAGACAGACACCTCGACCTTGAACCTCTTGGGCAGATATCTCAGCATCTAACCTCTTGACCAAACATCTCGGCCTCTAATCTCTTAGCTAGACATCTCGGCCTTCAAATCTCGCTAACAGAATGGGCCTGATGGTCCCAATATCCTTGAAGACCATCCAAACACCTCGACCCATCTAAGGAATGATACTTGGGCACCAGGAGGGAATGACCTGGCAATGACCCGGGATGTCACAACCAAGGCGGTACCCGACCTAAATCACACCCAAGGAGGTTGGGAGGACCCTTGAAAGACACACCTCGGTCAAATGTAACACGTAACTCAGGAGATCTTGTAGAAGTCATGCGCATTATGTGAAGTGAATATCCTCACCCGTAAATCATGCTAAGGTCTCTCACATGCGTAACCAACTCACGTCTTTTCCATGATCACTTGGAGGCTATAAAGAGAAGGCTCTACTCGGAGAAGTGGAAGATCAACCACTTCTAGCTCACGCACACCATTAGTCTTAATACATACTTGTATTCTAGGATATACGCCTTATCTGGCTCATATAACCCTATTTCACATCTAATAAAATATCTCTCCGCCATGGTAGAAATCATTGTTTCTATTCGGATGAAAACTAGAAAATTCATGTTGCATGAGTCACAAATATGATCTCAGCATCTATTTCTATGTCTGGAAACATATTTGCTAGTATTATGAGTTCTTCTGGTTCAAAAATCAGTATTTTGAAATCATTTTCGATTAATGTTCATGCTGGTAAATCTCCATTGATTAGGCAAGTTGATTGGATTCCTCCACATTGCAATTGGGTTAAATGCAATACAGATGGATCTTCTAACGGATCCATGGGTTGGTCAACATGTGGAGGCATTTTTAGAGGGCATAGGCCAGCTTTTCTTGGTTGCTATGATCTTAATATTGGCAATTCTTATTCACTTGTTGCTGAACTCGCTAGTGCTATACTAGCAATTGAAATTGATTTCAAAAAGGGATGGTATAGCTTATGGTTGGAATGTGAATCCCAGTTGGTAGTGGCTGCCTTCAAGTCAAGTGATATTGTGCCTTGGAAGATAAGAAACCAATGGAATAATTGTATTATGATGAGAAAACAAATGAATTTTGTTGTTTATCATATCTTTAGGGAGGGGAATGTTTGTGCTAATTGATTTGCATCTCATTATCTCACCATACAAAATTTTGTTTGGTGGGATTCGGTTCCTATTTTTCTTTTGGAAGATTTTAACTGTAATAGGTTTGGATTACCTAATTATAGGTTTAGATGATTCTTTCATGGGTTTTGGTTTATGTCCCCCATGCTTTTGTAATATTTATTTTCATTATTTTTAATAAAATAAAGGTGTGTTGCAGATGATTGATGGGGATTGGGATGCCAACCTAGTTGGTATGCCAATTTCTATAGTGGTGCTTTTGCACTCCTTTTTGACTTAATATCGTTTCCACCAAGTTGTTTCTAAAAAAAAAATATATATGTAATAACAAGCAGAAACGGAGTCAATTAATGTATCAAATTTACTCCAAGGAGTGGTCAGATAGAATAAGAATAGGTAGGATAAGAGAGTTGGATAAGGATATGATAGGATGGTTTCGTCTAAGGTGCATCACTCACCAAAGTGGTGCAGTAGTGCACCACCCATATGGCAAATTTTGTGTCAATTAATTTGCCACAAGGGTTTGTCAAAATTTCAAAGTATTACATTGTATTTGTAGTGTAATCAAATTTGATAAATACAGTATATTGTAGTATAGTACTTGTACTCTTTGTATTTGCAAGTTTCACCTATATTAAAATATTGTTTTTTATGATAAAAAATTGTTTATTCTGCCAATTTTTTTATTTTTTTTTATGAATTTCTGCAAAAAAAAAATCTAACAATTTCCTTTCCCCTATCTCCCCCTCAGAACCAATTACTTCATCAACAGAACAATGAAACCTATCTCCCCCTCAAAAACCCATTACTTCATGAAAAGAACAATCAACCCAAAGATGATGAGGTGGGACTAGAAGAAAGAATCATTTCCTCTTTTCGTTTCCGAGTGCGACACTTGGTGGTCGTCGTATAGGTGTTGTAGCTGATGGTTTGTATTAACGTCGCTGGAAATAGCGGGCACGACGGACACAGCAGGCGGCGCTTCAAGCCAGATGCGGCCGAGTGCACGGCTGTCATGGGCAGATCAGGTAGTTCCCGGGCGTCGGGACGGTGGGGAAGACAGGAAACAGAGGTTGCACTATGAATCGGGACAGAAGCGGAGGACGACGCTTCAGATTAGGGATGTCAATGGGGCGGGGCGGGGGCGGGGAGTACTCTCCCGCTCCCCGTCCCCGCCCCCCAGCTTTCACCCCGTCCCCGCTCCCCGCCGTGGGGGGTTTTCCTCCCCTGTCCCCGTCCCCGCAGATCCCCGCAATCCCCACGGGGACCTCGAAAATTCATTAAAAAAAAAAAAGCAAAAAAAAAAAAAAACTCAAAACAACCTTGTCCCCAAAATCTAAAACTCGAACCAGCAGCTGCTAAGCCCAAACAATGAAGCAGAACCACAAGAATAGAAAAGGCACTAGGGGGCAGCAATCAAACTTGACCATTTTATCAATTAGCTGCAACAAGAACTCAAACAAGAAATTAAACCAATAGCCGCATAAAAAACCTTTTTAAATTTTTTTACATGTTACTGGCATTCAAACATATTACCATTTAAAGTACTAAAGATTCCATTTAAACAAGGTACAGAGAAGTCAAATAGGTACCTTTAGATCCAAATTCTAAGTGCAAATAAATAATAGGAAGAAGATGTGGGGTGGGTCAGCGAACATACCACAGATCTGCGGTATGGCGGAGCAATGGCGGACGGTTGAACAGCAATGGCGAAGCAAGCGAAAACGCGGTCAAATGGAGCAAGCAGAGAAGCCGTTGAACAGAGCAAGCAGAGACGCGGGCAGAGTAAGCAAAGATGCGACTGGCCCAGTGGAGCAAGCAGAGATGCTTGACTGGTCGATGCCGGCGGTGGGTCTGGTTTTCTTGGTGGACGGCGCAAAACTCGGTTTATGAGGGGGAGATGAAACGAAAATTGAATGAATGGAAACACTGGATGAGGGGAATTCATGTTTCAGGAGAAAAAAATATAAGCAAACACATGTAAAAAGACCAAAAAGACCACAATAAATATTAGTAGTTATAGTATAATAATATATATAATAAGGATAATTAGGTAATATATTCGGGGCGGGGACCCCGCGGGGCGGGGGGCATTATCCCCATCCCTGTCCCCGAATCAGCCACGGGGGGATTTTTCTCCCCCACCCCCGTCCCCGCGGGGAAAATTTCCCCGCCCGCGGAGCCCCATTCGGGGCAGTCCCCGCGGGGATCCCCGCTCGTGGGGGCAAATTGCCACCCCTACTTCAGATCAATGGCGGTGAATGGTGATGGGTTGTTGTAGACTACAGGGTTTACTAACAGCACAGAGGCTTAATGTTCCTGGAAAAATTGGTTGGTGCTGAGATCCAACCAGAGGTTGCACTATGAATCGGGACAAAAGCGGAGGACGACGCTTCAAATCAATGGCGGTGATGAGTTGTTGTAGACTAGAGGTTTTACTAACAGCAAGGATTTTTCGTTTTCAAAAATGTGTTATGAGATCCATGTTTTCAGGTACATAGAGTAATAAACGTGTCTTTAGATTAGTTATTTAAATCTGGGGTCATTCGGCAAATACAAAAATACAGTGTATTTATTTGCAAATACTTATCTTACATTCAACACTTGACTAGTTAAAAAGTAAAATTTGCTGGCTGTATAAATGATTGGCTCAACTATTGACATGTGGGTGGTGTACCACTGCACTACTTTGGTGGGTGGTGCACCATAAGCCTTCACCGTCATATCATATTTTTTAAATGAATAGTATGATAGGATATAAATTATATAAAATAACAAAATTACTATTGCAACAAAATTATATAATTTTTTAAGAAATTAATTTTTATTATTATTTTTATAATGTTAACATCAATTTAATATTTTGTTAGACTTTAATTTTTTAATAATTTTAAATTTTTTAAATTATATAAAATAAAAAATTACCCTTATGACAAAATTACATATAATTTTTAAATTTTTTAAGAGATTCTTTAACTTAAATTAATTTTTAATATTCATTTTTAGTTTTAAATTTAAATATAATTAAATTATTAGAATATTTTTTAAATTTTTTTTAGTTTCTTAAAATAATATAAAGTGACAAAATTAGTATTGTGATAAAATAAAAAAATAATTACTAAAATTAATTATTAATATTTTTTATTAATTTAGTTATTTTATATTTTTAATTAAATTTTTTTTTGTTTTATTTTAATATTTTTACATTTTATTATATTTAAATTATTTTTTTTACATTTTTTAGTTATATTTTATTATATTTCCAGTTATTATTTTATTATACTTTAATTATTTTATATTGATTTATCATCATATTTTGTTGTTTCATCAAACAATAGTTTAAAACAAAATATTATAACTTATTCTATCATGTTTCTCTTATCTATCACCAAATGGGCCGTAAAATGTGATAAACGGAACTAGGTTATTGTGTGAACACATTCAAAATAAACATCTGAAACTCTGGGGCATATGGTTTGGGTTACTCCTTGCTTGGCAGGTTGGTGTCCAGCAGCTTGTGGTGGGGAGTGATTCTCAAGCTTTGACTCAAGCTATTACAAAGTACTAACACTTTATGGATACTTTAGTGATTTAAAGTTCCTGCAAGATTTTCCGGCGTATTCTCAAGCTTCATGGGGAAGAACTGGAAAATTCACTTTATGCATACTTTCAGAGATGGTAGTCGTTGTGCCGACTGGCTCGCTAACAATAGCCTTACTTCTGAGAATTATGAGCTTCAAATCATTGATTATCCCTCTAGAGGGCTTGATGCCTTAGTCTTTGATGATGTCTCGAGGGTGTCCATGCCCCGTCAGGTTCCTTTGATGTTTTGATTTGTTTCTAGTGTTTTTTTTTTTTTTGTCCTTTGGGCTCAGGTACTCATTTGTTAAAAAAAAAAACTGAAACTCGATCTGTTAAACCAATGCTAATTGAACAACAAATACAACAGTAAGAGTTAAAGGCACGGAGTGGTGGGCCAAAAAGCACCTGAGTTGAGAGTTTTTGGAAGGATTTGTTGTGGTTCTAGTTAACCATATTATTTTCATTAAAAATTATATTAAATTTAAAAAATCAATTTAAGGCGACAAGAATAAGGATGACGATTTGTACTTACTCACTGGATACCCGCAAAAAATACTCATAATGACTACGGTAATTACCCGCTCAATTGGTAAGAGTCCAGGTACGGGTAATTACCCGTAAATTTAAATGGATACTGTCGCAACCGAAAAAAATCGCGATGAGGACAACCCTAAAAAGATTGATTAAGAAAAAGTAGAGTCGCCACCAATTTTATTTATTTAGGATAAAAAATTGGAAAAAACCTAAAAAACGGTCTTTGGAACCAAAATGAGTTCGGAAGTCGGTTACGAGTAGGGAAGGTGTTAAGCACCCTACATCGCTCATTCTAAGAATGATACCTTAAACAAATTGCGCAAAATTAAATTATTTATTTTTACCCCAAAAATATTTACAAGGAAGAAATTATTTATTGATATATTTTTATTTAATATTTTATGTTTCTTCAATTCTTTTTTTTTTATAAAAAAAGTAAATAAATATTATTGGTAAATCTTAAATAAGGTTGAACATGGCACATAAGTCCATAGGGCAACCTCGAAGCTAAAAATTGAACATGACACTTGTCATAGAGCAACCTATAAACATTAAATAATTATTAATTAATTATCTAAAATAGCAAATTAAAAAGAACACAAAAATAGAGGAAAAATTAATTTCGGTTTGACGAGATGATTGACCACGCTCCTACGTATTCCCTGCTGCAATGGGAAACTCAAAACCACGTAGTTCTTGTAGAAAATAGTTGTTTGTTGGTTGCTTTTATTTTTTATGAAAAGGTTTTTTTTTATTTTATTAAAGAAGGTTTTTTTTTTTATATTTCATTTTTTTAAAAAAAGGAACCCCTAAACGAGATAGAACATGGCAGATACGTCCACAGAGCTACCTCGTACTTAAAGAATTGAGTGTGAAACATTTCACAAAGCAATCCCAACATAAAAATTTTCAAATATTGCGTTTTTACAATTCTATTTTGTTTGTTTCAATACAAGAAGATCAAATCCAGTTTCATACACTTATTGTTAGCCCAATTCCCTTTTTTTAAAACAAACATATTAAAACCACTTAGTTTGGGCTCAAGTCCAAACAAATAATCCAAATAATTATTAAGAAATAATTAAAAATAGAAATAAAAATAAAAGAAAAAGAAAACCAAAATAACATAATAAAAAACACAGAGAACCCTTTTCTTCTTCTACCTGCGTTCTGTTTTTCGTGAAAACAGAGGAAAGGAAATAGTGGCACGGTGGCCTGGCTCGGGACGGCGACGGTTTACGGGTCTCGGCGGCGGCGAGCTTGTGGCGGAACTGTGCGGAACCGGGACGGGGCGGCAACGAGGTGCGGTGGAGTGGTGGCGGCGATGAGCTCGGTTCTGTATGGCGGTGCGCGGTGGCTCGGGTTGCAGGGCTGGAGACCAGATCTGAACAAGGCGGAGACGGCGACTCACGGCCAAGGCTGGCTGCACGACGGCTCGTGGAGGGGGCGGCGGATCTGCTTAAACCGGTGACACGGAGCGGCGGCGACGGTGGTCAGAGACCTCTCCTTTCCTTCTTTCTTTCCTTTTCTGATTTCTCTCTTCTCTCTTCTCTCTTATTGGACTATTTGTTCTCTCTGAATTTTATCACTCTATGTTCATGGCATTTTCAAAGACATTCGAAACCTTTTTTTCTTCCCACTACTCTCACTGTTGTTGTTTTTGAGAATTTTTTTTAGCTTCTACTGTGTGTCCCCCCCCCCCCCCCCCCCCGCCCCCCGTTTTTCTTTCGTTCCCCATTGTGATTTTATAATGCAATTCACTTGATCTTGATCCTAAAAATATGCTCAGATTAAAATCTCTATCTAAAATCAAAACTTGTAAATCATATCTGCAAAAATTAAGGATCAGAAACAAAGGATTTCTATCTCTAAATCAAAATGTTGGAGGGAGAATCAAAGGTGGCTGCTAGGGTTTGAGTAATGGGTTTGAATAATGGGTTTAACTGGTTTGGCCCAATAACAAAAATAAACCCAAGTGTTTAACATAAAATTAAAATCTTTTTATTATGTTTATTTTTTATTTTTTATTTTCTCTGCATTTTTATTTTTTGAAATTTCTAATGAAAACTAATATACCCGGTCAAAATAGGGTGTTCACAGTTGCCCCTCTTTACTTGTTCATTACTAGAATACATGAAGAAAGAATGATTTTTCATGTAATAGAAGTAAGGAACTAGTAAAGAAAATGAACTCGCATTTTGGCCGGGATGGGAAACAGGCTGGAGAAAAATTCAGAATTAAGCTTTAGAGCTTGGAAAATAAAAATGATAGCGGGCCTCAGATCCCGAAAATGAAATTAGCGGTGAGCCTCAGAGCTCGAAAAAAATAAATTTGCAGCGGGCCTCAGATCCCAAATATAAAAAAAGTAGGCATCGGAGCTCGAAAAAATAAAATTGCAGCGGGCCTCTGATCCCAGAAGTAACATTAACAGTGAGCCTCAGAGCTCGAAAATAAATTTGCAGTGGGACTCAGATCCCAGATGTAAAAGCACAGTGAGCTTCAGAGCTCCAAAAATAAAATGCAATGGGCCTCAGATCCCAGAAATAAAATTAACAGTGAGCCTCAGAGCTCGAAAATAAATTTGCAGTGGGACTCAGATCCCAGAAGTAAAAGCACAGTGAGCTTCAGAGCTCCAAAAATAAAATGCAATGGGCCTCAGATCCCAGAAATAAAATTAACAGTGAGCCTCAGAGCTCGAAAATAAATTTGCAGTGGGACTCAGATCCCAGAAGTAAAAGCACAGTGAGCTTCAGAGCTCCAAAAATAAAATGCAATGGGTCTCAGATCCCAGAAATAAAATTAACAGTGAGCCTCAGAGCTCGAAAATAAATTTGCAGTGGGACTCAGATCCCAGAAGTAAAAGCACAGTGAGCCTCAGAGCTCCAAAAAAAAAAATGCAATGGGTCTCAGATCCCAGAAATAAAATGATGGTAACTTGCTTTCTCTTTTCTATCGTTTTCTTATTATTATTTTCTTTTCTTTACCTTTGCTTCAAAAGATGAACCATACGCTCCATGAAAAACCTTCGACCAATCAAACCCTTGTTTAATCAACAGCTCTGAGTCAGGGTCTTGTCAGTTCCTTCAAGACTAGGACTCGTGGAAACTTTCATTATTGCTTTTCTTTTCTTATCCTTGTGCACCATTATCTCCCTTATTGACTTTGAAATGCTGGGCTTTCTTTGGTTCAAATCATTCGTTGAAGTAACCATTAGAATTATCATACTATTAAACTTAAATTTACTTAAATTGAGACATGACTTCAATGCATAAATATGATTTAAGCACAATAGGAAAAATGGATGAATAAAATCCTTGCCTTAATATGAGAATTTACATTGCACACAAAGAAATTGGAAAGAAAGGGGGAAATACAAGGGTGTATGGGAATTGTATGAAAATGGATAATGGAACAGAAGAAAACCGCCTAAAAATTTGCCCCAGTATTGGTTCCTTGATCCTCTTATCTGATTCCCAACAACTGTTTGACGTCGCAAATCCTGGTCTCAGCTTTCACATACATTCTTTCATTAACATTTCAATGATTCTCTTTGCCCCATTGTAGCCAATCACAAACAAAATTGCCCCAGTGTAGCAAGCCATAAGCAAATTTGCCCCGGTGTAGCAAGTCATAAGCAAAATTGCCCCAGTGTAGTAAAACATTAGGATATCGTTTAAGCTGCCTTTGCAGGTTTTCAGCCTAAGATTCAGTTTCTTTGTCCTAATTTTTGCTTAGGCCGCCCTTTCGGGTTTTCAACCTAACGGACTCTTTTTTTTTTTTTTTAATGCCCTAACTTTTGCTTAGGTTGCCTTTGCGGGTTTTCAACCTAACGGACTTTTTTTTTCTTTTTTTTTTAATGCCCTAACTTTTGCTTAGGTTGCCTTTGCGGGTTTTCAACCTAACGGGCTCTCCTCTTTTTTTTTTTCTTTTTTTTTTTTTTGACTAATCAGGCATAGAACTTTTTCACAGCATCAGAGTTTATAGGTCTCGGTAGCTCTCGTCCGTTTTCATCTGTTAGGACCAAAGCTCCGCCTGAGTATGCCTGCTTTACTATGTATGGTCCTTCATAATTGGGTGCCCATTCTCCTCGAGCATCTTCTTGATTGGGAAGTATCTTCTTTAACACCAAATCACCTGGTTGAAACTCCCTCGGATGGACTTTCTTATTAAAAGCTTTTGCCATCCTTTTCTGATATAGTTGTCCATGACAGAGAGCCATCAGTCTTTTTTCCTCAATCATGTTTAACTGATCATATCGAGCTTTCACCCATTCAGATTCTTCCAAGTTGGCTTCCATCAACACTCTTAAGGAAGGGATTTCAACTTCTATGGGAGAAACAGCTTCCATTCCGTAGACCAATGAGAAAGGCGTTGCCCCAATACTTGACCTTATGTTGGTACGATACGCATGCAAAGCATATGGCAACATTTCATGCCAATCTTTATAATTTACTACCATTTTAGCAACAATTTTCTTGACATTCTTGTTGGCTGCTTCTACCGAACCGTTCATTTGAGGTCTATATGGGGCAGAATTATGATGCTTGATTTTGAAGGTCTTAGATAACTTTTTTACCTCCGCCCCATTAAGATTGGCAGCATTATCTGTAATGATTCTTTCTGGTATTCCATAGCGGCAGATAATATCCCTTTTCAGGAACTTGGTAAACACCTTTTGAGTTATATTGGCATATGATGCTGCTTCCACCCACTTAGTGAAGTAATCTATTGCAACCAGAATGAAACGATGTCCGTTTGAAGCCTTGGGATTGATAGGTCCAATGACGTCTATTCCCCACATCGAAAAGGGCCAAGGGGACACCAGATTGTGCAATTGGAATGGTGGAGCTTTGATCTGATCTGCATATATTTGGCATTTATGGCATCTTCGAACATACTCCAAACAATCAGCTTCCATGGTTGACCAATAGTAACCATCTCGTAAGATCTTGCGTGCCATCATATGACCATTAGCATGTGTTCCACATATCCCTTCGTGCACTTCTATCATGATAGTCCGGGCTTCACGTGCATCAACACACCTTATGAGAACCCCATCATAGTTCCTCTTATACAAAACTTCACCATCTAAGTAAAAGGACATTGATAATCTACGAATCGTCCTCTTATTCACTTCATTTGCTCCTTCTGGGTACGTTCTACTTTGTATATATTGCTTGATGTCGTGATACCAAGGATTGCCATCGTGCTCTACTTCTTCCACATGTGCACAATATGTTGGCTCATCTTGTACCTTCACTTGAATAGGCTGGACAGTGGTATGGAGACCCAGCTTGGTCATAGCGGCTAATGTGGCTAAAGCATCCGCAAATTGATTCTTGTCTCGAGTCAAGTGCGAGAAAGTAATCTTATCAAACTTCGCAACTAACTGAGTCAAGTATTTCTGATATGGGATAAGCTTGGGATCTTTAGTTTGCCATTCGCCGTTGACCTGATAAATGATTAGGGCTGCATCTCCAAAGACCTTTAACTGCTTTATTCCAAGATCAATTGCTGCTTGTAATCCACTCGCACATGCTTCATACTCGGCAATATTATTGGTGCATTCAAATTCAAGTTTAATGGCCACTGGGTATTGTTTACCATCCGGAGAAATCACCACTGCTCCTATGCCAGAACCGTGCATATTAACCGCACCATCAAAATACATTTTCCACATGTTCTCCTTTTCTACTTCGTCTTCCTCCAATGATAGTATCTCCCCATCAGGGAATTCAGATGTAATCGGTTGTCCACCCTTGAGAGGATTTTCAGCTAAATGATCAGCAATTGCACTTCCCTTGACGGATTTCCGAGTCATATACTTAATATCGAACTCTGATAATATCACTTGCCACTTTGAAACCCTTAAGGATATGTGGGGACTCTCAAAGATATGTTTCAAAGGGTCCATTCGAGAGATTAACCAAGTGGTGTGATATAACATGTATTGCCTGAGTCTCTTGGAAGTCCACACCAGCGCACAACAAGTCTTCTCAATTGCCATGTATCGGGCTTCGCAGTCATTAAACTTCTTGCTCAGATAGTAAATTGCCTGTTCTTTCTTGCCAGACTCATCATGTTGCCCCAACATTGCTCCCATTGAGGTTGGTAAGATAGTGAGATACAGTATCAAGGGACGACCTCGAGTGGGCGGCACCAACACTGGTGGGCTTGATAGGTACGCCTTTATTTTGTCAAAGGCTTCCTGACATTCCTTATTCCAATTTCCTGGATTATTCTTTTTTAATAGTCTGAAAATTGGCTCGCATGTGCTAGTTAAGTTAGCAATGAATCGGGCAATATAATTCAATCTCCCTAGAAAACCTCTTACTTCTCGTTCATTCTTGGGAGTCGGCATGTCTCTGATCGCCTTTGCCTTTTCTGGCTGCACCTGTATTCCTTCTCTATTGACCATAAAACCAAGCAATTTCCCAGTTGATGCTCCAAATACACATTTTGTGGGATTGAGCCTCAAATTGTATTTCCTCAATCTCTCAAATAATTTCTGCAACACTGCTACATGGCTTTCCCCCTCCTTAGACTTAGCCACTATGTCATCCACATATACCTCTATCTCTTTGTGCATCATATCATGGAATAATGCTACCATAGCACGCTGGTAAGTAGCTCCGGCATTCTTCAATCCAAAAGGCATTACTTTGTAACAAAAAGTTCCCCAAGGGGTGATGAAAGTCGTCTTTTCTTTGTCATCGACGTCCATGAGGATCTGATTGTATCCCGAATACCCATCCATGAAAGAGAACCTGTGGTTCCTTGCTGTGCTGTCTACAAGGACATCAATATGAGGCAAAGGGAAGTCATCCTTTGGACTGGCTTTATTTAGATCTCTGTAATCCACACACATTCTTACTTTCCCATCCTTCTTCGGTACTGGCACGATATTAGCTACCCACTCTGGATGTCTCGACACTTCCACAAACCCAGCTTCTAACTGCTTAGTTACCTCTTCTTTGATCTTCAATGACATCTCTGGATGCATCCTCCTCAACCTTTGTTTCTTTGCCACTGTGTCCGGGTACAATGGGATTTTATGTGACGCTATTTCTGGATCCAATCCTGGCATATCTTTGTATGACCATGCAAACACATCTAGATACTCCTTAAACAGCGTGACCATTTCTGCACGCTCTGGATTATCCACTATTTTCAACTCCTTCTTGTCTTCCTCGGTCCCCATATTAATCACTTCTATAACTTCATCATTTGAAGTGAAACCATCTTCTGAGCGCTCCATCAACTTTGTAAATTCCTCAATAACCTCTTCTTTCCTCACTAATCCCAGAATCATCTTCGTCAACAGCCGCAAGGGAATCAGTAAATGAGGTTTCAAGGTTCCTTTCGTGAGACAAACTTTCGACAGGGGTGAGGTTCCTGAAAAAAGATGTTTGCAACAATAGAAATATAGGCAAGGATATTATAAAGCGCGATTGATATAAGATAAGGGGTAGAGAAAGGAAGACACCAAAAATGCTGAAAATCATACTAATTCATTTTATTCATGTCTCAACTAAAGTAAACATCAGTTTATTCGAAATACAAAAAGATAATTACTTTATGGAAATAACATCAACAAACGGTTCAGACCGCCAATTGCCAAGGACCTCATTGTCAGCAGCGAGATAAATCACAGGGTTTCTTTCTTGCTCCTCTTCAAGTGCACTGATAGTGAAATGAGGGGAAGTCAACTTCTCTGGCGAGATCGCTTCAGTTGATGCCGAGAAAGTATCCGTTAAGTGGGGGACATAACTAAATCCCTTCCCTTCTCCTTTCTTGCCTCCGAGAGTTATGTATTTCATTTTTTCTGCTAGAGAAGGATCGTACCCTAGTCCATGTCTTCCATCCATTGCAGTGGCTGCAATTGGTTGAGGGATCCCTTGGAGGTTTGCCCCTAGGCCTCTTCCTTTCTGATACCCATTCCTTTCCATTATACGGACTGCCACTTCATTCACATTCTGCATTGGCAGCTCCTTCCTCTTGCTCTTTGGCTTCAGGATCTCAAAACTGTGCAGGGAATCATCCTCGACTTGCTCTGCACTTTCTACGTAAGGTACCGAAACAGGCTTTGAAAGCATGATTTCCTCTTCACCACGGATGGTAATCACAGCACCATTCTGAATGTACTTCAAACATTGATGCAACGTTGATGGAACAACACCAGCTTCATGAATCCAAGGCCTTCCTAGAAGCATAGTATAAGCTGGCTGGATCTCCATGACTTGAAAGAGAACATGAAAACAACTAGGCCCTACTTCGAGGGGCAGAGTTATTTCCCCTAAGATCCCTCTTGCTGTCCCATCAAAGGCTCGCACAATCATCTCCTGGGGTGTCAAATCAGTCAAGCCTATGTTTATCTGCTCTAGAGTGGACAACGGAACCACATTCAATGCCGAAGCCACCATCTATAAGCACCTTCGCAAGCACAAATCCTTTGCACCTTAGGGTAATATGGAGTGCCTTAGGACTACCTTTAAACTTCAAAAACACCTCCTCTTCTGAGAAATTGATCATGTTGACCCGACTCACCGGATCCACCATGTTTACTACATTTTCTGGTGTGACGTCAGGATTAACATAGGCTTCATTCAACACCTTCAATAATGCCTTACGATGCATCTCTGATGTGAGGAAAAGTGAAAAAAGCGATATTTTTGCCGGTGTTTTCTTTAACTGCTCCGTCACTTCGTATTCACTTTGTTTCATGATTTTCAAAAACTCTTCTTCTTCTTCATTGTCCTTTCCTTCACCCACGATCTCCTTATCTTTGGCATTTTTCTTTGCTTCTTCTTCTACGGGGTCATAGTATCGCCCACTCCTTGTGATGCCTCCAGTTCTCACAACATTAGTAACTTGAGCCCTTGAAGTTTCTTCTGCCCCTCCTACTAGCTCAACCTTCTGTTCATAATTCCACGGTATAGCATGTGTATCATTGTAAGCAAAAGGGGTTGTCTTTCTCACCCTTACAATCACTTTTCTGGCGTCGGGGCATCATTCATGGGTGGTATCCGGAGCACCACTTTTTCAACCACATTAATTTCTTCAGTCGTACCTCGTCTGGCTTGGATCACCCCCAAGGTAAGCAATCCTTGGACTCGGACCTTAAAGTCCCAACAGGTTTCGATATCATGCCCTACCTGCCCATGATGGTAGTCACAACTTAAATCACCATCATGTTGGAACCAAAATGATTTGGATTAAATAATCTCTAGGTTTTGATGTTAACAATAAGAATTAATTTTGTGTAGCAAAGTGTTAATGCTTTAAATCTAACAAGTGCCTTTAGCCTTAAAGAATCTCTGTTCTTATAAGCTAAAATGTTAAGTCTCTTCTCCTTGCAAATCCGCGTCCATATGTTTTCTATTGAATATCTATGCTGAAAGTATGGTCGGGTCCACTCTCCATTATAACTCCAGTGCCACGTCAGTGGACGAGCGCTTGAATGCTTTTAGTGGACGGAGAATTTCTCTTCGTGTAGACGAGAGCCCTTAGTCTGCTATTGCCACGTCACTGGACGGAGATTTTAGTTATCTCAGGTACTGGCAAGACCGTTGTTTTGAGTAGACGAAGTTTTGGTTGCCACGTCAGTGGACGAAGCCTTAAAACTCTTTTTGCTTATCTTGCCTTTACGCTAGTTTGCTGGACGAAGATTTTTTTTAAGCATTTATACCAATTTGAACCAAAGCGAATTTATTTCTTATGATTGATATTCATTTCATTTATAATGGTTCTTCTCGTTTTCTATTAACGATTCCTTTTGCCTTGTTCCATTGAGAGAGACATAGTACAAGTCAGGACTTGCAAAAAGCAGAATAGTACAATGCAAAACGTTTTTGTACCCTGTCACCTTTTACGCTGATATAGTTGGAACTTGTACAAAGGAGGCAAAAATTTTTTTGCAAGCTGCTTTTGCTCAGAGGTGTGCTTTTTCATGCAAGAATTTGTCTCACAGTACAAAGGCCTCGAGCAAGCTGAGTCACAACGGATATTTACCTAGTTGACTCTATTTCTAAACGGGTATTTCAAATACAACCGTTGAAGACTCTGAAGAGAAGATCAAGGACCCTATAAATAGAAGACTAAAGCTTTTGAAGAAACAACTTTTGCATATACAAAGAAATCTCAAGAAATCTCTCGCGAAGCAAATATTTTCTTATTCATTCAAAAGCAAAAGTCTGTAATATTATAGTTTGAATATTGCTATAATATTTATCTGATCTTAAACTTTCATACTCTCACATATAGTGAGTTAGAAGATCAAAGATATCAAAACTCTTTATTAGAGGTAGAGCCTGAAGAGGCTTGGTAAGAAAGAAATACTTGTGAGCCTGGAGAGGTGTTGAATACTTGGTGTAATCTATTTGAAAATAGTGGAAAAATCCTTCAAGTAGAAGGGACTGGACGTAGCTCTTGGTTGGAAGAGAGTGAACCAGGATAAAACATCTTGTGTAAATCTTCTTATCCCTTATCTCTTTTGTTTTACGTATTTATACTAACTGTGGGGATTTGAACTTGAATTTGTTAATCCTTCAAAAGACTTCTTTTCTGTGTGCTTTATTCTGTCTCCTTAACTTTGTGTGAGAAAATCTTTTTGAAAAGGCTGTTTTCGAAAAATATTAACAAACACAATTCAACCCCCCCTTCTTGTGTTTGCCTGTGTCAACTTCAGTTGGTATCAGAGCTCAGCCTCGAAAGGGTTGAGCATCTAACAAGTGCTGAGGAAGTACGATCCTATCACCATGGATGCAGAAGGACAAGCTATCAACAGACCTCCACTCTTGGATGGAACAGATTACGACTATTGGAAGAAGAGAATGATGGCCTTCCTAGATGCACAGAATCTAGACATCTGGGAACTGATAGAGAATGGCTACACTGAGCCAAGAAGTGAAAATCAAGTTGTACTGGCTAGAGCAGATTGGAGTGTTGATCAAAAAGCTAAACATCAACTAAATCTCAAAGCCAAACATTACTTGATGTGTGCTATTACCAGATCAGAACATGATAAAGTTCACAGCTGCAACACAGCAAAAGAAATCTGGGATACACTGGCTCTCGCTCATGAAGGCTCATCACAAGTGAAGGAGTCAAAGATAAGCATGCTGGTTCACCAGTATGAACTCTTCAAGATGACTGATCATGAGTCTATAGATCAGATGTTTGGAAGATTTCAAACAATAACAAACAGTCTCAGATCTCTGGGAAAGGTATATGAGAATAGAGATCATATCAGAAAGATTCTGAGAAGTCTCTCCAAACAGTGGAGACCAAAGGTCACTGCTATTCAAGAAGCTAAGAATCTGAATACTCTCTCTCTGGAAGAACTTCTAGGATCATTAAAAGTTCATGAACTTGAACTAAATGAGGAAGACAATTCCAGAAAGGGAAAGTCCATTGCTTTAAAGGCAAAGAAAGCAAGTTCTTCAAAAGTTCTCAAAGCTGCTGAGTCTTCAGATGATGCTGAACCTTCAGACAGTGATGAAGGATCAGATGAAGATGAACTATCCTTCATCTCCAGAAAGATACAACATATGTGGAGAAGAAAAAATAATTTCAAGAGAAAGCCATTCAACAAGAAATTTTCTAAGGAGAAGTCAGACTCTAAAGAAAAAGGTCCACCTTTGTGCTTTGAGTGCAAAAAGCCTGGACATTTCAAAGCCGACTGCCCTGACCTAAAAGAGAAGAAGAAGTTCTTTAAGAAAAAGAAGGGCTTAATGGCTACATGGGAAGACTTGGACTTATCCTCATCAGATGAGGAAGAGGAAGCAGAGGAAGAGGCAAACATTTGCCTCATGGCAGACACATCATCAGAGAATGAGTACACTGATGATGATGAGGTAACAGATTCTGAACCTTCAACTCTCAAAAATGCCTTTGATGAATTACTGCATGACTCATCCATATTATCTCATGAATACAAAAGTCTTAAAAAGAAGTTTGCAAAATTAACCAAAGAATATGATAGAGTTTGCATGGAAAAACAAAGTTTGTTTCAAGAAAATGATAAGCTGAAATCAGAGAATGTCAGTCTAACTGACAAATCTGAATGTGAGCCTGACAATTCTTGTGAAGTTGCAAAACTAAAACAAGATGTAAAATACTTGACAGACTCTCTGTCAAAACTGGTAGGAGGCTCAGATAAGCTTAGTCTTATCCTAAGGTATTCTAGGTCACCCCTTGATAAATCTGGCCTTGGTTATGACAATAAGAAGTATGAGGCATCTTACACTAAGTCAAAACCACCTATGCAGCAAAGAGCTTCAAAAGCTCCAGCTAGGTATGCAAAAACCAAATCTGGCCCGTCCAACACCTTTTGTAAAGTGTGTGGAAAAAGTGGGCACTCTACATCTAGATGCATACATAATAGGCATACTAAATATTCTCGTCCAAAGAAAACTAACATGAAAGGACCCAAGTCAGTTTGGGTACCTAAGAACAAGATAATACCTGTTGCAGATCTGCTTAACAACAGGAAAGAAACAAACATCCTGGTACTTGGACAGTGGATGCTCACGTCACATGACGGGAGAAAAGTATATGTTCCAAGACCTTAAACATAAGGATGGTGGCTAGGTGACATTTGGAGGAAATCAGAAAGGAAAGATCACTGGTATAGGTAAAATCGGTAAACATCCTTTTCCCTCCATTGATAATGTTCTTTTGGTGAATGGTTTAAAACATAATCTACTGAGCATAAGTCAATTATGTGACAGTGGATATGATGTTTCTTTTAATAAGAACATGTGTTATGTCAAGAAAAATGATGGATCAATTTTATTCACTGCTAAGAGGCAAAACAATTTATACAAAATTGACTTGGAGGACCTCTCAAATCAAAGTGTCTCATGTTTAGTGTCCATTGAAGATGAACGTTGGATTTGGCATAAAAGGCTAGGTCATGCAAGCTTGAGATTAATCTCAAAGCTAAATAAGCATAACCTCGTGAGAGGTTTACCAAACCTTAAATACAAATCTGATGCTCTCTGTGATGCATGTCAGAGGGGAAAACAAGTCAAAGGTTCTTTTGAATCTAAGAATATTGTAAGTACCAAAAGACCACTAGAACTGCTACACCTTGATCTTTTTGGTCCAACAAGGACTGCTTCTATCAGTGGTAAGAAATATGGTCTAGTCATTGTGGATGACTATACTAGATGGACATGGGTTATGTTTCTTGCTCACAAAGATGAGTCCTTCAAGGTCTTTTCTGTATTCTGCAAACGTGTACAGAATGAAAAGGGGATGGGTATAGCTTCAATCAGAAGTGACCATGGGGGAGAATTTGTCAATGAGCTATTCAATGAGTTTTGTGAAGAAAAAGGAATTCAACACAACTTCTCAATACCAAGAACACCACAGCAAAATGGTGTGGTAGAGAGAAAGAACAGATCTCTTCAAGAGATGGCTAGGACTATGCTCAATGACAATTCTGTCCCTAAGCACTTCTGGGCTGAAGCTGTGAACACTGCCTGCTACATTCAGAACAGAATATACATTAGACCAATTCTGAATAAGACTCCCTATGAATTGTGGAAAGGCAGAAAACCCAACATATCTTATTTTCATCCTTTTGGATGTAAATGTTTTATTTTAAATACAAAAGATCAACTTGGTAAGTTTGATGCAAAGGTAGACAATGGAATTCTTCTAGGATTTTCTGAAACCTCAAAAGGTTTTAGAGTGTATAACTCAAGAACGTTAACAGTAGAAGAATCTATACATGTTAGATTTGATGACAAACAGCCTGATAAGAAACTATCAGAGCTAGATGAAAGTTTTGCAGATCTTGACTTAAACATCACAGGAGAAACAAATGAAGTCAAAACTGATGATCCAGTTGAAGACCCTTCTCATCAACCAGAAGCATCCACCTCTCAACAAGACAATGCTCAGAGAACTTGGCATTTCAAGAATTATCATCCACCGGATCAAATAATAGGAAATCCAAGCGATAAGCTAAGAACCAGATCAACTTTCAGAGAGCAAGAAGACTCTGCATTGGTGTCTGAATTGGAACCAAAAACTGTAGATGAGGCTCTGCTGGACAATGGTTGGATTTTGGCAATGCAAGAAGAGCTGAATCAGTTTGAGAGGAGTGAAGTTTGGACTCTGGTAACCCTACCTAAGAATAAATCTGTTATAGGAACAAAATGGGTTTACAGAAACAAGCTTGACGAAAATGGTAAGGTTATAAGAAATAAAGCAAGATTGGTTGCACAAGGTTATTCTCAAGAAGAAGGTATAGACTATACTGAAACCTTTGCACCCGTTGCAAGATTGGAAGCAATCAGAATTTTACTCTCATTTGCTGCACATCATAACATTATGCTTTTTCAAATGGATGTAAAAAGTGCTTTTTTAAATGGTTTTATCAATGAAGAAGTTTATGTTATGCAACCACCGGGTTTTGAGAATGAAACCCAACCTGAACATGTATACAAGCTTAAGAAAGCTTTATACGGCCTAAAACAAGCCCCAAGAGCTTGGTATGATAGGCTAAGTTCTTTTCTAATGGATAATGGTTTTGTCAGAGGAAAGGTAGACACCACCTTATTTAGAAAATCAATTAATTCCAACTTCATTGTAGTACAGATCTATGTAGATGATATTATTTTTGGTGCTACTAATGAATCTTTGTGCAAAGAATTCTCAAAGCTAATGCAGAAAGAGTTTGAAATGAGCATGATGGGAGAACTCAAATTCTTTCTTGGACTTCAAGTCAAACAATCTATGGACGGGGTGTTCATCCATCAAACTAAGTACACAAAGGAACTTCTCAAAAAGTTTAAGATGGATGATTGCAAACCTATGAACACACCTATGCATCCCACGTCCACACTGAACATAGATGATAAAGAGAAAAAGGTAGATCAGAAGGTATACAGAGGTATGATTGGATCTCTCTTGTATCTAACTGCTTCTAGGCCTGATATAATGTTCAGTGTTTGCTTGTGTGCTCGTTTTCAATCTGATCCTAGAGAATCTCATTTATCAGCAGTTAAAAGAATCTTTAGATATTTGAAAGGTACTACTAATCTTGGTCTGTGCTTTAAGAAAGATGGAGATTACAGATTAGTTGGCTTTTGCGATGCTGACTATGCTGGAGATAGAATTGAAAGAAAAAGCACCAGTGGGGGATGTCACTTCATTGGAGCTAATCTAGTATCATGGTCAAGCAAAAGGCAGAGTACCATTGCCCTATCAACCGCTGAAGCAGAATATATATCAGCTGCAAACTGCTGCTCACAACTTCTCTGGATCAAACACCAATTGGAGGACTATAATGTGTTTGTAAGTAGTATTCCACTAATGTGTGATAATACTGCTGCAATTAATCTGTCTAAGAATCCAATTCTTCATTCTAGGGCTAAGCATATAGAAATCAAACATCACTTTATCAGAGACTATGTGCAAAAGGGTGTTTTTGATATTCAATTTGTAGATACTGACCATCAATGGGCAGATATCTTTACTAAACCTCTTGCTGAGGACAGATTTACTTTTATCAGAAAACATCTTAACATGCTGTATGTGGTTTAAAATGGTATATGTATTGATTGCATGTTTTATCTGCGCGTCCACTAGTTTTGGCGTCCAGAACTTGTGTAGTCTACGCGTCCACTACTGTTGGTGTGCCGCGTCCACTACATATGTTTTTATGCGTCCACCCTCAATCTTATGTGGACCCAATCTTACATACATTTGTCTTTTATACATATGAACTCAGTTATATTAAAACGTTTGATTTTAATCATTTCCTTGCTGAGTCAGCGACTTCCATCAATCCCATCGTAACCTTTTTACGGTCCCAATATACCAACGCCGTTTTTTCACTAAAGTCTTGTCTAATCAATCTTTTTTTAATTCCCTTGAAAACTGTTGGTATTCGAAAACTCTTTAAAGGTAACTCCTTTCCCTCTGAAAAACCTTTCGCTACTCTTCATCTTTGATAACTTCTCTCTGAAAAGTTTTCGAACTCTCTTTCTTCAAACCTTAACCTACTCAAGAACTCAACAATGGCTTCAACCTCAACTCCCGAACCTGCCTATGTTACTGACATCATCAATATCGCGGCTGAACATCATTTTAACTTTGAAATTTTGTGTGAGTACAACTTGGATGTAAGCAAGTTCATCAACGCTGCTGGTTGGGACGGATTGTTTCTGGAAAAGGTCTCGATTTATCCAGACTTAATAAGGGATTTCTGGAGGAAACCAACGATTACTGAAACTGAGATAGTAGGGTTTGTCCAAGGAAAGAAGATAACTGTCTCTGAGAAGACCATCTCTGATGCAATCGTTTGTGCCCAAGAGGGTTTAATCATGACAGAAAATTGGGAAGAAGATCTTGGTGGTATTGAAACCATCGCTGTTACACTGATGCGAGATGACACAGTGAGGACTCACTCATGGAAGTCATCTGAAATGAAGGATCACATTAGGATTCTTCATCAGATTCTGAACAAGACAGTGCTTCACAAGGCAGGGTCTAAGGACAACCTCTCTGCCCTTCACAAGTTTTGTCTCTGTAACTTGGTCTATGAGACAAAAATAAACTTGCCATGGATCCTGTTTCATCGTTTCAAGGATGCCATCACACACAGGGAAACAGCCTCTCATATCACTTTCTCTCATCTTCTGTCAAAAGTCTTCAAGCAGCAAGGCTTGTATGATTACTTAGATGCAAAGCCTCAAGAAGAACAAGACAAGATCTTTCGTTCAAAGGGGATGCAAGCTGCCATTTTTGGAAAAAGCAATCTAAGTAGCATGCACCTTGACACATACAAGCTTGTTGAAATGTCAAAACAAGAAGAGAAAATGAAGATTAAGGAAGAAGCAGTTGAGGCCAACAATGCAGCTATTCTTGGTCTCAGGAGAGGAACTAGAAGGAAAACTATGGCTGTCAGAAAGCCTGCTCCTAGAAGGCCTACCAGAGGCATTGTTATAAATGAGCCTGGCAGTGAGGCTCCTCAACTTGCTCCTCAACCTGCTCCCAAGAGAGCTAGAAAACTAATTCTGCCTCAAGACGATGATGAAGATGATAATGTTCCACTGGGAACAGTTTTAAAGAGGAAAGCAGCTGCTGCTGTTGATGCTGCTGTGCCTACCAAGAGGAGGCAACCTGCAAGGAAAGCAAGAACCTTTTCAGCCTCTGAGGTCAACACATCCTCTGATGTTCCTCCTATTAATGTGAGTGATGATGTCCCTACCCCAAGTGTAGATTTCTTTGATAATGTATATAGACCTTCTTTACCCTCACCCTTACCCTCACCACAAAGAGAACAACCTGACCAAACCACAAATTCATCTTCACCACTAAATAGCCCAACTCACTTAACCTCACCTCAACCTCCACCACTCAAAACCCTCTTTCCACCCATTATTCCTGATTCAGATCCCTGGTTTCATCAAGAGGATGATGGAATCTGCAGAGGTGCCCCCTTCCCTAAACAACTAAGAAAACTTTTTCCACCAATCATACCTTCATCCACTATTTTTGCCAATAGGTCCGAGAACTGGGCTCAGGTCAAAAGAAATTGGAAAATTCTGTTCCATACTCACCAACCTGACCCTGAACTTAACCTTGAAACTCCTCTGACCAGGTGGTACTCCCATCCTGAGTATGACTATGAACCTTATGAGGAATACCCTTGGACCACCAAATACCCAAACTCTCAGCCCCCAAAAGGTCCCTTTCCATCAGAGATGAACACCCACCATGGCCCTCTCCTCACCCATCTACCCCTCAACCGTTTCCCTCCAAGAAAAATTTACCCCAACCTACAAAAAACCCCACCTCTGATTCCTCACACTCAAGGAGTAGCACGACACATCATTCCCGTATGGGAAACTGATCCTAAAAGGAACCATCTGCCTACCTTACCTGAGAGGAGAGCTCGATCATCTAGGCACGTTCCAATTATTCTGGATGCAAACACACAATGGATGAAATTTGAGCATCCCAGCATCTATGGAAGTGCCTCAGACCACTTTGCAGATCAACTGATTTACAACATTTTGAAGTGGGAGTTCAGCTACTTCCAGATTGAAAGAGCTGCACGATGGGTTCCTATCACTTGGCTGAGACACCATAAGGAAACTCGAGTAGGCATTGCTCCCTACCCCATCTGTCCAAGGCTTGGCATGATAGACCTCAACAAAGACAAAGACATGAGGTGCAGAAGAAATAAAGGGGTCATGCCTGAAGCTCACTCTGCCATTCTGGACTTGTCTCAGGAACTCTTTGATCACTCCGAGCTTGACTTCTATCTATATATGGAGGATGTGCAGAAAATTGGAGAAATGAAGGCTGCAGACTTCTGGTTATCTCACATCATCCACTGCACCAGGAAAGCCTCTTCTTCTGGTTTGACTCAAGAAGAGAAGAAGGAAATTCCTAAGCACAGAGGAAAATGTGGCCTATCCAAAGTAAGGCACATGATCTACAAAGATCTGTGGGGACTTCCTATTACCAGCAGGGATGTGGAGGAAATCATACCTATCCACTGGGCAAAGGATTTACCTCAGAAACCTATCACAGTTGCCACTGCACCTCCAGCAACTTCTTCCTCAGATCAGGCAGCCCAAGAGTTAATTGTAGAAGGCCCTGAACTTGATGAGCAAATGTCTTCTCAGCCTCCTTCAGTTGAACCTTCATCTGCACAAGCTAAGCAGTCTGCTGAGGCTGGTGTCTCTAAGCAAGGAGCTGAGTCTGCTAAGACTTCTTCTCAACCATTAGCTCTTGCTATGGTCAGAACAGCAGCCCAGGCTCAAGACACTGTCTCTGACACTGCTGAGAGCTCAAGACAACTTACCTTGCCACCCAATCTTGAAGACATCATTGGGAAAATTGTTGATGATAAGGTTGGCAAGATAGTTGAGGAAAAGACTGAGCAGATGGCTCAACAGCTTGAAGAAAGGGTGCAGAAGCAAGTTCAAGACTCTCTGGCCCCTACAAATGCAGTGATGAACCAAATGCTGGCTCTGATCTTGGAGTTTCAGAGGAATCAAAATCCCCAGCCTAATCAACCACCTCCTCCACCACCTCCTTCTATCTAAATTGTTTTTTTTCTGTTCTTTTCTCTGTCTTTATCCTTTTCTTGTGTGCTGACAGTGATGGTCCACTCCCTTTTGCCTTTTTGTCTGATGACAAAAAAGGGGGAGAAAGGAAAGATTAAATTTTATAATTCATACAGAGATTTTTTAAAAAAGTACATAGTTGTCTGCATATGCATAAATATATACTCATCTTGCTGATACTATGCCTTGACTTCATGATTATGCTTCAATACTGCTTTGAACTCTAATGTTTTATAGGATGCTATCTTGATTTGTTAATCAATGTTATTGCAAATGAGACTTGACTTATTATGCCTTAACAGCATTTATCTGTTGACTGCCTTGTCTTAGGGGGAGCCTTGTAAGCTCTCTTAAACTTTGCAAAATAAATTTAATTAGTTTTTGTCATTATCAAAAAGGGGGAGATTGTTGGAACCAAAATAATTTGGATTAAATAATCTCTAGGTTTTGATGTTAACAATAAGAATTAATTTAGTGTAGCAAAGTATTAATGCTTTAATTCTAACAAGTGCCTTTAGCCTTAAAGAATCTCTGTTCTTATAAGCTAAAATGTTAAGTCTTTTCTCCTTGCAAATCCGCGTCCATATGTTTTCTATTGAATATCTTATGCTGAAATTATGGTCGAGTCCACTCTCCATTATAACTCTAGTGCCACGTCAGTGGACGAGCGCTTGAATGCTTTTAGTGGACGGAAAATTTCTCTTCGTGTAGACGAGAGCCCTTAGTCTGCTATTGCCACGTCACTGGACGGAGATTTTAGTTATCTCAGGTACTGGCAAGACCGTTGTTTTGAGTAGACGAAGTTTTGGTTGCCACGTCAGTGGACGAAGCCTTAAAACTCTTTTTGCTTATCTTGCCTTTACGCTAGTTTGCTGGACGAAGATTTTTTTTAAGCATTTATACCAATTTGAACCAAAGCGAATTTATTTCTTATGATTGATATTCATTTCATTTATAATGGTTCTTCTCGTTTTCTATTAACGATTCCTTTTGCCTTGTTTCATTGAGAGAGACATAGTACAAGTCAGGACTTGCAAAAAGCAGAATAGTACAATGCAAAACGTTTTTGTACCCTGTCACCTTTTACGCTGATATAGTTGGAACTTGTACAAAGGAGGCAAAACTTTTTTTTGCAAGCTGCTTTTGCTCAGAGGTGTGCTTTTTCATGCAAGAATTTGTCTCACAGTACAAAGGCCTCGAGCAAGCTGAGTCACAACGGATATTTACCTAGTTGACTCTATTACTAAACGGGTATTTCAAATACAACCGTTGAAGACTCTGAAGAGAAGATCAAGGACCCTATAAATAGAAGACTAAAGCTTTTGAAGAAACAACTTTTGCGTATACAAAGAAATCTCAAGAAATCTCTCGCGAAGCAAATATTTTCTTATTCACTCAAAAGCAAAAGTCTGTAATATTATAGTTTGAATATTGCTATAATATTTATCTGATCTTAAACTTTCATACTCTCACATATAGTGAGTTAGAAGATCAAAGAAATCAAAACTCTTTATTAGAGGTAGAGCCTGAAGAGGCTTGGTAAGAAAGAAATACTTGTGATTCTGGAGAGGTGTTGAATACTTGGTGTAATCTATTTGAAAATAGTGGAAAAATCCTTCAAGTAGAAGGGACTGGACGTAGCTCTTGGTTGGAAGAGAGTGAACCAGGATAAAACATCTTGTGTAAATCTTCTTATCCCTTATCTCTTTGGTTTTACGTATTTATACTAACTGTGGGGATTTGAACTTGAATTTGTTAATCCTTCAAAAGACTTCTTTTCTGTGTGCTTTATTCTGTCTCCTTAACTTTGTGTGAGAAAATCTTTTTGAAAAGGCTGTTTTCGAAAAATATTAACAAACACAATTCAACCCCCCCTTCTTGTGTTTGCCTGTGTCAACTTCAGCTAACACCTTCCCTACTCGTAACTGACTCCCGAACCCAAATCTCAATTTTTTAAAAGACCAGTTTCCTTTACTATTTGGTTTTTCCAAGTTTTTTTCCCTAAAATAAAATTTGGTGGTGACTCCTCTTTTTCTTCTTTTCCATCGTGGCGCCTGGACGGGACTGTTGCAACAGCTGACGACTCCATTGGGGACTTTTTGAGAGTTAGGCCTATTATAGTTAGTTGTGTAAAATTTAAATAACTTTATTGTTTGTTTTACCCATTTGTAAATATTGTTTTATTTCTTTATTCTACATGTATATATTCTTACAATTTTCCATGTTAATTCTAGGGTAGATCTTAACTTTTAGGGTTGTATAGGTTTGTATGCTCTCTCCACACACTACACTTACACATTGAGCACACACTTATGAGTGAGGCCCTATACCCGGGTCTTGGTAACCCTAAGATTAAGAAAGAGGTTGTGTAGTGGTAGCCATTTTGGGATATACATCCTATCTGGGTATCATGAAAACCTCGGCTAGAGTGTAACCTTTTTTATGATGTCCCATGGCTGGTAGATCTCCTACCGTCTTGATCAACTTCATGAATTTGGATCTTAGCTTTAGTGGCCAAAGAATATTGGAATTGTAGAACCACCTTATGGGAGGTCACCGATTAAAGATCCATAGCCCATTATGATAGAGTCCAATGAGGTAACCCGATTAGAGACACAAAGGGAGTGTACTTTCTCCTTACCTTCTTTTTAATTATGCATACAATTCACCATTAATTATTTTTCTACAACCTAATACCTTTGGACGAGACATTCTAGGAATGGTTAAGCAATTATTTTCACGACCAAGCGCATTTGAATGAGACGTTCTAAGAATATTCACCAAACTAAGACATTTGAATGAGACGTTCTATGAATAATTAATCAATCTGCATTCGATCATGTGGTACAAATACCGGTTTAATTAATAGTTGTCATGCATGATTTCATGATAGGTAAAATAATCAATATAACGAGAAAACCGCTACACCCTTATCGTACTCGATCACAAGCCAAAATCATGGATGAACAAGAGCAAGCTCAGAAATTCGTAGAAGATATGGGTCAACTCAAAGAATAGGTGGCTCAAATAATGGAGATGATGCAAGCCATGCAAAAATAAAAGAACACGGATGAGAATCCTTCAGCCTCCACTGAAGAACAGCCCGTTGTACCTCTTCTCACTCAAGGCTTCAATCAACAAGGGGTCATGATGCCCCTCACTTTTTACCCGAGCAATCAAATTCATCATTAATTTGACCCGAACAATCCCCCATATGGACTTCCTCAAGGATTTGTGCCACCAGTGGCTCATGGCCTACAAGAAGGCAACCCAAGCTCCCAGAATACCACCCAGGCACAAACCAATGCAGTTGAAATGCCACAAACCATCAACTCACCAGAAGGTAACACCCCATTAGTAGTGCCTTCTGCAAACCTGAACACTCCACCATTCACCCCCCATGTTGGTGCTAATGGGACCGTGCTGGCACAAAACTTCGGGCCCCAATATATTCCTCCAAGAACCTATGGGGAAATTCCTTTGAATCAATCGGGTGAGAATCCTCAATCCAAAGAGAAGTTGGAAATTCTAGAGGAAAGATTGCGAGCTATTGAAGGGGTAAATAGTTATGGCCTTCGGACCGCCTCAGAACTTTGTCTGGTACAAAATGTTGTAATCCTGCCAAAATTCAAGGTGCCTGATTTTGACAAATACAAGGGAACCACTTGTCCTAAAAACCACTTGATCATGTACGTCAGGAAGATGCCATCGCATGCCCATGATGATAAACTCTTGATTCACTTCTTCCAAGACAGCTTGACTGAGGCAGCTTCAAATTGGTACACACACCTTGAGCGGGCCCACATTCGATCTTTCAAGGATCTAGCAGATACATTCTTGAAACAATACAAGTACAACATTGACATGGCTCCCGATAGAATGCAATTGCAAAGTATGTCAAAAAAGAATACAGAAACTTTCAAAGAATATGCCCAACGATGGAGGGAATTAGCTGCTCAAGTGGAGCCCCCATTAGCTGAGAAAGAAATTGTAGCAATGTTCATTGATACACTTCAGTCACCCTTCTATGACAGAATGGTTGGAAGCGTGTAATCAAACTTTTCTGACATGGTTATCATCGGAGAACGAATTGAAAGTGGGATGAGAAGTGCTAAGATTGTTGAAAGTTCTGTGGTGGTTGTTGAAACAAAGAAAGCTCCATTTGTCAAAAAGAAGGAAGGAGAGACGCATACTGTGGCGTCAGAGCAGAAGATTCCTGGGCATTGGGTATCAAACCAAATTCCTGTCAACTCCCAACCATCTTTTCAAAACACCTACATCCCATATTATCCACCACATCAACAGCCTAACCATCCATATATAGCCGCCACCTCACAAATTCCAACCCAACCTTATCCTATGATGATATCATACCAGCCATCATATCCTACCCAGATCAAACCTTTCCCACTGTACCACCTCAACAAAAGCCAAAGCCCATGCAGTTTGACCCAATACCAATTACTTACACCGAGCTATTACCAAGCCTTATCAACAAATCTTTGTTGGTCCCAGTCCCGGCTAAGGCAGTACAACCCCCATACCCAAAATGGTTTGATCCAAATGCCAAGTGTGATTATCATTCAGGAGTGATTGGTCATTCGACTGAAACTTAAGACCTTAAAGTACAAAGTTCAAAATCTAATCAATGCAAATTTGCTGAGTTTCCAACAAGATACTCCTAATGTAGGAGGTTCTGGAGTCAACGCCATAGAAGGAAAGGCATTGTGAAGCATGACCTTTGATTCTTGTTAGAGTATTTCATTAATGTTAATCCTTTAGCTCTTCCCAAGGCTTTAGGAAATCTTGAATAATGGCCTTACTTGTTTCCATTTCAGTATGAATAAATGAACGCATTGAGTTTCCTTGATGTCTCTCCATCTTTTGACTTTACCTTACTTTAGCCTTGTGTTTTCATTTCTCTTGAAGTTATCCATATCTGAAAATGATTCTCTTAAAAACAAAAAGAAAAAAAAAGAAAAAAAGAAAAAAGAAGGTATATGCTAGCATCTCATCATATGATTTTGATCGCCCCATTAATCAAGTTGACAATAGAAAAAATCCTCATCGACTTATATGATCAACTGAGCCGAAAGCACCAAATGAATATTTTTGCAACAACTAAGGCAATCAAAAGGTACCTTTAGTGAAGTAGAGATACTCTTCTTGAAGATGAAAAGCCCACAGATTAAAGTTAGATGCTTAAAAAAATGAAAGAAAAAAAAAAGGAAAAAAATGGGAAAGAGAGAGCGACCACTTATACAATTTGGTAAGTACTATTATTTTTGTCTTTTCATTAAAAATTTTGAAAATTAACAATCATGATTTGAAATGAAGAATGGCCATGTTTCTCTATCCTTGACATATTTGCATTATCCGTTGTTACCCCTTTTGAGCCTGAAAGAATTATTTTTCAAAGAACCTTGGGCAAGGATCACCCATACACTGGGGCTAATTTGAGTTAAATGCGGATTGTTGAAAAGTAAAAAAACAAAAGAAGAAAGGAAAGAAAATGAATAAATAAGCTCACAACAAAGCCAAATGGAAAAGAAAGAAAAACGATAAGTGAGCAAAGAAAAAAAATATATTGATACAAGTGGTTGATGCAAAGTAAGAAGAAAGATCCTTGACCCTTTCAACCCACAAACACTCATTTGGGCCTCATTCCTTTTCTTTCATACCCCTTAACCTTGGCCACGTTACAAGCTTAAAAAAGTCCATTCTGATCAATGAAAGATTGTTATCACTTTCATTAATTTTAATTTTGAGACAAAGAAAATATGTGCTCTTCAATACATCACTCTCGAAAATATAATAAAAAGAATAAAAAAAAAGCAAGAAAATGAGAGAGAAGAAAATGGCTCGCTGGGCTAAAAACCTGAAAGGGCGGTCCAGGCAAAAATTAGAGCGTCCCGATGAAAAGATCCATCAAAGAGACAAACTAGGGCAGTTTGAATTTAAAGGAAGATCACGAAGTATCCCAATAAATGAAGAACGGGGCAAGTCATATCTTTTGAAGCTGATTGAAATGGTGCTCGAGACCAATTGAAGAAATGCAAACTTCAAACTAGGGCAGCTTCAATTTAAAGGCCGATCATGAAATGCTCCCAATACATGAAGATTGGGGCAAGTAATATCCGTGGAAACTGATTAAAGTGGTGCTCGAGATCATATGCATGAGAGGCTAGCACTAATCATCCTAAAGAGTATCATTTGAAGAAATGCAAACTTCACCTCCTCATCGTTCCCTTATAAAGACACCTCCAACCCCAATATCATTATTTTTCTCGCATCCTTATCACCTTTTCACTCTCCATCATTTTCTGGTACCCCCTTTTATTGCCATTTACCATGGACTCAACATGCATTTTTCATACTGGAATGTGAAATAAGTGTCAATAATAATAACATTTAGAGTTTCTCTTAAGATTTCAAAGGTCATGGAAAGCATAACTATCTCTTAACAAGAGGCAACGATTAAAAAAGGGGCAATCAAGGATTTTCATCTATTGGGATCATCATATCTCTGGTAAGAAGCAAAGCATCAATAAAACATGCAAATGACTGGTCAACTCAGCAAGTTTCGCTCTAGTTCATCCAAGATTTGGCTAGGGTCAAAACTCAAAACCTTGAGGGCTAAGTGAGACTTCTAGGCTTGAAATCCCTTCTCTTAGGCTTGTGCCTTGTGACTTTCTAGGTCACAAGCACGACCGTTCTTGTTAAGGAGCACGATCATGCTTGTTGTGAGTGAGTGTCTCGTTGATGCTGAGTTGAGCACGCCCGTGCTCAATGGCAGGACGCCCTTCACAAGCGCTAAGTTAAGAATGACCTTGCTCACCAGGAGCACGACCATGCTCACCAGGAGCACGACCATGCTCAAGTCTGTGCCTTTAAATATGGAACAATAACAGAGGGTTATGTCAGAACCCTATTTTGGCATTAGCAGCTTCCCCAGTACGACTGTAACCCCTTCGTTCCCTATTTTCTCTAAACTCGTTTCGTTATTTGAGTAGTGGAGACCCTTGGGAGCGTCTAGTTCGTTAGTGCCATCATTAGAAAGGCTTGGAAGCTGTTCGAGTCGGTTAAGGGAACGAGTCCAGTTTGTCGTTTGGTTGTTACAGTTGAATCTCCAATCCAGGTATGGGAGAAGAATAGTGTATACACTAGGCTAGGGAATAGTGTAAGATGAGGGGTTCACATAGCCCAGTTTTATTGTTGTTGTTAACTATTATTAATGCTATGATATGTTTGATTATGAATAAGCCTTAACTGTTGTCAATGCCATGATCTGTCTGGTTGTATGAGTTATTGTTATGTTACTAGTTGACTAATTGGTATGCCTCTTTGTTATAGTGTTATGATGTTGAATGCTAAATAGCGTATATCGATGAATATTGTTATGTTGAATACCATTGGTTATTAATGATGATATGATGAGAATGCTATTGGCTACTGTTATCGATGATGTTGATTGGCTGATGTTGTTAACATGTTGAATATGTTAATAAGACCCTAAATGGATTTAATTAGGACTCTTAGTTAACATAAGAATTAATGGGTTAATCCCCTAAAGTTTCATAAGACATGAACTGTTAGTGAGAGGTGAGGTTGATGCAACTGGATTAGTCCAAGGACCCTAGGATCTGATTTGAGAGAGTTAGGAAGCCAAAACTCCAAGAACATAATTGAATCTGCCCAGAACAGTACGGCTGGCCCAGGAGCACGGCCGTGCTGGCAGGGAGCACGCCCGTGCTCCCAGCTGCATTCTGGAAGTCAGGCCGCGCATTGAGCACGACCATGCTTCACTTAAGTGACAGCACGACCGTGCTGGGGTGAGCATACCCGTGCTCCCCTTACTGGTCAGAACCTGAGATTAAAGGAATTAAGGGGTGTTTCACCCCAAATATCCACAATAACATGATAAGACACCAATTGAATAAGAAAAGTTAGATAACTTAATTAAAAGATAATTAAGATGAACTAATATTAATCAGCTGGTTAAGCCGGTGCCCGTTGGGTTACGGCAAGTTGATACACTTTGGTGCTTTTTGGCCAAAGTGCCCTCGATGCTTTTTGGTCGAGGCGTTAATGAGTTGAACCTTGGTGCTTTTTGGCCAAGACGTTGATGTTGATGTTGTTGGTGATGGTGATAATTCTTGGGTGCTTATTGGCCCAAGCAAAGGAGGTGGTTGCCGTGTGTGCCGTTTGCTCATGCATTCATACGTTGAAGTTGCTTAGTGGGGGATGTTCAACATAGGGGAGGTTGACCAACTTATGATCATCTGGCCTAAGTCTCTTGGGTGGTTCACCCAAGGTTTGGTGAACCGTGCTCCCCCGAGATGGCGTATCCAGTTATGATACATCGACTATCCAAGGGGTTCACCCATGGTTTTATGAACTGCCAGCGTTGGTGCTTTTATGGCCAATGTGGATATGTAACTCCGAAGTTGACTTCCTGAGATAGTTGTATCCACATGCATAACGGAGTAGCGGAGTAGTGTTGCACCGCATAGCATCTATTGACTGTTGACTTGTAATATGTAAATGATGATGTATGATGTTTATTGCTATGCCTGATATGATGTATGTTCATCTTATTCCCTATTGCCATGCCGTTGTGTTTACATGATTTCTTACTCCCTGTTTCTGTTGTTATATGTATCTCTTTGTGCAGAGGACGGCGAGCAGCTTGTTGAGGAGTGACTCCGAGGAGCCACTACTTAGTTAGGTTTCTAGTTTCATAGTCAATGTTAGTGTTCAGTTTGTTTCCGTGATGTATCCGGATTTCGGTTATACCAACTCTGTATGTGACATCGGGGTTGGGTTTTCTTTATCTGTTTTGTTTATTTTTATTTTTTAAAAACTATGTTATTTCCGTGTTGTTTATGTTGAGATATGAAACCTTTTTATCCAAGTTTTTATTTTAATCAAATAAATGCATGCTTTTATAATTCCTCTTTTAAGTAAATGTTTATATTAACATGCGGGGTAGAAGAGTGTCACACATTCTGCACATACCTCTGCAATGAACTTCACTGATCCGTTTCAATGCTATGTGGCTTCAAGCCTTAATCGCATGGAAACAAGAATAGAGACCTTTCGAACGCAGATGGATACAAGGTTCACAAACATGGAGGGATACTTGAAAACTGAGTTCACAAGCATGGATGTTCGCAATCAAGGAATATCAAGTGATGTTGCTGCTTTGACAGATAAAGTGAGGAGGATGCAGTCACGGTTCAGCGATGAAGAGGATGGAGATGATGATGAGATTTGATTTATCTAGTTCCTCTTTCTATGCTTTATATGCTTATAGTTTGTTGGATGACTGTACGCTTTTTATATTTCTCTGATTTTATTCTGGATTTGTGTGATGATACTGTATGACCCCTATTTTCTATTTTCCTGGCTGAATGTATTAGTATACCTATGTTGGTATACAAAATGACTATGATACACTTGACTCTGATATCCATCACATATATGCATTATGGATGTTAGTATGCATGGCTAGAACTTATCTGATATACTTTGATTATGCATGTATGGCATCCCTATTATATATATATATTATATATATATTTGTGGATACTATGTCTTTTCTCTCCACATATAATATGCTTTTTGATAATGCCAAAGGGGGAGAAAAGGTGTGCTTTTGTGTTTATTTTGTAGGACTCACTACTTTACTCAGAAGGAGTGTCATATATTCAGGGGGAGTTCGGCAAAAATCATGATACACTTTATTCACAAGTTCATATTCAATCAAAATCTTATGATACAAAATCAAAGCAAGATTCAAGTTTCATCAAAAGATCAAAAGAGTTGTCATCATCAAAAAGGGGGAGATTGTAGATGATGATGAGATACAAAGTCTCAAGTATGCTTACGTGAAGAATATCTCCACCCATGTTCAAGAGTGAAGAAATGAAAAGTGTTTTGATGATGATTGATTATGATGTAATCGTTTTGATGTTTTATGTTTGCTTTACTAGGTTTTGATGTAAGTCATTTTGTAACCTAGTTTGTTTAGATGGCTTAACAAAATTAAGAAGATAATAATGCTAAACCTAAAGATAGAAATTAATTGGAGCTATTATAAACTGCCAAATGATGAAAAATGTTTTGAAAGTATATAAGTAATCACATACATAGTTGTTTATTGGTCTACTTTGAGGAAAACTCGAAATTCCTTCAAGAGTATTCAAATACCAACTCATGTATGCCATTACACAAGCATTTTGGCAATTTTAGGGGAGAGTATTCGAATACCCCTGCTTGGTATTCGAATACCCCCTGTTCTGCTGAGATTGTTGGGTTCTGTTACAGGGAGTATTCGAATACCCTGTGAGTGTATTCGAATACTCACCCAAAAATTCAGAAAACTTCAACTTTTTCAGCTCCAATTAAAGTCTATATAAAGGTCACATGCTTAAGAGTTTTAAAAAAAAATCATATGCAAAAATATACTGTCATAATGGCAAAATAGAAAGTAATCTATTCATCCTTTGTTACAAGTGATCATAGAAGCTTACAAGTTTTGATGCACAAGTGTTTGTGCTAGAATTTTCTCTTCTATTCAATTTGTAATTCTGAGTTTTGTATTGGGAGTGTGAATCCCAAGGTTACTCAAGAGTGAGGTATCTCTTGAGGGGTGTAAATCTTTGCTGGTGAGGTATCCATCAAAGTGACCATTGGAGAAAAATCTTTGTTGGTGTGGTATCCTTCAAAGTAAGGGTGAGGCATCCCTTTGTTGGCAAGTGTGTGGTATCTCTTATGGTTTTTGTTGGTGAGGTATCCAAAAAGGTGTAAGGGTGAGGCATCCCTTTGTGAATTGTTGGTGAGGTACCCAACAAGTTTCAAGAGTGAAGTATCTCTTGAGAGTGTGGTACTTGTCGGTGAGGCATCCTACAAGGGAGAGTGACTTTTGTAAGGAGTGTGGTATCTCTTGTACAAACTTTGTCATAGTGAATTTCTCCAAGAGGATTCTTGGGGACTGGACGTAGGCCACTTAGGTTGTGGGCTGAACCAGTAAAATACTTGTGTCACTTTCTCTATCCCTACTCTCTTTACTTTCTTGGAATCTTTATTATCGTGTGCATGATTCTTTATGTTCTATGCTTATGATACTATAGTACATGATTGTTGTATGATACATTCTCTTAGCTTATGAAATTGTATATCTTTCTTTAAGTGCATTCTTGAATTGGTATAGCAATTGTTCTTGCTTAAGTTTCAAGGAAAATTTACTCTCTTGCTACACTATTGAAAAAGGGAATATAAACATTGTTTTTTGAAAAGTTTTAAAAAGGTTAATTCACCCCCTCTTGACTAAGAACAGTTTCCACATCTTACAGTGGGACCTATCCCAGAGTTCTGAGGTGATAGGCCTTGTAGCAGTGATCCCCCGAGACGATGTTTGCCATAGTTCTCACTACCGACGATTGTTTCAACGTCGTCGTCGAGTGTTCATATCTAGTAGCAGTGAGGCGACACCGTCAGCACCACCACCACAGCGACATCCATGGAAAGTTTACAAGCGCAGACGTGGAGAGAGTCAGAATAGCAGTAGATATCCATGTTAGTGTCGTGGATGGGCCAGAGCGTCTGTTGTATATAGGGTTATGTGTGGTGAGGTGTTTTGATGTAGTTTGAGAGTGAATGGGCTATGTGTAGAGTGTAGTGAGGGATGTTGTTTGTTTCAGATCTTTTGATGTATTTTCTTATGTTTTATCCATATGTATCTTATGGGGTCCTATGGATGGGGTACCCTAGACAGTTATTATGTACATGTTTATATATACATGTAGTGTGTTATGTTCTGTTTATACGCGTTATGCTTAAAGTTTTAAATATCTTTTCTTTTCTGTTAAGTATGTGTAACGCTTATATCACGATTAAGTTTTAGTTAATTAGGTTTTTTTTTAATGGGACATTGGGGTGTTTACTTACTGGGATTATAAATCTCATTAGTGGTGTTATCTTTCAGAGTTTACAGGCGATGACATAGATGATGCAACGACTTGAGAAAGACTTGAAGTTATTAGTTCTAGTTTATTTTTTATTTATTTCTTTTGGTTCATTAGACGCTCGTGTTTTAAGGGAAAAAACAATTATAAAAGAGTTATGTGGTTTTTATTAATTAATATTTATGAGGATTTTATTTTAAACCATTGATTTTAATTTATTATATTCTTTGATACTATCAATGGATAATTATAATTGTTTAAAAATTATTTATTTCAATGCAATGTCTCAAGACGTTACAACATTCATCAGTCAACCCACCATGCCCCGCCCCGTTTTAGGCTGGTTGGCAGCGGGGTGGGTTGGCTAGTTTTGCCACCCCTAGTGTCAGTAATGAATAAAGATAGGTGTAGAACATTGGATTAGAATTTGTCACAGAGAAAACGGGTGAGGAGACTTCGGTTCTCCTTTTGTCTTTGGCATTTGGTTGTCCAATGCTTCTCTTGTAAATCCTTCAAGGGTTGCAGATGGCGCATACCAAGCTACTTGCGTCCTGGTTATCAATACGCTGGAGATGAAAAGTATGATCACATTTTGACATGTGTGATTGATTATATTAGGGATAAAAGCAAAGAAAAAGACTGAGAAGTCTCTATAATGTCATGTAAATACTAATGGCTGTAGGTAGGAGAAGTTTGGTTTTTGTGCGAACCAGACATGGTTAAATGGATGGGGATCCTAATAGCTTAGTTAGTCTCGAGTGATGGATGGGGTGGAGTATAATTTTCTAGACAAAAATGGGTTGGGTGTCCTATTGAGAAACTTGGAGGGAGATTAACGTTATTTACTCTTATTATAATTATTATCTTTTTCTTGAATGCTTGATATTATGCTAAAATTGCTAAAATGTGTACATGAAAAAGCTGAGATGTTTGTAATTGATATAATCATGGTTCAATTATTGAAAATGCTAAGATATTTTGATTTGTAAGTGGAAAGCTAGGTGATCATGAATTTCAACACATATGTATGAAAAGATATGACGAACCTCCTTACCCAAGGGCAAACTTAGTTTAAGTAGATGATAAATAGTTGTGGTCATTTCCCATGCTAGTCTAATGCTAAATGTGAAATAATGGATAGTAGACTTTGAAGCTACCAGACATGCTTGTGCAAAGTGTTTCTACCTCCTGCACTTTTGTAGGGGATGAGTTATGATATCCTAATGTGGATTTTCCATTGTATTATATAAATACAATGATGATAACTGGAACTCGGGTTATGTTTACCCTTCGTGAGTATACAGTGGGGTTAGAGTTCATTACTCTGAAATTGGCTGAATGGTAATGAGGCTGAGTGATTGAGAAACTTCTTACCAGATATTTTATTGTGAGCTAAAACACAATTTCGGAAACTCCTTATAAGGTAATTTTTTTTTTTTTTGATTTTGGGGTGATGACAACCAAATGGAGGGTTGCCTTAACATGATCTTTTTCGTTGAATTCATAACACATATGGCACACCACACACAAGATAAAAACAAAGTTTAAGTGCAGAATTGTAACATAGATAAAAGTGAAGAAATAAAGAAGAAAATGGATGAGAGTAGAGATGATGATGGCGCCACAAACAAGGTTGTTTGATAAGCCTATGATGTTTGCCACAAGAATCTTGGATTCTTGATAAGAACTAGGTTTGGTTCAACCAAGAACCCAAGAGAACAATTCTCTCACAATGGATTTCAATCCAAAATTCAACTTCCAAGTTATATTCCAATGTGTTTAGGCGTGTTACATATAGAAGGATGGCTGCCAACTTTTGGCTTTCCTTGCCTTCTCAATTCCATAACCCCTCCCACTTAATAACTTACATAACTAAGCTTAATCATGCCACTAATGGTGAGTTAATACTCTTCCTCCACCATTATGTGGCTGCCTACTCTTAATCCCTTCCTTATTTAAAACAAAGTGTAACCTAATAAAAACATTAACATGACTCATAACTAATTAGGAATTTCTTTAGGCATGCAAGCCAAAATATTCCTCCTACCTACCAACTCGTGTAGAATAGGAAACACAATGGGCTTGACCCAATTGAAATACTTAGCAAATTGGATCCTACTCACATGACCCTTTACACTTATTAAAATAAAACAACTAATTGGCCTTTATTCTTGGTGCACGCTCCACTTGATCATATTCAAGGATCTTCTAGTTGGATAAGGTAAGTGATCAACTTGGGCTCCATTCCTTCAACTCTTGAATTTGGACTTGCTTCCATTATTAGAACCACTATGTGAATGAAGACTTGTTGGGTTTTCTTGGTCATAACTCTTGTCATAGGCCTATCAAGTCTTTGATTAGCTTCTTGATCCATGATCTTTATTGGGCTCATATAATCTTTGTTGCAAAGTTGACTTGCCACCCCCCCCCCCCCCCCCCCCCCCCCCCGGCTTACATCATCCCCTCCTTCTTTGAGTGAATTCGACCTCGAATTGAAACAATCTTCATCACCAAAATTAATCATTGGAGGTCCATCAACATTGTTCCTCACAATCAAATTGGGTGCTTCAGATTTAAGGTCAAAATATATTTCAAGAGGAGATAAAGCATGAGTGGGTGCTTTATTGAGCTTTTTGGAGTCCATGCAAGTTTCCAAAACAGGGTGTACTTCCTTTGGGATGAAATCTCCAAATTTCTGTAAAAGAGTTACAACACCACTAGATAAAAAGAGATCATTAGAAGTGTTAGCAACCAAATAAAAACTCTTGTAATAAAATATGCATTGGGGCTGCCTTGAAATGATAGCCCTCTTCTCTTCATTTTTTGTTTCCAAATGACTCTCTTTCTCACTAATTTTCACACTAATTTTCTCTCTATTTTTCACACTATTTTTCTCTTGATCACTCTTCTTTTCAATTTTTTTTTTCACTCTCTTTCTCAATTTTGTTCTCAATCTCTTTTTTAATCTTTTTCTCAACCTCTTTTTCAATCTCATTTTCTTTTCTCTCTTGCTCTCTCTTTTCTCTCATTTTCACTTGATCCTCACAAACTTGATTTGGAGATAAGGGAGAAAGAATGACCTTTCGGTCTTGGTACAAAAATGAGAACTTGTTAGAGAACCCATCATGAGTGGCCTTTCTATCATATTGCCAAGGTCTTCCCAACAACAAATGGCTTGCCTCCATAGGCACCACATCACAAAGTACACAATCTTCATACTTCCCAATTGAAAATGGGACCTCCACTTGTTGGTTCACAAATATTTCTCCAATCTCACTTAACCATTGAAGCCTATATGGTCTTGGATGTGCCTTAGTTACAAGATTTAGTTTGGACACCAATCTAGTGCTCACAACATTGGCACAACTTCCACCATTAATGATTAGCGAACATACCTTCCCTTGAATTAGACATCTAGAATGAAAGATATTCTCCCTTTGGCTTGCTTCATGATCTTTCACTTGACTCCCCAAAAGTCTTCTTTCTATAAACAAGTCTCCTTGTTCATTTTCTTTTTCACTAAATGCTTTGGATTGTGAGACCACTTCACCATTTCTTGACATCATTGTCCTCTTTGTTGGACATTGGGATGCAATATGTCCATGGTTTAGGCATTTGAAGCATTTCACATCACGGCTCCTAGAAGTTGGCTCCATTGGTTTCTTGCCTTGAGAGGTGCTCACAGCTTCTTTGGTTGGTGCACCCTCCTTCTTGTGCTTGTCCTTCCAATTTGAGGATGAAATTTTAGAAGAAGAATGAAATTTAGGCTCCTCTTTTTTCTTGTTCTCTCTCACCTTCTTGTCACGCCTCTCATGCATTTGCCGGATCCACTCTTCAACCTCTTTCTTATGTTCTTGCTGTTCTTGCACATAATCGAATTTTTCAAATCGCAACATTGCAAAGCAAACAAGTTAGCAAATAACAAAATATATGTAAGAACAAATCCACTCACCAAGTGTACACAATGTGTATTTCACTCAATTAGGCTTTTTCCACACAAGATGTAATTTTCACTCTTGCCGTTTTCCACTCAAATGTTCTCCTTGAGGCCTTAGAAAAGTCAAACACAATCCACACAAGAATTTCAAGATTCAAGTAACAAAATTCACAAAAACTTATCAAACAAGGAAACAAAAGGAAAGGCTAGAAAAGAAAGACTTTTAGAAATAAAGAAGTGAAGGAAGAAGGGAAATATTTTCAAGAACACAACTTGCTCAAAAAGAACTTTAACTTCTCTTTTGCTCAATTCCTTTTGGCACGATTTTTTTTTTTTTTTTAATAATTGGGTCACGGGCGTGATGTAGATCACGGCCTACCCATGATCCTCTCTGGATCACACTCTTTCTGTGTCACGGGCGTGATGAACGTCACAGCCTGCCCATTATCGTCTCTGGAATTCACAATTCTTGGCGTCACGGCCGTGATGAATTTCACGGCTTGCCCGTGATTGTCTCTGGAATTCACAAAGAAAAATCACTCTTGAAATCTTTTGAGCAAAAACACAATTTCGGAAATTTCCCTTCAAAAGCAGAATCAAAGTAATAATTTTTTTTTTTTATTTTGGGTTTTGGAAGAAAAGAAAGAAAATAGAAAGATGAAGAGCACAAGATATCAAATTCAACCAAAGCCTAAGCTTTGATACCACTTGATGACAACCAAATGGAGGGTTGCCTTAACATGATCTTTTTGGTTGAATTCATAACACATATATGGTGCACCACACACAAGATAAAAACAAAGTTTAAGTGCAGAATTGTAACATAGATAAAAGTGAAGATATAAAGAAGAAAATGGATGAGAGTAGAGATGATGATGGCGCCACAAACAAGGTTGTTTGATAAGCCTAAGATGTTCGCCACAAGAATCTTGGATTCTTGATAAGAACTAGGTTTGGTTCAACCAAGAACCCAAGAGAACAATTCTCTCACAATGGATTTCAATCCAAAATTCAACTTCCAAGTTATATTCCAATGTGCTTAGGCGTGTTACATATAGAAGGATGGCTGCCAACTTTTGGCTTTCCTTGCCTTCTCAATTCCATAACCCCTCCCACTTAATAACTTACATAACTAAGCTTAATCATGCCACTAATGGTGAGTTAATACTCTTCCTCCACCATTATGTTGCTGCCTACTCTTAATCCCTTCCTTATTTAAAACAAAGTGTAACCTAATAAAAACATTAACATGACTCATAACTAATTAGGAATTTCTTTAGGCATGCAAGCCAAAATATTCCTCCTACCAACTCGTGTAGAATAGGAAACACAATGGGCTTGACCCAATTGCAATACTTAGCAAATTGGATCCTACTCACATGACCCTTTACACTTATTAAAATAAAACAACTAATTGGCCTTTATTCTTGGTGCACGCTCCACTTGAACATATTCAAGGATCTTCTAGTTGGATAAGGTAAGTGATCAACTTGGGCTCCATTCCTTCAACTCTTGCATTTGGACTTGCTTCCATTATTAGAACCACTATGTGAATGAAGACTTGTTGGGTTTTCTTGGTCATAACTCTTGTCATAGGCCCATCAAGTCTTTGATTAGCTTCTTGATCCATGGTCTTTATTGGGCTCATGTAATCTTTGTTGCAAAGTTGACTTGCCCCCCCTGGCTTACATCATATTGCCAAGTGGCAAAATGAACATATTTTATAGACACACGTGTGTGTTACAATTCTGGAAAGTAGCTACTGAATCATGATGCCTAATTTTTGAGTGGTCAAAAATGAATTTGACCGATTTCTCACAAAGCAAAAAGCTAGTGAGTAGAACATCAAGGGGAATATGGGACTTGAGCCAAATGTGAAATTGACGATGATGGTAACCCAACCTTCGTGATTAGAGATCCCATGAAGAAATTTCATATGGGTAAAAATAAGTCACTTGTTAGTTCTACTAGAACCAATAACTTTGTCCCTTCCTATGGTGTGAGAAGTGCTAGACTGCATATTTATTGAGGAATAAGCTGAAAGCTTCTAATGAAATTCATATCCCTTATGGGTGGTGTATGAAGTGCATCATATACTTGATGAAATCACCTATATGAGTGTCAAGTGGGACCGCTTGTACGAAATTGTAACATAATCTCTAGAGCACTCATGAATTACCAGGCGTGTTCATGGGCTATTAGCGCAAAACAGCATAATAGCAAGAAGCAAGAATTGTAGGGGTGTAATGTGATTGGTAGACCTCTAACATACACCAAAATGTTTTGGTACATAAAAGTTTACTTCACTGACTCACTTGTATTGTATGTCTATCAATCTATGACTGGTTCATAGTCCAAAAGACACCATATTCAAAGCATTAACATCTATGTGATCAACTCTATTTTTTATTAATTCTTCTCGCAAATTATTTTAAAATATGTGAGGGATTGTTGGATATTTTATTTAAATATGTCAAAATAATTTAATATTTGAAAGGTTTTAAATTCACAGTTTATTATAATTTATTTCCTCTAATTTTTTTTAATATTTTAATTTGATTTTTTTACTCCTTATTACCTTTTAATGATTTTGATTATATTGTCTAATAACATTTTGTTTTTCATGTGCCATTTATGCCTCTTAATATCTTTTAAATATTTGATCAGATAATTATTTGGAAGAAAAAACGGTGCTACTTCAGGTGGTGGTGTTCAACAAAAAATGCATGAGGAGTGCTAGCAACACATTCTTTTCAACAAACTTCCTCCTATTGGTTGAAATTCATGCGGGTCCCACTATTTTGGAAATGGGTCCCATTAATTCATGTGGGTCCCATTTGAATTTGGTAGGACCGCATAAGTTTCAACCAATAGGAAGGAGTGTGTTGGAAAGAGTGTGTTAGAGATCGTGTTGCTTGTATTTCTCAAAATGCATCTAGTGAAGTGGTTGAAAACATTTGGAGAGTGGTTTATTATCTTCTCAAAAGTTTTTGTTATTATTTGTGGAAAATAAATTTTTTATCTATGTATGAGAGTTGATGTAATTCTCATTGTTCTTGCTTCCCAGAATAATATAGTTATTCTAGAAGAGTTTGTTAAATCATTAGGAATATTCTCATTATTTTTATATTGTGGCAAAATAATTCTTAAGGAAAATATGATGCTATACGTCTCATACTATTAACAAAATCATCTTTTTCCTATACTTATTTTATTTTTTGATTTTTATTTATTATTTTTACAACAAGTTCTAGAGTGTCTTCATTAGACACTTAAGATGAGACGAGTGAAACATATTTATGAGTTTAGCATATAAGATAACGTCTGTTATTTTATATACGATTATGCACACTTAAGCAAATATATCAAACGATTTCAAATGGCTCAGCATAATCATATAAGATAACGTCTGTTATTTTGATGTTTTTGCATGCTTTTTTGCTTTAAAAAATGACAAATATTGTTTTTAACTTTTTTTATTAAAAAAATAATTATATTTTTAATTAATTTTACATATTTACTTTATAATTTTTATATTTTTCTTTTTTAAGATTTTTTTTTTCGATTCAACTTTTTTAAGATTCAACTTTTTTATATTTTTTTTTTAAGATTACTTTATCATTCATGTAAGTGTTTATTGAAAAGAAACCCTGCTATTCTTTTTTTTGAAGGAGAAACCCTACTATTCTTAATTTCTTATATTCTTTTCCCCTTCTGGGTAAAATAGTCATCCAAATCCAACTATTTTTTTTCCTTTTTTTTTTTAAAGTAAATACACAATTTGGTCCCTGAAATTGTAAGGTAGTATCAACTTGGTCCTTGAAATTATCGAAATTCCAAAAACGTCCATGAATGATAAGTTAATATCAATTTAGTCCCTTATTTTACTCATTTAATATCAATTAAGTGCCTGATACTGCAAACTTAATTTCAACTTAGTTCATATGATTTTTAACGAAGGGACTAAGTTGATCACCATTTTATAATTTTAGGGACTCATTTGGAATTTTGATAATTTCAAGGACCAAGTTGATATTACGTCACAATTTCAGGGATCAAATTGAGTATTTACTCTAATTTTTTTCTCTGTATTACTGTATTACTCTGGTATTTCCTTATAGCCATTTCCTTCAATCATCTTACGCACGTTGTGACAAAAACCAATGCATCAATCAAAATCTAGTGGCTGATTTGAAGGATTAATTCACCACCTCTCACACACTTCTGATCTTTAAAATCCAATCTCCGTAGAATTCTTCAATCATTTCAACAACCACAAACTTGGTGGTGTTGTATTTTGAGATGTTGTCTCGTGAATAGAGGTATGCCATGTTATCAATTTCTTTCACAGCTTTATGCATACTGGACACTGGTGTTTAATTTCATTTAGGTACTTCTGTACAATTGTGCCAAAATACTCAATGTGATATTGTTTTTATTCGGTTACAAAATTTTGTACATATGATTGAAAAAATTGTGGTTTGTTAACCAATAATTTTGGCCCCCCTGTGCATAATTGTATGTAAACATTATTGTCTCTGTAGGCTTTAATTCCCAAATATTTCATATCCAGATAACTCAAAATTTAGGATTATATATAAGGTCAAATGCTTGCTAAATCATATATTAAGCCACTCTTTACAGTTTCTGAGTTTTCTCAATGGACCTTTATTACAGTCATCATCTTCACCTAGCTTTGCTTTTACCAATTGTGGGTCCTTCTGATCGATTTTCATAGTAGTATGGCTTCTCAGCGTTATCGTCCTACTCAAAAACTAAAGGCCATAAATCATCAATCCACATAAGATACAAAAAACAATTATGTAGATTCTCACGTGATGCCTAACAATCTATGCCTCTTTCTCTCTCTTAAGGTGGCCAGAAAAATAAAAATTTGTCACATAGTTTCTACTTAAATATATCCTACTGCCCTTCTTTTCTTTTGGTGCGACAAACTCTAGTGTGCTCTTCAAATCAGCACTCATCTCAATCCAAGTCCCCCTCACTTTTTCCTTCAATTTTTCTACTTCCCATACTTGCTTGCTCTGGTCTCGAAAGCTCTCAACCCATAATATACTACCAGAGTGGTTAGTACTTATATTTCTGTATGTATATAACTCTCTTTTTCCCGATAAGTAGAATATTCATTAATCGTCTACCTTTAACATGAAAGTGACTATTCTCCCCAACTTCTAAGAAGGGTTGAAGAGAAATCACCCTATCATATGCTCCAAGCTAGATATAAACAAAAGAAATATACATCATCTTATAACTATATATTATTACAATTTACAGCCTAAGAAATATAACGCCAATCATACATAACATTTCTTGCAGAACCAAAAGGAGTCAGAGGTTTGAGTTGGGAAGCAAGCATGCCTTGGGAGGACTTCTCCAATGTACTTACTGCAACAGGTAAGTTCTAATCGATTTTTCTAAGTTTCGTGCACCTCTCCATCACATTCTTACATAATAAATATTAAATATAAATAAATATTTGAAAACTAGCAGAAGAGTAGTTTTGGAATTATAACATTTTAAGCAAAAAGAGTAGTTTTGGAGTTCTTGATAACTCAGAATGCATTGTGTGTGAGCATTTAACTTCTAGGTAATGTTTTGTTCCAGTTGTCTTTTAGATCTTCAGTTGCCTGGATGACATGCTCTCCATAATTTTGAAGGACATATCTCTTTCAGATATGCAAGACATCTTAAGATTAAATAAAGTTGTCCAATTGAGTCAGCTGAGTTGATTAAATTTCAGGACATATATTATATGTGTGTTGGTTCAAATTCTTACAGTACGTTTCGTTCCTTTCTCATTCCCTTCTTCCCTCTTCCCTTCCCCGTGTAAGGCCTACTATAAGCCATTCTTTGGACAAAGAAAACGGGGAGGGGAGTGATAGCCGAGTTCTTTCAATTACTTCAATTCTTTGAAAGAATTTATCTAATAACCTTATAATAATTTTTCCCAATAAACAACACAAAAATGATAGAAGACAAACTGGTGAGCTACATAGATTTATATATATTCATGTCGTCTTTCCAAGATTATAAATAGGAATCATTCTGTTCTCTATAACAGAGATATAACAGTTTGCCATGTTCAGAACTATGCACAATTGAAACTATTAGATTCTGGGCCTAACTCAATCCCAAAAGCTAGCTCACAGGATGAGGATTGCCCATTACTTATAAGCTCTTATTAGATATCATCTCTAGTCAATGTGGGACTTGGGTTTTTCCCAATACACCCCCTCACGCCCAGCACTATTGGGTTTGGTGCGTGGATATCATGGTAGGTGGCCCAACAATGGATCTAGGATAGCTCTGATACCATATTAGATTTTGGGCCTAACTCAATCCCAAAAGCTAGCTCACAGGATGAGGATTGCCCATTACTTATAAGCACTTATTAGATACCATCTCTTGTCAATGTGGGACTTGGGTTTTTCTCAATAGAAACAAAAGGATCCATTCAGTGTAGAGACTTCATTTAGCTTTCTTCTGTTAAAAATGAATTATAATTGCTAGTTACTTGTACTTGTGATTGCCTTATTTCTTTTCAACAGCAAAAAAATAAGATTGCTGTATTTTTTAAAGGTGTAATTTTCAACAATTACGTGTTTAGGCTGTTGTTTTCTGACGTATCCATAGCAAGTATAACACGTAGATGGATTATTTTATTCAATCTTTTAGTTAGGTGCTTTCCTAGTAGGTTCCACGTATTGAAACTATTATTTATAATATATAATTAAAATTGATATTCAAGTAATATTATACAAATATTTATATATAATACATTCGATTTCATTCTGGAATATATAATATATTGATACATACTCAAATTCATATTATCTATCATATTTATATGAGTGTCTAATTTCAAGTATATAAAAACGTTTTGCTAATGAAAATGATTCGGTTTGATACTGAAGTGACAAACTACAAGTTGTTGCTGGCAATAATGTTGTCTCGTTGTGTAGATTCATTGATCTTAAATTTTAATCATTTGAACTTCTTTCATTTATATAACTGTGGGCTAATTTTGTTTGAAAAATCAAATTTGCATTCCTGCTGCATCTTGGAAGGTAGGAAGAAAACAAAAGCAAAAATGGTTTTCAATATGAGACGATCACATTTTGTAACTTTTGTTGGATTGTGTTCTTCTATGTGAAGTATATGCTTTGACAACTGTGAGCACACAAAGCCGTGGTGCAGAATCTATCTCATAAGTTGTTTCTTTTAAAAAATTAGTCTTTGTCAATAGTTAACGAAGCCTTCGGTAAGCTTGATGCATCTAATTATATGATTAATAGCATCTCTAATGGGCTAATGGCAGTGACGGACCTTGAGTAAAAAAAATTGGGGGAGCCACTAGCTACTAGCCAAAATGGTTCACTCAAAATTTATATATATATATATATATATATATATATATATATATATATATATATATATATTTTGTGTTAAAATTTATAATTATTATTGATGCATAATTTTACCACTCAAATACATAAAGTAAGTAAATATCCAATTTGTGAAATCCTAGTTAGTATTTACTCATCTTGAAATGGTGCGATGCACGTAAAAGAGATTAGGAAGCTTGAAGCAGATGCACAAAGGAGACGAAACACAGTTATAGTATGCCTTAATGCTATTGAGTTGGAAATAATACTCGTTTTAGTGAAGTTGTTTAGTTGTTTGATAAATCAATAGAGTCTAATAATATTGTTCCACAAACAATTATATGATAGCTTGTGTGCTTTGCATGTAATATATATTATACAAATTATTTAAAGAGTGTCATACATAATTTTATTTGAATATTTTAATATTTTGAAGAGTTTAATTTCTATATATTATCAGTGTAAAAGATTTTCACACTTACATCCAATAAGATCTTGACAACTCAACATTATTATTAATTTTCTCTCTTAGTTATTAAAATAAAAGTACACATGTCAAAATGTTAGTTAATGTGACAGTGTCTACTACTTTAATCCTATTTTTAAATCGACAGAGTCTGATAATAATGTTCCACAAAATAAAATATATTGTAGTTTATGAATTCTACATGTAATATATGTTACACAATTTATTTTAAGGGTGTCATACATAAGTTTGTATATAACAAAATTAAAGAAAAAAAAAATTGGGAGGAGTAGTCGTGGCTCTCCCCTGCCCTTTATAAGATCCGCCTTTGTCTAATGGTGTAACACATTCCAGTTGCTTAGCTCTAATAATGTATTTCTAAAAAGTTCACCAAATAGGTTCCCCATGTTACTCTATCTTTATTTATATTTATATTTATTTCAATTCCTTAAACAAGGTAGTTAGATACAATTTCTATTATTTTTCTTTCTTTTTTTTTATTGGTGGTTCTTATATAAGAACCGGTTGCTTATACAAAGAATCGTCTTTATATGCGGATGCCACGTTATCCTACTCTAATTGTACAACGCAGCAAGAACTCGTTCTTATCTTTAAGAACTAGCTAAGCAATTCCAATTGGAGTTACTCTAAGCCAATAAAGTATTAACATATTATTAATTTTTTATTAAAATAAATAATACATTTATGAATATATTAACAATGTATAATACAGTAATACCTTATTAACTTATGTTCTTAAATTAAATAAATTAACAAGAGTTATTGTCAAATAAAAAAAATAAATTAGCAAGAATGTCATAGTTAATATTGCTGATAATGAAGGGATAAAGATGAGTTAAAGGATGAGACAGAAACGAATAATAAACTTGAAGAAGCTCGCTTTCAGAATCATTACTACGTAGTTATGAACGATTGATTTCGATTGATCATATAAACAATTTAAAGTAATACTATTTGTGTGACCATTTAAGAAAGTGACAATCAGAGACAATTACACAGTATTTACCTATAGTTTTGGCTATTTTGAATTTGAAATTATTATTACTTTATTCAAAGATAGTTGTACAAATACTAACTTCAATGGTTAATATTTACACACGCGTCCTGGCCCCATACCCTAACCACATGCTACATATGATATGAAAAATGATAATTTGACACAAAATTTCGACTTCTATCTACGGCGAAAATATACGGTGCCGTACTGTGCAATATTGTAACAGGCCTTTTTCTTTTAAAATATTTAGTTTTTTTTAAAAAAAAAAATCTTGTTCTTTTTTTTTTTAAATTTTTATTTTTTAGAAATAAAATTTTTGGTTAAGTATGTACAAATATCTGGTTAATCAGGTACAAATATCTGGTTAATTTAGTTCATTATCTGGTTAATGGGTTTTTTTGTTAAGTATGTGCAAATATCTGGTTAATCAGGTATAAATTTGTGGTTAATTCAGTTCATTATCTGGTTAATGGGTTTTTTAGAAATAAAACTTTTGATTAAGTATGTGCAAATATCTAGTTAATCAGGTACAAATATCTGGTTAATTCAGTTCATTATCTGGTTAATGGGTTTTTTGGTTAGGTATGTGCAAATATCTGGTTAATCAGGTACAAATATCTGGTAAATTTCATTTCATTATCAGGTTAATGAGTTTTTTTGAGAAATAAAATTTTTGGTTAAGTATGTGCAAATTAATGGGTTTTTTTGAGAAATAAAATTTTTGGTTAAGAATGTGTAAATATCTGGTTAATCAGGTACAAATATCTGGTTAATTCAGTTCATTATCTGGTTAATGGGTTTTTTGGTTAAGTATGTGCAAATATCTAGTTAATCAGGTATAAATATCTGGTTAATTCAGTTCATTATCGGGTTAATGGGTTTTTTGGTTATGTATGTGCAAATATCTGGTTAATCAGGTACAAATATCTGATTAACTCAGTTCATTATCTGGTTAATGAGTTTTTTTGAGAAATAAAATTTTTATTTTTTTTAAAAAATGTCAAAATTTAAAATAAAATAAAAAACTACAATAGTTCTACAGTGCCATAGGTGTCCTATGTGATGTCCATTTTGTGTGTTCAATTATCACACCCGATATGATACGAGGAGGGAACTCACAGTCGAGCTAGGTTGTACAAATTTTGAATTTGACTTTATTTATTCTATCAAAATAAAATTTCATTATTAAAAAATAAAATACAAATAAAATATGATATGTATTTAAGTTTTTCTTTTCTTTTTGGTATACTGTATTTTTGATTTTCTAATATAGTAATAATAAGGCTTAAATAATATTTCAGTCTCTCAAAATATAATACACTTTATTTTAGCTACTTATTAAAATTTGTTTTTGGTTTTGAGCCCGTTTGGATGAGTTTTTTTTTTTTTTAAATAAAAGTGTTTTAGAAAAAATATGGAAAATAGGTAAATTGGTCCTATACGTTTATTTTATTTTTCATATTGGTCCTATAAGTTTTTTATTTTTCAAATTGGTCCTACAGGTTACGTTCCGTTTTCACATTAGTATTTTTCGTCAATTTTGACCTAACGTTGTCAGTTTTGATCTGACGTGCCTATCACCTTAGTCTGATACGTGGCATTTGATCTGACTCTGTTAGGTGAGAGACTAATCTCCTGGAGTGCTGTCACCCACCTAAGTGAGATTCCTTTCAATGGTATTTTTTTTCTATACACATAAATACAAGGATCGAATCCACGAATACATGCTTAAGGAACCCAAACTCCTTCTACTTGAACCAACATATTGGTAATTAAATCCAATCAATTTTGAAACAATTGATCATTAACTACAAAGATTTAAATTTATTAGGGGCCCAAATCAAAACGTGTTATATTTTAAGATATTAAAAACATATTTAACCAATGTGTATTGGTCCGAGTGGCAGGGCATTGGGTCCTTTAAGTATATGGTCCTGGATTTGATCCTAGATTCATGTGTATGAAAAAAATATTATTAGGTTATTAGGATGGATCCCTACTTAGACGTCTAACAGTATCTTGGAAGATTAATATCTCACCTATCGAGTAGGATAGCCTTACAAAAAAAAAAAAAAAGACATATCTAAGCCTAATAATGAAATAATTATAGTAAATATTTGTAATCACAATAACTAGAGCTGAAAAAAAAAAAAAAAAAAAAGACATGTTACAATATAATAAAATGATAGGAACAGTGTTTTAGTCTTAAGCTTCTTATAAAGTAGAAAGTAAAAAAAAATTAATAGAAAAACTAGTTCAGTATAATTTATATCGATTGTTGTTTATGTTTTTTTTATGTCCAAATTACATTTTAAATATAAACACGTACACAGTACACACACATAAGACTCATATAACTGTGTCAAACCACGGCGAATGCTAGGGTGAGCGAGGAAGATAAGTCGCTCACCGTGAGCAACAAGTCCCAGCCGTTGATCAAGTGAGGGTCTACTGATCTTACGATACATCATCAACACATGATCCTCTCATTCTTTCTCCCTCAGTCTCAGTCTCTCCGTCCGGGAACAAGACAGATGCACAACCCAGTCACGGAGCAACAACAAGGAGACATTCACTCATATGAAATAGACCAACGGTGGTCGCAGCGGTGTTGGGGTTTCAATTTTTTGCCATCCTCCGGCGCTTCAATTTCTTGGAGCTACCACTTGTCTTCTCATCACCTAACCAAATATGTCAAAGAATCGAAAAAGTATTAAGAATTATTGATAATTGATAAGAAATTGACAAAGGATAGTGATGACGTTGGTGATTTCCATAACCTTGATTCTCAGAAGCATTTGATCGAACAGGTGGAGCATATTCCTCTGCAACTCGATCGCTAGTTGTTGCGGGGGACAGAGGCAACAGCGGACCAATTAATTTGCCGCGACACAAGGCTTTTTCATTGTCGCACGATGGCTGGGCAGAGATGCAGCTGGACAAAGTGGCGGAACACGGTGGATCTGCATCTGGAAGGAGGAGCGTCTTGCAGTGGCAGTTGGTTGGGCAGCGCTGTTGCGGAGCGGAGGGAGGAGACGACGGCCAGAGTAGCTGTATCGTGTGTTCTGGACGGTGGAGGACGGCCTGATTCTCGGCTTTCCGAGACGGGGTTCGTGGCACACAGTGGCTGTCTCGGTTGCTAAGGACGAAGGTGGAGGGGCGGAGGGACTTGAAGTTGGCGCAAATGGACTCCATGGGTGAACAAAATTGAGGTTGGAATAAGGGTGGAACCCTAAATTGAAGAAAGAATTGGGGGCATTTTGCTGTTTGTTTTTGTTTGCCTTGGATGGTTCACCGGCAGTTGGCACTGTTACCAATCGGACATGGAGGAGAGACAGACTGGAGAAGAAAGAGGGAGGGGATCATGTGATGATGATGCATCGTAAGATCGTAGACCCTCACTTGATCAACGGCTGGGACTTGTTGCTCACGGTGAGCGACTTACCTTCCTCGCTCACCGTAGCATTCGCCGTCAAACCACACAAAGAACAATCAAAATCAAAGTGCAACCCTTCAAATTACGCAAATTGTGGTTATAAGTATGCATAGCTAAGTCCTAAGTATTATGGTTTAGGGTTAAAAAAAAATAGAGTAAAATATAGTTTAATCTGCTAAATTTTTTTTTATTTTTTTTTTTATTTTTTTTTATGAGTGTTTACTTTACTTCCCCATTTTGTGTGACTTGGTTAGGATCACTTATTGTTAGTAGTCAATGCGGAATCAAATTTAGTTAAGGAAGCCAGAGTGTGATTGAAGTTAAAGGTGGTATCGTTATCATTGAAATTTTCCAATTGTATAACGAGCCATACTATATTTTTGACTCACTACCGACGTACCAATTTTAAATTCCCTTTCTAGGTACATACACATAGTTTAATTTTGCAAAACAAGGAAATAACAAAATCAAGTTTTGCATGCATAGATCACATGGCTAACTTTGGACTCAATAATTGAACTCTTTGAGAACTTTATCAAAACTGATATTAACTTTAGTTTGAACTATTTGGTATACACTATATAAAGTGACTTTGACATCACTTGGTCGTTTGACTTTGACAGAGCTCAGAAGTCTGTATTGGACTTCATGGCAGCCATTAGACTCACCATGCTTGTTGGAGCATGTGATTTTACCTGTGGAACTTGGGTTCTTTTTGATCTTATTAATCCAACTTCTAAGAAAAGGTGTGAACCTGATCAGCAAGCAGAACAAAGTCTCAGATCATGTCACAGAGATGCATCCCACCATAATAAAATTTGGTTTTGCATCCAAAGTCAGCATAGTTTGTACAACTTTATTGCTGGCTGTTCATGCATTAATGCTATTACTGATGCTCAATCATGAGACACAGTGTACCTCTAAATTTCAGGCTTTTACATCAGAGATAATTCAAGTGCTCTCATGGGCAATCAGTCTAATAGCAATATGCAAGATATCAAAATCAAACACTTATTTCCCTTGGATTCTAAGGGCTTGGTGGGTTTTCAGTTTCCTTCTGTGTGTTATTAGTACTGCCCTTCATGCCCATTTTAGTATCAGCCATCAGGGTCAGATTGGTATAAGAGAATATGCAGACTTCCTTGGTCTGCTTGCTTCAACATGCCTTTTTATTATTTCTACAAGAGGGAAGACAGGCATTGTCTTAATTGCCACAGATGGCATATCTGACCCACTTCTTGGAGAGAAAACTGAGAAACATTCCCAGTGTCAAAGGGAATCTCCATATGGGAAAGCTACTCTTCTTCAACTCATTAACTTCTCCTGGCTCAATCCCTTGTTTGCAGTAGGGTATAAGAAACCCCTTGAACAGAATGACATTCCTGATATGGACATCAAGGACTCTGCTGACTTTCTAACCAGCTCATTTAATGAGAGCCTTAGACAAGTTAAGGAAAGTGATGGTACTACAAACCCATCTATCTACAAGGCAATCTATTTATTTGCTAGGAAGAAAGCAGCAATGAATGCATTCTTTGCAGTAGTAAGTGCTTCAGCATCATATGTTGGTCCATACTTGATTACTGACTTTGTGAATTTCCTTGGGGAAAAGGAAATCCGTGGCTTAGAGAGCGGGTATCTTCTGTCACTAGCCTTCTTATGTGCCAAAATGGTTGAAACAATAGCTCAAAGGCAATGGATTTTTGGTGCCAGACAATTAGGCCTTCGCCTTAGAGCTGCATTGATAACACATATATATAAGAAGGGCTTAAATCTGTCAAGTAGATCGCGTCAAAGTCATTCAGGTGGTGAGATAATGAACTATATGAGTGTAGATGTGCAGAGAATCACGGATTTCATTTGGTATGTAAACGTAATATGGATGCTGCCGATACAGATTTCTTTAGCAGTATTCATTTTGCATACAAATTTAGGATTAGGTTCATTTGCTGCATTAGCTGCAACAATGGCTGTTATGGCTTTGAACATACCTCTCACAAAAATACAGAAAAGGTACCAGGCCAAGATCATGGAGGCTAAGGACAACAGGATGAAAGCCACTTCTGAAGTTCTGAGAAACATGAAGACATTGAAACTTCAAGCATGGGATAGTCAATTTCTTGAAAGGATAGAAGCATTGAGGAAAATTAGAGTATAATTGGTTATTGAAGTCATTAAGACAAGGAGCATATTCTGCTTTTATCTTCTGGGGATCACCTACATTCATTTCTGTGATAACCTTTTGGGCATGTATGTTCATGGGGATTGAACTGACAGCTGGAAGGGTCTTATCTGCATTCGCCACATTTCGAATGTTACAGGATCCTATATTTAGCCTACCTGATTTACTAAATGTCATTGCTCAAGGAAAAGTTTCAGTTGATAGGATTGCTTCTTTCCTTGGAGAGGAAGAAATCCAACATGATGCCATTGAATATGTTGCAAAGGATGGAACAGCATTCGATATAGTTATTGATGAAGGGAGATTCAGCTGGGAACCTGAGTCAAAAGTCCAACCATTGATGAAATAAAGTTAGAAGTTAAGAGAGGAATGAAGGTGGCAATTTGTGGATCTGTAGGTTCAGGAAAGTCTAGTCTGCTCTCAGGCATTTTGGGAGAAATATATAAACAATCTGGGACAGTCAAGATCAGTGGAACAAAAGCATATGTTCCACAGTCACCATGGATACTGACAGGAAATATTAGGGACAATATTACCTTTGGAAAGGAGTATGATCATGATAAGTATGAAAAAACTATTGAAGCATGTGCATTGAAAAAGGACTTTGAGCTATTCTCATGTGGTGATCTCACAGAGATTGGAGAAAGAGGGATTAATATGAGTGGAGGACAGAAGCAAAGGATACAGATAGCTCGAGCAGTTTACCAGGATGCTGACATATATCTTCTTGATGACCCTTTCAGTGCTGTTGATGCTCATACCGGCACCCACCTCTTTAAGGTCAGATTTTCTTTATACTTCAAATAAGCAAATATGTCATGGTTTGAGGTTAGGTTAAAGAAACAACTGTTCAATATTTGTTCCACATTTTTTTCTGCAGGAGTGCCTAATGGGGATTCTGAAAGAGAAAACTGTACTTTTTGTTACACACCAAGTTGAGTTTCTTCCAGCAGCAGACCTCATTCTGGTAAATGCAGTGTGAAAGTTTGTTTCTAAATTTCTTTACTTACTGAACAGTAATATATAGTAAATTATGTAGGTATAGACATTAAAATCTGTTAAACTACTCAATATTTTTAACAGAGAAATATGTTTTGCCTTTAGACTCTCCTTAATCTAGATTTACTTTTACCATTTTTATCATGTTTAGATTATAGTAAACTTGAGTAGGATTGTGGCTTACTATATCACTACTGACCCAAATGTCAACCAGGTGATGCAAAATGGAAAGATCACACAAGCTGGAAAATTTGAAGAACTTCTAAAGCAAAATATAGGATTTGAAATTTTAGTAGGCGCTCATAGCGAAGCTCTAGAGTCAGTTCTGATGGTTGAAAAATCAAGTAGAACAACTTTAGATCCCATAGTGGAAGGGGAATCAAACACCATTTCCAACTCAAATGTTAAACTTGTCCACATACAGCATGACACAGTGCAACATAATCCTACAGAAAGCAAAGGAAATGAAGGAAAGTTGGTGCAAGATGAAGAAAGAGAAAGAGGAAGCATAGCAAAAGAAGTTTACTGGTCTTATTTGACCATTGTCAAAGGGGGAGCCCTGGTTCCAGTCATAATTTTGGCACAGACTTCATTCCAAATACTTCAGATTGCCAGTAACTATTGGATGGCTTGGGTTTGTCCTACAACAAGTGATGCTAAGCCTTTATTTGAGATGAATTTTATACTACTTATTTATATGCTACTCTCTATTGCTGGTTCACTTTGTGTTTTGGTGAGAGCTTTGTTGCTGTCAAATACTGGACTTTGGACAGCACAGACACTTTTCACAAACTTGTTGCATAATGTGTTCCGAGCGCCCATGGCATTTTTTGATTCAACCCCAACCGGAAGAATCTTGAACAGGGTAAACATTCATATTAATCCAATTTATGTTTATTGTTGTTACCACAATAGCTTTTCTTGACTCAATTGGCAGGCACACAAAATTGACCATGTAAGGGATATAATGGAATGGTTAATAGTTCCATTCTAGAGAGCCAGAAAATAGTATAAGAGTTTACAAGTTATCTAACATGAATGTTATTATTCAATCTGCAGCTATTTCGACTCAAAAATCAACTAGTTTCGTCATAAAGTTCTGTAATATTTGAAGACTACATGCATAAACAGAAACACAAAAATCTATGATAAATCCAAGATTATCCCTACATTTGCATGCAGCTCATTTAACCAAGGAATATGGATTTTTGACTGCCGTCTCCACATATGTCTGCCACAATAAATGATAGAGAGATGGGCTCTAGCTTCACTATCACGTTAGATTCCGTCCTAAATTAAATTCAACTGAGATTATGTAGAGTTGTTGCCCAATAAGTATATAAACCGCATCCCTAGAATCGAGGCAAGCGATATGTGACTTCCAACAACAGACAATGTAGAAGTGAATGCGGGTCAATTGTGTTATAAAATGTTCCACCAGACTACCATAGATTCCTGTACAAGTCTTGAAGGAGCAATCATAAAGTAACTTAAATAATGTCTAATGTGATTCCAAATAGAAGTTTCAAAAGTAAGAAGTTCATTTCATTTGTTATCATTGTCTTGAGACATTGATAGAACAAAGGAAAAGACATAAAGAAATAGCAAGTTCTTGCTTTCTCATCCAATTACAAAATGGAAGTAAAAAATAATTCTTATGTTATCTGGATTATGGGTGCTTTATACTTTTATGCAATTGAATGTATCATTGCTTGAAGTGTTTCCTTTACAGTGACTTAAGAGTTAAAAGTTTTCTTTTCAGGCCTCCACAGATCAAAGCGTGCTCGACTTGGAAATGGCTGGCAAATTAGGATGGTGTGCTTTCTCAGTGATACAGATTTTAGGCACTATTGCAGTGATGTCTCAGGTGGCATGGCAAGTATTTGTCATCTTCATTCCAGTGACTGCAGTCTGCATATGGTATCAAGTATGTGATCTTTTTTCCTACTTTACCTATCCTATCTATAACAGGACATCAACCAAGTGAAGACTCCACTAGTTTTCAATTTATACAATATTTGATTTCTCAAATTTTAAATCAACCATTTAAAGCAAAAGATGCAAGGAACAGTACCTATTTTAAACCAATGGACAGAAAATATTATATTTAAACTTTTTTTTCCTTCTCACTATAAAATTAGTCTCGTTTTCCGATGATCTCTCTCCATTCACCATTGTTCTTCTATGATATCCTAACAGAAGTTAAATAATGTTTATTTCAGCGATATTATACACCAACAGCAAGAGAACTGGCTCGCTTAGCACAGATACAAATTGCTCCAATTCTCCACCATTTTTCAGAATCATTAGCAGGAGCAGCATCAATAAGAGCTTTTGATCAAGAAGACCGTTTTGTAGACACAAATCTTGTACTTGTGGATGACTTCTCAAGGCCATGGTTTCATAATGTGTCTGCAATGGAATGGCTTTCTTTCAGATTGAATTTACTTTCAAATTTTGTTTTTGCCTTTACACTGGTTTTGCTAGTGAGTCTCCCTGAAGGAATAATCGATCCAAGTAAGTACAATACTTTTTTTGGAAACAATTAATTATAAACAAGAAAATTAGAATCCAATTAACAATGTCAATCATCCAAGTTTTATGAAAACATATAAAGCAATTTTCAGATAATGACCTATAGGAATTAAGGATTACCTATTTCTGCATTGGATCTGTTACAGGCATTGCGGGGTTGGCAGTAACATATGGGATCAATCTGAATGTCTTGCAAGCTTCAGTAATATGGAACATATGCAATGCAGAAAACAAGATGATATCAGTTGAGAGAATTCTTCAGTACACAAATATACCTAGTGAAGCACCTCTTGTGATTGAAGACAGCAGGCCACCAAGCAACTGGCCAGAAAGTGGAACAATATGTTTACAAAATTTGCAGGTTAGATAAAGCAAGAATTGAGGCCGCATAAGCATACATATAATAACTTATTCAACCCCTGTATTATTGGATGAGGATCTGCTGTCCCGTGTTATACCACAACCAGTTCCCACTAATCATAACTTGTCACATATTCTAACATTTAAAAATTACAAGAAATTTCAACTTATGTGAGAAGAAGATATTATTGGTGGGAACAAGATGTGGCACACCTAAATGAGACAGTAGATCCTCATCCTATATTATCATACTACTTTTATACACCAATTTTTACACATGGTTAAAGATGTATAAATTGGTAGTTAATCACGTGTATTGGATGGCTAACGGGTTGTTTAATGGGTACATACAAATGATTAACCATAGATTGATACGTCATTAAGTAAAAAAGTGGTGTGAGGTGATAATTTATGTAACAAATATCTTTGACTTACCATTGCATTTTTATATCCAGAAGTTTTTCCTTACATTTCTTTTACTCTGCAATAAAATGTCTGACAGATACGTTATGCTGAGCATCTTCCATCTGTGTTGAAAAATGTCACTTGTACATTTCCTGGAAGGAAGAAAATTGGTGTTGTTGGACGTACCGGGAGTGGAAAATCAACCCTCATACAGGCCATTTTCAGAGTTGTTGAACCCAGAGAGGGAAGCATTGTAATTGACAATGTGGACATATGTAAGATAGGTCTCCATGACTTAAGGTCAAGGCTTAGCATCATCCCACAAGACCCTGCCCTGTTTGAAGGCACAGTTAGAGGAAACTTGGACCCACTGCAGCAATACTCTGACACTGAAGTGTGGGAGGTAAATATTTTAATTAAACAGTTAAATTTAGGACTTGAAAATGTAAGTTAATGTATCTCTATCATTATGAAATATAAACACAGCTTAAACTATACTCATTCACGAGGAAGTGAAGTAGAGTAACCAGCAGAATATTCACTGATTAATAAAACTTTTAAGACCTAGTTATATATAGCTTGTTCTCATAAAATAGTAGTCATCTTTTTTCACCTTTTTCTCTGTCAAGAAAATTAGATTTTCAACATGAAAGATATGAATTTTTCACTTTCAGGCTCTAGATAAATGCCAGCTAGGTCAGCTAATGAGGGACAAGGAAGAGAAGTTGGACTCCCCAGGTTGAATTCATCAACTTTGAACTTTCATAGTTTGATTATGCTGATTGTAATAATCATTACTAAAATGAAATGCTTTCTCAGTTTATGAAAATGGAGATAACTGGAGTGTGGGACAAAGGCAATTATTTTGTCTAGGAAGAGCCCTACTCAAGAGAAGTAGCATACTAGTGCTTGATGAAGCAACAGCCTCTGTGGATTCTGCAACTGATGGTATGATACAGAAGATCATCAGTCAGGAGTTCAAAGATCAGACTGTTGTCACAATAGCTCATCGGATCCACAGTGTTATTGATAGCGATTTGGTTTTGGTCCTCAGTGATGGTATGTATACATTCTTTTTTAACACTTTCTTCAACTTGTTCTTTGTTATTTTTTTTATATTCAACCACTAAATCACATGGGCTCACTGTATTCAGTGGGTCCCACATAAACTCCGCACAATATCAAAGAATTTTAAAAAAGTGTGATAATGGTATTCCTCTTTAAGACATTGATGAATACTCCACAGCAGAATGAAATCACACACAGAGACATCATGTACATGAACACAAACACACAGGTTGACAATAATGCAAACATGATTGTGGAACTAGAATTTGGTATGTAAGTCTACCAACAAAGTTGCTTAAATATACTTTGTGTTGACAGGGAGAATTGCAGAATATGATGAACCATCAAAGTTACTTGAGAGAGAAGATTCATTCTTCTTTAAGCTTATAAGGGAGTATTCTAGGAGATCACATAGCTTCAACAACTTAGCAACTCAACATGTTCAAAGCAGGGAATAATTCCAAGACTTTATGGAAATTAAATTATTGGGCTTATAGGTGCTTCTTTGGAAAGCCTCCAAACTATTCCAACCAGCTTCCCACAAGTGACACATATAAAGGGTTTCATGGCCCCATGTGAGGTAGTATTGTTGTAATTCTTCTCAAAATCGAAATTTGATACATGTCTAGTCTTAAGCATCGAAGAGTGAATTTGGAGACCGGAAGAGGAAGAATATCTACAAATTCAGAATAAATTTTGATCCGTATAACATCATAAATAAGGTTATATTTGTAAGAAAATATACTTCTAATTAGCCATATTAAACGTGGAAATTAAATATTCACCACTCTTAGGATGAAATTTCAATGAGTTTGGCAATGATTAATTATTTCTAAAATAGTTTTTATTTAATAAAAGCTATTTTGTGATAAAAGTGAGATGTTTGGATAAAATCGATTTCTTTAACATGACATCTTTACAAACACGGGTGCGAGATTAACCTTCGAGAAAAATCATGATTAGATGAAGTTCATCTTAAGATGGAAACTCCTAAATTTGAACATCTCACCTTTTAGAGGTAAAAGTCACTTTGTGATGCAATCCATTGCCACTGTTAGATAGCATAAAACTGATTTTAGTAATAAAATGCATTTTAGAATAATCTTCAGCTGTGAAGGTTTTTTTTTTTTTTTTTTTTTAACATAAACTCCATTTTGAGCATTATTGATTATAAGCTCTCTCATTATTACGAAGCCAACACTTTGTCCATTTTCACCGATCCGAATCAAATATTTTTTAATTTAATTATCTTCATATACTATGTAACGGTGAGGCAGCAAGTAAATCCTGCATCACCCATCCTTTGTTTATTTTCCAAATTCCACTTTGTTATCACAAACCATATATACCTCACCCAGGATCAATTTTTGTCTCACACTCTAAAACTCACCAAGGACTTCACACAACACACATAGGGAGACTAGAGAATCAATCTTGTATTCTCTATAACTCTTGATTCATTCATCATCAAATGGCAAGATACATAAGGCCTTTTATAGGCAAACATTTGCAATATAATAACATTAACTTTTCTTAATCATGAAGTAAAAACACCTTGCGGACAACTCAAGTTCTATAAGCTTCCATGGACAATTCAAACTTCGTGGCTAGTAGTCAAAGTTCAATTCAAACTTTGCTACTCAAGTGGCTATAAGAGTTCAATTTGGAAACAACTTCTATGCCCACATTTTTTGACTAAACTTGATTTATCCTTATCTAACATTGCCTCCCTTAAATCAAGCTTGTATCATTCCAAGCATCTTCTTCAAATTGTAAAATAATTCAACCTTCAGAGGCTTCGTAAAAATATCTGCAACTTGATCTTCAGTGGGACAATACTTGATCACCACTTCTTTTTCTTCTACCAATTCTCTTATTTTATGAAATCGAATATCTATATGCTTGGATTGTCCATGAAAAACGGGATTCTTACATAGAGCAATTGCAGACTTGTTATCTCAAAATATTTCTGTCGGAATGCTCTGCTTCTGATATAATACTTCAAGAATTCTTCTTAGCCACACCGCCTGTGTAGCACAACTGGTTACTGCTATATATTCTGCTTCGGTCGTAGAGAGTGCCACAACTGGTTGTTTCTTCGAAGACCATGATATCGCGCCAGTGTCAAGATGAAATGCGTACCCTGACGTGCTTTTCCTCGTCTCTATATCTCCAGCCCAATCACTATCTGTGTATCCAACAAGCTTCACATCGTTATTACTGGCATAAAAAATTCCATCGGTCAAAGTACCTTTGATATAACGAAAATTCTTTTCGCTCCTTGCAAATGACAAATAAATGGCTATTCCATAAATCTGTTTAACAATCCTACTCCAAATACAATGTCTGGCCTAGTCACGGTCAGATATCTCAAACTTCCGATCAAACTTTTATAATGAGTTGAATATACTCTTTTGCCACCATTTTCTTTCTTCAGCTTCAACTTTTCTTCAACTAGAGTGGAAATCGGCTTTGAATTCTCCATTTTAAATTTCTTCAAAATATCACTTGCATATTTCTTCTGAGAAATGAAGATTCCAACATTCTGCTGAACGACCTCAATGCCAAGAAAATAGGACATTAGGCCTAAATCTGTCATCTCAAAGCAGCTTATCATAGCCTCCCTAAATTCTGCAATCATCTTTGGATTATTGCCAGTGAAGATTAGAACATCAACATAAATGCACACAATGAGAATATCTCTGGGATCAACAAATTGAGCATATAAAGTATGCTCAAAAGGGCATCTTTCAAAACCATGTTGCACAAAGTAGGAATCAATCTTCTTGTACCACGCTCTTGGTGTTGCTTCAACCCATACAACGCTTTCTTCTATCTATAAACTTTGTCTTCTTTCCCTTTGACTACATATCCTGCAGGTTGTTCAACATATATTTCTTCTTCCAGAGTTCCATTTAGAAAAGCATATTTAACATCCATTTGATAAATTTTCTAATTATTTTGGGCTGATAGAGAGATAATCATACGAATTGTATCTAACCTTGCAACTGGAGCAAATACTTCAAAATAATCAATACCTAGCTTTTGTTTATATCCTTTTTCCACCAACCTTGCTTTAAAGCGATCAATCTTTCCATTGGGCTTGTACTTTGTTTTGTACGCCCACTTCACTCCTATAGACTTCTTATCTGCTGGCAAATTTGTTAGCTCCCATGTTTTATTCTTCTCTATGGCATGAATTTCATCATCCATTGCTTTTCTCCAGCTCTCATTGTTTGAGGCTTCTTTAAAGGTTACTAGCTCACAATCCACAAACAAAGCAAAGTTGATAATTTCTTCATCAGATGGGTCATTATCATTGCCCACAACATAATCCTCCAATCTGACTGGTAATCTGCGATGCCTTTGAGGTCTGTTAGAAGATTCTGGCTGAGGTATTGGATCTACTTGACCATTTTCTTCTTCATAATTGTTAGAAATCACCACCAGCTTCTTTTGGGCTTTTGAAGACCAATCTCATACTCCTTTTTCATCAAATGTCACATCTCGACTGATAATCACCTTCTTCATCTCCGGATTATAAAGTTTGTACGCCTTTGAGTTTGTGCTGTAGCCAATGAAAATACACTTTTCACCTTTGTCATCAAGTTTCTTCCTTAGCTGATTTGGTAAGTGAGCGTATGCTATACACCCAAAAACTCTGAGGTGTCGGATTGAGGGTCACCTTCCACTCCAAGTTTCTTATGGTGTTTTGTCACGAACACTCTTTGATGGACACCTGTTTAGAATATACACCGCCGTAGCAACTGCTTCTACCCAAAACTCTTTAGGCATTTGTTTATGAAGTGGACACAGGCAAACACAAGAAGGGGGGTGAATTGTGTTTGTTAATATTTTTCGAAATCAACCTTTTCAAGAAAAGTTTTCTCACACAAAGATAAAGAGGCAGAGGCAAACACACAGAAAAACAAACTTTTGAAAGAATAACAAATTCAAGTTCAAATCCCCACAGTTAGTATAAACAAGTAAAATTAAAGAGATAAGGGATTAGAAGATTCATGCAAGTTGTTTTATCTTGGTTCACTCTCTTCTAACCAAGAGCTATGTCCAGTCCCTTCTACTTGAAGGTTTTTTTTCTTCATTATTCTCCAAATAGATTACAGCAAGTATTCAACACCTCTCCAGGCTCACAAGTATTCCTTTCTTACCAAGCCTCTTCAGGCTCTACCTCTAACAAAGAGATTTGGTTTCTTTTTTATCTTCTAACTCACTATGTGTGAGGATATGAAAGTTTAAGATCAGATGAATATTATAACAATATTCAAGCTAAGATATTACAGACTTTTACTTTCTGAAAGAATAAAAGAATGTTTGCTCGCAAGAGATTTCTTGAGATTTCTGTATATGTGCAAAAGTTGTTTCTTCAAAGGTCTTGGTCTTCTATTTATAGAGACCTTGCTCTTCTATTCAAATTCTTCAATGGTTGTATTTGAATTTTCCCGTTTAGGGATAGAATCAACAATGTAATATACGTTGTGACTCATCTTGCTCATGGCCATTGTACTATATGACAACATTCTTGGCATGAAACGGGCACACCTCTGAGCAAATGCAACTTGAAAAACTGTCTTGCCTTCCTTATACAAATTCCAGCTATTCCAGCATAAAAGGTGACAGGGTACAATTCGTTTTGCATTGTACTAATTTGCTTTTTGCAATTCCTCATATGTACTATGTCTCTCTCAAAGAGTGGAGGTCTGTTGATAGCTTGTCCTTCTGCATCCATGGTTGTAAGATCGTACTTCCTCAGCACTTGTTAGATGCTCAACCCTTTCGAGGCTGAGCTCTGATACCAACTGAAGTTGACACAGGTAAACACAAGAAGGGGGGTTGAATTGTGTTTGTTAATACTTTTCGAAAACAACCTTTTCAAGAAAAGTTTTCTCACACAAAGATAAAGAGGTAGAAGCAAACACACAGAAAAACAAAATTTTGAAAGAATAACAAATTCAAGTTCAAATCCCCACAGTTAGTGTAAACAAGTAAAACTAAAGAGATAAGGGATTAGAAAATTCACGCAAGTTGTTTTATCCTGGTTCACTCTCTTTCAACCAAGAGCTACGTCCAGTCCCTTTTACTTGAAGGTTTTTTTTCTCCACTATTCTCCAAATAGATTACAGCAAGTATTCAACACCTCTCCAGGCTCACAAGTATTCCTTTCTTACAAAGCCTCTTCAGGCTTTACCTCTAACAAAGAGATTTGGTTTCTTTTTTATCTTCTAACTCACTATGTGTGAGGATATGAAAGTTTAAGATCGGATGAATATTATAACAATATTCAAGCTAAGATATTACAGACTTTTGCTTTCTGAAAGAATAAAAGAATGTTTGCTTGCAAGAGATTTCTTGAGATTTCTGTATATGTGCAAAAGTTGTTTCTTCAAAGGTCTTGGTCTTCCATTTATAGAGACCTTTCTCTTCTATTCAAATTCTTCAACGGTTGTATTTGAATTTTCCCGTTTAGGGATAGAATCAACAATGTAATATCCGTTGTAACTCATCTTGCTCATGGCCATTGTACTATATGACAACATTCTTGCATGAAACAGGCACACCTTTGAGCAAATGCAACTTGAAAAACTGTCTTGCCTTCCTTGTACAAATTCCAGCTATTCCAGCCTAAAAGGTGACAGGGTACAAGTCGTTTTGCATTGTACTAATTTGCTTTTTGCAATTCCTTATATGTACTATGTCTCTCTCATAGAAACAAGACAATAAAACCGTTAATAACAAATAAGAAGGACCATCATATAATTGAAATAAATAACAATCATTTGAAATAAATATTTCTATATGGTCGAGATATAAATTCTGATTATATCAAGCATTCATTTTAAGTGAAGAGCTCGTCTACTTAAAAAATGCGTCTATACACTCATAGCTAAAATTCAACTTTAGCTCGTCCAGTGATGTGGCAAATTTTGCTCGTCCATAATCAAGTCATTGGACTTGCTACATATCGGTGAATAGCTTAAATTTGCGTCTGCTGACGTGGCACATACGCTCGTGTACTTACATGAGTTAAGAGCTTGTCTAAGGTACTATTCAATATTCCGTCTACTAGGGCATATTCTTATAATTAAAAATATACCATATAATTTGGAAGGCTCGTCTACCCGGTTGGACGCGAATATAGACTCTTAAGAGATTTCCTTATCAAATTGAATTTCGAATACCCTGTAAGACTTAGATAAGACTTGTTAGATCTTAACTGACACTTTGCCATACAAATTTAATCCTTTTTGTTAACATAAAAACTTAGAGATTATTTAACTCCAAATTACTTTGGTTCCAACAATCTCCCCCTTTTTGATGATGACAAAAACTAATTAAATTTGAGTGTGCAAAGTCCAAGAGAGCTTACAAAGCTCCCCCTAAGACAAAGCATTCAAACTTAACAGGAATATAAAAAGGAATAAGATATGAACAGATAAGTATATAACACAATTACTTATCATATCAGCAGAACTACTTATCAGACAAAAGCATTAGAGCATATAAAATAATAACTATGCAATCAGTAAGGCAAGTAACACACTTGCATATGCAGACAAAAAGTGTATTTTCAAAAATTGACTTTCTTATACATAAAATTTAATCTCTCTCCATTCTCCCCCTTTTTTGTCATCAGATAAAATGGTAGGAAAGTGGACCATCATTGTCAGTACAAAATAAAATGTGATAGGCCTAAGAAGATGGAGGAGGTGGAGGAGGTGGGTTTGGATTTGGATTTTGTGGAGGGGCAGGGACTTGAGTTGGCAGGTTCTGGCTTTGTTGAAAACTGAGCATGATGCTCATCATCTGATTCATCATAACATTGGTAGGAGCCAAAGCTTCTGCAACTTGTTCTCTGACCTGCTCTTTCACTTCAATTTTAACTCTTTCCTCTACTATTCTGCAAATGATTTCTTCAAAATTTGGAGGCAGTGAGAGAGGTGGTCTTGAGCTTTCAGCACTTTCTTGAGCCTGAGCTTGACTTGGCATAGTGTCAATAGCTCTTGAAGTCTGGAGATTTTCTAGATGAATGACAGTGATAGCCAATGGTTGAGATGTTGACTTTCTAGAAGTGCTTGGTCTAGTCTTAGATTCAGCAACTTCCTCATTAGCAATCACTGGTGCAACAATGTCAATCTCCATGCCAGAGTCTTCGACCAAGATCTTCTTCAGTATGCTCAGAAGGTGGTGAAGGTGGAGGAGAGTCTGTGATTTGCAGAATGGGTGGTGGCAGTTCTTTAGCCCAGTGGACTTCATCTTCTACATATATTGGACTGATGGTAGGAACACCTAGAATGTCCTTGTAGATGAAGTGTCTGAAGATAGACAGTCCACATTTGCCTCTCACCTTGGGAATGAACTTCTTTTGCTTAGAGGATAAGCCAGAAGTAGATGCTTCTGCTGTGCACTTCACTATATGCTTTCTCCATATATCAACAGCTACATCTTCTCTAACATCCTCAACAGGTTGTGCTAGCCAGTAGTCAATGATGTTTTGATCTGTGTTCCTAACATCATCTGGCTTGATCAAGCAGGACTCTAGGAAGGGCATTTTTCCATTGAATCTTTCCTTCTTCCTGTCCTTGTCCTTATTAAGATCTATCATGGGCAATCTTGGACAAATCATTCTTGGCTGGACTCCAATCTTGGTTTTATAAGAATGTCTTAACCAAGTTATGGGTACAAAATTGGCAGCCTGCACAACCCTAAAAAGCTCAAATTCAGTCTTCAGCATGACGTACATCAGATAATCTTTGATGTCAGCTGCCCTGCCATATTCATCTGGATGGACAAAAGTCTTCCACTTTGTATTTCTATCCAAGATGATGCATTCTTGTTTAAAGGATCTAGACCTTTTGTATATAACATTTTGCAGGTCTTTCTTAGCAGGATCCTTAGACCAGTCAAATATGATGTGTCTCTGAACACCATCAGTAAAGGGTTTGAATGGGGGGTATCTGACAAGGTTTGGGTAGATTTTTCTGGGAGGGAATTTCTTTTGTGATAGGTGAGTGACTAAGGGTCCTAGTCTGTTAAACATTTTGGATGGAGGCGTGCCTTTGGGAATGTCAGGGTGAGGTCTATACAGAGGTTTTACAATAGTTTGAGGTTCATACTCATATTCTGGCAATGGATACCAGGGTTTGGTTGAAACTAGTTCTGGTGCATGAGTATGATAAAGAATCCTCCAGTCTCTCTTAACTTTGGCCAGTAATTCAGACTTGCCATTATAAAGTTCAGAAGGAGAAGTGTAAGGGAATGGAATTCTTTTCATTTTTGGGAAATGGGCACCAAGGACAATACCATCATCTGGTTGGTGAAACCAGGGATCATCCTCAGAGATCAAAGGTGGGAATTGTGGTTGTTGTGGTGAGGGTGGTCAGGGGATATATACATTATCAATGTTAATTGGTTGATTTACAAACACTAATGGTATAGAGACACAATCCATTCTATCCTCTGAGCTTGAAACTAATGCATCTACTGCTAACTGAACAGGGTCATTAGCAGGGATAGTTACCTCAGTAACCATAGCAGTCTTGGCTCTTCTCTGAGGTTGCTGTCTTCTAGTAGGAACAGCAGCACTGACAGCCTTTTGCTTCTTGAGGATAGCACTGATGGGAACTCTGTCCTCATCATCTTCATCACATCCTCATTGTGAGAGAGGATCAAGCTTCTTGTCCTTTTCTGAGCTCTTGTAGGTTGAGGGACCTCTGCAGTGGGTTCCCTGATGACAATGCCAGCTGCAGGCCTTTTAGGAGCTCTTGTCCTAACAGCTACAATTTTTCTTCTGAATGTCCTCTTCATTCCTAGGACGTTAGCATTGTTGTGCTTGTAACAGCCTGATTTTCAGTATGCTGTTGATTAAATATAAGTAATTATATTTTAATATGAAGTTTAGAAAATGTTTTTAATAAAATAAAAATCATATTCGTGATCTATCTTATGATAATAGCTCATAATAAAATTTTCGGCTGAAAATTCAGACGAAAGCCGGTCTGCATTTTTCTACCAGTATAATTTTACTGAGCCGGAAACATAATTTTGACTCGTGAACGAGATGGTTAGTGTTTTTAGGATGTTTTGTTTGGGTATGGAGATTTTCATAAAATCTCGTTCGAGGCCAAATTCTAAGTATTACCCGGGCGAAATCGCCGGGAAATACGATCGGGGAAGTCATCTGATACGCGATGGAGCAGAGCACAAAGGAAAGGAAAGGACTAGAAGAGACATGATGTGATGGCAAATAGTAACCACCATCACTCACTTTTTCAAAATCTTACTTTTTCAACCAATTTCTCTCTCCAACCATACCTCCCCACCATACCTCCCATACCTCTAAACTTCCTCAACAAGCCTTAAGACCAAACTTGCTCTCCAAGCACCTCCCTTCCTCACAAATTTCGTGCTTCTCTCCCCTCTATCTATATAAACTCACTTCATCTTCATTCACTCACTTTTTCTTCTCCAAAACTCCATTAACACTTACACTTTTCATTTCTTCTTCTTCCTTCTACTAAAGCTCTAATTTTTTTTTTACTTAGCTTTTGCACTTGGTTCCTTCATCAAAGTTGTTCATCTTGTTGAGGGTAATACTCCTATGTAGTTTATTTTCAAGTTCTTGTCTTTATTTTCATAGTTATGCTTTATGTTTTCTTTAACCTTTCAAACTTCTAAAATCTCTTAAAAATGGTAGAAAACTCTGTTTGAGTTGAAACCACTTCCTATAGTCTTGTATTAACCTCTATTTTCACATACTATGAGTTTGTGTCAAACAAAAATTTCTACCTCTTCTCTCCAAGGATAGCCGAAACCTAACAAAAGTGGCCTAGGAGGTTTTGTTTCAACTTTTGCTTGTATGAACTTGTATTTGAGTTTCATTTCCAAGATGATCATGACAAAGGCTCCTTTATACTAAAGGGTGTTATGCCTAAGTGATTGGAAAGTTTAAAGCTTTTTACACATTTTTCATGTAAAGGCCAAAACTTTAAGAGTTTAAGGTAAAAATGTTTAGTTGTTTTTCCAAAATGATCATGGATTAAGGCTCCTTGATGTATAAGGATGCTAAATCCAAGAGATTGGAAAGCTTGAAGATTTCTAACCTTTATTTCATACCAAGGCCGAAACTTTAATAGTTTTTGGCAAAAATGGTAAGTTTTATTTTCTTCCAAAATGATCATAGATTAAAGCTCCTTGTGATAAAGGATGCTATGTCTAAAGTGATTAGAAAGTTTAAATCTTTTTCATTGAGTTTCCTATGATGGTCGAAACTCATTTGTTTTGGACCTAGGATGTGTTGTTTTTATTTTCCAAGATGATTATGGATTAAAGCTCCTTATGTGAAAGGATGCTATATCTAAGAAGATTGGAACGTTTTAAGTTGTTTCTCTTCCAAAATGATTATAGATTTGAGCTCCTTAATATCAAAGGATGCTATGTCTAAAAGATTGGATGATTTAAAGATTTCTAGTTTAAAAATCCTATGATGGCCGAAACCTAAGGTTTATGGACCTAGGATGTTTTGTTTTTATTTTCCAAAATGATCATGGTTTCAAGCTCCTTATTATGTATGGATGCTAGCCTAGAGAGATTGGAAAGTTTAGAAATTGTTAGCCAATTTATTTATGTTGGCCGAAACTTACACTAAAGAAAATAAAATGTTTTTGATTTGGTTTGTGAAAACTAGTACTTGATTCCTACTCCTTAATACTCTAAGATCATTGATCTAAGAGATTGTGTCGATTTGAAAACCCTAGCCTATTTTTGTCATACAAGGCCGAGTCTAGGCTTTCAAAAATAAGGATGAGTTTGTTTGATTTGGTTATTTTATGTTGTGTGGTTGAAGGTGGTGTTAACACATATCGATCGGATAACGAGGAGCTGCGGGCTCAAACCTTCGGTGATCACTCAGGTGGGGGAAAGAACCAACCTATCTTCGGAATCGATAAGTAGTAAATTATCTAGTAATTATGTTGGGTGACCTAAACCCTACTAGTAGTCGAATAATCGACAAGACCAAAATCACTTTAAATTGCTTTTGAAACACCCATAGTGATTCGGGGATTGTAGGTTTATCGATATTAGGTTGATATTTATTAACTGTTGATGGATGATCTGTTTTTATTATTTATACTGAATTGGTTGTATGCCATGTTTATGTTTGGAATATCTTGAATTGTTCTATATGATGCATGATCTGTTTGGTGTACTGTATGCTTAGTGGATAAGTGATGATATATGTGATGTTTAAGAGATGAGTTGTTTTGGGTGCGAGGATTATAATGACTGTTAGAGGTGCCTAACCTAAATAATTTGTGATAATGAGGTATTTTGACTTAGAGCTTGTGTTGAGGTTTTGATCTGAGGTTAAGGCACTAGGTTACGACTATAAGAGTCTGTGAGGTTCATGAGTTGGGTTGTTTCAACAACCGAAGTCCTTGTGGGACCGTCCAAAGGTAAACTTAACAAGTGCAGCTATGAGCGTCATTGCTTTGCATGAGTACCTCCGGGAGTGGTTGAGGTGTGCGCCGGGATCATCGTACAGCTATAGTGTCACACTTAGCGTGAGCGTTCTTACCATGGTTGAGGTGTGCACCGGGATCATCGTGCAGCTATAGTGTCATGCTTAGCATGAGTACCCACGATCGGGGTATGCACCGGGAGCTTCGTGCCACTAGGAGTGTCATTGCGCAACATTGAGCATCTCAACATGACTAAGGATGTGCACCGGGATTGGGACATGTCGCTTGGACGATCGATCAAGAATCACTACTGTGATAAGGAATTCCGTAACCGCTTTGACATCAAGGTTTAGTTTTTGAGTGAGGGTAGAGGTGAATATAAGAACTTTAATGAAGGATGGATGACTTTGATTGATGTTGTGTCTGTGATAATTACTGTTTAGTTTACTATGAATCTTTTCCGCTTTTGATGATAGCATGTTTCTTATCCCCTGTACTTTTCTTTGCTTTGTTCTATCTTTTATGGTTCGTGTTCAAAGATCCTGTTGATGAGCCGAACGAGGCGGAGCTGGACGGAACTCCTTACGAGCCGGATGCCGGAGGACGAGCTGTGACCCATGATGAGTAGGGTCTAGTCCTAGTTATGGCCAGTGCGTCCGTGTCACGACGCTTTATCTTTTCCGCTTTTAAGTTTTGTATAACTTGTACACCTGTTAGGGCTCCTCTTGTTGGGATGCCCTAAAACAGTGTTTTGTTTAACTCTGATTATACTTACATATGTTTAATGTGGTCATGTTTTCTTATTCCTATTCTACATGAATATGTTTACTTAATAATTTAAGTTTTAATTCCGCCGTATTTTCATGTTAAGTTTAAGAATAAGAACATAATAATCAAGTTTATTTCCGAATAAAAACACCGAGGCACAGCGGGGTGTCTCAGTGCTCAACCTGTTCCTCTTTAACCTTGAGCAATTCTTCCTGCTTAGCTAGGGCAATAGCTGTGTAGGTACTCAGATTCATATTAGCAATGTTCATCTTGCCAAAAATTGCAGTGCACTTGCACTTTTGTGTCAGAATCCTTTCTTGCTCCTCAATAGGTTTGGCAGAGATAAACTCATCCAGCTTCTGAGACTTGAAGATTTTTTATAACAGGTGGCAGTAAGGAATTCCTGAAATCTTCTTCCTTGTGACTATTGCATCTCTAAATCTTCCATACAGAATCCTTGGAAGGTTGATTTTAGTTTCTGTGATCAAATGACACAAGCAGAATTTGTGTAGGGCGGAGAGATTGTCCTTTGACCCCACTTTGTGCAGAATCACCTTATTCAGCATTTGATGAAGAATACGAACTTCATCTTTCATCTCTACAGACTTCCATGAGTGTTTCCGTACAGTGTCCTGTCTCATCAACAAAGCGGCTATAACCTCAAAACCACCAAGGTCCTTCTCCCACGATTCAGTAATAACTTCTCCTTCTTGAGGGCAGTTGATTGCATCAGCGATGGTCTTCTCTGAGACCACAATTCTTCTCCTAACTATTGTAGCAGAAATTTTAGTGTCTGACACTAGAGGGTTCCTCCAAAAAGCCCTTATCAGGTCTGGATAAATAGGGACCCTTTCAACAAACATGCCGTCCCAGTCAGCAGTAGTAACAAACTTGCTAACATCTAGGTTGTAATCTTTCAGAATCCCAAAGTCGAAATGATGTTCAATAGCAAGATTCAGTTTTTCAACATCGAAAGTTTCAGTTGAGGAGGCCATGGTTGAAGAAAGAAGGTTAGGGTTTGCAAGACAGAAAACAGAGAGTTAAAGTAAGTTTGAAGACGAAGGTTAACGTAAAGTTTCCTCAGAGGGAAGGGTTTTAGTTTTAGAGGTTTTGAATTCCAAAGGGTTTTCTTTTGGAAATAAAATTTTAAAAAAAATGCTGACTCAGCAGAGAGAGAATATAAAATAAATTTGTCTTTAGACAAAATAAATGCAGTTAATAAATAATGTGAGTGTGGACGGGTTCAAGCAACAATACAGTATGGGCGCGACATGCAGTGGACGTAGTGCAAAAGCAATGGACGCGGTATGCAATGGACGCTCATTTAAAAACATGTAATAGGCTTGTAAGACATACATCAATAACAGAATTTCTTAAGCATGAATAACACAATTAATCCACAAATAACATGTTAAGATGTTTTCTAATAAAAATAAATCTATCCTCAGCAAGAGGTTTAGTAAAGATGCCCATTGATGGTCAGTATCTACAAATTGAATATCAAAAATACCTTTCTGCACATAATCTCTTATGAAATGATGTTTGATCTCTATGTGCTTAGCTCTAGAATGCAGTATTGGATTCATAGACAGATTAATTGCAGCAGTATTATCACACATAAGTGGAATACTACTTACAAACACATTGTAGTCCTCCAATTGGTGTTTGATCCATAGAAATTGTGAGCAGTAACTTGCAGTTGAAATATACTCAGATTCAGCAATTGATAATGCAATGATACTTTGTCTTTTGCTTGACCATGAGACAAGATTAGCTCCAATGAAGTGACATCCTCCACTGGTACTCTTTCTTTCATTTCTGTCTCCAGCATAGTCAGCATCGCAAAAGCCAACTAATCTGTAATCTTTATTTCTCTTAAAGCACAAACCCATATTAGTAGTACCTTTTAAATATATAAATATTCTTTTAACTACAGATAAGTGAGATTCTCTAGGATCAGATTGAAATCGAGCACATAAGCAAACACTGAACATCATATCAGGTCTGGACGCAGTAAGATATAGAAGAGATCCTATCATACCTCTGTATACCTTTTGGTCTACCTTTTTCTCTTTATCATCTTTGTTCAGTATGGACGTGGGATGCATAGGAGTGTTCATTGGTTTGCAATCATCCATCTTGAACTTCGTTAGGAGTTCCTTTGTGTACTTAGTTTGATGGATGAACACCTCATCCATAGTTTGTTTAACTTGAAGTCCAAGAAAGAACTTGAGTTCTCCCATCATGCTCATTTCAAATTCCTTCTGCATTAACTTTGAGAATTCTTTGCACAAAGATTCATTAGAAGCACCGAATGGCTAAAATACCATTTTGGTCCCTTAACTTATTTTTTAGATTCAGTTTGGTCCCTTAACTTTTAAAATATTCAATTTGGTCCCTTAACTTATTTTTTAGATTCAGTTTGGTCCCTTCACTTTTAAAAAGTTCAATTTGGTCCCTTAATTTATTTCTGTTTACCTAAGTTAGTCATCTCTATCAATGAATCATTAACAGTGTTAATTTTTGAGGATCCAGTTGAAATTCTCTAACCATTTAAAGGACCAGTTTGAATCTCGTTAACAATTTAAATGACCAATTTAAAACAAGTTAATAATTTAAAGGACCAATTTGAAACTCATTTAACACTGTTACTGACATTATTGATGGGAGAGGACTAACTTGAGTCAAGATAGATAAATTAAGGAACCAAATTGAACCATTTAAAAGTTAAGGGACCAAACTGAATCTAAAAAATAAGTTAAGGGACCAAATTGAACATTTAAAAAGTTAAGGGACCAAATTGAATCTAAAAAATAAGTTAAGGGACCAAAATGGTATTTTAGCCAGCACCGAATGAAATGTCATCAACATAAATCTGTACTACTATGAAATTGGATTTAATTGACTTTCTAAACAGGGTTGTATCAACCTTTCCTCTATTAAAGCCATTATCCATCAGAAATGAACTTAGCCTATCATACCAAGCTCTTGGGGCTTGTTTTAGGCCGTATAAAGCTTTCTTAAGCTTATATACATGTTCAGGTTGGGTTTCACTCTCAAAACCCGGAGGTTGCATTACATAAACTTCTTCATTGATAAAACCATTAAGAAAAGCACTTTTTACATCCATTTGAAAAGGCATAATATTATGATATGCAGCAAATAAAAGTATAATTCTAATAGCTTCTAATCTAGCAACAGGTGCAAAGGTTTCAATATAATCTATACCTTCTTCTTGAGAGTAACCTTGTGCAACTAATCTTGCTTTATTTCTAACAACCTTACCATTCTCATCAAGCTTGTTTCTGTAAACCCATTTTGTTCCTATAACAGATTTATCTTTAGGTAGGGGTACCAAAGTCCAGACGTCACTTCTTTCAAACTGATTTAGTTCTTCTTGCATTGCTAAAATCCAGCCATTGTCCAGCAGAGCCTCGTCTACTGTCTTTGGTTCCAACTCAGAGACTAGTGCAGTATCTTCCTGCTCTCTGAAAGTTGATCTGGTTCTCAGCTTGTCACTTGGATTTCCAATGATTTGATCTGAAGGATGATAATTCTTGAAATGCCAAGATCTCTGAACATTATCTTGTTGAGAGGTGGATGGTTCTGGTTGTTGAGGAATGTCTTCAACTTGATCATCAGCTTTTACTTCTGTTGTTTCTCCTGAGATGTTTAAATCAAGATCTGCAAAGGCTTCATCTAGCTCTGATAATTTCTTATCAGGCTGCTTGTCATCAAACTTAACATGTATACATTCTTCTACTACTAGAGTTCTAGAATTATACACTCTAAAGCCTTTTGATGTTTCAGAAAATCCTAACAGGATTCCATTGTCTACTTTTGCATCAAACTTACCAAATTGATCTTTAGTGTTAAGAATATAGCATTTACAACCGAAAGGATGAAAATATGATATGTTGGGTTTTCGTTCCTTCTACAATTCATAATGAGTCTTATTCAAGATTGGTCTTATGTATATTCTGTTCTGAATGTAACAGGCAGTATTAACAGCTTCAGCCCAGAAGTGTCTAGGGACAGAGTTGTCATTGAGCATAGTTCTAGACATCTCTTGAAGAGATCTGTTCTTTCTCTCTACCACACCATTTTGTTGTGGTGTTCTCGGTATTGAGAAATTGTGAAAAATGCCACTATCTTCACAGAACTTAAGGAATAGCTCATTTTCAAACTCTCCCCCATGGTCACTTCTGATTGAAGTGATACACATGCCTCTTTCATTCTGTACACATTTGCAGAATACAGAAAAGACCTTGAAGGACTCATCCTTGTGAGCAAGGAACATAACCCATGTCCATCTAGTGTAGTCATCTACAATGACTAGACCATATTTCTTACCACTGATAGACGCAGTCCTTGTTGGACCAAATAGATCAAGGTGTAACAGTTCTAGTGGTCTCTTAGTACTAACAATATTCTTAGATTCAAAAGAACCTTTGACTTGTTTTCCCTTCTGACATGCATCATAGAGAGCATCAGATTTGTACTTAAGGTTTGGTAATCCTCTCACGAGGTTATGCTTATTTAGCTTTGAGATTAATCTCAAGCTTGCATGACCTAGCCTTTTATGCCAAATCCATCGCTCATCTTCAATGGACACTAAACATGAGACACTCTGATTTGAGAGGTCCTCCAAGTCAATTTTGTACAAATTGTTTTGCCTCTCAGCAGTGAATAAGATTGATCCATCATTCTTCTTGACATAACACATGTTCTTATTAAAAGAAACATCATATCCACTATCACATAACTGACTTATACTTAGCAGATTATGTTTTAATCCATTCACTAAAAGAACATTATCAATGGAGGGAAAAGGATGTTTACCAATTTTACCTATACCAGTGATCTTTCCTTTCTGGTTTCCTCCAAATGTCACCCAGGCACCATCCTTATGTCTAAGGTCTTGGAACATATACTTTTCTCCCGTCATGTGACGTGAGCATCCACTGTCCAAGTACCAGGACGTCTGTTTCTTTCCTGTTGTTAAGCAAATCTGCAACAGGTATTATCTTGTCCTTAGGTACCCAACATGACTTGGGTCCTTTCTTGTTAGTTTTTATTGGACGTGAATGCATATTATGCCTATTATGTATGCATCTATGTGTAGTATGCCCATTTTTTCCACACACTTTACAAAAGGTGTTGGACGGGCCTGACTTGGCTTTAGCATACCTAGCTGGAGCTTTTGAAGCTCTTTGCTGCATAGGTGGTTTTAACTTATTGTAAGATGCCTTATGCTTCTTATTGTCATAACCAAGGCCAGATTTATCAAATGGTGACCTAGAATACCTTAGGACAAGACTAAGCTTATCTGAGCCTCCTACAAATTTTGACAGAGTGTCTGTCAAGTATGTTACATCTTGTTTCAGTTTTGCAACTTCACATGAATTGTCAGGCTCACATTCAGGTTTGTCAGTTAGACTGACATTCTCTGATTTTAGCTTATCATTTTCTTGAGCTAAACTTTGTTTTTCAATGCAGACTCTATCGTATTCTCTTGTTAATTTTGCAAACTTCTTTTTAAGACTTTTGTATTCATGATATTGTATGGATGAATCATGCAGTAATTCATCAAAGGCATTTTTTAGAGTAGATGGTTCAGAATCTGTTACCTCATCATCATCAGTGTACTCATTCTCTAATGATGTGTCAGCCATGAGGCAAATGTTTGCCTCTTCCTCAGCTTCCTCTTCCTCATCTGATGAGGATAAGTCCAAGTCCTCCCATGTTGCCATCAAGCCCTTCTTTTTCTTGAAGAACTTCTTTTTATCTTTCAACTCAGGACAGTCAGCTTTGAAATGACCAGGCTTCTTGCATTCAAAGCATAGGGGTGGACCTTTTTTCTTTGGAGTCTGATTTCTCCTTAGAAAACTTCTTGTTGAACTGCTTTCTTTTGAAGTTACCTTTCTTTCTCCACATATGTTGTATCTTTCTGGAGATAAAAGATAATTCATCTTCATCTGATCCTTCATCACTGTCTGAAGGTTCAGCATCATCTGAAGACTCAGCAGCTTTAAGGACTTTTGAAGAGCTGACTTTCTTTGCCATTAAGGCAATGGACTTTCCCTTTCTGGAATTGTCTTCTTCATTTAGTTCAAGCTCGTGAACCTTCAATGACCCTAGAAGCTCTTCCAGAGAGAGAGTATTCATATTCTTAGCTTCTTGAATGGCAGTGACCTTTGGTCTTCACTGCTTGGAGAGACTTCTCAGAATTTTTTTGATATGCTCTCTATTCTCATATATTTTTCCAAGAGATCTGAGATTGTTAGTTATTGTTTGAAATCTTCCAAACATCTGATCTATAGTCTCATGATCAGTCATTTTAAAGAGCTCATACTGGTGAACCAGCATGCTTATTTTTTACTCCTTCACTTGTGAGGAACCTTCATTATTAAGAGCCAGTGTATCCCAGATTTCCTTAGCTGTGTTACAGCTATGAACCTTATCATGTTCTGATCTGGTGATGGCACACATCAAGTAATGTTTGGCCTTGAGATTTAGTTGATGTTTAGCTTTTTGATCTACACTCCAATCTGCTCTAGCCAAGACTGCTCCATTTTCACCTCTTGGCTCAGAATAGCCATTTTCAATCAGTTTCCAGATGTCTAAGTTCTGTGCATCCAAGAAGGCCATCATTCTCTTCTTCTAATAATCATAATCAGTTCCATCAAAGAGTAGAGGTCTGTTGATAGCTTGTCCTTCTGCATCCATGGTTGTAAGATCGTACTTCCTCAGCACTTGTTAGATGCTCAACCCTTTCGAGGCTGAGCTCTGATACCAACTGAAGTTGACACAGGCAAACATAAGAAGGGGGGTTGAATTGTGTTTGTTAATACTTTTCGAAAACAACCTTTTCAAGAAAAGTTTTCTCACACAAAGATAAAGAGGTAGAAGCAAACACACAGAAAAACAAACTTTTGAAAGAATAACAAATTCAAGTTCAAATCCCCACAGTTAGTGTAAACAAGTAAAACTAAAGAGATAAGGGGTTAGAAAATTCACGCAAGTTGTTTTATCCTGGTTCACTCTCTTCCAACCAAGAGCTACGTCCAATCCCTTCTACTTGAAGGTTTTTTTTTCTCCACTATTCTCCAAATAGATTACAGCAAGTATTCAACACCTCTCCAGGCTCACAAGTATTCCTTTCTTACAAAGCCTCTTCAGGCTTTACCTCTAACAAAGAGATTTGGTTTCTTTTTTATCTTCTAACTCACTATGTGTGAGGATATGAAAGTTTAAGATCAGATGAATATTATAACAATATTCAAGCTAAGATATTACAGACTTTTGCTTTCTGAAAGAATAAAAGAATGTTTGCTCGCAAGAAATTTCTTGAGATTTCTGTATATGTGCAAAAGTTGTTTCTTCAAAGGTCTTGGTCTTCCATTTATAGAGACCTTTCTCTTCTATTTAGATTCTTCAACGGTTGTATTTGAATTTTCCCGTTTAGGGATAGAATCAACAATGTAATATCCGTTGTAACTCATCTTGCTCATGGCCATTGTACTATATGACAACATTCTTGCATGAAACGGGCACACCTTTGAGCAAATGCAACTTGAAAAACTGTCTTGCCTTCCTTGTACAAATTACAGCTATTCCAGCCTAAAAGGTGACAGGGTACAAGTCGTTTTGCATTGTACTAATTTGCTTTTTGCAATTCCTTATATGTACTATGTCTCTCTCATAGAAACAAGACAATAAAACCGTTAATAACAAATAAGAAGGGCCATCATATAATTGAAATAAATAACAATCATTTGAAATAAATATTTCTATATGGTCGAGATATAAATTCTGATTATATCAAGCATTCATTTTAAGTGAAGAGCTCGTCTACTTAAAAAATGCGTCTATACACTCATAGCTAAAATTCAACTTTAGCTCGTCCAGTGATGTGGCAAATTTTGCTCGTCCATAATCAAGTCATTGGACTTGCTACATATCGGTGAATAGCTTAAATTTGCGTCTGCTGACGTGGCACATACACTCGTCTACTTACATGAGTTAAGAGCTCGTCTAAGGTACTGTTCAATATTCCATTTTCTAGGGCATATTCTTATAATTAAAAATATACCATATAATTTGGAAGGCTCGTCTACCCGGTTGGACGCGGATATAGACTCTTAAGAGATTTCCTTATCAAATTGAATTTCGAATACCCTGTAAGACTTAGATAAGACTTGTTAGATCTTAACTGACACTTTGCCATACAAATTTAATCCTTTTTGTTAACATCAAAACTTAGAGATTATTTAATCCAAATTACTTTGGTTCCAATAGTTTAGATCTCAGCATGCATCTCACCATGTCCATGATAGTTCTGTTCTTCCTTTCAGCAACTCCATTTTGTTGAGGCATGTATCTAGTTGTAAGTTGATGTTGAATTCCATGCTGCTCAAAGAAATCTGTACAGGCAAGATACTCTTGGCCTCTGTCTGTTCTGAGTGCTTTGATTCTGCAGCCAATTTGCTTTTCTACATATGCCTTGAATGTCTTAAAGGCATCACAAGCTTCTGATTTCTGCTTCAAGAAATACACCCAAGTCTTTCTTCTAAAGTCATCAATAAAAGTAATGAAATACCTGCAACCACCATGTGTTGGCACCTCAACCATACATAAATCTGAGTGAACAATCTCCAACAGCTTTCTCGCCCTCCAAGATCTTCCAGTTGGAAATGATTCTCTATGCTTCTTGCCCATTTGACAAGTCTCACATACTCCAGTAGGAATATTCACAACAGGTAAACCAAAAACATATTCTTTTCGTGATAGATAATTCAAGCCAGAAAAGTGAAAATGCCCAAAACGCATATGCCACAACTAATCATCATTTGGGATTACAGAACTCAAACAAGAAAATTTTTCATGTTGAATTTTCAAAGGGAATAGGCGGTTCGGAGTCATCTTTACCTTGGCAATGAATCTCCCATTTATGTCGACCAACGTGCTGTAGTCATGATGAATCTGCATGTTGTAACCTTTCTCTGATAGTTGTCCCATACTCAATAGATTGTGATGAAGACCAGGAGCATAAAAAACATCAGAGATAAAGTTTTGAGAACCATCGTTCAATCTAATAACAATTCGGTCTTTCCCCAAAATTAGAATATTTGTATTATTCCCAAATTTTACTACTGACCGGACATTTTCATCTAGTGAAGAAAACAACTCCTTTTTCCCACACATGTGATTAACCAGTATCCAAATACCAGATATTTTCATCTTTAGCAGATATATTGCTTGTCAAAAATAAACTTTTTGGGCTATTCGAATTCTCACCAACATTTTGATATTGATTTTCTGGAACGTTTACCTGATAGTTGTTCTGAAATCTGGATCTACAGTCTGCAGCTTTATGACCAAACTTCCTACAGTGATAGCAATTAAAATTACTTCTTTCTTGGTAATAGTTATCTCATCCTCTTCCATGGTTGGTAAGTCCAAAATTATTTCCACCTCTTCCTTGATTTGGTGGTCTGAAATTGTTATGTCTCCCTTGGTTGAAATTGCCACGACCTCTTCCTCTGAAGTTGCCTCTGCCTCTGCCTCTGCCTCTATAGTTTCCTCTTCCTTTACTGTTAAAATCACCACCTCTACCATCTTCACTTTGGCTGGACTCTCCAATATTATTAAAATTTACCTGACTCTTCAAGGCTTCTTCGTTCACTTTTTCTGTCTTCTCCAGGATTCTACTAACGTGGCTTTCAATGCTTCCCTGCAACTCTACAATCATCATGGTGTCTATGTTGTGGGACTCTAGTATTGTAGTCACCACATGATCAAACTTCATCGGCATGGTGCAAAGAATCTTTTCAACTACCTTGCTATCTGTGATGTCTTCTCCATACACCCTCATCTTGTTGACAAGATCTATGACATGTGAAAAATATTGTTCTACAGTTTCTGAACTAGATATGTCATACCTCTCGTATTCTTTGCGTAGAGATGGATTTTTGGGCTTTTTCTACACCCTTGTATGACAGCTTCAAAATATTCCATGCTTCTTTAGCAGTTTTGGCATTTGCTATTTTGCCAAAAACTGAATAATCAACTCCTTGGTGAATCTGTGACAGCGCCAATTCGTCCTTCCTTTGAGCGGTTGCATCAGCTCCTTCATGTAATCTCGGTTCAACAAAGCTCCAAATATTGTGAGCCTTTAGGTGAGTTGACATCAAAATTTCCAAATAACTGAAATGAAGTTTCCCATCTAATTTGGGACCGGACCACACAATATTGTAATTGCTTGCCATCTCTCTTTCTCCCTTAAAGTATATGAACTAAAAGAAATTGGACACAGTGAGAACTCTCTTGTTCCTCATAACACTCAAAAATTGGCGCTGGACTTAACCAGCTCTGATACCAATTGTTATCACAAAACACATATACCTCACCCAGGATCAATTTTTCTCTCACACTCTAAAACTCACGAAGGACTTTCACACAACACACATAGGGAGACTTTGTGACACCCTTCTACCCCGCATGTTAATAAGAATTTAATATAGAACAATTAAAAAGAAAAACATGTATTTATTGTATAAAATAAAGACCTTTGTCCATGGGTAGAAAAGTCCCACATGAACCAGTTCACAAGGCGGAAATAAAAGTTTAAAACAATTAACATAACAATAAACTACCCAACCCCGATGTTACATACAAAGTTGGTATAACCGTTCCGGAATAAAATCCAATGAATTACAACTGAAACAAACAACTAACTGAACAAGAAACTAGCCCTAACTATGAGTGGCGGCTCCTCAGAGTCACTCCTCTCCGGGCTGCTCGTCATCCTCTGCAAAGTGCCAATCAGGCCAATAACAAACAAACAAACATAGGGAGTAAGATTCATGTAAACATATTAGCAAGGAAGTAGGAAGTAAAGTAAACACAAACAGACATGGCACCAACATACACCAACAACATCAACATTCAACATGTTATGTAGTGCAATGCAATCCTACTCCGCTAAACCAACAATGCATGTGGATCCACTAAACTCGGGATGGACAACTTCGGAGTTAAATATCCACATTGAGAATCTACTCAACGCCGGAGAATCTACTCCTTGGATAGCCAACGCATCAAACCAACGAATGCCTCGTCACGAGGGCGCTAGGAGAATCTACTCCAAACGTGGATGGCCAGATCGCCGTACTCTAAGACGACCTCCTCTATGTCCCCCTAAACAACATCTCTGATGTAATGCGTATGCAACACAACAACAATGGTAACACCACCTCCATAACTCCAACGGAATTGACCAAAGATAACAGCGGAATCAACCGCAACAACTTGCCTCGCGGAATCTACCTGAGGACTTTAGCGGAATCGACCGCAACACTTGGGGCAAACTCTCGGCCACCAAGGTACAACAACAACACCTTAGACCCAAACCGCGAGGTCAAGGCTTCCTTGGCTAAGAAGCACCAAGGCACAGTTCATCAACTTGCGGTACCCAATGGGCACCGACTTATCAAACTTAACACCTCACCATCTCATCATTTTAATTAACTTTGGTGAACATTAGGCAAGTTTTCTAATCAACTTACCATTATTGGGGAAATGGGGTTTGAAACCCCTTAAAGTTCTTTAATTTTGTTTTGTCCAGGAGGGTTGAACATGGTCGTGCTTAACCCCCAGCACGGTGGTGCTTAAACACGTGAGGGCGTGCTGCCCCTTTAAGTGAAGCACGGTCGTGCTCAGCAGCACGATCGTGCTCTTCGTCCTGTACGGCCGTGCTAAACAGATCTTCCCAGAATTCAACTGTCAGCACGGTCGTGCTCCTTGTTCAGCATGGTCGTGCTCATCGCTTGACAGTGCTGTTCTGGGCAGGAACTGAGACTGAAACTTAACCAGATTCAAGTGTTTAATCAGTTAACCCTCCTAAATCAATTATCAATGCGTTTTAAGGATTAAACTCATCAACATAATGAACATCAACTCAACAGTGACATCAACCCAACAATAACATATGTTCATAACCATCACAATTCATAACCATCACAACAACATAAACACAATCATATATTATGAACATGGCATCTAAATCACATATCAATAATTACCAACATATCATCAGAATAGTTAACAATCATGTATCAAACAGATATATACACAGCAAACCGGGTTATGGGAACCATTTACTTTACTCTAACCCCAAGCCTATGAGTACACTACTCTTCTCCCCATACCTGGATTGAAGGTAGCTCTAACGGCGGTCCTAACGGCAAACAGTTCCTCCCCTTTAAGCGGCTCACACTCCAACAATCCTTAAACAATCAGAACATAAACGATATTAGTTTCCCAACCACAAAAATGAAAGGAAACCAATGAAAAGGAATGAAACGTTACCTATACACGAAGTACAGACGAAACTACGTTTCCCTAGAGTCTCCAATGCTCAAGAACCACACTGAGTATGAAGAAAAAAGGGAAAAAGGATGTTACAGCCACATTAGAGTTTTAGCCACCAAAATATGAAGTGTATGGCGTAACCCTCGAGTCTGCACAACATATATAGGCCCGGACTTGAGCATGGTCGTGCTCACCCTCGAGCACGGTCGTGCTCGACTTAGCATCACCGAGAGGCGGTCAGCACATTGAGCACGGGCGTGCTCACTATTGAGCACGGTCGTGCTCAACTTAAAATCAGAAACACGCTCCTGACTTTAAGCACAGGCGTGCTCATGTACCAGAAAGGGACCTTTAAGCCAAAAATCCCACTAAGCCCTCAACCGATAAATTCAACTTAATAAAACCAGCTTAATTAAAAAAATACTCCCGAAAAACAAGGTGTTACAATTCCACCCCCCTTATAAAAAAATTTCGTCCTTGAAATTTATACGTACCTCAAGGGAAAAGATGCGGGTACGCCTCCATCATCTTGCTCTCCAGCTCCCAAGTAGCACTTTCCTCAGTTGCCCCACTCCAAACCACTTTGACCAAGGGAATCTCCTTGGCTCTTAGCTGCTTCACCCTCCTATCCTCGACTCGAAGAGGTAACACCTCAAACGTCAGGTTCTCTTTCAACTGTATAGCGTCGGGTACTATCACGTGACTAGGGTCATGAATGTACTTCCTGAGTTGAGACACATGAAAAACATTGTGGAGATTTGACAAGAACGGGGGTAAGGCTATTGATAGGTGACTTCGCCGACTCTTTTAAGGATCTGGTAAGGACCAATGAACCTCGGAGTAAGTTTCCTCGCCTTCATCATTCTACCAACCCCAGTCGTCGGGGTAACTCTCAAGAATACATGATCGCCTTCCTGGAATTCGAGCGCCTTCCTCCTTTTATCAGGATAGCTCTTCTGCCTACTCTGTGCAACTCTCATCTTTTCCTGGACTATCTCTGGCCCTAGCACCACACTATCACTAGGTTCACTCCAACACAAGGGTGTCCTACATCTCCTCCCATACAGAGCCTCATAAGGTGCCATCCCAATGCTGGAATGGAAACTGTTGTTATAGGTGAACTCTATCAGGGGTGAAAACTTGTCCTAACTACTAGACTGTTCTAACACACAAGCCCTTAACAAGTCCTCTAAGAACTGGATGGTCTGCTCAGACTGCCCATCAGTCTGCGGGTGGTAAGCTGAACTGAGCCTAAGCTTTATCCCTAAAGCCTCTTGCAAACTATTCCAAAACCTAGAGGTCAACCTCGGGTCCCTATCTGAAACTATGCTAGAGGGTACACCATGAAGCCTAACTATCTCTTTGATATACAGCTTAGCCAACTTCTCTAAAGGATACTCCATGTTCATCGGAATGAAATGGGCAGACTTAGTCAGTCTATCCACAACAACCCAAATCGCCTCAAAACCAGCTGGAGTCCTAGGGAGTCCAGACACAAAATCCATGGAGATGCTATCCCATTTCCATTCTGGGATACTTAAAGGTTGCAACTTATCTGAAGGCCTTTGATGCTCTATCTTGGCCTTCTGACAAACTAAGCACGCATACACAAACTCAGCTACATCCTTTTTCATCCTAGGCCACCAAAACATCCTCTTAAGATCCTGATACATCTTAGTGGCACCTGGGTGCACACTCAATCCACTCCTATGTCCTTCTTCAAGGATCAACTTCCTATGCTCAGGAACATCAGGTATGCATGCTCTATCCTTAACCTCAAGATGCCATCACTTCCATCCTTAAAACTTAGGTCTCTACCCTGAGCGAGCAACTCTGCTGGTCTAAGATAAACTTGTCTAACTTCTGACCCTCTCTAATCTGATCCATCAGACTGTTGGTAACCTTCAAGGTACCAAGCCTAATACTCTTAGGGGTAAACTCACAAGCTAGACTAAGGTCTCTAAACTCCTCAATCAGATCCATCTCCCTAACCATCAAAGCGGAGACATGCAGGGTTTTCCTACTCAAGGCATCGGCCACCACATTGGCCTTTCCTGGGTGATAGGTCAGCTCGAAGTCATAATCCTTTAAAAACTCCATCCACCTACGCTGCCTCATATTCAACTCCTTTTGATCAAAGAGGTACTTCAGACTCTTATGATCACTAAAAACCTCAAACCTCGCTCCATACAGGTAATGCCTCCAAATCTTTAAGGCAAATACCACAGCATCTAATTCTAGGTCATGGGTAGGGTAGTTCTTCTCATGGGTTTTCAACTGCCTAGAAGCATAAGCAACTACCTTACCATTCTGCATCAACACACCACCTAACCCTTGCTTAGAAGCATCGCAGTAAACTACGAAGGGTTCACTAGGATCTGGCAAAACTAACACTGGTGCTGATGTCAACCTATTCTTAAGGGTTTGGAAACTCTCTTCACACTTAGAGTCCCACACAAACAACTGTCCCTTCATGGTGAGACGGGTTAAGGGTAAAGCTATCTTAGAGAAACCTTCTATAAACCGTCTACAGTGCCCGGCTAACCCCAAGAAACTCCTAATCTAGGTCACAGACTTTGGCGCTTCCCACTGGAGCACCGTCTCTACTTTAGCTGGGTCCACTGCTATGCCACCCCTAGAGATGACATGTCCTAAGAAGCTCACTTCCTCTAACCAGAACTCACACTTAGACAACTTAGCGTACAACTGCTTCTCCTTAAGGGTATGCAAGACAACCCTCAGGTGTTCCTCATGTTCCTCCTTACTCTTGGAGTACACTAAGATGTCATCTATGAATACCACCACAAACTTATCCAAGTAAGGGTGAAAGGTCTTATTCATGTAATCCATGAAGACCGCAGGAGTATTGGTCACACCGAAGGGCATAACCAAAGTACTCATAGTGACCATACCACATCCTGAACGCTGTCTTCGGGATGTCCTCAGACTTAACCCGAATCTGATGGTACCCTGACCTCAAATCTATCTTTGAAAAGACGCAAGCGCCCATCAATTGGTCCATAAGATCATTAATCCTAGGGAGGGGATACCGATTCTTTATGGTCACCTTGTTGAGCTGCCGAAAGTCGACACACAACCTCATACTACCATCCTTCATTTTCACCAACAACACAGGTGCTCCCCACGGAGACACACTCGACCTAATGAACTACTTCTTCATCAGGTCCTCCAACTGTTCTTTCAACTTAGCTAGCTCTAGAGGAGACATTCTATAGGGTGCTATGGAGATTGGCCCGGTGCCAGGCACTAAGTCTATGGTAAACTCAACATCTCTCTCTGGGGGTAAGTTATAAACATCCCCCGGAAACACTTCAGGAAATTCCCGCACAACAGGCACGCTGGCTACATCAAGAGGGCTGCTCTCTACTTCCAGGGAAGTTAACATCATGTATACTTGGGCTTCGTCTCTCATCGAAGCTTGAACTTGGCTGGCAGAAAGAAGGTCTGGATTCTTAGACTCCTTTGGAGTTCCAAAAATCAAGGTTTTATCAAAACAATTCAGGAGGACATGGTTGGAAGATAACTAGTCCATACCCAGAATAATGTCCAAGTCTTTCAAAGGTAAGCATACAAGATCAGCAACAAAAGTTCTATCATTTATGACTATATAACAATTCTTGCATGCATAAGAAGTAGAAACAGGTTTATTTGTGGGTGTAGAAACCAACAAATCAAACTCAAGGAAAGTAACAGGCAATTTAAGACTCTTGACCCTATCATGCGATATAAACGAGTGAGTAGCACCCGAATCATACAATACAGTTAATTGAGTTCCATCAATAGAACATGTACCTTGGATCATGTAATCAGACTCGGAGGCTTCGGCTCCACTAAGAGTAAAGACTCTTCCAGTGGTCTTCAATCGGTTGGCCTGGGACTTCTGATTCTTGACGGCACTGGGAGGCTCAGCCTTGGCTCCATCACACTCGCGGCTGATGTGTCCTGGCTTGCCACATTTGAAACAGATAACCTGTGTTTCCTTGCACTGGGACGAATAATTGTCCGGTGCTCCACACTTACCACACCTCATAGCTCTAGGGGCATCAGAGAACCCACCCCTGAAGCTATTCTGATGAAACTGTGGCTTCCTGCCGCTTTGCTTGAAGTCCTTGCCCGTCGGGGCATACCGCTGCCTGCCCTTGTCTCTCTGATCAGTCCTCTTGCCACTCTGACTATCCGATCCTCTGGAACTGGCAACTCTGAACTGACTAGCATCCTCGTAAATCCGACACTTGTTGACCAGAATTGGAAAAACTCTGATCTCCTGATAGCTGATTGCCTGTTTGATCTCAGACCGGAGTCCCGCTTCAAACTTCACACACTTGGAGCGATCGTCTGTCTCATGCTGGTAAGGAGTGTAGTACCTAGCCAGCTCTTCAAACTTGGCCACATAGTCACCGACTGACAGCAACCCCTGCCTCAAAGACAAGAACTCCATCTCCTTCTTGTCCCTGATATCGGCTGGGAAGTACTTCTCCAGAAATCTTTGTCTGAACACAGCCCATGTAACTGCTGTGCCCTCAGCCTACATCCTCTGCTTGCAGTTGTCCCACCAATACTCTGCCTCCTCGGTCAGCATGAAGGTAGCAAAGATGAGCTTCTACTGATCATTGCAATCCATGGCTCGGAAGATCTTCTCAGTCTCCCTCATCCATAGCAAAGCTCCTTCCGGGTCATACGCTCCCTTGAACGACGGAGGGTTGTTCCTCTGGAACTTATCCAGTCCCTGGAACTCAGCTGGCCCACCGTTGTTGTTAGGGTTGACCTGACCAATAGCATTGGCTAGGAGTGCCAATGCGTCAGCGATCGCCTGATCGTTACGTCCTCTACCGGCCATTAGTTCCTGTACATGCCCAAAAACAACTTTTAGTACAGAACTTAAGCGGGTAAAAGCGATAGGCAACTAACTTTAAGCATCATTATCTATAACAAGTATAGATAATCCAAACAAGAGCCATACAACAGACTCACGAAGGACTCATACCACGTCCGGACAGGGCCGAACTACTCTAATACCACTAAATGTGACACCCTTTTACCCCGCATGTTAATAAGCATTTAATATAGAACAATTAAAAAGAAAAACATGCATTTATTGTATAAAATAAAGACCTTTGTCCATGGGTAGAAAAGTCCCACATGAATCAGTTCACAACGCGGAAATAAAAGTTTAAAACAATTAGCATAACAATAAACAACCCAACCCCGATGTCACATACAGAGTTGGTATAACCGTTCCGGAATAAAATCCACGGAATTACAACTGAAACAAACAACTAACTGAACAAGAAACTAGCCCTAACTATGAGTGGCGGCTCCTCAGAGTCACTCCTCTCCGGGCTGCTAGTCATCCTCTGCAAAGTGCCAATCAGGCCAACAACAAACAAACAAACAAACATAGGGAGTAATAATCATGTAAACATATTAGCAAGGAAGTAGGAAGTAAAGTAAACACAAACAGACATGGCACCAACATACACCAACAACATCAACATTCAACATGTTATGTAGTGCAATGCAATCCTACTCCGCTAAACAACAATGCATGTGGATCCACTAAACTCGGGATGGACGACTTCGGAGTTAAATATCCACATTGAGAATATACTCAACGCCGGAGAATCTACTCCTTGGATAGCCAACGCATCAAACCAACGAATGCCTCGTCACGAGGGTGCTAGGAGAATCTACTCCAACCGTGGATGGTCAGATCGCCGTACTCTAGGACAACCTCCCCTATGTCGAACATCCCTAAACAACATCTCCGATGCAATGCGTATGCAACACAACAACAACGGTAACACCACCTCCATAACTCCAACGGAATCGACCGAAGATAACAGCGGAATCGACCGCAACAACTTGCCTCGCGGACCTGAGGACTTTAGCGGAATCGACCGCAACACTTGGGGCAAACTCTCGGCCACCAAGGAACAACAACAACACCTTAGACCCAAACCGCGGGGTCAAGGCTTCCTTGGCCGAGAAGCACCAAGGCACAGCTCATCAACTTGCGGCACCCAATGGGCACCGATTTATCAAACTTAACACCTCACCATCTCATCATTTTAATTAACTTTGGTGAACATTAGCCAAGTTTTCTAATCAACTTATCATTATTGGGGAAATGGGGTTTGAAACCCCTTAAAGTTCTTTAATTCTATTCTGTCCAGGAGGGTTGAGCACGGTCGTGCTTAAACACGTGAAGGCGTGCTGCCCCTTTAAGTGAAGCACGGTCGTGCTTCTTATTGAGCACGGTCGTGCTCAGCAGCACTATCGTGCTCTTCGTCTTGCACCATCTTCCCAGAATTCAACAGGAAGCACGGTCGTGCTCCCTGTTCAGTACGGTCGTGCTCATCGCGCGACAGTGCTATTCTGGGAAGGAACAGAGACTGAAACTTAACCAGATTCAAGTGTTTAATCAGTTAATCCTCCTAGATCAATTATCAATGCGTTTTAAGGATTAAACTCATCAACATAATCAACATCAACTCAACAGTGGCATCAACCCAACAATAACATCATGTTCATAACCATCACAACAACATAAACACAATCATATATTATGAACATGGCATCTAAATCACATATCAACAATTACCTACATATCATCAGAATAGTTAACAATCATGTATCAAACAGATATTTACACAGCAAACCGGGTTATGGGAACCCTTTACTTTACTCTAACCCCGAGCCTATGAGTACACTACTCTTCTCCCCATACCTGGATTGAAGGTAGCTCTAATGGCAGTCCTAACGGCAAATGGTTCCTCCCCTTTAAGCGGCTCACACTCCAACAATCCTTAAACAATCAAAACATAAATGATATTAGTTTCCCAACCACAAAAAAGAAAGGAAACCAATGAAAAGGAACGAAACGTTACCTATACACAAAGTATAGACGAAACTACGTTTCCTTAGAGTCTCCAATGCTCAAGAACCACACTGAGTATGAAGAAAAAAGGGAAAAAGGACGTTGCAGTATCACTAGGGTTTTAGCCACCAAAATATGAAGTGTACGGCGCAACCCTCGAGTCTGCACAACATATATAGGCCCGGACTGAAGCACGATTGTGCTCACCCTCGAGCACACGTGCTTGACTTAGCATCACTGAGACGCGGTCAGCACATTAAGCAAGGACGTGCTCACTGTTGAGCACGGTCGTGCTCAACTTAAAATCAGAAACACGCTCCTGACTTTAAGCACGGGCGTGCTGGTTAATGAGCACGGGCGTGCTCATGTACCAGAAAGGCATTTTTAAGCCAAAAATCTCACTAAGCCCTCAACCGATAAATCCAACTTAATAAAACCAGCTTAATAAAAAAAATACTCCCGAAAAACAAGGTGTTACAGACTAGAGAATCAATCTTGTATTCTCTATAACTCGTGATTCTTTCATCATCAAATGGCAAGGTACATAAAGCCTTTTATAGGCAAACATTTGCAATATAATAACATTAACTTTTCTTAATCATGAAGTAAAAACACCTTGTGGACAACTCAAGTTCTATAATCTTCCATGGACAATTCAAACTTGGTGGCTAGTAGTCAAAGTTCAATTCAAACTTTGCTACTCAAGTTGCTATAAGAGTTCAATTTGGAAACAACTTCTATGCCCACAATTTTTGACTAAACTTGATTTATCCTTATCTAACACATTTTTACCTCTTATCCTTTGTCATCACCCATCCTTTGTTTATTTTCCAAATTCCACTTTTACCTCTTATCCTTTGTCATCTTCCCCAAGTGCTAATACACCTGTGCCATCCGATCAACCACCACATCACTGCAATCGCAAAATGTAAACATGCAAATATCTCTGAAACTGAGAGATCCAAAGTTAAACAGGGATGATGAACACTGATGGGGGAGGAAGATACGAGGTGGTTGCAATTGCCGTTCGTAGAGGGGAAGACGCACGAGTAAGCGATGTTTGAGTAGCGGCGGCTAACAACGGTGCGATGTGATGTTCTGAGTTCTTGTGTGGAGGTGTCAATGGGGCTGTCGTGGTGGAGCCTGCGGTGGATCTGGGCGGAGCAGTGGCTGGTGCGGCGTGTTGGTAAGACGGAGGGTGAGCAGCGGTGGCATGCTAAGTTGAAATCACAGATTTTCCGGTTAACAGTGCGTAGCAGAGTGGCACTGATGGTGGGAGGCGCAACCATGGATTCCCTTCCATGTTCCTCCCCTCTCTTTTTTTTCCCTTCATTTAAACTAGAGAAATCGATTTGTGCTGCTTGTATCTTGCTTGAAATTGGTGAAAAATCTGTTTTGGCGGTTTATTTAGAGTAGAGATTTAGCTGAATGTGAGGAATTTGACGATGTACTGTACATATTTTTTTTAATTGAATTTGTAAAACAAAATAATTGAGAAGGGTGCTCCGCCTCTTATTTATGCAGACTTCACAACATGTTTTTTTTTATAGAATTTACGGATCATATCGTCGGTGAATTCTAGGGTGAAGTAGTGGTTTTATTGGTACACCTGTGAGTCATTAGTTTTAACCGTTGGATAAATTAATGGTTTAATCAACGGTCTGATTTTGTTACAGGCCACCGTTTATTAAGGTTGCATCGAGTCAACCTTTCTTCAACGCTTTCTCTTCATTGGCGAGCCACTTCTTCAATGCTTCTTCTTCCTCTCCAAGTGATTTCGTTACCACCATCTCTCTACAACAACGCCTGAGACCGCTGCGAACCTGCCACCGTCGACGCCGTCAAACCCAGCCCTGTCCTCTGCTATTGGCTCGCCAGCCACAACCTTGTTTAGCCTTCTCATTACAAGGCCATGAACCTTAGCAAGCCTGGCCAACGACATGTGGAGCTTTTACAACTATTCAAGCAAGTTTCCGACTGATTCTTCCAGCACCAATCAGCTTCGCATCTCTACGGCGTGGACATAGAGGTACGATGGCGACGAGGTGACACAGTGAGCTTGCAGCTAGAGGGGCTCTAAGATTCGCCTCGCCACCATGTACCGCGAGAGCATTGCTAAGATGGTGCATTCCGCCATCGACATCGAGAACAATATACGCAACGCCGGTAACTGGTCCGCGGTGGAGGTTCATTCTATGGAGCACCAAGCAAGCGTTCGAGCTGCCGCCGGAGACACTGGATGGTGCCCAAGTTCAAATCAGATTCTGGCCAAAAACGGGTGGTGTGAAGCGGATGGCAACGATCCTCGAAGACGGCAAGCAAGGAGGGGTGCATGATCTACCTCGACACTCGTTCACGTCATAATTGGTGTCTTTGTTTTCAGTTTCTCAGTTCTGAAGGTGAAGCTATGGAAACATAACCTCTAAACTCATCAGTGGCGAAACCCCCTTTCCTAATGTGTTGCACGGAGATTTGTCACGAGGTCGCGACCCACCTCCATGACGGCAGGGACAACAATCCACGGTGGAGGCAGAGCTAGTTCCATGGTGCCATTGAAAAGAAGGGGGGAGAGGGAGGTTGCAGTTGCAGACATGGTGCCAACATCTTTCAAATAATAATAATAATAAAATAATAATTTATTCTTTACCTGTTTAACCGTTTATAGCAGGTTATTTTTCTTCCTCACTTGTATACCACTAAAATCACTACTTCACCCTAGAATTCACCCATATCGTGGCACAATACCATTTCCCTAGACCAAGTTGCATTTTCGGTGATGGTATGATGGGACGGAAGGAGGAAAAGAAGGCTGGGACAAAATTGTCACTTTGATTTTGTTTTGTTTACCTGTTTAACCATTATCAGGTAAACAAAACAAAATCAAACATTCATTTATTTTATTAATATATATAATGAATGACTACAAAAGGTGGTGCATAGGTGAGGGACTTACTCGCTCCCTCACCTTAGAAGACACCCTATATAATAATTTACTACCTTATAAGTACTTTTTTTTTTATAATCCAAACAGAACATATTACATTATTTTTTTTAGTTAAAATTGATTTATTATAATTAATTATAATTATATTATATTCAATTATTTAAATAATTTTTGTACGGAGAAAACTTGGGTACAAATTCATAGGTACATTAGGTGTTGTTTTCGAATATGATTATGACATGTGTAACAGCTCATACACATGCTATGTTTCCATTGATGAGTTGTTACACATGTCATAATCTTATTGGAAAACAACACCTAGAGTGTGTTTGGGAAAGCTAAAAGGAAAAAAAAATTATGCTGATAATCGATTTTTATATAATCAATTATCACAATAATCCATTATAATCAAAATATCTTTTTGTTTGGGTCCGTTTGCAGAAAAGCGATTTTAAGATAATCTATTTCATTTGGGTGGTGCAAAAAAATCACTTTTACATAGTAAAATACGAAAAAGTATACGAGGTTATTTGTTTATATTAATAATTTTTTTTAATATTAAAATTTTTTTAAAATATTTTATTTTTTAACCAAAACAATTTAACAAAACAATAATATAAATAATTAAATATGTCAATGTATGTTGCACCAACCTGACTTGAGTACCTGACGCTGGTGTTCCATACGTTAATTAACAAAATACAAAACGTAAAGTTGCCGGGAGTGGGATGGGGGGCAAGACCAGAAAAGTATATGTAAGTGGGGGAATAATCATAATCTAGTATCAACAACAGTCCTCCAAAGTAGATGCTTGCAAAACAGCTTTTTCCAACAAAAAAAACTTTTTTAAAAAATAAGTTAAATCCCAAACACTTCAAATTATTTATCAAACAGCTTTTTAAGCAGAAAACAGCTGAAACTTAGAAAATCAATCTTTCCCAAACACCCTCCTAATCTACCTAAGAAATTGTACCTAAGTTTTATCTTTTCCTACTGATCCTTACACACTACTCCCTCCGGACTCAATTATATGCAAAATTAACTAATTTCATACTTATTAAGGAAGTTAGTTAATTTAGTTTAATTGTTTAGTTTAATTGTCTTGATTTATGTAAAAAAAAAAAATGAGTTACAATTACTAAACTACCTTTTAATTGTCTCAGGAGTGTGTAATTCTCTTAGAAAAGTAAAAGGAGAATTGGTTGGATTGGTTGATTGGCTTGACTTTTGGAACACTAGTTGACTTATGCTTATATTTGAGTCCCCAAAATATCGGTACATTTTTTGCTTATAATTGAGTCCAGAGATAGTATCATATTTCGTTTTTAAAACACAATTCCCTAGGGTTGCCCTCTTTGTGCATGCACAATTTGTTTTGCTTAGGTAGTCCTTGAACATGCATTAGGAAGAGAACCAACCTAACTAACAGGGAGAACATAATTAGTGGAATATTAAGCAACTTTATCATAGGGATAGGACCCAATGCAAATAATAATTCTCCCTTTTGCAAATCATGTTAACTAGTAAGATTATTGCACTCCTAATATCCTATTCATACTCCTTATTAATCTATTATAATTTCATAAAATAAAAAACCAAAAATATGATTAATTAATAAAAAGTTTATTCATCCCTAACTGATGGACTATGACATGGGAATTTAAAGCAAATGGTTTTTTTAAGATGACATCTTGATAAATTGGTTATAGGATTGCTGTCGTGCGAATTTGTTGCTTAATCGACTAGTCAGCTGATTAGTTGTTTGGTCAACTAACTCTCATAATTGATTCCCCTTCTTCAGACGATACACTGAGAAAGGAACTCTATCTCAGTTGTGGGTTCCTAGACTACTCCAAAGAGCGTCTAGTTTAGAAGGTTCAACTATAAAACAAATGTTGCATGAAACGTAAAAGATAAAAAGCCATAAACGAAAGCGATAAATAAAATAAAGATAAATGTAAAGGCATGTGTTTGATTGATGGTATGCCAAAATTGACTATACAGTTGGCATTTATAGCCTTAATATGTCAAGAAACCTATACAATCACTGCCTATCACGTTTTTAACACACTAACCCACATTTTACATCATGTAAAATCATGACTAACAATAATCTTTATATATATATATATAAGTAGCAGTCACGGGGGGGCAATTTTTCCCTCCAAAATGAGGCCCTTTTTGGTAATTTGACTTAACATATAATTTAATAAATTTTTTAAAATTTTAATTGACAGATAAATTAATGCATCAACTATTAACCAAGTTTGTTTTTTTTTTTTTTTTGGTTCTCCTTTATCAAAAAAGTGATGCATCAACCATTCTCAGTAGTTGTATTCAATAAATGAGGCTAAAAAATTAGTAATTAGTAATAAAATAAAAAAGAAAACCAAAATTCGAAACAGACATTGAACCTAGAAATAATGAGTTATCCCACCTACTTATCTTAAATAACATCTTTTATCTTTCCAATGCTTTTTAAGTTTGAAATTGCATGTATTAATTGTGCATTCTCAATACTTCAAATAATAGCACATTTTTTCCAATACTCATCTTCCCAATATGTTACTTGACTTAATTCTTTATCAGTTAGTTAATTCTTTATCAGTTAGTTAGTTGCTGAGTCAGCTTCTGTTAGTTAGAGGCAGTTAGCTTAGTTGTGTATAAATACTTCAAGCTGAATTGATTCATTTCTGGTTTATACTTTGCGATTTAGCAAATTCATTAGATATTGAAAAATCGATTGCTAGGTTTTTCAATTGTTGATTTCCTGATCCATTTTTCGATTTTCTTGCATCGATCTATTGAAACTGTTGATCCGTTTGCGATAGAAATTGTTTTGCGATGGCAGAAATTCAGAATGAAGGTGTGGTGAATCCGAATCCTCCACATAATGTGACATTGGATTTCACTAGTCCCTATTACATGATTCAGAATGAAAGTCCAGGTGCAATCCTTGTCACTGAGTTGTTGAATGGCTCGAATTACCAAGACTGGTCACGAGCAATGATGGTGGCCCTGAGTTCGAAGAACAAGGAGCAATTTGTAGATGGCACTTTGCCAAAACCATCCATCACAGATCCTCACTTCAAGATCTGGTGCAGATGCAACAAACTGGTATTTTCTTGGATCTTGCACTCTCTGGAACCATCTGTAAAGAAGAGTATCTTGTGGATGGAAACTGCTCATGAAGTATGGAAAGACCTCAAGAAGAGGTTCTATGAAGGTGACATATTCAGGATATCAGATCTTCAAGAAGAGATTTACATGCACAAACAAGGTGACTCATCAATCACTCAATACTTCACTCATTTGAAAGGACTTTGGCAAGAATTAGACAATTTTAGACCCATTCCATCATGCAAATGCCAAATTAGTTGTTCCTGTGACTTGCTTCCCACAATCCAAACATACAAAGAGAATGACTATGTCATTAGGTTCCTCAAAGGCCTAAATGAGCAATACTCTTCTGTTAGGTCACAGATCATGCTCATGAAACCTCTCCCAGATATAGGTGAGGCATTCTCTTTACTGATACAGCAGGAAAGGCAGATGGCAATTCCATTTGATGAAGCAAAAGTGTTGATGAACACTAGCAATGGATCCTATAAGGGAAGAGGAAGTGGCAATCGTGGTAGAGGAACATATTCTGGTGGCAGAAATGGTTCTGGTAGGGGCAGAGGCAGCAAGTTCTGTACCTACTGCAACAGAATGGGACACATGGTGGATACTTGCTACAAAAAGCATGGCTATCCACCTGGTTATTTTCAGAAAGATTCAACTGCAAATAATTGCATGATGGAAGAGGAAATAGAAGATGATATCAGATCTGTAAGATCAATAAAACAAAAGGAAGATGCAGATGATGATTGGAAGTTGAGCTTCACACCTGAGCAACATAAAGCCATCCTTGTAATGCTGCAACAGTCTGGAACAAGCCACAATGCCAACCAGATTGTGACTCAGACTGCAGGCAAATCAGGTATCTTATGTACTGTTTCAAACATTGTTGAACATGATAGCTGGATAATAGATACAGGGGCCACAGATCATGTGTGCCACTCTTTATCTCTATTTCAATGTCACAAGAGGATAAAGCCAGTCCTCATAAAATTAATACTTTTTAACTGTGGTACCTGGATATTCTTCATGAAGTTGAAGTCAGAAACTGCAGCTCACATCATGGACTTTGTTGCTTTAGCTGCAATACTTTAATAATAGTGCATTTTCAAATCTTATCTTCTCTGACATCCATCGACTACAGCAAGACTTTTGAATTTGCTTTATTCAATTTTTTTAGTTCTGAAAATTAGGATTCAAACCTACTAAGATCATGCACAGGGCGAGAACTTTGTTAAAAGCAAGGGTGTGGTCATGCCTTCCTAAGCTCTTGAAAAACCACCACAAGCAGTATAATCGATCTTCTGATCTATCAAGTGATGATGATGATTTCGGTTCATGTTTGTTTTTTCCTTCCATGCAATGTTTTTTTTTTAAAACCTCTTGGTTTGTTCTTTAGTCACTGTATATGGATTTCTCATTTCTTCTTAGTTTGCAAGCAAACACTAAAAGTCCCTTTATAAAAAAAATGTTGTTTCCTGTATTCTTCGCAATGAATGTGATCAGTTATTCATGTGTTATTCATATAACAACAAAAGTTGGAGGGACAACTCTTCAAGGGATGTCATTTTTAATGTTTCCTTGATTTCTTACAATTTTTTTTGGAATTAGATTTTTCAGTTGTTAAAAGTTTGAAGACAATAAATTGATTGAAAGTGTTGGTATTCCTATTGAAGATGGTAGCAGTTCAGTTCGCTTCACAGCCTGTGTTTCATCATAGGTGCTTCACTGACCCTTGAATCATCAATTAATTAGTTAATGTCCTCTTTCTATACTGGAATATTTTTATTCTTGATATAGAAACTGATTTTTCGGTAATGCTATTTGCTGCATGTATATTTATGTTGCTATCTGATATAGGAATTGCTGCAGCATTAAACCTCCTTATTGCATGTGTATTGAACACATGGGCATCGGATGCATGCAGGCTTGGATTTTGCTGTTTACTTGGTTCAATCTCAATGTTCTATCTCAGTAGAATCCATCACACATTGCCCTTGCCTCCTCCTATTCATGCTTTTCCCCATTTGAGAATATTTGAACATGGAGCTTGAGAAACTTTTCTTGGACAAGGCATTCTGATGCTACCATTTTTAGTTTCCTTTGTGTCCAATATTTTTGCACTTTATTTGTCTTAATTCATTAGGCTTGAATTTGTATTTCTATTATCATGTCAGATTATTTCAAACTTGAGTTTTCCTTGATTGTCCTTTGAGTATCTCTAACAACTATGTATTTGAAATGTCAAACTTCAGGAGGATGGCCATGATGGATGTGCACCATGCATGTAATATCCTGTGTTATTGTAGATATATTGTTTGTAATGTTTTCTTCCTCTGAAATACTCCTTTTGTGTAGCAGAACCAGGTAATTATTCCTTAAATCTGACCTTGAGTATTTCTTTGGCAATATTCTTTTCTTAAATGCAACCGTTTCAACACAACTGATCTAAACAATTCAACACAACAGCTTCAACACAGTTAATTCCGCGGTGGCATATGTTAGGATTCCCTTAGAAAATGCATCGTGGAGGGATTCATTGGACAATTGCAAACTCAACTATGGGGAAAAATGAAGTTTTCGGTTCATGGTAGATTTATGATTCGAATATTGTAATATTTTCTCACACATTTGTATGGAATGATGAAAATTTATGGATGGATTGTGCTTATCATCAAGCTCGTGTGGATCATCACCTTTGTACCAATTAGAATAGCACCTGTTTTGTATAGCCAAGTGATACTTGTAATAGCTAGTTAGTTAATTCTGTTAAGTTAGTTACTGAATTGATGCTTTGAGTGTAACTGTTTTCTTATGTAACAGAATTAGGGGAACTCTAGCTATTAAGTATAAAAGTCTTAGCTATGTAATTGGGAGTGTAGATTTTGTATTCATTGATTAGTTGAACACTTGAGTGCAAGTGAGGAAAATTCCTAGAAGTCTTGTACTGGTTCAAAGGAAGATCAAGAAGGGAATAAATCGACTCCAGTGTGGATGTAGGGGTTTCATCAATTGCCCTGAACCACGATAAGATTCTGTCTTGCTTTTCTATTCTTTTACTCACTGCATCAATCCTACAATTTCCTGTTTCTGTCTTGCATCAATCTTGATCAGTTCTCAGTGGAATTAACACTAACAATTGGTATCAAGAGCTAGATCGAATTGGGGCCAAGAAGAATGGGCACTACCAAGTTCGACATTGAGAAATTCAATGGGGAGAACGATTTCAGCCTCTGGAGAATCAAGATGAAGGCACTTCTTGTTCATCAAGGACTCGAAGATGCCTTGAGTGGAATTGCCAGGCTCCCTGTAACTCTCATAGAGAAGGAGAAGAAAGACTTGGTCAGCAAGGCACACAGCACAATCATTTTGTCCTTGGGTGATGATGTTCTTCGGGAGGTGGCTGGTGAAGACTCAGCTGCAGGTGTCTGGCTTAAGCTTGAAAGCTTGTACATGACCAAATCTTTGACAAACAAGCTATACTTGAAAAAGCAGCTCTATCAGTTAAAGATGGAGGAGGGTGCTTCAATAAAAGAACATGTTTCTTTGTTCACTAAAGTGATTCTTGATTTAAAGAGTGTTGATGTGAAGATTGATGCAGAGGATCAAGCAGTCATGCTACTATGCTCTCTTCCCCCCTCATTTGAAAATCTTGTGGATACAATGATGTTTGGAAGAGAGATACCCTCACCTTGGAAGAAGTCAAAGCAACCTTGAACTCTAGAGAGCTAAAGAGGAAAATTACAGACAATAAAGGTGAAGGTGGAGAAGCTGAAGGATTATTTGTAAGAGGCAGGCCAGAGAAGAGGGAAGGAAAGGGCAAGTATAGAAAGTACAGGTCTAAGTCTAAGGCCAAGAAAGAATGCTATTACTGTCATAAAGAAGGACACTTTCGAAAGGAGTGCCCTGAGAGAAAAAGAAAGAATAATGGAAAAGGCAAAGACACCAGTGATATTGCAGTAATAGCAGATGGCTATGACAGTGCTGATGTGCTAACTGTAACAGAAGAAAACTGTTGTGATGAATGGATTCTTGACTCGGGGTGTTCTTTCCATATGACCCCCAATCAAGATTGGTTTGAATCATACAAGAAAATTGATGGAGGAAAGGTGCTGATGGGAAACAATATGGCTTGCAAGGTGGCTGGAATTGGGACTGTGAAAGTAATGCTAGCAGATGGGTCAACTAAAACATTCACTGAAGTCAGGCATGTACCAGACCTGAAGAGAAATTTGCTTTCTCTTGGAATGTTGGATCAAGGTGGCTGCACATTCAAAGGTGAAGGTGGAACCTTGAAAATCTCAAAGGGATCAATGCTCATCATGAGAGGAATCAGGAAGAATGGGCTTTATAGATTACCAGGTAAAACCATCCTAAACCCTGCTAGTCTGATCTCAGTAGCTAAAACAGATTCCACTAAGCTTTGGCATCATAGACTAGCTCATGTGAGTGAAAGGGGTTTAGAAGAACTGTACAAACAAGGTTTAATTGGTAATGGCAGCTTTGAGAAACTAGAATTCTGTGAATTTTGTACCTATGGAAAACAGAAAAGGGTAAAATTCACTGCAGCCACACACACCACAAGAGGAATTGTTGACTATGTACACTCAGATATATGGGGGCCTGCTAGGGTTCCTTCTTTGGGAGGTGCAAAGTATTTCATCACATTTATAGATGATTGGTCAAGGAAATTGTGGATCTACTTGCTGAAACACAAAAACCAAGCCTTCAAGAGTTTCAAGCAATGGAAAGCTCTGGTGGAAAAACAAACTGGAAAACAGGTTAAGATACTAAGGACTGATAATGGTTTAGAGTATCTTAGTGAAGAGTTTTCTGTATTTTGCAAGGATAATGGCATTGAAAGACACAAGACTGTCAGGATGACTCCTCAACAAAATGGCCTAGCAGAGAGAATGAATAGGACCATTTTGGAGAGAGTTAGATGCATGCTATTCAATGCTAATCTCAGCAAGATGTTTTGGGGGGAAGCTGTTCACACTGCATGCTACCTGATTAATAGGAGTCCCTCTGCAGCCATTGATTTCAAGACTCCTGAAGAATTGTGGACTGGCAGACCTCCCAGTTATGGTCACCTTAGGATCTTCGGATGCACTACATATGTACATGTCAATGAAGGAAAGCTAGAGCCTAGATCAAAGAAGGGAGTTTTTCTGGGATATCCTGAGGGAGTGAAAGGCTACAAAGTATGGTTAACAGGTCCAGGTGGAGGCAAGGCAATTACAAGTAGAGATGTCATATTTCAAGAAGAAGATTTGCTGGGAAACACTGTTGGAAATACATCAAAATCACAAAAGCCTGAGACTACAGACCAAGGAATACAGTTGGAGGTGGAGGAAGATGCAAATGGCAAAGGAAATTGCATACCTGAAACAGAAACAGAAACAGAAACAGAAACTCCTCAAACTGACACTGATGACTCCTCTTATAATCTGGTAAGAGATAGGGAGAGGAGGCACATTAGACCTCCTCAGAGATATGGATATGCTGACATAATTGCTTATGCTCTGAACATTGAGGAAGAAGACCAAGAAGATGATCCAATCAACTATAAAGAAGCAATCTCAGGAGCTGACAGCAACCACTGGAAAACAGCCATGGATGAGGAAATCAATTCTCTGAAGAAAAACAGCACCTGGGAATTAGTTATCAAACCAGAAAAGCAAAGGATGGTAGGATGCAAATGGATTTTCAGAAAGAAACCTGAGATTCCAGGAGTTGAGGGAAGAAGATTCAAGGCTAGGCTTGTGGCAAAAGGCTTTACTCAAAGAGAGGGTATAGACTATAATGAAATATTCTCTCCTGTTGTAAAGCATACAAGCATCAGAATCATTCTAACTCTGGTTGCAATCCACAACATGGAACTTGAACAAATGGATGTAAAAACAGCTTTTTTACATGGTGAGCTAGAAGAGAGGATATTCATGAATCAACCAGAAGGGTATGAGGAAAGGGGAAAGGAGAATATGGTGTGCTTGCTGAAAAGGTCCTTGTATGGACTTAAACAATCACCAAGACAATGGTACAAAAGATTTGACTCCTTTGTGGTTTCAAATGGCTATAGGAGAAGCTCCTATGACAGTTGTGTTTACTTCAAAAGGACAAACTCAGATCATTTCATCTATCTTCTACTATATGTAGATGATATGTTAATTGCAAGCATTGATAAATCTGCAATTGAAATTTTGAAGGAATTGTTAAACTCTGAGTTTGACATGAAGGATCTTGGGGCAGCAAAAAGAATCCTGGGAATGGAGATTATTAGGAAAAGAGATGAGAAATTACTTTTCCTGCATCAATCACACTATATTGAGAAGGTTCTTAGAAAATTCAATATGAAGGATTCAAAGCCTGTCATAACTCCTATAGCTGGACACTTTAAACTGTCTGCAAATCAGTCTCCAAGGACAAGTGCAGATCTTAAAGTCATGAGCAGCATCCCTTACTCAAATGCAACAGGAAGCCTCATGTATGCCATGGTATGCTCCAGACCTGACTTGGCATACTCTGTTAGCATGGTAAGCAGATTCATGTCTAATCCAGGAAAGGATCATTGGTTTGCAGTCAAATGGATCCTTAGATATCTGAAAGGAACAAAATCAGCAGGTCTGATCTATGGCAAATCCAGAGACAGCAGCAAATGTTTAGAAGGATTTGTGGATGCTGATTTTGCTGGGGATGTGGATAAAAGAAGATCAATAACTGGATACCTATTCACTCTATATGGCAATGTTGTCAGTTGGAAAGCTAACCTGCAATCAATAGTGGCACTTTCCACTACTGAATCTGAGTACATTGCCTTGACAGAAGCTATTAAAGAAGCCATTTGGCTTAAGGGATTTATAAATGAACTTGAAGGGAAAACTGCAACTGTAACAGTTTGGTGTGATAGTCAAAGTGCCATTTGTCTCTCAAAGAATCAAGTATTTCATGAGAGGACAAAACACATTGACATCAGGTTACATTTTATCCGAGATGTTATAGCTCAAGGTGTCATAGATGTGAAGAAGATTCCTACTGAAGACAACCCTGCAGATATGCTCACAAAGGTGGTTCCTGGAACCAAGTTTAATCACTGCTTAAACTTGGTCAACATTGGAAGCTTTACAGCTTGAGTCCCTCTTGGGAACTGAGGTGATTCTAACTTGACAAGGACTGAAGATCCAAGGTGGAGAATGTTGAGGATCATGGCCAGATCATCAAGCTCGTGTGGATCATCACCTTTGTACCAGTTAGAATAGAACCTGTTTTGTATAGCCAAGTGATACTTGTAATAGCTAGTTAGTTAATTCTGTTAAGTTAGTTACTGAATTGATGCTTTGAGTGTAACTGTTTTCTTATGTAACAGAATTAGGGGAACTCTAGCTATTAAGTATAAAAGTCTTAGCTATGTAATTGGGAGTGTAGAATTTTGTATTCATTGATTAGTTGAACACTTGAGTGCAAGTGAGGAAAATTCCTAGAAGTCTTGTACTGGTTCAAAGGAAGATCAAGAAGGGAATAAATCGACTCCAGTGTGGATGTAGGGGTTTCATCAATTGCCCTGAACCACGATAAGATTCTGTCTTGCTTTTCTATTCTTTTACTCACTGCATCAATCCTACAATTTCCTGTTTCTGTCTTGCATCAATCTTGATCAGTTCTCAGTGGAATTAACACTAACACATGTAATATCCTGTGTTATTGTAGATATATTGTTTGTAATGTTTTCTTCCTCTGAAATACTCCTTTTGTGTAGCAGAACCAGGTAATTATTCCTTAAATCTGACCTTGAGTATTTCTTTGGCAATATTCTTTTCTTAAATGCAACCGTTTCAACACAACTGATCTAAACAATTCAACACAACAGCTTCAACACAGTTAATTCCGCGGTGGCATATGTTAGGATTCCCTTAGAAAATGCATCGTGGAGGGATTCATTGGACAATTGCAAACTCAACTATGGGGAAAAATGAAGTTTTCGGTTCATGGTAGATTTATGATTCGAATATTGTAATATTTTCTCACACATTTGTATGGAATGATGAAAATTTATAGATGGATTGTGCTTCATTTGATAAGGCATGTCAGGTCTAATAACACCTTATATAGATCCAGTAAGTTTAATTTAACATGTTTCTTTGTGTTTATTAAACTCTTATGTTTAAGTAATTTTTTTAAATCATTGTTATAATAATTTTAACATAAATATATTTCTTTTTGAAGATTTTCTTTTATTTAAGCAATTTTAATTTTCTATACAATTTTTTTGTGGAAAATTTTCAAATTGTGTTATTGTTTTCATTTTTCACAAGGTTAAATTTGTCATACCAATAAAAAATTATTATTTCCCACCATTTTCCTGACAGATTGACAAGCAGGAACACCAAAAATAAAAATTGGAATTACAAAAAATGTATGTGATAAGTGTGCAGATGAGGTCAAGTTGATTATACATTTGGATTATAAGGAGTTGCTTCATGTTTGTTTATACGGGAAGATAACATAGCTACAAGCCTATAAAAAAAAGATAACAAAGCTACAATAAGTTTAATTAAATAAATGTCATAATATTTTAAAATTTTCTTTGGACTCCTTTCTTTAAAAGATGTGAGACCAATTTGTTCTACATTTTGGTTGTGATGAGTTACTTCCTATGTTTGCTTCAATGGGAATATATAACTATAATAAGTTTAATATAATACATATCAACATATTTTTAAATTTCTTAGGACTCTTTTTTATAAATTGTGTTTTGTGATTTATTTTTTATGTGAAATTTTGTGTAGGAAGGTCACGTTGATTCTACATTCGGGTTTTGAAAAGTTGCTTCGTATATTTGCTTCGACTGGGAGATAACATAATTGCAATCAGTTTAATCTAATTCATATCATAATATTTGTAGAAATTCTTAGAACTCCTTTATTTAAAATTTGTGGTTTGAAGTGGAATTCCATTCATTATATATTGTGTTTCTTTTATATATATAGGAGTATATATTATAGATTGAATTGAGCATAAGGGATAGTTGAAGAAAGTAGAGCAGTGGAATGTAATAATTTATGTTTTCTTGCACATATATCCAATCTTATTTTATGTGAAAGCCTTTAGATCTTAATTTATCATGTTAATATTAGTTTGTCAATAATTTTTTCTTATCTTATAATTCTTAATTTACAAAATAAATTATTCAACAAATATTTTAGCTTTGCACATGTATAGTGCTACCCTAATTAGGAGGATTGCATTTGTGTTATATTAATACTTGTTTATCGATAATATTTGGTAATCCTACTACTTTTAAGATTCAAAATTTAAAATACTACTCCGGACTCAATTATAAGCAAAAAAATATCTATATTTGGAGTACTCAAATATAAGCAAAATCTAACCAATTCAACTCTATTTAATGTTAGTGTTCCAAAAATACCCTTGATTAATTAATATCCCTTTACTTTTCTAAGTACAATGCACACTCCCAAGAATTAAATGTCAAATATTTTAGCTTTGCACATGTATAGTGCTACCCTAATTAGGAGGATTGCATTTGTGTTATATTAATACTTGTTTATCGATAATATTTGGTAATCCTACTACTTTTAAGATTCAAAATTTAAAATACTACTCCGGACTCAATTATAAGCAAAAAAATATATATTTGGTGTACTCAAATATAAGCAAAATCTAACCAATTCAACTCTATTTAATGTTAGTGTTCCAAAAATACCCTTGATTAATTAATATCCCTTTACTTTTCCAAGTACAATGCACACTCCCAAGAATTAAATGTGATGATTGTTATAAGTAAGGGTAGTTTAATAATTGTAACTCACTTTTTACATAAATTAAGACAATTAAACTAAATCAACTAACTTTCTTAATAAATGTGAAATTAGTTAATTTTGCTTATAATTGAGTCCGAAGGAAGTATACAGTTATTCTCACAAACTTTGTTTCACCCGTGCGATGCACGGGTTTATCATCTAGTAATATATGTAATTGCTTAGTCAACTAAGTAACAGACCAAAACTTCTCGTCTCAACTTAGTCTTCATCAGCTGATCACGTCCTCCACATCCCTATTTTTAAGGAAGTGGATCTTCAATCAGGTTCTTTGGCCTAGCCAACTCACGAAATACTCTGGGTTCAGCTGATGAGCTGAGTTTTTGTTTTTTTAAACTAGATAATGAGATTACATATGGTTTTGGATTGTTTAATTTGATTTAAAAGGTTTCCTGTGAATACGTATATACGTATAAAAGACAAGTAAAATGACTGAGAATAATAGCCGCACAATTCAGGACCGTTCATGTAGTCAAATTCACCATTTCGACTTCAAAAATCTTTACTACAAGGAAAAGAGAGATTACTTCCACGATTTAATCGTGGATTCTAAATATACCTATAATATATTTTGTAGGTACAAAAACAAAACAGCTCTCTAGAAGGCACTCTTAAAGAAAAGCGTTTTCTATAAATCTACTTTACAATTCTTCCAATTGTTACCATAGGGTCATAAGCTGGAACGAGCATACCATTGATACAAATTGTTCAATCAATGCCCAAACTTGAATAAGGTTCAATTCCACCCTGACAGAAAATAAAAGGGGAAAAATGGAAAAAAAAAAAAGTTGCAAGATAAATCTACTATTGGAACTACTACATCCCACACAGATAAAACAAACAAAAATTATAGTGTAATTGAAAATTAAAAAGAAATAAGGCTAACATACTACTCGATGGATAGAAGTCAAATTTAACCACCAGACATGCAATTATAAACAATCTGGTGGTGAACTGGAAGAGCCAATTACTGTTACATACTCAACTTTTTCCAATTAATTTAACTGAAAATAAATATGTACATAAATAATCAAGCATGCATGCGAATAAGTATTGAGGGTGATCTTGCATTCTCAATCATTTTAACTTTTTCTATTGGCAAAATGAGAAATAACTATGCAAACTTATTTTACTGAAATATGCTACTCACTGAGCAATCATCATGGACACGCCATACAGTCTCGCCGAGAAGGTTTGCCACTGATAGAACAGTTAGTTGGGGAAAATAGTTCTGTTCTGCCACCGGAATTGTATTAGTTATGATAACTTCTTGAAACAACCCGCTTGACAACCTCTCTATAGCAGGAGGACTTCAAACAAAAGAATGATGCATTAAATCATGAGTAAAATACGTATGTACTTTTAACCACAATTACAATATATTCTTTATATATCCACTAATGTCACGGGAAAAAACAGAACAAATGTTGGTATCAGTTTCTTCGAGCAATAGGTGTCCTATCCCTCCTAGTATTATTATCAGTCAAAAAGAACTGCTCTAAGCTGGCAGACTCCAAATGAAACTATGCTGTTGTGCTGGGCAATATATTCAGGAAATGCTTTAGAACAACCACGACGCATAATGAAGTAATGAACAGTAATATAAAGAGAAAGTAATATGTATGGCCGCCAAAACTTGTACTAAATCACTGGTATGACTCCCATTATGTATCACAATTCAAAGAAAAGAGGCTTAAACCTTAATTCTCTTAGTTTTCTGATTAGACCAGCAAAATGGAACTTATGACATGCATGCTCCATCATGCAGACGTAAGAATGCTCCTGTAGTACATTCAACAAGTTTAGGGTATATCAGTCTTTGTAAGCATATGGTGCTAGTATAAATACTGAAGCAGCATCTTGTATATGCCATCACTTTCTCTCAATTTCTCTCTCTCTACACCTTGTTTCTTAACAAGAGCTCTCCAATGGCTGAAGAAGAAACCTCCCTCAAGAAACTCATTCAACTAAAAAGCAGGCTGAAAAGATGAGCCATTACCAAAGTTGTTGTTGGCATATGTTTCAGGGCTGCTTCTAGGGTGAGAGACTATGACAAGTCTCTCACCATGAGAGGTCATGAAAAGCCCTTATTTGTAAAATACAAAATTATTTTTTACTCCTTTCCTTACTCTCTCCTCTCTCGTCTCATCTCTGCCCTCCCACTGCCCTATCCCCACCGACGCCTCCCTTCCCACTGCCCCCACGCGATGATGACTGGACGACATAGGCATATCGTAGCAAGACACGGAGGCGATTTGCAGTGAGGGAGGTGGACATCGGTGGCACTTGTTCGACATGAATGGTGGCTCGCGGTGTGGGTTGTCCGACGATTCTGAAAGAGGCACGATCTGGTACGGCGGCGACGCTAAACCATCACCGCCGTCACGAACGGCAACATTTTCCATGGAGAAATCGTAGAAGGCTCAGCTTCCGGTTCAAACCCCAATTTCATCTCTTCATTTTCAGATCTAGATATATAGTTCTGGTTCCATCATGTCGTGGCTCCAGCCGCGTTTTCCTCATGTCATCTGTAAATGGGAGGTCATCTTCTTCATGGCGCCGCTGCAACGACAACAAAGGGAGAGACAAGAGAAAGAAGGTGGAGGTTGGTGAGGAGGACGGAGAAAGCGGAAGAGAAGATGAGATGGAATTTTAAATTTGAGAATTTTAAGGATTTTAAAATAATATTTTGTTTTGCAAAAATGGACCTCATCATGGTGAGAGACATGATCTGGTCTCCCACCCTACAAAAGCCTATGTTTCAGACCAAAATTATTGAACTCCACTGCTACCAAATAAACAAAACCATACTCGGCCAAAATTAAATTTTGACATGAACCTTGGGAAAACCACACCATAAAAGCTGGCCTTTGTGGTTGGAGTTGGAGAGCCCAAGCCAAATAAACCACACACCGGAATCCCATTCTTTCGATGTGGGAACCAAGTCTCATACAGTTGGATCCTAACATCCCACCGGCGTCACCACCCGCGCTACTCACTTGTAGTTGAGAGACATGGTGGAAAAGTCTGATACCAATTGGTAGGTACTGGATCAGACACACAAACAGAGATGAATAGAACCTGTATGATATCTCCTCTGCTGAACTGATATCTGTTTGATATCAGATTGGGGGGAGGGTAAAACTGTACAAAACTATTACTGAATGAGAAGCACAGAACAACATAACCCAGGCAATTTAAGAGTCCCGACCTGTCCCACCCAATTCCATCCTTACTCACTACTTCCATGGCTCACTTCTGGTCCCTCCTCTCTCTTTAGCCCTCCCCATTAACTGAATCAGCCCAACTCCTCCACCTGTGTCCATGACAGCAGTTGGTTATTTTCCCAACATGGTCAGCATGACTCATTGGGTTCTAATCCTCTCCTTCCCACTATTTCTACTATAACACACACCATAGGCTTCCCAACAAAATTCAACCCAGAAGCAACCCTGGAATTCTTTAAAGGATAGCATTGTGTATGCATATAAAAAAATAAAAAATAAAAATTCACCATAGAATCCTCTAAAGACAACTGTATCACCCATAAAATGAAAATGCACGTAAGACAACCCACTTCAAACACATTCGTAAACCCTTAGTTATAGCCCTCTCCACCCCTTGGAGGTCTTTAAACTTAAAGCATCAACTAATGAAGTTTTTTAAAAAATGTTTTTTAGATCATTTCTTGTACCAAATGCTTTTATTTATTTTCATACAAGATAAAATTTTGATAGGAAATGGAAGTAGCGGAGTACATTAATTCAGGATAAGAAATCCACAAAAATTAATCAGCCGGACACTGTCCCACTAGATTAGGTTGGGCACATAGATGAAATGATGCCATTGGGCTCCATCAAAAGCCAAATTTTCAGTAAATCCATTTAGAATAAGTAATCCCATAAACAAAAGACACAAACTAGGAAAAGCTCTCTAATCTCTCTGCATATCAGTCAAAAGGATCCCTCTAAATAAACCCTTCTCTGAGCACCATATAGAAGCCAAGAAGGCTACTTTATCCAATAAGTAGATAGAGGTACAGATTTGTCAGTAAAAACTCTGGCAGTCTCTCCAACCATAGGCCCAGATAACTGCACAATGCAATAGAGCTTGTAATAAGGCCAAATGAGGGAATATCCAACGAAAATGCTGAGTCAGCTGCATCTAGTGAAATTGGACAGCTGGGACCCCAATCTGTTATGGACCCGAAAACTAAGGAGCCTAGAAGGAGCAATAGGCCAAGGATAACTAACTCTAGGTGGAAGGATTATGTGTGAGCAAGAGGTATATAGTAGAGAGAAAGGGAATGAATGGGGTGTGGATTGTGTGACATCAACTCTCTCTCTCTCTCTGTACTGATCTGATTCTCCTCCTCCTGCTCTGTTTCTTCCTTCTATTCCCTTCTCTATCACTTCATCTCTCTTGTACTTGGTTACCTCTCCTCCTATGTCTATACACTGGGAGTAACTAGTTATCTAATATAGCAATAATACAGTAACCAGTTTTCAGTGAAATTGTGTCATTACATTTGGTGCTTTCATTCTCACCATGGTCGACAGTACTCGTTTGAAAACAATGGAATTCCAAATCTCTAAAACTCGTAGAAACCATGGACAATACGATATCAATTCCACCGCCACTAACGCTCGATTGGAGCGAACTGAGGCTGTCCTGGAAGTCTTAGCACAGAAACCCCATGGTGTATCGAACTCATCCAAAGACACCAGCAAGCAACCCTTTCAAACGCGCAATGTTAAACTGGAATTCCCTCGGTTTGATGGCACACATGCTTTGGAATGGATATTTAAAGCTAAGCAGTTCTTCGGTTATTAGACACCGCGGACCCCGATCATTTAACTATCGCAGCAGTTCACCTAGACCAAGAGGTGATTCCTTGGTTCCAAATGACGCAGTGCACACCCTTTTTCCTCGTGGCAGGCACTCACTCGGGCCATCGAGCTTGATTTTGGTCCCTCGGTGTTCTTCGACTGCCCTCGTGCTACCCTGTTCAAGTTAACCCAGACTGGTTCCGTCAACGATTTCTATCTGGAATTCACTTCATTGGCTAAATGTGTTTATGGATTAACTGCAGATGCTCTCATGGACTGCTTCATCAGTGGGTTGCGAACTGATCTACGCAGAGAGGTTCTATCACAATCCCCGATTACTCTTATTAAGGCAGTGGCCATTGCTCGATTGTTCGAAGAAAAGTATACAATCCCCACTAAACCCTTATACCCATCGGCTACCTCTAAATATATCCCCAATAACCAAATCTCCCAAAACAGATACATGAACCCTACACCCAAATCACCCACTCCCACTGCCAAAACCCAATTACCACCCTTGCTCCCAACCCCCCCAACCAAGCCTATCCCTCAAAACCAGAGAACCACCCCTATTAAATACATAAGCCCTGCTGAAATGCAGATGAGACGTGAGAAGGGGCTATGCTACACATGTGATGCGAAATTTTCTTTTTGTTAGAGTATATGGTAGGGCTGCTCACAGCTGATCCAAGCTGTGACAGCTGTCAGTTAGCTGTCAGTTAGTTATGCAGTTAGCTCTCTAGCCTCCTCTGGCTTCTATAAATACCTCACTGTAACCGTGTCAATTCAATGAATGAAAATCAGAAATTGAGATTCAGATCTAAGCTAGTTCTCTCATCAGAAATTGAGATTCAGATCTAAGCTAGTTCTCTCCTCTTCTCTCTCTCTCTTTCTCTCTGTGAAACTCTAGTTAGGTTTCTTATATGGTATCATAGAGCTTCACGTTCATCCATGGCTTCCGCGACGAACAACGAGAGTGATCCTCCGCCACCGCCGCCGCCTCCGGCGGCCTCGAGCTTCCCTAACCTCTCTTCGGTCATTACCTCCAAACTCACCGATAAGAATTTTTTGCACTGGAAACAAATCGTTGAAGCAATTCTTCGTGCAAATCGCCTAGAACGCTACGTTACTTCTCCTCAATTACCACCGCGGTACCTTACTGATGCGGATCGGCTCAGTGATACTGTGAATCCGGCGTTTCTGGACTGGGAACCACAGGATCAACACTTGTTTATCTGGATGTTGAATTCGATTTCCGATTCTATTCACACAAGAGTAGTAGGTTGCTCGCGTGCTTGGGAGCTCTGGGATGAGCTCCATAGGTACTTCAATTCGCAAACGAAGGCTTGGAGCATGCAACTTCGATCGGAACTCATACATATGGTGAAAGGAGATCGCAAGATTTCGGAATACATGTTGAGGATCAAGTCAATTGTGGATTCTCTCATCTCTGTTGGGAGTCCGATTACCTTCCAAGAGCATGTCGATGCTATCCTCGAAGGTCTCCCTGAGGAATACCATATCCTCTTTCCAACAATTGAGAGTAGGATTGAACCCTATTCTGTCGCTGAACTTGAGTCCTTACTCTTGTCACATGAGTCGCGACTGGAGAGAACAAAACTAAAGCAAAGTCACGATGCATTCTTTGTGAATCTCGCTCATTCCACTTCTCAGAACTCCAATCCGAATCAGGTGCCTAACTCGAACCCTTCCTCCTCCTCGCACCATCAATTTGAACCTAGTTTTCAATCCACTAATGCCAATTTTGGCCCTGGCTTTCGAGGAGGAAGAGGAGGTAGGTCAGGCTATCGAGGCAGAGGCAGAGGTGGCCGTTATGGCAATCGTGGTGGTTCAAGAATTTCTTGTCAGATCTGTCACCGCAATGGTCATGAGGCTCTCAATTGCTGGTATCGGTATGATACTACATACACTGACAGAGCTCCTTATCAGGCTGGCTATGGTGGTAATCAGCAGCAACAGTATAGTGGCAACCAGTCTCAAGCTGGCTATGGTGGTACCCAGCCTCAATCCAATATTGGACATCCAGCTCCTAGTCAGAATTCACAGTTGCACTTTACTGCTTACTCTCAGCAACCTGCTGCTGGTTTCAACCAGCAACATGCCTTTCAACAGCATGTGCCACTTCAGTCAGCTCCTATGCCACTTCAGTCAGCTCCTATCCAGCCTCTGCCCTGGCACAATGCCTCTCAAACTTCGCTTGCTTCTGACTCAAGTGTGGGCAATCAGCCTCTTAATAGTCCCATGGCTATGGTTGCCTCAAATTCTGGTACTGATTTCAGTGGACCTTGGTACCCTGACAGTGGAGCCACTCACCATGTCACTTCCAGCATGGCCAATCTGACTCTACAGAATGATCCTCATGGCTCTGCACAAATTTACATGGGTAATGGTTGTGGCTTGAATATTGCATCTATTGGCTCTGCTTCTGTTAATTCTCCCATTGATAGCACTGTCACCTTCACACTGTCTCACCTCTTATTTGTTCCCTCAATCACTAAAAATCTTATAAGTGTCAGTCGTTTCTCTAAGGATAACCATGTCTACTTTGAATTCTTATCTCATAGTTTCTTTGTCAAATCTCAGGTTGATAGCAGAGTGTTGTTAGAGGGAACTGTAACTCCTGAAGGTCTCTATGTCTTTTCCAATTTTTCAGTAGATCCAAGACAAGTCATTTCCTCCTCCAGGCTTCAAGTTCCAGCTTGCCTAAGTGTGTCAGTTTGTAATGATGTCTCTAACTCTAGGGAACTAGTCTCTGTTTCCACTGATCAATGTAATAAAGTGCCTCATAACTATCATATATGGCACTGTAGACTAGGGCATGCCAATGATGTGGCTGTTAAACACATACTTACACATTGTAATATTCCAAATGTTAATAAAAGTCTGTTGGATTTCTGTGTTCCCTGTTGCTATGGCAAGTCTCATAGATTACCCTCTCATCTTTCTACTACTGTCTACACTAAACCTTTCCAATTGCTATTCTTAGACTTGTGGGGTCCAGCTCCCTTAAACTCAACTGGTGGATACTCTTACTACTTATCTATTGTTGATGCTTGCTCTAAATTCACTTGGCTGTTTTTCCTTAAACAAAAGTCAGAAACTCTTACTATTTTCAAGCAATTTAAAGAACTCATCAAAGTACAGTTTCAGTCTGACATCCTTGCTGTTCAAACTGACTGGGGGGGTGAATTCAGACCTTTCACTAAGTTTCTCACTGATTTGGGGGTTGTACATAGAGTCATTTGCCCACATACACATCATCAAAATGGTACTGTTGAGCGAAAACATAGACACATAGTTGAAACGGGCCTCACCTTGTTAGCCCAAGCCTCCCTTCCTATGCAGTATTGGGACCATGCCTTTTCCACTGCTGTCTATTTAATTAACAGACTCCCTACCCCTGTTTTGCATAATCAGTCACCTTTCACTCTTCTCTATAAAACTGAACCTGATTATCACTTTTTACGTGTCTTTGGGTGTGCATGCTACCTGTTGAATTGGAAGGGTTTTTGGTAGGGAAGGAGGAAAAGAGAGAAACAAACTAAGAAATAATAAGACTCATATTGAATTGATGTAGTGACGATGTGATTACAAAAGACAACCCAATAGTTCTATTTATACTAAAAGTAGAATCCTAATCTTAATCAAATAGAGAATCAAAACATAAATTATAAATTATAAATAAGAAATAAATCCTAAGAGATTATCTAGGATACTCTAAGATATGCTAAGATATGAAAAGATATTATCAGATATTTCTCTGATTTTCTAACACTCCCCCTCAAGCTAAAGCTTACTAAGCTTTAAGCTTGTTGTTAGATTCCAACCTAAAACCAATGGGTGTTTAAGTGGAGTTGCCCAACAGGTATTTAAACCGCACCCCAGGATTTGAGGCAGGCGATGTGGGACTTCCAACACCCCTCCTCCACAGATGCCTGCCAGAACAGGCGCTACACAGGAAGATTGCCATAATAGGCGATACGCAGGAAGATGGGCTCTGGCTCTGATACCATGTTAGATTTTGGGCCTAACTCAATCCCAAAAGCTAGCTCATAGGATGAGGATTGTCCATTACTTATAAACTCTTATTAGAGACTATCTCTAGTCAATGTGGGACTTGGGTTTTTCCCAATACACCCCCTCACGCCCAGCACTATTGGGCTTGGTGCGTGGATAATATGGTGGGTGGCCCAATAATGGATTTAGGATAGCTCTGATACCATATTAGATTTTGGGCCTAACTCAATCCCAAAAGCTAGCTCATAGGATGAGGATTGCCCATTACTTATAAACTCTTATTAGAGACTATCTCTAGTCAATGTGGGACTTGGGTTTTTCCCAATACACCCCCTCACGCCCAGCACTATTGGGCTGGGTGCGTGGATAATATGGTGGGTGGCCCAATAATGGATCCAGGATAGCTCTGATACCATATTAGATTTTGGGCCTAACTCAATCCCAGAAGCTAGCTTTTGGGGTTGAGTTAGGCCCAAGCCCAAAATTTAAGATGGTATCAAAGCCTATCCTAGATCCGTTGGGCCACCCGCAGATGTCCAGTCCTGCAAACTTCACGCTCCAGATGTCCAGTCCTGGGCGTGAGGGGGGTGTGTTGAAATCCCACATTGGATAGAGATATGGTCTGATAAGTGTTTATAAGTAAGTGGCAACCCTCACCTTACAAGCTAGCTTTTGGGGTTGAGTTAGGCCCAAAACCCAAATTCTAAGACTTGTTACACGAAAACAATGAATTCCCCCTCAAATTAAAATTTGAAATAAAAATATGAGCTCCACAAAAAATAATGGTTGGAAGGCAACTCAAGAATGTTGGAGAGGCCGGAGAAAGTTACTGGAAAGATAACTTAGCAAGATAGCTGGAATGATCATCAGCCTGACAGAAATTTCTTGACAAGCAATCTAGCAGCAAGGTCCGAACGTCTCAAAATTGTATTTGGAAGCTTCAACAACAATATCGGAGTCCCAAATTATTTCAAATTGAAATTAAGTTAGACAACTACTTCCGGGACTGAGACGAGGCCAGTGCATCTGGGACAAGGGGCCAAGGCTAGTGCATCTGGGAGAAAGACGGGCCAGTGCATCTAGCAAAGAGCCGGGCCAAAGCATCTGGGACAATGAGTTGGGCTAGGGTGAGTCATAGCCAACATAAGACAACCATCGACAGAAATAGAAGTCACGACTAATATGATTCATATGTGGGAAAAGAGTCACCACCGGAATGATCGTCTGTGGGAAGAAAAGCCACACTGGTATGATGGGGAGTCCTTAGGAGTATCTGAGGAGCTAGAACTAGCCATGGGTCAGAACACAAATGCAAATAACCGAAATCACAGGTACCTGAACCGTACAACACATAGGGACGTTGCTCAAAAGAGGTCCGATGAAGGAGGTGAGCACAGATCTAGAGAAAGCAGGGAATGGCGAGTTCGGCGCTGGAAACGGCGGTCGGAACAGTGGCCGGACGGAGATGACGGCGGACAGCAGCTGACAGTGGCTAACGGGACAGGAACGCAGGTCGGAAAGAAGGACATGCCAGAAAAGAACACAACTAAGGAGAGAAAAGGATTTTTTTTTTTTTTTGGTATGGCTAAGAAGATGATTAGAGTTCATTCATACTTATCGGAACTCAGCAGCGGAATAGTGATGGGACAGGTCACGGAGGATGGTACCTTTGTCTGGCTCTGATACCATGTTGAATTGGAAGGGTTTTTGGTAGGGAAGGAGGAAAAGAGAGAAACAAACTAAGAAATAATAAGACTCATATTGAATTGATGTAGTGACGATGTGATTACAAAAGACAACCCAATAGTTCTATTTATACTAAAAGTAGAATCCTAATCTTAATCAAATAGAGAATCAAAACATAAATTATAAATAAGAAATAAATCCTAAGAGATTATCTAGGATACTCTAAGATATGCTAAGATATGAAAAGATATTATCAGATATTTCTCTGATTTTCTAACACTACCCTTGCTTGAGACCCTACACTAAGCACAAGCTGAATTTTAGATCTTGTGAGTGCACCTTTCTTGGCTACTCTCCCTCTCATAAGGGTTACAAGTGCCTCTCTAAAGATGGTAGACTATACATATCTAAAGATGTTCTGTTTAATGAGTTCAAATTTCCCTTTGCCACTTCTACCACAGCATCAACTTCTTCTAGTTCCCTTCCTGTATCCACCAACCCCACATGCTCTATGCCCCTCACTGTTCTACAACCTTCTACTTCTGCTCCTACTATGTCTCAGGAGTCTAGTGACAGTCCTCACTCTCTGTCAGGTCACCCTTCAACTCCACATACTGCTCACAGTCCTATTCCTCTATCCCCTGAGTCTCCCCTTCTACCCTCTCTACATTCAGGTCTTACCCCTTCTTCAGGAACTTCAGTGTCCTACTCTCCCTCACCTTCACCTAGTCCTCCTATCCAAGTTCCTAATGTGCACCCCATGCTAACTAGGTCCAAATCTAGGAATCTCACTCAGTCTCAGCCTACTGCCTTATTAACTCTAGCAGAGCCCACAAGTCCTAAGCAAGCCATGGCCATTCCTCAATGGAAACAGGCCATGCAAAGTGAGTATGATGCACTTATTGCCAATGGAACTTGGACCTTGGTGGACTTGCCTCCTGGCAGACATTCCATTGGTTGCAAATGGGTATTCCGAATCAAGGAAAATCCGGATGGCACTATAAACAAGTACAAGGCACGCTTAGTTGCTAAAGGGTTCCATCAAGAACTTGGCCAAGACTACACAGAAACTTTTTCCCCAGTGGTGAAACCTGTCACCATCCGGATCTTTCTTACACTGGCTGTAACTCATCACTGGCCTATTCAACAATTAGATGTAAATAATGCTTTCCTTACTGGGTTTCTTGAGGAGGAGGTATATATGGATCAACCATGTGGCTTTGTTAGCAGTCAGCCTTCTCAAGTCTGTCATCTCAACAGAGCCATCTATGGCCTAAAACAAGCTCCTCGAGCATGGTTTGAGAGACTTACCAAAACCCTGATTCAGTTTGGGTTTAAAGCAAGCAGATGTGACCCTTCACTTCTCATTCACTCAAGAGAAGGTCACAGAACCTATGTTCTAATCTATGTAGATGACATCATAGTCACTGGATCCTCCTCTCAAAGAGTTGAAGCCTTAATCAAAAAGATGAATGCAGAGTTTGCACTGAAACAACTAGGAGATTTGGACTATTTTCTTGGCATAGAAATTAAGAAGTTACCTTCTGGTGGCCTACTGTTATCACAGTCCAAATACATTAAAGATCTTCTCTCCAAAGCTAACATGTCAGATGCTAAAAGCCTTCCCACTCCCATGATAAGCAACAGCAAACTCACCAAGTATGGGGCCAATTATTTGGACACTCCTACACTATACAGGTCAGTAGTTGGGGCACTCCAATATGCCACAATTACTCGACCTGAAATCTCTTTCAGTGTGAGCAAAGTGTGCCAGTTTTTGGCTCAGCCCTTGGAAGAACATGGGAAGGCAGTGAAGAGAATTCTCAGATACTTGCAGGGAACAACCTCACATGGTCTACTCCTAAAACCAGCTTGGCAACAAAGCCATTTCCCCTGCAGGCTTTCAGTGATGCTGATTGGGGGGCAGACCTTGATGACAGAAGATCCATGTCAGGATCTTGTGTGTACTTGGGGCAGAATCTGATTTCTTGGTGGGCAAGGAAGCAGACTTTGGTAGCCAGATCTAGCACAGAGGCAGAATATCGAAGTCTAGCAGCTACAACTGCTGAGGTTATGTGGATTCAGTCATTACTACAAGAGTTACAGGTTGCTACAGAACTTCCTGTAATTCACTGTGACAACTTGTCCACTGTGTCTCTATCACACAATCCAGTCCTACACTCTAGAACTAAGCACATGGAGCTAGACTTATTTTTTGTCAGAGAAAAGGTTGTTAACAAGACCCTCAAAGTCTATCACATTCCTGGCATTGACCAAGTTGCAGACATACTGACCAAACCTCTTAGTCAGTCAAGGTTTGAAGAACTTAGAAAGCATTTGGGTGTTTTAGATAAACACTCCATCAGCTAGGAAACTTGTAAACCCGTCCTTGGATTATAAGGGGGTGTGTTAGAGTATATGGTAGGGCTGCTCACAGCTGATCCAAGCTGTGACAGCTGTCAGTTAGCTGTCAGTTAGTTATGCAGTTAGCTCTCTAGCCTCCTCTGGCTTCTATAAATACCTCACTGTAACCGTGTCAATTCAATGAATGAAAATCAGAAATTGAGATTCAGATCTAAGCTAGTTCTCTCCTCTTCTCTCTCTCTCTTTCTCTCTGTGAAACTCTAGTTAGGTTTCTTATACTTTTCAGCATAAATGCCCAAATCGCCAATTATTATTACTACAGGCAGATGCCCGGATGATAATATTCCCACGTCTGAGGTTTCCCAATCTGAACACCATTTGTCATTAAATGCCATGAAGGGCTCCAATGGTATTGGTACCTTCGGTTTCAAGGCTACATTGGGGGTAAACCTGTGCAAATTTTAGTTGATGGGGGCAGCTCAGATAATTTCCTACAGCCTCGAGTGGCTCAGTTCCTCAAACTGCCCATTGAACCTGCCCCTAAATTCAAAGTGCTGGTGGCTAATGGTCATTCTATGGTGGCTGAGGGATTGATTCCTAACCTTACATTGCACATTCAAGGCCACGAGCTGCATATTCCAGAATATTTGCTACCAATTTCAGGTGCTGATTTGGTCCTTGGTTCCTCCTGGCCGGCCACTCTTGGTCCTCATGTTGCGGATTATGCTGCCTTAAGCATTAAATTCTTTCATGAAGATCGCTTTATTACTCTGCAAGGAGCTCAATCACCTTTGCCTGAGCCAGCCCAATTTCACCATTTCAGGCGCTTACAACAGACCAAGGCCATCTCTGAATTATATACCATTCAGTGCAGACCATCTTCTCCACAATCTGATAGTATCATGGACTTGCCACCGGAACTGGTCAACCTGCTATATAGGTTCTGCACTGTGTCCCCCCACCCCCCACACAAACAAAAAAAAACCCCCCACCACCCCACAACCAAGGGATCAAAATCATGCCATTGCTCCTATGCCTGGCTCCAAACCAGTTAAAGTGAGACCCTATCGATATCCACACAGTCAGAAGAAACAAATTGAGAAGATGGTACATGAGATGTTAGAGTAAGGTATCATTCAACCTAGCACTAGTCCTTTTTCTTCCACAATTATTTTAGTGGAAAAAAAAAGGATGGTACTTGGCGATTTTGCACTGACTATAGAGCTCTTAATAATGCCATAACCATTAAGGATAGTTTTCCTATGCCTACTGTAGATGAGTTATTGGATGAACTATATGGTGCTAAATATTTTTCTAAATTGGATTTACGGTCAGGTTTCCATCAAATTTTGATGCACCCTGATGAAAGACACAAAACTGCATTTAGGACACATCATGGTCACTATGAATGGCTAGTCATGCCATTTGGTCTTACTAATGCACCTGCAACCTTTCAGTGCTTGATGAATAAGATGTTTCAGAATGTACTCCGAAAATATGTGCTGGTTTTTTTCGATGACATTCTCATATATAGTCCCTCTTGGCCTGCCCATTTGCAACATTTAGAGGCCGTCCTTCTAACTATAGAAACGAAGGAATGTCGGAATGGTTGAATATTATTCCTTGAATGAATGTGTACAGAAAGTTACAATATATAGACAAGGTGATTTAAATCTAATCCCTAAAATTAAGGAATCAAATCTGTCCTAATAATGAACAAAATAAAAAACTAATCTGTCTAATTAAAACTGATAGAATCAGTCATAAATACAAGATATGATATGATATTATAACACTCCCCCTCAAGCTGGTGAATGGATATCTATCATTCCCAGTTTGCAAGTAAGACCATGAAACCGCTCTGTGGGAAGTCCCTTGGTGAAGACATCTATTAATTGGAACTCTGAGGGCACGTACTCCGTAGCTATAAGACCATCATCCAATTTTTCCTTGATAAAGTGTCTATCTATCTCTATGTGTTTAGTCTTATCATGCTGGACTGGGTTGTGAGCAATACTAATGGCAGACTTGTTGTCACAAAGTAATCTCATAGGAGCTTCATACTTTATTCTGAGATCATCCAGAATGATTCTCATCTATAATGATTCACATATCCCTTGGGCCATAGCTCGAAATTCTGCTTCGGCACTAGATCTTGCAACGACATTTTGCTTCTTACTTCTCCAAGTCACTAAATTTCCTCCCAAAAACATGCAGTACCCTGAGGTGGATCGCCTGTCTACAATCGACCCTGCATAATCTGCATCTGTATAGGTCTCTATGGACAAGCTTTCCCCTTTCTTGAATAATAATCCTCTTCCTGGGCTTGACTTCAAGTACTGGAGGACTCTATTCACTGCTTGCATATGTCTCTCACGTGGATCATGCATGAACTGGCTAACCACACTGACAGCATAGGCTATATCCGGTCTAGTGTGGGATAAATATATCAATTTCCCTACTAGTCTTTGATATTGTGCCTTGTCCACCCTTGGGCTTTCCTCATTGTTTCCAATCCTGTGATTCTGTTCAATAGGTGCCCCTGTGGTTTTGCAACCCAGCTTACCTATCTCTTTAAGGAGATCCAGGACATATTTCCTTTGGGAAATAAAGATGCCTTGTTTGGAGTAGGCAACCTCTATCCCAAGGAAGTACTTCAACTTTCCCAAGTCTTTCATTTCGAACTGTGCAGCTAGTTTATCTCTCAGAACCCGTTTCTCAACCTCATCATCACCGGCAATGATCATGTCATCCACATAAACCAACAGAAGTGTGAGCTTGCCATCCTGAGAATGTTTAACAAAGTGGGTATGATCTCCTTGGCTCTGTCTATAACCTAAGGACACCATAGCATTGGTGAACCTTCTGAACCAAGCCCGAGGAGACTGCTTGAGCCCATATAAGGCCCTTTTCAATTTGCACACCTTGTTCCCTCCACCAGTAGAGTCATACCCTGGTGGAATATCCATATATACTTCCTCTTCCAAGTGCCCATGTAGAAAGGCATTTTTAACATCAAATTGGTGCAAGTCCCAGCCAAAGTGTGCTGCCAAGGAGAGAATGATCCTGACTGTGTTCATCTTTGCTACCGGGGCAAACGTTTCCTCATAATCAATCCCATATGTCTGAGTGTACCCTTTTGCAACCAGCCTTGCTTTGTACCGGTCAACAGTACCATCAGACCGATATTTCACTGTGTAAATCCATCTGCACCCTACTATCCTTTTGTCCTTGGGCTTCTCAACAATTTCCCAGGTCTCATTCTTGTTCAAAGCACTCATCTCTTCATGCATGGCTTGAACCCAATTCTTATCGATTAAGGCCTCTTGTACTGAAGTGGGGACTCTGGTAGAATCAATTGCTGAAATAAAACTCTGATGCTATACTGATAGGTTTTTAGTGGAGACAAACTGAGATATAGGGTATTTTGCACAATTTCTTCTGGCTTTTCTTAAGGCTATTGGCAAGTCATCAAGATTAGGTTCACAAATATCATGTAAAGGATTCAAAGGCTCGGAATCAGGAATGCTTACCTCTGGTTCGGGCGACTGAAGCTGCTGTTGGACCAGGTTGGGTTTTTTCCGATAATACACCTGTTTGTATCGATCAATAGGAACCGATTCTTTAGGTGTCTCTAAAGTACCAGAAGATGATGCCACATCCTTCACCAAAGGAGTCAGAAGAGGAATAAAAGATGACTCAGGAGACTCAGCTGAAGTAAAAGATGACTCAGGAGACTCAGCTTCTGGATCACTCTCCCCCTGAAGCTGAGGACGAATGTGAAAAGACTCGGATTCATGAAAAGTGACATCCATGGAGACATAGACACGACGACTTTGAGGATGATAACATTTATACCCCTTTTTGTCTGGTGCATAACCTATGAAGATACATTTGACAACCCTGGGAGATTCTTCATGGTAGGAACGGAGGGAAAGAAGGAAGTCATTAGTTGCACAGGACTAAGACCATCTAGGACACGGGAGGGCAATCTGTTCATCAAGTATGCGGCAGTTAAGACAGCTTCCCCCCAATAAGACTTAGGGACAGACATTTGAAATAGAAGTGCTCTTGCAATTTCTAGGAGGTGACGGTTCTTTCTTTCTGCAACCCCATTTTGTTGAGGGGTATCAACACAAGTGAACTCATGTAACACACCATGTTCTTTATGGAATTTTGTGAAATGTTGATTCACATATTCCTTGCCATTATCCGATCGTAACCTTTTTATAGACTTTCCAAACTGGGTTTGAACCATGCGATAGAAATTCAAGAACAATGGAAACACTTTTGTTTTATTTTTCATAAGAAATATCCACGTGACCCTAGTACAATCGTCAATAAAAGAAACAAACCATTTTGCACCAGATATATTAGAATTAGAGGAAGGTCCCCACACATCAGAATGAATAAGATCAAACGGTTCACTACTTTTATTATTACTTGGAGAAAAAGTTGTGCGATGGTGTTTCGCAAACTGACAAACATCACAAAGAAAAGACTCAACAGACTCTTTTTTAAATAATTGTGGAAATAAAGACTTAAGAATACTGAAAGGAGGATGACCGAGGCGTTTGTGGTGAAGCCAGATCTGAGATGCAGCGGAATCTGAACTTGTCTGATGTCTAGATGTGGACACCATCTGACTGGTACTACCAGGAGTTCGATGAAGGACATATAACCCTCCCTGTTCCTTAGCAACCCCAATCGTCCTCGCCGTGGTAAGATCCTGAAACACACAATGAGAGGGAAAGAAGGTCACTGTACAATTTAAATCTCTGGTAAGCTTATGAATGGAAATAAGGTTATTTGACAAATGAGGGACATGAAGCACATTATGAAAAGGAAGGGAAGGTTGAAGTGAAATTGTACCACATCCTGAAACAGGGACATGGGATCCACTAGCAACCGTTATGTGATGCTTACCAGATAATTTAGAGTAAATGGAAAAATATGAGGGATAAGGGGTCATATGATCAGTAGCACCAGAGTTAATAATCCAGAGATCCTCAAATACAGTACTAGAAACATTAAAGGATAATGAATTTAAATTCTTACCAGTCATGGATAGAGAACAAGTGCCAGAAGGCTTACTCATAGAATCCAACAGAGTGCGCAAACGATCCATCTCTGCTTTACTAAGCGCCGGAATTGCCTCCCCGGATGGTGGTGCAGATACCTCTGTATCCTCAAGAACCAAGTCAGACACTGTTTGATTAACTTGCCTTTGTTGACCGCCTTTAAAACCCCCAGAACGTCCAAGAACCTTGTCCCTGCCATGGAGTTTAAAACAAGTGTCCTTAGTGTGACCGGACTTCTTACAATAAGCACACCAACGCTCATCACGTTTAGCAGACAACTTCCAAGAGGAGGATCCAGGCTTTTCAGATGACAACCCACCAATAGGACCTTTGCCGGTGGCCAAAGCAGAACCATCACTTGAATTATCATTATTCAACATGACAGCCCTACGACTCTCTTCCCCCCTAACTGTGTAGAATACCTCGGAGAGAGAAGGAAGTTTGTCCTTACCTAAAATCTGGACTCGGATAGGATCATACTCAAAGTTCAAACCAGAGAGAAACTTAAACACCCGTCCACGCTCAATAAATTTGGTTAAAGTGGCAGAATCCTCAGTGCATTTCATCTTTAAATCTTGGTTTTGGTCTAGCTCAATCCATAAACCATTCAGAGTACCATAATAATCAGTGACGGGAAGAGATCCTTGCTTAGTGTTAAAAATTGTGTTTTCCAATTCATAACAGGCAGCAATATCTTGTTTCATAGAAAAACTCTGACTACAACTATCCCAAATTTCACGTGCAGTTGCAAAAAACATACAATTCTTACTGATGTCTGGGATCATAGAGTTCCAAAGCCAAGTCATAATCAAAGAATCTTCATCATCCCATATATCGAACTGTGGGTCGTCTGCCTTCGGAGGATCCCCGACAATGTGAGACAACTTCCGACGACCCTTGAGAGTGGTGCGAATGACCTGGGCCCATTGGAGATAGTTCTTACCGTTGAGGTGATAAGAAAGGTGTAAAACCGGGAGATCATTTGGATTCAGTGCAGCAACGGCTTGAGGCGGAGGCGGCGTGACGACGGTGGAGGTCTGGGTGTCTTCTGAAGTCATGCTGTTTGGGCCTGAAACTGGTCAGAAAAGGACGGGGAGGAGCTGGCGATCGGAACGGTGGCTGTCGCACTGTGAACGGCGGTCTGGAGGGCAGCGCGTGGCACTCACGCGCCGGCAGTGCAGTGGCGCGTTGGAGGCGCGTGGGGGCGCGTGGAGCGGCGGTTCTGGGTGGGTTTCTGTGGGGTGGCCGGATAAAGGCCGACGAGCAGTCCGGCGAGGGTGGTGAGACCAAAAAAGGCGGCGGCGGGTGGTGTTTGGCTGTTTTACTACTCAGGCAGCAATAAGGCTGCAAAGGAGACAGCAATCAGGCTGCTCGGAACCGGAAAAAAAACAAAGGCAAGCCCTAGGAACGACCTAGGCTGCTGATACCATATAGAAACGAAGGAATGTCGAAATGTTTGAATATTATTCCTTGAATGAATGTGTACAGAAAGTTACAATATATAGACAAGGTGATTTAAATCTAATCCCTAAAATTAAGGAATCAAATCTGTCCTAATAATGAACAAAATAAAAAACTAATCTGTCTAATTAAAACTGATAGAATCAGTCATAAATACAAGATATGATATGATATTATAACACTAACTTTACAGCAGCAGGTGTTGTTTGTTAAACTTTCCAAATGCTCTTTTGGGATGTTGAAGGTTGATTACTTGGGCCATGTTGTTTCCGGCAAAGGGGTAGCCATGGATAAATCCAAAGTACAAGCTGTTTTAGATTGGCCGCGACCTCAGAATGTGAAGCAATTAAGAGGTTTTCTTGGCTTAACCGGGTACTATAGAAGATTTGTCAAGTCTTATGCTCAATTGGCCTCACCACTTACTAATTTGCTCAAGAAGGACAATTTCGTTTGGAACTCTCCAGCAGAGGAGTCATTCATCCAGCTGAAACATGCCATCACTACAGCTCCTGTTTTGGCACAACCTGGCTTCAACCAAACCTTTGTCCTCGAAACAGATGCTTCAGGAACTGGGATTGGAGCTGTTCTCAGCCAAGCCAACCACCCTATAGCATATTTTTCTAAGAAATTGGCACCCCGATCTCAGAAGAAATCCGCTTATGTCTGAGAATTATTGGCCATCACTGAAGCATTGGCAAAATTCAGACATTACCTCTTGGGACACCACTTCATTATACGAACTGATCCAAAAAGTTTGAAGAGTCTACTAGATCAGTCCTTGCAGACACCGGAACAACAGGCATGGTTGCATAAGTTCATCGGTTATGATTTCCAAATTGAATACAAGCCCAGCAAAGATAATGTGACTGCTGATGCACTTTCGAGGGTCCTATTCTTAGCCTGGTCCGAACCACATAATCAGTTCTTACATCAATTGAAACAGGAACTTGCCTCTAATGCACAGACTTCAACCTTGATAAACTCTTATGCGACTAATACTACTGTTGATTCAGCAAGTCCTTCTCGAGTATCATGCCTCCCCTATAGGTGGTCATGCTGGTGTGGCTAGGACTCTAGCCCGAATAATGTCCCAATTCTATTGGCCTCAGATGAAAGCCGACATCAAAAACTTTGTCCAACAGTGTTCCATATGTCAACAGGCTAAAACAAGCAATGCATTATCTGCTGACCAGCTCAGTCCCTTGCCTATTCCTACACAGGTTCGGGAGGATATAGCTATGGATTTTATCACAGGCTTACCAATGTCTTTTGGCTTTACGGTTACTATGGTGGTGATCGACCGTTTGTCTAAATATGCTCATTTCACCCCCAATCCGACGGCCAATCCGAGGCTCTCAATAAATGCCTAGAAATGTATTTGAGGTGCTTCACGTTTCATAATCCCAAGACATGGTTCAAAGCTTTGGCATGGGCGGAATATTGGTATAACACCTGATTCCACACAAGTGCAGGAATGACCCCTTTTAAAGCTCTCTATGGGAGGGATCCTCCTACACTGACTAGATACAACCCGGATTCAAATACTGCACCTGAGTTGCATGATCACCTGCAAAGTAGAGATATCCTACTATCTGAATTGAAACGCAATTTGCTTCGGGCTCAACAGGTTATGAAAGTTCAGGCTGATAAGAAGAGGAGGGATGTTACTCTAGAGGTGGGTGACCCTGTACTAGTGAAGCTGCAACCTTATAGAGAAACTTCCACAGCTTTAAGAAAGAATCAAAAGCTGGGCATGGGATATTTTGGGCCCTTCCCTATTATTGACAAAGTAGGAACAGTGGCTTACAAATTACAATTGCCTCCGGAAGCAAAAATACATCCTGTGTTTCATGTCTCCCAACTGAATTGTTCAAGGGTCCTGTTACTGACCCCTACCTGCCATTACCTCTCACCAACTCGGAGCTGGGTCCAATTTTGCAACCCAAGGCAGTCACACAACACAGAACCATCTTGCGAGGCAACACCAAGATTCCTCAAGTACTAGTTAAATGGACTGATTTGGCTAATTCTGCTGCAACTTGGGAAGACAAGACTGACATGCTCTCTAACTATCCTAATTTCAACCTTGAGGACAAGGTTGCTGTTAAAGGGGAGGGTAATGTAATAAGGCCAAATGACGGGATATCCCATGAAAATGCTGAGTCAGCTGCATCTAGTGGAATTGGACAGCTGGGACCCCAATCTGTTATGGACCCGAAAACTAAGGAGCCTAGAAGGAGCAATAGGCCAAGGATAACTAACTCTAGGTGGAAGGATTACGTGAGCAAGAGGTATACAGTAGAGAGAAAGGGAATGAATGGGGTGTGGATTGTGTGATGTCAACTCTCTCTCTCTCTGTATTGATCTGATTCTCCTCCTTCTGCTCTGTTTCTTCCTTCTATTCCCTTCTCTATCACTTCATCTCTCTTGTACTTGGTTACCTCTCCTCCTAAGTCTATACACTGGGCGTGACTAGTTATCTAATATAGCAATAAAACAGTAACCAGTTTTCAGTGAAATTGTGTCATTACAGAGCTCTTCCCTGTTTACTCCACCGAAAACCTCCTAAATGACATAAAAGAAGTTATTCTGAATTTACAGGACAGATCGAAGGAGACTACAGTAGAGAAATGTTGCAGCATGTTAGTGTAGCTATAAATGGAGGCTAGTCTCTGAACAACACATAACAAAATTTGTGTGATCTGCAACAAATAATTTGTTCATGCAGAAAATTGAACTATTATTTAAGAGTATTAGCTATTTTATTTACTCAAAAGTCCTTATTCATTTTATTTCAGTCAAGAACTGATTAGTTACGGATTGTGCACTTGCTAAGTTAATTCAGCCTAGAAAAGTTAAACTTCGTACTTAAGGGTCTAACTAATTGTGGGCAGTCTAGGAGACAGTCAACTCATTAATTTAGTCACTCAAGATCCAGCTGGTTCTAGAGTCCGATGAGAAAAGGGGTTATTGGATCGCCAAGCCAAATCGCTATACTTCAAAACTAAGATCCATGCTCAGCATTCACAAATACAAAAATAGCTACTTTGCTAGCACTTCTAATTTTCCAATAGATAACAACCGTCTAAACGGGCAAATCTTTAATCCTCACTCTTGCTAGTTGTGTATCCATCCTCCAAGGGTATAATGTATAATACTAAAAAAAAAAAATTAAAAAAAAAAAGACCAATCGGAGCCGGTCCTTCACTCCTCCAATATCGTTTCATCACATCCCCAATTTCAACACTCACGCAAAGAGGGATTTGGGACTGGGAAAAAAGTGAATTGGACTGATATCAGACCCATGGCATCAAACAACACAGCAAAGGCAGTGGTCTAACTTAAGCAAATAAAATACCATTTCTGACTATTTCTTGCTTATACAGCTTAATCTTTGAAACACATGTTTTACAAATATTACACAAGAAATACAAAATTGAGCTACCTAATCACTACCAAAGAATATTTCTTTCTGCAGTGGGTGTAATACAATTCTTGCGGCATGTGGGTATTTCAGAAACAAAACACATCGACGCCAACTTTCAATGGTGAACGACATTTGTTTTCTTTCACTGCAACTCCGTTCATCTCAGCCGAGGGATCGATAGGAAAACTCGAGGTTGAAGATAACCTTGGACAAATAGCGTCTACCCATCACTCGCGGCGACGACGGAGCAGATCTGGTCCGTCCTGGTGCTCCAAGGGTCTTGAGGCTGTTCTTCAGGTGGCAGTCCGGTGAGGAGAAGAGGGACGTAGTGGTGGCGGTGGTCTCGGACGCCAGTAGAGGTGGTGGCCCGGTGAGGAGAAGAGGGAGAAAAGATAGAAATATGTTTTTTGTTTTGGTCCATTTTGCCCTTTTCAATCTGAGCCGTCGGTTTATTTTAATAATATTTAGATGGCTGAGATTGTATGAGGTTGGATCCTCCACTCTTATATTGGAGGACTGAAGACTGAGCCCATCTAAACGGATACATGTACAATTTGTTGTTCCAAGTCTAACTAGTCCAACCATATATTTAGTAATACATAGATTCCAAAGTCAAATTAAATCCATACGAATTCAAACTTTATGTCAAGGATAAGTGCACCAACAGCAACAGAGAACTCAATTAAACTTCAACGAGAACAATCTGATGATAATTAGCTACAGTTGCAGATTCACCTCAATTGACATGATTAAATGTCCAAGTGCAAACAATAAGATGAAATAAATTATTAACGGAATATAAAGTCCATTTTACCTAAAAACAGCATGTGTACTGCATGCATAGACTTCTCTAGCCCCTTCTTGATGCAATAGAGCTGCACCTTTGGCAATAGTCCCTATAAGAAAAATTTTAAAAATTCTTTAGAAGAAAATTGACCAGACTTAGCTAGTTATGCCAAGTTGAACCAAGAGAATAAATTGACAGAAACAGTCGATACTATTAGAAGTGTAAACTATTCCTCCTAGCACAAGAATTTTACGCAAAAATAATTATACCAAAGGATATATATATATATATATATATATATATAAGCACAGGACCAGGAATGATTTTCATCTCTAACATGTCCCCCTCAAAAAAAAAAGCTCTTTCAGCTCAAAACAGTGGACAAAGAACAAGCCCAATATACATTGTGTTATAATCTAATTAAATGTGAAGATAGGAAGCCCACAAGGATCAACTCTTGACCACTTGGTCAAGGAATGACAAATAAAGAATAAAGGATGTCGCAACAGTAAATATGATTTAAACTCTTGACCATTTGTTGGGCCACTGGCATGTCCAGTCCTGCAAACTTCAAACTCCACGCTCTAGATATCCAATCCTAGACGTGAGGGGGATGTGTTAAGTCCCAAATTGGTTGAGTAAATGAAATGAAATAGACACAGTTATTCTAGTATAAATCTTTACTTCTTCTCAAACTTAAAATTACCTATTTGTTGAAGCTAAAATGAAGATTCATTCTAACCTTTAATGATGCAGTTTGGGGTATGATTTTGTATATACTTACTCTACTATTTACCAAGCAAACCAATCCATTTTATTTTAAAGAATGTAAGGAGACAAGAGATAAAGGGAAAGCAAGGTAACAAGTCTCGAGGAACAAATTTGTAGGGTCACAGAGACACTAAAATTATTACACTTGTACATCAAGAGTTTTACACATAAACTTACCAGCAGTATCAATCATGTCATCTACCATAACTGCTACCTTTCCCTTTACATCACCTATCAAATTCATAACCTGCAACAGGAGATTCACCCCATCAAAAGTCTTAAAAGGTGCTTCAATTTAAAACTGCAAATTATGCTTTACCATGAACTTTAAGGGAATTAAAGTGGTAACCCCTCAGAGATCATGGGCAGTGTTTTAAAACCAGACCGGCCATATGAATCATGAACTGGCCTTGTTACCAGTTTGGATTTTACTAGAGAACTATTATTAGATCAAAATAGATTGACATGCTACAAACTGTTCAAACCGGGACAAACCAGTTGACCTGAGACTTGGTTCCAGATATTGAATATAAGCTGGCCGCAAATTGGTATAAAAGTATAGGCTCAATTACAATTTTGGTCCCTCTAGTTTCACAAATGGGTGATTTTGGTCCCTGTAGTTTCAATTGCTCAATTAAAGTCCCTCTAATTTCAAAATCAAGTAAATATGGTCCTGCTGTCAATCTACCATCCAATACTTAATAGAAGTTGATGACCTGACTAACCCCTTGTCACATGGCATTGGTGTTGCGAGACTGCAAGTCCCTAGCGACCCGCTTGCATAGGTTTCCAGCTACCACTATTAATTCGGTCAGCAATAATACGGAACAATTTATCCATACCGAGAATGAAAAGATAAGGAGAGAAAGGATCTCCTTGGCGAATGCCCCGAGAGGGGAAAAGAGGAGCTGTCTGATCACCATTCCACTATACCGATAAGAGACAGAAACCATGCAAGCTCTGGTTAGGTTTATAAAAGGAAAGGGAAACATACACTCTCCATGAATTTCACAATAATGTCCTAGTTAATCCTATCGTATGCTTCCTCCAGAACAATCTTGATAGCCATACTCCACGTTTTACCCCGCATTTTATGCATTGAATGAACCATCTCCTGGGAAAGGGGAGATTAACTTGTCCATCAGTGGTTTGAGGCAGTTGACCACGACTTTAACCAAAGTCTTATTGACCATGTTGCACAAAGCTATCGATTGGAATTGATTTATGGATTGAGGTTTAGTAACCTTTGGAATCAGTACCAGCAGGGTTTGATTAACTAGATGGATCTGATTCAGATTGTTCCACGTAGCTAGCATAAAATCACATAATTTATCCCCTACTATATCCCAATTTTTATGGAAGAACACAACAGGATAACCATCAACACCAGGTCCCTTTTGTGGCCCCATCTCAGAAATAGGATGCCTGAACTAGAAGGATTTTATTAAGATGAAGACAAAAGAATTACAAAAAGTGAGAGGATAAGGAATCCTCTGATAGAACTAGTTCAATAGATATAGGAATTCACTGAATTATACTGATATTTTCGATGAATCTCTGAGGGAAATGGTCCCCAAACAGAGAGAACATACATGAGAGTATAGAAAGAGAAGAAAATGCAACTGCCCTGTCAAGCCTTGGAGAGCTTGACCCTCTCCCTAACCACCTTCCAAATGTCTAACTGAATGCCCTATTTCCCTCCCTCTAGTTCTTATTTATAGATGACTAACCCATTACAATTAACTACTACTAACAGGCCTACTAACATAACAGAGCCCATTAAGGCCCATATCTAACATCCTCCGAAATAAAAAATTAGACAAAAAAAAAACGTAGAAAATGAGAGAATTAGTGTAACAAAGCCTTCCAGTCCCTCAACATATCTGCTGGTGAAACACCATAAAAAAGGCGATGTGCTTTGCACCAAGTAGACACCAACGCCTAATCTTAACCCAAAACAAATGATGAGCCGAAGAAACCTCTTAAAAAATACAGGAGATCCACTCTAACCAAAATACCAAATGCACCTAAACCATAGAAGCTAACCATCGAACATTGGTCTAAAGAACAAAACCTAGAATGATCTATAAATTCTCATGTACAGAAACGTAACAGAATAAGAAAAATTCCTCATATTTCGTTCTCTGCTTTACATTTTTGAATTGTCACAAAAAGTGCCAAATCATATAAAGAGTAGAAGAGCAATTGAGAGGGCAAAAAAAGTAATTGATTGCTTTGACATGATGAGGCTGAATTTGGCTTGGCAGTGGCTTACTTTTCTCAATTGTTGTATTTTAATGAAAGATGACACTTTTTGTCGGCTAGGGTATCATGCCCGCAGCCCATTAGTCAAGCACAGGCATGGAGCGCCTTTGCTTTGACAAAAAAGCACTATCAAGGTGCGTCTTGAGGTGCCTTTAACTACATTATTCTAGGCTAGATTTTAAAACATTGGTCTTAGCATGTGTAACAATTTAATAAGAGCTGAAAAATTGAGATAAAAAATATGACTTCCAAAACCAGAGTGATGGGGATTAGGGTATTATGGGGTGCCTAAGTCCCACATCGAGTAGTATGGGAAGCTCGGTGGAGTACTTAAGTGGCTTGGTTCTCCTAAGGGAGGGTTCCCCAATGGCTTGGGTGCTTATCATTTGGTATCAGAGCTGGTTGTCAGTGTCTCGGAAAGGGCTACCTACGGAGAGGCTGCCCGAAAGGCCGAGTGAAGCAACGTAGAGTGCAGCCGCTGGGAAGTCGGCTCATAGAGGTGGTGCTATGATTGGGACTGAGTATTATGGGGTGCCTAAGTCCCACATCGAGTAGTATGGGATGCTCAGTGGAGTATTTAAGTGGCTTGACTCTCCCCCCTTAACGGCTCTCAACAAGTTATCTAACCATTATGTTTGAAAAAGTCCAACAAATACAGCAATTACAAGGAAGATTATCATTTCACCAAAAAAAAAAAAGGAAGATTATCATATCTACAGCAAGAGTTCCTTTGCCTCTATCTTATGCAAAATGAACCAAGTGTTTATCATTATTTTTAAAAAGGGGAAAAATACAAGAGATTAATAAATTAAGAATTAAAAATTATCTAGATTTTTGTATTCTACTCTTTCTATCAAGTACTTTGAGCATTAAATTAGAGCTCTCAACTGTTTTAGTTGAGACATCTTAACTCAAGCTTAAGAAGAGTACAAGAATATACCTCAGCAACATTATGCCCATGGCGCCTTTTATCAACAATAGCTAAAGGAGCATCAGACAATTTTTTGGCAAAAGAACGTGCTCTAGCAACACCACCAACATCTGGCGAGACAACTACCAAATCATCTGAACAAATAGTCTTGCTGGCAAGGTAATCAAGTATAACAGGCTGGAAGTGGCACCAAAGAACTTATGATTAACCAATGAAACAAATTACTTTGACAATTTCAACGTAAGAATTTTGGTTAATCCATAATTAATAAATTCAACACAAACTGAATATATCATTAGCAGATCAAAAATATTGTCACAGAAAATGACAGGTACGAATTGTGATACGATATCATATATCCTTTGGTAGAACATTCTTAAATAGGAGTGCTGGATATCTTCCAAGAACATCAATTTGCTAACCCTGATTATTAATAAATTCATCTTCTCAGTAACTATCCAAGCATAGACATCAATGAACTTGTTGCATTTAAAATTATATCCATATTCTTTGATAAAGTGAATGGCTGAAGAAGTCAAATAATTGTCATTACCACCATTAATCACAGCCATCATTACAATTAGCGTCAATCAAGATAACCATTTAATCTAATGTCTGCCTCCACCATAACGTCTGACATAACAAATCATATGAAAGGGTCTCCATACCAACATTTATGTAGCAAAGCAGCAAATAACCAAGTAAAAATATACTAATTCTGATGATTATTTAGATCAGATAACAGCTAAAACGGGTAACTTAGAAAGCACAGTAATACAAATCCTTAGCGTCCAAGTGTGGCTGAACATCAAATCAAAAACAATAATAAAAGGTTTGAGTACACATAAACTAAACTAGCTTTAAGGATTCTTGAGTTTGGAGAAAAATCAGAAATTTCAAGGTCATATAACCAGTGAAATAGGGATGTCATTAGAAGGTTGGCATATCAATTCAGCATTTAGGTGCATCAATACAACAGAGTAGCAAATTATGAAATGACCAAAATTCATATCAGATATAAGCATTGCCACAGGCATGTTTTTTAGTGTTTAATAAATCAAATATGTTTTTCATTCTTCCATGCTATTTTATGCTAAAGACATAACCCAAGTACCATATTTTGTTACCTGTCCATAAACATGATCAACTGGAATATCAAAATAGCCCATGGACTGCCCAGAATGGAGGTCACATGCAAGAACACGATTTGCACCTGCTTCTGTAATTAAATTTGCTACAAGCTTGGCAGCAATGGATTCACGCCCTTGAGTCTGAAAGAGTAGTTGAAAACCATTTTAAAACTAAACTGAACTTGAATGCATAATATTTTCAGTAAATTTTCATCAACCTCAGCTGCGAAATGACTTTTATATAACATTGTACGAGAAATGCTAGGCAACATTTTTAGAGCTTCTAAAAATGGAAGAATTCAGTTGTACTCTTGCAGTTGCAAGTAGAATGTAATTGATCTACTGACTTAGACATAATCATCTTTACATCCTAACTATGATGCACAGATACGCCAAAATGTCCAGTGTATCCATAACTCCACATTACATGCATATCTGATACCAATACACATAAGATATGGCTGTCTGTGTTCTTTTGTCATATTTTCTCTTTTTCTGTGGGATTCAGCAGCCAGTGTATATTTTGTGTATTTTATCATCAACAGATTGCTACTCTCAAAGGAAAGAGCCTCCTCTTTGGGCTTATCACCAATTAAGGTCAAAGAAACTAATGCAAAGGAATGAGGTGGGATTGTGGGAATCAGCATTGGAGATGTTATTAACTGTAATACAAATATAATATAATATGGTTATATTCAAGGGTTAAGTAGCTTTAGAGATGATTATGTATTCTGAAATATTTTTTACATATGTAAATATATTTTTACACAATTTTTTTTTTATATATACCATATCATACATGTATCCTACATAACTCCGCTTTTTTTTATTTCTAAATTGACATTCTGGAATCAAACTGTATTGGATACAATACTTGCGTACGTATCTGTGCAACATAGCAACGAAAACACAATTTGAATAGAATAATGAGGAAATGGTGGAATAAGAAGCAGTATACAGTTCCATCACAAATAACAAATATTATGAATATCCATTTAAAGCTGACAAATTGACCTTCCTATCAGCTCTTGCATATCCAAAATATGGAATGACCGCAGTAATATTTTTGGCTGAAGCTCTCCTGCAGGCATCAATCATTATGAGAAGCTCCATAAGATTCTCATTGGCAGGAGGACATGTGGGCTGCACAAGAAACACATCACACCCTCTGACACTCTCTTGCAGCTGAACATAAATCTCACCATCGGCAAAACGCTTTATCTTTATTTTTCCCAGCTCCAGACCCATGTAACATGCAATTTCCTTTTCGAATACATCGCACCACATCATACATTTTGTAAGTAAAGACTATTAGTTGTATGACAATAGATAAAATTTCAAATATCCATAAACAACAAAAGTATAGTCATAAAATACAAGATCCACTCCCAATTCACCAAAAAATATCATTACCCTTTACATAAAAGCGAAAAACAGAAAGGAAAAGTTAATAGGTACAGATACCTTAATACTTATTGGCTATAAAGGGTGAGTTTTGTACACAATTTTACTGGGGAAAAAGGATGAAGGCTCAATTAATAACGAATAATACCTCAAATTGGTTCCTGAAAGATGAGATGTCCTTCACATTAGTCCCTAAAAGAAGGAAACCCTCATATTGGTCCCAAAAGTGTAAAATATCCAATAACATTGATCCTTTTTTGGGTCCTTTGATCAATCAAATTGGTCCCTGGAAACGACTAATTTGACTGGATTGTTTACACTTTTAGGACCAATATAAAGAATTTTTTGGGGGGGCTAATGTGAAGATTGCCTCATCTTTTAGGGACCAATATGAGGGTTTACCCATGCAATATCACATATATTCTAAGAATACTAATAAACTTACCAAAAGAGTTAATAACTTAGTAGTCTTGTATGCTTTTCCTAAAAAACTAATGAGTAAATTAGTATAGCCTACATTTCACTTTCATCCCATAAAGATTAAAACCGTCATTTTAATTCTGAAAGTGTAAAAAACCCAGTCAAATTGGTCTCTTAGTTAGACAAATTTGACTTACCATGAGGACCAATTTCACTTGGTTTTTTTTCCCCACTTTTTCGGCACTACAATGAGGATTTTCTCCTTCCAGGGATAAAAGTGAAGGCCACCTCATTTTTCAAGACAAACGTAGAGGTTTACTTCAAAACTAACTCCTGAATTTTTTTACCTTTTCTACCCTTTTTTTTTTTTTACCTTTTTACCTTTTTTACATTTTCTAACCCTGAATTTTATATGAAAAATTGTATGCAAAAATCAATCCCCTTTGAAGATGCACACTGGTAAACTCTACCTGAGCAAGAGCCGGATTCGCCGTGCCGGAAAATATTCGAAGACGAGTGTCGTTTCCGTTAACCAAATCCTTGATACGAGCATTTGGTGCTACTAGGAAACTGGGAATTGCACTTCCACTACCGTTTACTAGTAACTCACTAGGACTTGGCCTCCCATTCTCGAACTTGAGTGGCTCCTTAAGCACACACCTCTAAACCAATTTATCATTAACCAAAACGCATTAATTAAACAAAATTGCGTTTCCCAAAAATCAAGAAATAAATGCACTCATTATTATTTATTATTTCGTATCAGAGAAAACTACAAAAGCAAAATTGATTTTTTTTTTTTTTCAATAAATGGAGAAACCCAGAAGTGTGTGGAGCTGTAGGAAACCCAGAAAAGGAGGGAAATGGTGACTTACGACGCCGTTTTGGAGTGAGATGTAAGGGGAAGGGCCAATTGGAGCGAAACCACGAGAGTTGTGAGAGAAGCGAGAGGTGAAGGAGGAAGTGAAAGCGGAATGAAGAAGAGTGGACATTGCGCGAGGAAACGTTACCAGTAACCGGAGAATTCAGATCAGGTTTGTTTAAGCATTTTTAATAAGGCAGCTTGACCAGCTCACGAGCTTGTTTGACCGACCAAGGTGTTTGGTGAACAAACTTATTTTATTAGCTTATGATTTTTTTACTTGACTAATCGATGAGTGTGTATTTAGTTTCACATTGAAAACCTCTAGAATTGATTCTGTCCTCTATTAAACATGATTTTAGTAAAAAATGGGATGTTTGGTTCCTGTAAAATTGATTTTGCCTCCAGAAACGATTCTAACTAGAAGCTACAAAAAGTAGCTTATGAGTTGAGTTATAAAATTTACTCCCTCCGGTCCATAATGTAAGCAAAAAATTTCAAATTTTTTGGTCCAAAATATAAGCAAATTTCAACTACTTTCTTCTCATTTAATGAAGTTATTCTCAAAATACCATTCATTTAATACAAATTTTGTTTTCCAATGACTCATTTTATTCTCAATAACACAAGCTTAATAAATAAGAGGAAGGGTAATTTAGGTAACAAACTTAATTTTTTATTCCCAATGACTCTTTTAAATGAGATCAACTAACTATCTTAATATGTGTGTCCCATTTAATTTTTGCTTACAATAGAGACCGGAGGGACGACAATATATTTTACATCAAACTTGCTTTTAAAATAAAAACATTCAAATATAAATCACTACACTTCAAACTCAATTCTAACCAAATCAATTTTATAAAATCAATACATTCAGACACTGTGGTCCGGATTAAGTGCTGCTGAGAAGGCTGGTACGCCTGCTGTTAGAGGCCAATTCAGGATGCCGGAGGTACTCTTCAATGACATATTTGGAATTTCCTTCAAATGTCCCTTGTAACATGATGATGAAATCCAATGGGATGAACCTCAAGCTTCAGTCCATGAAGAAGTTCAATCTAAACCTCATGATGAAGAAGTTGGTGATTCTAAGCATTGATAGCTTGAAATCCGCAAGTGTATGATTTCACCGTTAAATAATAAAAGATATCGAGCCCATGGAGACCATGTTTATGAATACCAATTAATTATTAAATCAATTAAACCAAACAATAAGATTGGTTATGATATTAGAACCAAGTAACAATTGTAATTGAGAATAGCAATTAATTAAATTAAGAAAATAACAAGAAACAAGATTTGGATTTTTCTGATGGGAAAGGAATTTCCAAGAATTGGGTTACCATAAAGACTGATTATGATACTAAATCGACTACCTCTTTATTAATTATCAAAATGCTTTGAAGGTGAATTTATCCAAATATAGTAAGTGTTCCCTCTCGAGATATAAGAACCGTGTCCAATCAAACCAACTCCTACTCTCATGGTAATTGTATTTAAATTGGATCCATTAAGGTTTGTGACAATTCAATGAACTCTCGAAGGATTGCTTCTAACTGCTGTGATTTAAGTCCTAAGTTCAACTCCTTATTTTTTTTTTTTAGGCAAAAATGTTAGCATGGTAGTTGTTAATATTTTCTCATTTGCCAAAATTTGAACCTTGGACCTCAACACCTTAAACCCTTAGCTCTAACCACTTGAGCTACCCCCCCCCCCCTAAAAAAGTTCCATTCCTATAGATCAGATCCAATACCTAAGTTCACTTCTCAGTTCATCCCTAGAATATCTATGACATGCAAATAAGTGGCCACCAAATTCACAAGTAATTCATGCAATAGGAATTAAATCAAAAGTAAATTGAAATTTACAAAGAGAAATCATCAATTCATAACATAAAACAAGTCTTGGGCATTGCCCCAACTCCTTGAAATAAAGAGAATACTCAAGCATTGTCATCATCATAGCAATCTTGAATATGAAAAGCATGAAAAACCAAAGAGAGAAAGGGAGAAGAGAAATCCTATTCTTAAGCCAAAACATCCAATGCAGCAGCCAAAATCCCTATTTTCAAGCCTAAGGGTTCTATATATAATGCAGGTCAATTTTGGATAAAAGCCAATTACAATTTAAATCAGAAAAATAAGATAAATCTGAAGTTATCGTGTCACGGTTGTGACGGCCATCAGGGCCTAGCCGTGAACGCTTCTAACTTTTGAATCTTCTTCTCAATTTTCCTGATCATGGTCGTGACGGCCATCACACCCTGACCATGAATACTTCTAACTTTTGATAGCTTCTTTCCTCTTTTTTTTTTTTTTTTTTTGCGCGTCATGGCCATGACAGCCATCATGACATCTCTTTAATTTCCTCTCTTCATTCTAACTTCAAAATAAGTTGATCCAAGCCCTTTTTTCTATTAAATCTGCTTAACATACCAACAACACCATGGTAGTTCGTTCTAAAAGAAAAACTAACTAATATTAAACTAAAAATGCCTAAACTACCATATGCATGCAAAATGACAATGAATATTAGGTGAAATCACACTCATCAAGTATGTCCAACATGGCTTTGAACGTCCAGAATCTTTACTAGTTCCAATTTCTGTCATTCATCCAGAACAACCCCAACATTCTCTAGCTCTGAGCACTATTCCTGGAAAGAGTCCAATTGAAGTCACAACAGAAAGCTCAAGATCTACTGATGCTTCTGAACTCCCAGAATTCATTAAGCAATAGATTCAGACGCAAATTCAGTCCAATAACGTTGTGCTGCTCCAAGAGATGTTCAAGATGATGCCGTCCCTTCTATCTCGGCAACCCAAGCAGGACCCTCCCCCTCCTTCCTCTTCTTAAAATTTATTTTTCCCTCTCTTTATGTTTATCTTAGTTTTTAATTGACAATAATGATCTTTCCTCCTTTTGTCTGATGACAAAAAGTGGGAGAAGAGAAGAGTTTTGGGAATTCTAATTTTTTATTGAGGTTCTTTGAAGTTTCTAATCTTAGTTCTTGCATAGTTAAACACGTCTCTGCTTGCTTTTTTTGAACAATTGCTGATTGTAACGCCTCCCTTCGACACTACATATTCTTACTCGTTGCAGAAAATAAAAACAGAGAATGATTTGTTGGTTACTTTCAAAAAATAAATTACGAATTGTTCATGTTCGAGAATGTATGCATGAATTTTCTTTGCCACATGCCACTCAATAACAATGCCACCTCACATGAATCGTAGGTGTCGACCAATCCATAAAATTAGGGATACTTTATGAATGTTATCTTAAAATGATCTTTATGAATCCAGATATGCAACCCCACAAGAATCAAATATTAAGACAATCAAATATTAAGCCTCCATAATGCTATCAGACCCAATCATGGACTAAATTTCTCATAAAGTATTTAATATTTTCATGGACTAAAAGTACTCATTTTTTATATTTTAAAAAATTTAAAACGACAAAAAAAAAATGAAGAGGGAATAATCTTAAAAAAATGTCATATTTTAAGTGATAAAAATGCATTTAAGTCTACTACAAAATTAGGGAGTTCAATTTGGAATTTATAGCAAAGCCAAATTGGGTAATGTGTGATCACTAGGGATTGTGGTATGCGGGAATAATCTAGGCATTTTTCCCATGACCAAACAAAGTTTATTTTCCTTTTTGTTATTATTCTTCTGTTGGGTATTTTTTTATTTATAGAGTTTTGATATATTTTCTTAACATATTCTACATATAATATGATAGATAAATATATTTTCTAAAAATGGTTAAATTGCATGAGAAAATATGAAAAATAAATCAAAAAGAGAGAAGAAAAAATAATATGATGGATAAATAAATTTTCTAAAAATGGTTGATTTGCAGGGAAAAAGTAGAAATAAATCAAATAGATTTTGAAGAAAGAAGAAAAAAAATATGATTGATAAATATTGATTCTAAACACTACAAGAAAAGGGGTAATTTCCGACGGACACTTTCCGATGGACGGCAATTCCGTCGGTAATCAGGAAATTTCCGACAGAAAATACCGTCGGTAAGCATGAATATGAAAAGTCAACGATATTACCGACAGAATGACCGTCGGTAAACTTACCTACGGATTTTCTGTCAGTAACTCCGTCGGAAAGGTGGCGCGAATCCGAAAAATTTTGGCGCGCGAATTTACCGACGGATAAGCAGTCGGTAATTACCAACTGCGGTTTCCGTCGGAAACATTTTTTCACATTACCGACGGGCAGGTCTGTCGGTAATTCAAAAATTTGAATTACCGACGGCATAAACCATCAGTATCCGTGGGAAATCGGTTCATTAAGTGCAACCGAAATCCTTTCTCCCTCATTTTCCCCTTTCTTCCTCTGTTCCTCTCCCTCGATCTCCCTCTCTCTGGTTCTCTGCCTCTGCGATCGCGACCACCGCCTCCCTACCACCGCGCACCGCCGCCTCTCTTCTTCTCTTTTTCTCTCTGTTCTCTCCTTCTCCTCCGGTCCTGCGCCCCCCTCACCCCCTCGCCACTGTCGAGCCCCACCTCCGCGAGTCCCACCCCCGCGAGCCCCACCAGCCCCACAACCATCGCGAGCCCCACTTGCTCCCTCACTGCCAGACTCGCCAGCCACTACCACCACCACCTTCCTCCCCCACTGCCAGCAGCAACCTACCTTGGTAGGTATTTAGTTTTTGAATTTTTATTTTCTTGAATCAAATGTTTAATTTGTTAATTAAGTGTTTACTGTTTAATTAGTGATGATGCTAATATGTTTGTTACAGAGTTGATATTATACCATCATCACCACCGCTGCAGAGGAGCCACCATTGTCTCCACTGCCAGGTGTCTATTTTATTGAATTTATATTTTTTTTTAATTTGTTTGAAATTGTTTATTTTATATTTATTGATTGTACAATTATAATTTGTTGATTTGGAAGTGTAGGAATATGTGATTTCGATTTATAATTAATGTAGCATTTTAATTCTTATTGTAGCTAATATTTAACTATCATATAAATTGATGTAATTAAATTTCAATTAATAAAATTAATTAATTGAAACAATGAATTAATTAAATAACTTAGAAATAATGAAGCATCCATCAAATTAAGTAATGATTTGAAGCAATAAATTAAATGATCGAAGAAGTGTTTCCAATATCCAAAGTGTTACTGTGGCGAATGGAATCGATGGTTAGGTATTAGTGAGCGAGAGTATCAAATAAAATTATTTGATGAAATTTTTGTAATAATTAATACAAATTACATATTAAATAAATATTAATCAAAGGTGAGATGATTAAGTACTCATGGCGCATCAGAGAGCATGTACGAGGCGGAGGTTTCCATCCAAAGTATGACAGTGACGATACAATTGATGCGCCACTACTTCGTGGTGCGGAATGAAACCGATGTCTAGGTGTTAGTTAGCGGGAGAGTACATGAAACATAATATTAATTATTTGAAATAAATTTTGTGATAATTAATATAAATTATGTGTAAAGGTAATTAAATAAATATTAATCAAAGGTGAGACGATTAGCTAATCATTGTGCATAGGAGAGTGTGGACGAGATAGCGGTCATGATTAAAACATATAGTGTAAATAAAGTTGCATACATACATAACAATAAATTTAAAATTAATTAAGATTAAAATTGTAAATAATTATATAACTACGTAACAATAAATTAGATGGAGCATTAAATAAAAATTTTAAAAAATAATTTTAAAAAATGACACGCATCGGGGAACATTGACGAAATGACTGTCATTAAAATGAAGTTGCCTAAAAAAATTGAATAACAAAATAGTTTAATATGTAAATAAAGTTAATTTTATATAACAATAATAAAATTAATAATAATATTTAATATGTGTAAATAACTAATAACTAAATACTTTGCTTCAAAAAAAAAAAACTAAATACTTACATAACATTAAATATAAAAGTAAATAAATAATAAATAATGATCTAATAAATAAATTAACTTAAAAATAAATGATTTAATATAAAGTTAGACGGGTAATTATGCGATTTATTTTTTAGACGAATACTTTGTGTATGATAGCTGCTTATGTGTTTTAATTTTTGTTGTTGTTGATATATATATGTGTTTTTATATAAAATGTCAAACTTTATATAAAATGTCTATGTTACTAAAAGGTTTATTTTATTATATTTTAGAGTATTATTAATACGTATGTGAGAAAAACCTTAGTTTCCCGTTCAAGATTCAATATTATTGAGCATGTGTACTCGTGGTTATGGTATCGCTCATTTTATTAAATCTTGAATTGTCCAATTGGGATAGTTTGGGAAGAAACTTTTTCTCCACTGATATACTAATTACTCACTGATTCTCATCTGTTAAATAGTTGATGAAATTTCGGGTCGAAGCATTTCCTTTTGTTCTCCGGGTCCATATTTGATTGTGGTATCTTACCGCGGTCAAGTCGTGTACTTGGAGACCAATGGGAAATGCTGCCGAAATTTCGTTAGCTATAAGACATGAGAAGCGATGAGTAACTAGTATAATATAGTGGTGAAAAAGTTTTTCCTTGAATGGGATAGGGCCACACCTTTTAAGGAAAGGGAGCGGTTCAGGGTTATAGTATCATGTTTAAAAATACGTTAATTTATCTGGAAATGCAGAAGGATGGAATATTATCCCCCGAGCCGTAGTTGGGTGTATGATAGGAACGAGTCTGGGAGACAACTTCTGAAATAATCATTTGTAGATGGAGTCGAGGAGTTTATATCGAAAGCCAAGCAACATAGTGATTATGCCGAAGAGGGGGGGATTATATGTCCGTGCATAAAGTTCAATTGTGTGACGGTTTTGAGTGATGACAACGTGAAGTTACACCTATACCGACGTGGGTTCAAGCCTAATTATTGGATATGGACTGATCATGGCGAGGAGTTGCTGGATATTGATATGAATGAAGTCGGTGGTGACGATCTTGACATGGGTGCATCAGGCAGTGGCTTACACGATGACTATGTCGAACAACTCCAGTCAATGCATATGATGGTGGATCATTGTCTTGGGCAACATGGGAATTTCGAGGCGGATGAGTCTAATGACATGGAAGAGCCTCCTAATGAATCGGCACAGAGATTCTACAACTTATTGTTAGAGACAAATAAGCCATTGTTTGAAGGGGCGTCAGATTCAAAATTATCAATTTGTGTTAGGCTTCTAGCCAAGTCCAATTGGAATGTCCCCGAGCAGTGTTTGGAGTTTTTTGGTAAAATGCTTCAAGATGTGACACCCTTCAAAGAGTTGTTGCCAAAAAGTTATTATGATGCGAAGCGGTTGGTGTCGAAACTTGGGTTGGGGGCTAAGAGGATTGATTGTTGTCCGAACGGGTGCATGCTGTATTATGATAGTGCTTCGGGAACAAATGACAGCACACTCGATCAATGTAAATTTTGTCAGACATCCAGGTACCGCGTTCAAAGTAGTGACCGTAGTAAAAACAAATGAGTTCCTGAGAAGGCAATGTTCTATCTGCCTATAATTCCAAGGTTGCAGAGACTGTTTGCATCATCGCAGACTGCGGGACAGATGAGGTGGCATTATGAAAATAGAAGAAGTATAGGCGTTATACGCCACCCTTCTGACGGTGAAGCCTGGAAGCACTTCGATCGGGTACATCCTGATTTTGCAGCAGATCCTCGCAAGGTACGACTTGGGTTGTGCTCGGATAGTTTCACATCGTACATTCAGGCGTCAGCCTCGCCATATTCATGTTGGCCAGTGATTGTTACGCCGTACAATCTTCCTCCCGAGATGTGCATGTCAAAACCATATATGTTTCTGACTTGTCTCATACCGGGACCATCTAACCCGAAGGCTGGGATAGATGTATATTTGCAGCCTCTTATCGATGATCTGAAAAAGTGTTGGGATGGTGTGGTGACTTATGACGTTTCAAAGAAGCGAAACTTTATGATGAGGGCATCACTGATGTGGACTATCAATGATTTTCCTGCATATGGCATGTTATCTGGTTGGGGGACCCATGGTAAATTGGTGTGCCCTGCATGGAACATGGAAAGGCTTTTACCCTGAGATATGGTGGCAAAAGTTCCTGGTTTGATTCTCATCGTCGGTTCTTAGATCGTGATCATCCCTTCCGGAGGAATACCCGAGCATTCAAAAAGAATCAGACAGAAGAAGGTCCACCTCCTTTGTTGACTCCTGAACAAATTTGGGGTCGGGTTAAGGATCTTCCTAAGGTCACTGAAGCAGGTGTCTCAAAATTACCAGGGTATGGAGAATGGCATAACTGGACAAAACAAAGTATTTTTTGGGAACTACCGTATTGGAAGGATAATCTGTTAAGGCATAATCTTGATGTGATGCATATCGAGAAAAATTTCTTTGATAACATTTTTAACATGGTTATGAATGTGTCTGGCAAGACGAAGGACAATGAGAAGGCAAGGATGGACTTAGCTCTGTACTGTAGATGCAAGGATTTGGATCTGAAGCAGCAACCTAATGGAAAAATGGTCAAACCAAAAGCTTGTTACAGTCTAACTGCCGATGAAGCAAAGTCAATTTGTCGGTGGTTAAAAGACCTTAGGATGCTTGATGGTTATTCATCTAATTTGGCACGATGTGCTGATGTAAGAACGGGAAGGCTTCATGGGATGAAAAGTCATGATTGTCATGTATTCATGGAGTGTTTGCTTCCTATTGCTTTCGGCTCATTGCCCTCGGTTGTTTCGAACACGCTTACTGAAATCAGTCATTTCTTCAAAGATCTATGCTCTGCAACTTTAAGTGCGGATGATCTGAATAAGATGGAAGAAAACATTCCAATAATTCTATGTAAGATGCATGGAGAGGGTATTTCCCCCAGGATTTTTTGACTCAATGGAACATCTCCCTGTCCATCTTGCATATGAGGCGAAGCTTGGTGGACCAGTACAGTATAGGTGGATGTATCCGTTTGAAAGGTAATTTTATTATATTTTCACATTAAACTCTTAGATCGTCCATTGGATAATGACTTGTCATTCATTTTTTTATTACTTAGATTCATGGGCGACTCTTAACGATCAGTTAAAAACAAGGCTAGGGTGGAAGGATCAATCTGTGCTTCTTACTTACATCGTGAGACAACCCATTTTTGTTCCCACTATTTCAATAACTTCATGTTGGCCCCAAGAAATATTAGGAACGAGGTAAGTGCTGATAGTGCAGGGTATCCTTATATGCTGTCCGTATTTAACCTTCCTGGTCGTCATGCTGGCAAGGAGCTTACTTATTGGTTAAGTGATGAGGAGTATACATCGGCCCATGTTCATGTGTTGATAAATTGCACCGAGGTGAAACCATACCACGAGTAAGTTTCAACGACTTAATTTTGAAATAATATATACATATTATATCAATTTCTCTATTAACACACTGTACACATTTTATTTGTCAGTGTGTTCCTACAAATTAATCAATTAAGTGAACAAGATGGTTCTGCTCGTACACATGCAGAATTTCCTGAATGGTTCAAGCAACAAGTAAGTGTCAATATATATTAAGCTTAAGTTCTAATTGATAAAGTAATTATTTACTATGACTTACATATTCGTAGGTTTATCAGCAACCATTAAGCGTGACTATTCAACACTTGAGAGATTTAGCGTACGAGCCCTATAGCTGTGTTAGATCATGGCATACATACTTTGTTAATGGGTACAAATTCCACACAGATGAATGGAACGTGGGCAAAAAGACAGTTAATAGCGGGGTTGTCGTACAGGGTGAAGGTACTGGTGCATTTTATGGGGTCATAAAATACATATACGAGTTACAATACAATACTACTACTTATCCTAAAAAAGTAGTCTTATTTTATTGTAACTGGTTTGATCCATCAAGGGTAGGAACAAAGGTGGATCCCAAGTATGGAACTGTGGACATTCACATGGATAGAAGATATCAACTGTTTGATCCGTTTATAATTGCTCAGAATGCAAAACAAGTTTACTATGTCCCTTATCCAGCAATGAGAACGGACAAACGAGGTTGGTGTGTTGCTGTCACTACCAAGCCTAGGGGTCGCATAGAAATCGATGATGGAGAGGATGAGACGCCCTTACAGGCGGATGAACCGTCACATGTCAATGAAGTCATTGAGATCGAGCATATTACTGGCATGTTGGGATCTGCAAATGAAGGGGAAGAAGTGGTCATTGGCAATCAGTCACCAGAGGAAGAGGTCCAAAGTGATGACTCAATGCAAGAAGAAGAAGAGTCAGATTTACAATCAGATGATGATACTTGTTAGAAAAGCATATTTAACATGTGCTTAATATGTTTATAACAAGGGCTAGGAATTAGGGATGCAGTTACTAATTAGGGATTTGATTTGATTCTTTTGTATTTATGACTGATCCTTTTGTACCCTAACATATGATTATAAATAACATAGATGTGTGGACATATAACACACAACATTCACACATTCTGTTCTTACATGGTATCAGAGTGGCTCAAAGCACACCTCTTCAAACATTTTCAGACAAAAGACTTGGGTCCTCTCAAGTACTTTTTAGGGATTGAAGTTGCCCAGTCCACTTCAGGAATTTCAATTAACCAACGGAAGTATGCTCTGGATATTCTTACTGAGACCGGTATGCTTGATTGCCATCCTATTGATACTCCCATGGATCCCAATGCCAAGCTTCTTCCGGTACATCAAAAATGCACCAGGACGAGGACTATTATATGAATATAAAGGCAATGCCAAAATCACTTGTTACTCTGATGCTGACTGGGCAGGATCACCATCAGATAGGAGGTCCACTTCTGGATATTGTGTTCTTATTGGAGGAAATATGATCTCATGGAGGAGCAAGAAGCAGAACATAGTTGCCAGATCTAGTGCAGAAGCTGAATATCGTGCTATGGCAGCAGCTGTGTGTGAGCTTACATGGCTTAGGCAACTACTCCAACAGCTAAAATTGGGAGATATCCAAGATACTAAACTCATCTGTGACAATCAGGCTGCACTTCACATTGCATCAAATCCGGTTTTTCATGAACGAACCAAACACATAGAAATAGATTGTCACTTTATAAGAGAGAAGGTGCTTTCAGGGGAAATCACAACTGATTTTGTTAACTCTAGTGACCAGTTGACTGACATTTTCACTAAGTCCCTTAGAGGCTCTCGTGTTGACTACATTTGTAACAAGCTTGGCTCATATGACATATATGCTCCAGCTTGAGGGGGAGTGTTAGAAAAGCATATTTAACATGTGCTTAATATGTTTATAACAAGGGCTAGGAATTAGGGATGCAGTTACTAATTAGGGATTTGATTTGATTCTTTTGTATTTATGACTGATCCTTTTGTACCCTAACATATGATTATAAATAACATAGATGTGTGGACATATAACACACAACATTCACACATTCTGTTCTTACAATACTGACTATGAATAGGAATGTCTCTGTTAAGTTAATTTTATTGTATTTTAAATATTTTCTTATGCACTTCAATGTAAGAGTTGATAGATTTTGTTGTATTTTAAATATGTGCCTAATTAGTGACTTAAATGTCAATCGATTTACTCAATTTACATTGATTTATAATTGTGCTATAAAAATAGATATGTCAGCATCAGGAGGAGAGCCGCCCCGTCCCCCACCGCCCAGCGGTGATAAGGGGAAGGCTAAGGCACGGGGACGATACACCATCAGGCCCCAGGTGCTTGCTCGTTTTGCTGCAGCCACCTCCGCACCCACCGTACCTACCCCCTTCCCCGCCTCATCCACCCCAGCGGCATCTACAGCAGGCTCCCCCACCCATTCTACACCCTCACTGACCCATACGACACCATCCCCTACCCATACTATACCACCCTCCATCTATGTCCCTTCGTCCAGTCGCTTTGCGCCAGGACACGCACCAGTTGGCTACTCGCCGCCCCCTACTGGACCCACACCACACCCACACCCAGCCCCACCACCATCATCGACTGCACCGGCCACACAGTCACCAGGATTGGCATTTATGCCGACTCTTGGGAGGCGGCCACAGCCAGATACTAGCATTCCATCCGCATCATCCGCGACCGCTCACGATCACGACGTCACCATGCCATCCTCATCGACTGCACAACAGTCAGTCGCGGCAGAGGAGACTCCTGAGTGGGCCAGGACTCCCGCACCTGAGGATCGACCATGGATCCGGCCAGTTTCTCACACGTAAGTTTCATTCATATTAGTGTTTTTTAACTTTGACTATTTTAGTTACTATTCATTAAGTGTATATTTGTTGGTTGCCATATTATTGTATTAATAAATTTATAAATTTTTCAGGTGGATCCCATCGAAAGTGGGATCCAAGCACGTTACCTGGGCCATCAAGAAGCATTATCGTCGCTTCTGGCCATCATGGGGGGTGATCCCCGATCCCGACAGGGATCATATCTTCCGACGATTCGGGGTAAGTTGTTGTTTATTATTTCCTGTAATTGTCCCTTAATTTTTTCACGTATTATATATATATATATATATATATATATATATATATATTTTATAATGTTATTAATGTTTTTTTCTTTGTCCACAGGAGCTTGTGCGCTGGTTACCGGAGCATGACTCAGAGATACGCGCTATCTTTAACGAGCGCGCACCCCACCAACTGAGGGACATGCTCCGGGAGTGTAGGGAGGATCGGATACGTCGGGATTTCATTGGGCCCAACATCTGGGCCCAGCTATGTGCCTACTGGGACACTCCAGCTTGCAAGCTGAAGTCTCTATAGGCGAAGAGGAATCGGGCTTCAGAGAGGGGTGGGAGCATGCACACCGGTGGCTCGATTAGCCACATGCAGCATGCCATTAACATGGTATGCATATATAAATAATTTAATATATAAACTGTACATTTTTGTTAACAATTTAAAAAATATTTAATTGATTTAATTCCTGTGTTGATTGCAGGCAGGAGAGCTTGCCCGGACCGTCGATGTCCCTACCGTCGATTAGCAGACGCATATTCGCTCGGACACCGCCTAGTATGTTGATGAGAGTTCGAGGCAGACCATGGTGAGCTATATATATAAAGTGCTATCACATTTAAAGTATATGTTAGTGATATAGTTTAATAACATAATTTTTGTAATGTATTCATCATAGGAGGGGTACAATGCCAGGTTCAGGCAGGTTGCATCTGAGGTTACCTCCTGCTCCGGTGCCTCGGATCCTTCTCAGCTAGACCCTGCTGAGGTAAAGCGGATACAGACCCAGGTCTGGATGGATGTCACGGGCGGGAAGAAGAAAGGGCGGATCTACGGTACCGCGTCTCTAGCTCGTACCATCCGTCGGGGGTCGTCGTCGAACTTGACCATTCCGGAGACTGCACCCTCCCGCTCACAGGACACGGAGGAGGTGCGGCGGCTGAGGCAGGAGCTGGAGGAGCAGAGGCAGAATGCAGAGCGCATGCAGCAGCAGATGGAGTCATGGTCGCAGGTGATGACCTCTCTGATCGATTTGCTTCCACCTGAGAGGCGCAGCGCTATGCAGGGGGTACTCGATACTGGCGAGCCCTCCACTACTCGTACCGATCCACCGCCGCAGCCGCATGATGGCGATGCGCCTTCTGGGCCGCAGGATGATGGTCACCTAACACCGGCGACATCCCCCCGACAGGATGACGACGTTATCCATTATTATGATGACTATTAGGATAGTTATATAGATGTAGCTGAGTTTAGTACATTGACGGATATTTATGTATTTGTTTTTATTTTAATGTAACTGCATTTTTTAATTTAATTTTTAATTTCAGTTTTGAATTTAAATTATTATATTTAATTAATTATAATAAAATCAAATAAAACTTAACGTTTAAAATAAAAATAAAATAATAATCACTTTTTAAAATAAAAATTAAATAATAAATAATATTTAAAATAAAAAAATTATTTAATAATTATAAATAAAATAACATTAACCAATTAATTAATATTTAACAACAAAATAGTATTAAAATATATAAAAATAATTCAGAAAAAATTTCCGACGGATATTTCCATCGGAGAACATGGCTCAGAATTTCCGACAAAAACAAGGCTCAGAATTTCCCACGGACTTTTCCGTCGGAAGAATTTCCGACGGAAATTTCCGTCGGAAAATCCGTCTTTAATTTCCGACGGTGTAATCCGTTGGTAACTTTACCGACGGAGCACCTTTCCGTCGGAAATGCTTTCCTATGCGCTGGATTCCGACGGATGAGGGTCCGTCAGAAACTCTATTTTTCGACGGCTTCATTGACTTTTCGACAAGTTTTGGCCGTCGGTAAACGCCTTTTTTATAGTGAAAAATGGTTAAATTGCATGGGAAAATAAGATATAGATAATTGTATTTTCTAAAAATGATTAACTTGTATGGGAAAAAAGGTAAAATAAATAAAATAGATTTCGAAGAGAGAAGAAAATAAATAATATGACAGATAAATATTGATTCTAAAATTGGTTAAGTTGTACGGGAAAAGAGGAGAAATAAATCGAATGGATTTTCAAACTAATAAGAAGAGAAATAATACGATAGGTAAATATAGGGTGTGTTTGATTGTGTTCTTATTTTTTTGTTTTTAAAAACTATTTTCTAAAGTATTTTTAAAAACTCTTTTCTAGAACAAAAAAAGGAAAAACTTTGTTTGATAAAGATCATTTTAAAAACAGTTTTAAAATTTTAAAAACAAAAAAAATTGTTTGATAAATTTATTCCGAAATTATGTTTTTAAAATTAGAAAAAGGGGAAACTCATTTGATATTTGTAATTTTTTTTTTTGTAACTTTATCTTTTGACTTTTTTTTTTTAAATTACGAAAATAGAAAAAACTTTGACTTCATTTTCTTTTGGCCTCTCTCACCGCTTCTCCAGGGTCTTCTGCACTCCCAAGTCCCACCCACCATAACACCACCGCTCCACCAAATTACAAAGGGAAAAGAGAGAGAAAAGATTTACAAACAGATTTGTAGTTATGTAAAGAAATAATAAAGAAAAACGTAATTATGTAAACTCAATAACTCAGTAGTCACGTTGAACTCTGTTCTATATCATAGCTTACACTTGCCCAAGTTTTAGAAACATCCTTGGATGATAGTTGAAGCATATTCACAGTATTACCTATGGTTCGTGAAACTAACCTTCTAGGGGCCCTGTATTTACCATAAGGATATCTGGTTTCTTAGTTTTCCATCCTTTTTTGTGTGAGGTTGTCGGATCGGAGGTGGGAATCTTAGGTGGAGTTTTCCATTTTGTTAGGGAGAATTGGTTTATGGAAATGTAAGTGGTGGCGAGTTGAAGAGGAAAAAGAGAGGTGAGTGGGGTTAATGGTGAAGAAGAGTGAAGAAAATGGAAAACTCCATGCATTTCGATTGGGAAAGGGCGACTGACAGAGTGTTGGTGGTGAAGAACAGAGGCTGGGAATTTAGGTGATTTTTGAAACTGGGTGAGAATATCGAGACAATAAAAAATTAAAGGAGAGGGGTTGATTTTTCATCTTATAATTACAAACATGCCATTAATGAAAACACACCTATTCTCCGTGTTTTCTAAAAACCACAAAACAAAACTAGAACAACGATAAGATGTTCTCTTTTTTCTGTTTTAAAAACTAAAAAACAGATATAGTTTTTAAAACAATTTTTTATAAAATAACCTTTTCAAGCAGAATTGTTTGTTTTTTAGTTTTTGAAAACAAAAAACAGTTCTTGAAAACAGTAAACAAACAGGCCCTATATTCTAAAAATATTTAACTTTCATGGAAAAAGAGGGAAAATAAATAAAATATATTTTCAAGAATTGTATACAGTTAGCAAAAACCTTATAGTTAAACTTATGACAAGATTTATCTTTTATGTTTTACATGACAATATTTTCAAATATTTATGCATAATTAACCTTATAAATCAACAATTTTTTTTTTATATAATTCCCAACAACAAAAAATAAACAAAAAATCAACTATTACATATTTTTTTATGAAATCCTAAGAAATTAGCATATTCCCCATGCATGGCACTGGTCCATATATATATATATATATATATATATATATATATATATATGCATCTTCATAATACTTACATTAGGACCTTTATCAGTATAGGTCATTTGTCAGAGTTATATCATCAGGAAAATAAATACAGGCATAACTATACAATACCAAAATCAAAACTAAGTAGAGAACCATTACTACAAAAAAAGAAGGCTCTCATCAGCCAAATATACATCCCAGAAGAAGCTACCACTACCTAAAAAAAACTAAACAGTCCTATGCCGGTCAGCTAATGAAAACCATTAGGGAGACCTCTATGGCCATCCCTATCAGGAGAAGGATCAGGCGAAACTACTCCTACTCCCGCATCAGCTGTGGGGTCAACCTCCTCATCCAACGGGTAATAATCAACAATTTCCTCGTCCTCATGAGGATCCTCCTCAATCATGTCATCCTCTTGAGGGTCCTCCTCAATCATATCATCATCATTGTAACACCTCATTTTTACTATTTTTTATTATCGGTAGAAATTTTAATTCTTTATATTTTATTTGAGATCTAGAAAATGATTTTGGATAAAACAAAATCATAATTTTACTCTACCTTATGGTAGAAGGTTACGGTAAAAATTTAGGTTTAAAATTCAAACGAAACCCGGTCTGCGTTTTAACTGATAGTAATATTTTACTGATCAGAAAACCTAATTTTGACCCGAGAACGAAACAGTTGAGACTCTTATTTTTCTTTCCAGCGATAGTGGTTATTTTGAAAATTTTCAAAATAAATAGGTTATTATATGTTAGTCGGACGAATACTCGACAATCGGGGATCGACGGAATCGAGAACGGATGTACAGAGACAAAACCCGACGCCGGATGGATGAGGACAATGAGTCATCTGGTGGTGAGCCATAGGGGTTAGTCACCTTGCATTAAATGCAAGTAATGATGGTTTAGGTGTGCAATGTTCAAAATACCCTTAATCTTTCATTGTAACTTCAAGTTTGCCATGACAACATTTTACTCTTTGGACCCTAAGAAGCTCACGGCCAACCCTTCTTAAACACACTTGGACATTTTAGTTCATCCATTTGGTTCATGTTCTTAAACTTTCTCACAAAAACATTTAAGTTCTTACACTAGATTTGCAAAGGAAGTCTTAGATTTTGATCATTTCTTCAAATTCCAAAGGTATAGCCTTATGATCCATGATCATACCTTCACTTCTCTTCATAAAATTTCTTCTTAAATCCATGTTTTCTTCAAGATCAAATTCCTAGATCTAGTTTTTCAAATAATTCTAGAAAATCATAGAAAAATCATTTTAATGTGAGATCAATTTCTATGATGTTCATATAACTTCTATATTCATCATCCAAGAGTTTGAAAAGTTTAGAGATCCCTAGCTATTTTATTCTAGCTTGGCTGAACCTAACTCATAAATGGGTTAGATGGTTTTTTTTCCATTTTTAACTTGTTTCTTGTTGATGGTTCATGGCTAGGTTTTAAGTACAAAACCATGGAGCCCTAGGTGAACAACATCCTATTCTATTTTTTGAGTTTCAAGTGATCAACAAAGATATGGGGGAGATTACCATCATCCTACCTTCGGGTAGATATGTTGGTGGTTTCTTTAGTGTAAAATGTCTTATAAATCATAAGTATATAAGTTGTGTAAATTATTGATTTATATGTGTGTGATCCTCTTGGAGGATTTGGTTGATGCTTGATTATGATATATGTTGGTATTGGTATTATTGATCTCTAATTGGATCCTTGGTTATTGTTTGATTGATGTGTGACAAAAATTACCTAACATGAGTAAACTAGGGCCATTCGGCCATAGTTGATTTAAGGGGTTCCATGATGATTTAAATTGTTTGAATAATTTTTATGAGGATTGAATGAACATATAAGAATATAGAAATTGGTTTGGATTGATTTGGATGTGTATATTGAAAGATGTGATTTTATGAGTCCTTAGGGACTAAAATGCAATTTCTGAGAATTTTAGTGGCTGCGCTGAAATTCATATTATTGTATGTTAAAATTGTAGTCCTTGATAAGACAAAACAATAGAAATTGGTTTGGTGTTAATTGGATTAATACATAAAAAGTTATAAGCTTTATTGTAAACAATGACCTTTTTGCAAATATTGTAAAATATGTGGGCAGAAATGTAATTTCTGGAAAATTGATAGTCACTGAAAAATATTTCTATAGAAGTTGGTTTGGTGTGATTTGAAGTTATAAATAAAAATTTATAAGGTTTTAAGTGAATAAGGACCTTTTTGTAATTAATGAAAGTTTAGAAACTAAACTGTAAATTTCGAAAATTTATGTAATTGGACAGTTAGAAATTGTTTTTCATACCTATCTAACTGTTCTAAAAACTCCAAAATGAGTTTTGGACTATTAGAGTTTAAAATCGTTGAAAAAGGATTTACGCAATTTACAAACTTAACGACGTTCAAATTTTTAGGAATTTCGTATAAATGGAGAGTAAGATGTAAAAATCAGTGTTTCAACATTTTCATATGAGTATTATAACCTAGGAGAATAATATGTTTGAGGTTAAGAACCATGTTTTCAAAAAGTATGGCTTTTGAGCCTAAATTCAGTAAAAAGCGACGAAACCGTCATTAAGCGTTTTTAAGGATTTTCGAGAAAATGTTTCGAGAAACTAATACCTATGTATCTTTGATGGAAATTATTCTTGAAAATTGATTTGATTTTATCTAAAGGTTTTGGTTTTAAGCCAAAAGGATTTTAGTCTTCAAAGACGAGCTTTTACGATAAAATGTAAAAACCTAAGTCAAGAACGACTTAGTGAAAATACGAACGTAATAATTTATGACGTAGGGTGAAACAAGACCTTATGTCATAAAGTATGGGTAACTCATTATCCATATTCCATAAAATTTAATGGACTCGGAATGATTTGTTTTTCTTGGAAGCTAAAGAAAAAGGCTCAATTAGAAAAGTACTAAGAAATAAATAATTGGACTTGCGTTCCAATCTCATAATGCGTTAAGACTTTTAATCAAGTGTTTTAAGATATCTTTACACAAAGATGAAAGGTTACTTGATAACTTCAGCTCGATGTTAAGTACCGTAATTCGGACTTAAGAACATCTAGCATCTGAGAAAGCATGTTGAGAGAATTCCGATGGAATCAAGATGTCATCCGATGGATAAACAAGAAGAACGCATTTCTGGCAAATTTTGCCTGAACACATAGTGAAACTATGTTCTGTAAGGTCGTTGTGCCTAGGAGATTGAGCTAACACTTTAATGAGGGTGCGAATTCCGTAGGGCCTATCTGGGGGATGTCGGGGTTATGAAATACTCACATAGGCCCAGTGGGTTGCTCCTCTGTGGCGTGGTGATCTGGCAATACACCAACATACTTGAATAGACGCTACGTGGTTTCTGGTAGTGTAGGATGTTCCCGAAAAAGCCTATGACGTGCACGTTGCCTACTGTTGACGCATTTTCTTATTACCCTAGGCTGGTACCTCCGGAACAATCCTCCGAACCACTCTCTCCGACTGTTCGTAAAACCACGGTATAGGAATTCAGAGGTCATTCCTCAAGTCTTAGATGTCTTCTATCTAGGAAAACGTGGTGTTGGGGTCATGTTTCTGTGAAACATTATTGTTCTGATATGAGTGATGATATGATCGTATATTGTTAATTGTACGTACCTGAGAGTCGTACCACTGCATGTCAGCCTTATGTGTAAAATAAATGGAAATCTCGCCTCCTTATTCTATTTTGCCTATGTAGACTGGCTATGTGCTGTCTGTATTCTTTTGAGAAGATTGAGACGTTAAGATGTCGCTTGGCTGACGCATTGTAGAGATTGAGGTTTGAGCATGCAGACGATATGTTGGAGTTTCTAGTGGACGTCTTCCATACTGTCGATGGTTCGTAGACCAGGTTTTTCTCTGGGAAGAGGAAAGGGCTTAGTCCGAGAGTTACTTTTGTAGTAACTCCAATAGTGTCTTTCATGACGACGTCGGTAGTGGACTCAAATAGAGTTTTCACTAGATCTCGTCAGTTGGGTTTGTCTTTCTCACGATGTATGAGAAAGGATTGTCTTTTCTATTTTAGTTTGGCCAGCTGGGTATGTTTGGGAGTTAATGTTACTGTTTATGGAGCTGCGACTCCAAGTATCTTATATTTTAGGAGCTGTGTCTCCATATCTTTATACTGGATCTGTATACTGTTATGATTTATGTTTATGAGTCGGGTTGGGTATTATGTAAATGATTTTTGAACTTATGATCCTAATTGTGATAATGGAAAATTTTATTGTGCATTCATTTAAATCAAAGTAGTTATATTTACGACTTACGAAAAAGAAAAAAATTACCTCATTCTTTTATAGCCAATTTTAATTAACATACTTTTCAGCCTCAAAATGTCACTTACGATGTAACGCCCGAGAAGGGTGTTACAATCAACATCATTCCCTCCGACAAGGTTCAGGGGAACAGGTAACTCCAGTAATGGGGACGAGGGTGCTGCTCCAGGTACTGTCTGTAGGGGTAGAGGATGGTGGCAGGTGTTTCCCGTCTCCATCAAAGTCCTCAGTAAAAGCCAGATGGGTGGTAGTGGAACCTCTACGGTTTTCACACTATGTGAACATGATGTCATTCCTGCTTCAGTCCCTTTTGTCGTGAGTGACGGCCCGGTGTAAGTAGCACTTCGGGCTCCCGGGTTGATTACCCAAGCACTCCCATCTTCGAGGTGCTCAAAGGCCAGGCCTAGAAATCCCGAATGTATCATGTGATTTAGGGAATCCATCTGTACACGCAAAACAGTATACCACAAATAGAAACCAAACAGAAATAATGCAAAGGTGAGATACCGACATATGAGTTTTATCGAAGTAGTTACATATGCGACTCACAAACAATAGCATATGACAACAACAAAATATAACATAACAGAACTCATAGTCATAACATCACAAATATTCCAACAGGGATTCATACCCGACAACCAACGCATGTTTATAAAAATTTCATGACACTTCAATTATCCACTGTCTATTTAGTAATCTCCAGAGATCTTGACTTCCCTTTGTCGAGCATGATAGGCCACAATAATCCTTATAACACAATTGTTTTGCGTTGGGTCCTCAATTTAGGTCCGATCCCTAATTGTTCTAGGGTATCACGTCTCACCTAAATAATGTTAAATAGTTCCCTATTAGGTACATTTCGTGCAGGGTAACCGAGTTCCACGACCCGAGATTGCAAAGCCCCGAGCATTCCGTGGATTTCTAGCCCGAATGTCCCTATAGACCCAAAGACCCAAGAACATATCTTTGATCCGTAACTATCCAATTTGTCAATTCACCCTTTGTAAATTGTAGCTCGATACACAATGGCACGTCTTCCATAATGGCACATTGGACAAACTATGCATGTAAAACAATTGTCCTCGTTTTGCTTTTCTTTTTCGTTTCGTCTTTTCCTTATCGAGGCTCAAAGCTCACGACTACCTTTGTTCGGGTATTAAATTTATTCTAATACCAACATAGGATTTTAAAACAAAATCAGCGATTTAAATTCTCTTCCTCAGATGAACACTAGCCCGACGTCTCGGCAATCTAGGTTCTTATCCTTTTTCCTCAAATTTTCCAATAGGAACACTAGCCTGATATTTCGGCAATCTAGGTCCTTATCCTTTTTCCTCAACTTTCCAACAGGAGCACTAGCCCGATATTTAGGAAATCTAGGTCCTTTCTAGTTTCATCTTTTTCCTCTTGGTCTTTCGTTCAGTGAACACTAAATCGAAAAACAAATACAAAGGTTTGCCAACTCTTTGTCATAAAGACATTTTCGCTCTTGTAAATACATTTTTACAGAATAAACATTTTCTCCACTTTTTGACTAAACACAAGACTTTTCTCTAAATCTTTTCATTTTGAATAAAATCTGTTTGTAAAATTTTTTTAAAAAATCCTTCTTTTCCAAAGACTTTTCCTTCAATGCTTTTAAACATTTTCATAAGGTTTGATGTCTTCCGTTTTCTTTCTTTTTCCTCAAAAACAGTTTCGGTTCAAAAGAGAAATGCAACTTACCACAATTTTTGTCCTTACTAACCCTCATTGAAAATCATCAACAACTTTCTCGAATGTAACTTTTAACACAATCTTTAAGTTACAAACACTATCATTCTTAGATATCTTCTCACTTTCCCAAAACAAAATCAACTTCTTAAGTTTTATGAGTTAAGCATTTTAATGATTTAATCCTCATCTAACAAGCAATGACCAATGTCATGCCCTCAGCCAATCACAATCAATGCAATAAATTTCATTCAACATAACTTAAAACATTCACAAAATCAATAACAATAACACTAAGATTTGCCAACAATTAAATAAAGCATCATTACCACAATTACAATCAACATACTTTCAACAAAAACAACTAGTACGTGACTAACTAATACCCCTCAGGTAAAGTCCCTTTACCTCTTGAAGAGCAGAAATTCTTTTGTATCACGTTGTTGAAAATGATCTTCTTCCTCTTACCCAAAGTCACAAGAGTTTAAGGATTCAATCCTTCAATCAACCAACACATAAAAAACAAGTTAATACAACACAAGAAAATTCTAACTTCTCTATGCTAAGCTTCGGCCAACAATAGATAAATGGGCTAGGGATTTTTAAACTTTTCAATTAATCTCTTGGATTTAGGATCCTAAGGCATTAGAGGGACAATATAAATTGCCATAAGTCAAGAATTTGAAAAAAACCATCCAACCTCTTAGGGTTAGGGTTTCGGCCTCTATGGGTAAAATGGGTTAGAAAATTCCTTTGAGTTCAAACTCTTGGATTTGTGATCACATCACATGGTAGAGGCAAGAACAATCATCATCATTCAAAAATTGAACAAAAATTATTCAACCCCTTCACTCTAGGGTTTCGGCCAACATAAGGATCATGTGGTTAGGGTTTTCTATTTCATTCAACCTCTTAAATACAGGATGCTAGGGTCTTAAAGGGATGATAGAAATTATCATGGCACAAAAATTCCATTCATACAAATTGTTATGATTTTTTTTTTCATGAATCCTAGTGAAAATGGGTTTGGGGAAAAAGACTATGAATAGAATCGAAATGAACTTAAGAGTGATAAGAGAGTGATCATGAATCAACATCTTACCTCAAATGAGTGAAGAAAATGAAAGAAGATGATGATCTTGGCAAGTTTCTTCAATGGCTTCCTACTTGAGCTCTTAGAAATGAGGTTATGTTTTGTGTTTTGTGAAGAGTGAAAAATGAAGCCATCAAGTGAGTTATAAGGGGGGGAGGCCGTGGGTTTCTAGGGGTAAAATTGGGAAGAAATTGTTTCCTTAGGGACATGTTTGCCATTTCATCAAAAATCTTAGGACAAAAATGACTTTTTGCTTAGTAAATATCTAGATATTTTGAGGTTGTCATCATGACATTGGATGAGTCATGATGTGACACCTTTCGCAAGTCTCACCAATCACTTCCATCATCTCTGCACCATATCCAGTTCCGTCGTTTCCCCAACTTAGATTTTTACGGGCGTTTTATTTGAATATTTCGCCCGCATAAACATAATATTTTATTTTTACATGCAAATTTTCAAAAAAAAAAAAACCAATATCGTTATAAATGCGATATAAACCTAAACTATTTTGTTCACGGGTCAAAATTAGGTTTTCTGATCAGTAAACTTTTACTATCAGTGAAAATGCAGACCAGATTTCGTCTGAATTTTCAACCCAAAATTTAACAGAAACCTTCTACTATCGAGTAGAGTCTAGATATGATTTTGTTTTATTCAAAATCATTTTCTAGGTCTCAGATAAAAAAAAATATAAACATACAAATATCTCTTACTGATATTGGAAAGCATTGAAAATCGGGGTGTTACACTGATTATCCGTCTAATTGGTTTTTGCTATGCCATGCCTATTTGTCTTATCCTGCCTAGACGTATGCTATATGTTTTAAAAAGTATATCTGTTAACATGCTCATCTAATACATGATATGTTTGTTTATATTGAAAGCTTTTTACCTTAGGGGGAGTTGTTTGGCTCTCTGAAAGGCTTTGTTCAATTAAATTTAATTGCTTTTGTCATCAACAAAAAGGAGGAGATTGTTGGCACCAAAGTGGTTATGGTTAATGACCCCTCAAATTTTGATGTTAACAAAAGGATTAAATTCGAAGAACAAAGATGTTTTTATTGGCTAACATATTTCCTTAAGTGTGCAGGAATATGCAAAGTGCAAAGACTTAGCAAAGTCTAAAAATATCAATAACTCTGTTCAATAAACAACTAGTCTATCAGACGTCCAATATTTTCTTTTATGCTTAATCAACGACGTCCAAAGATGTACTCGATATTAGAACAAGTATTTGACACTCGTCCAGTCGAATAACTCACAGTGTAATGTTTCATTTGTCTTTACCTTTATGCCTCATTTAAAATAGAATATGTAATATTGTTTTGGTAAAAGTAAGTCTGAAACATTGTACCCTCGTTTACATAAATGCATTTTCTGTCCTGACACATGCTGCTTCAACAAAGTTGACTCAACTCAAACAAGGAAAGACAAAAGGCAACTTTCGGGTACAGAGAAGTGTAAGTTCTACTTTGAGCTATCTGATAGGGTGCTTTCCTGAAGAACAAAAGAACAACTTATCAGACTCAACGGGCCTTAGCATTTAATGCTCTCTCCAAACGGATATATCTCGAAGACCGTTGAAGACCAAAGAGTTGAAAGTGCGCCTCACCTGTAAATATTGGACGACTTCCATCAAAGCAAAAAAAAGAAGAAGTGTGAATCCAATATTCAAAGCACACAAGCTCTGCTCAAATTTCTCTGTAAATTGTGTTAATATTTCTTTGAGCTTAATATCTGTAATATCCTCGCACACAGTGAGTTACTTTTAGCTCAAATCTTTAAAACTCCTAGTTAGAGTGATCCTGGAGAGGCTTGTTTGGAAAAGAATACTTGAGTACCTGGAGGGGTGTTGAATACTTGAGTGATTGAAAGCATGAAGAGGCAAGAAGAAAGAATATTTGTAAGAGTGTGTTTGGGAAAGCTGAAAAAAATATATTATGCTGCTGATCGATTATAATCAGAATCTATTTTTATTTTTGTATTTTTTGTTGAAAAGCGATTTTAAGATAATCTATTTTGTTTTGGTGGTGAAAATAAAATCAATTTTATATAGTAAATTACGAAAAAGGGTATGGAGTTATTTGTATAGTTTAATAATATTTGTTTGGAAGTCAGATTTGTATGGGTAAAAAAGGGAGAGAGTTTTGAGAATGAAAAATAATCAAATCACAAAAATTTTAAGCTAAAATCTTTCAAATGGTTTTAAATATTTTTTTTTAAAAAAATAAAAGCTTTTTTAAAAGTTAAGATAGAGATCCAAACATGATAAATTATCTATGAAACAACTTTTTAGCTAAAAATCAGCTGAAATAGGGAAAATTAATCTTTCCCAAACACACTCTAAGCTATTGGGTTATAGTGGATAAAGCCTTCAAGTAGAAGGGACATGATGTAGCTCTCGGTTGGAAGAGAGTGAAGCAGGATAAATCTCTCGAGTGGTTTTCTCCATACCTTATCTCTCAATTTAATTTATTTGTTACTAACTCTTGGGGATTTGAAATTGAGTTTATTAATACTGCCTTTTAAATGTGTTTTCTATTGTGTGTTTGTATCTTGTTTGACTGTGAAACTGCTTTTGAAAAATGATTTTTTAAAAATTTAAAAAAACACAATTTAACCCACCTTCTTATGTTTCCATATGTCAACTTCAGAGAAGCGTGGTGATCTTGTGTTCACCTTGAGGGTTTTATGTTTATTTATTGGATATTTCGGAAATAATATTTGGTTAGAATTTAAAAAATTTGAAATTTTAAAAAATCTTCATTTATATATATTTTTAAATGTTTATCTTTCCCTAATGTCAACTTCAGAGAAGCGTGGTGATCTTGTGTTCACCTTGAGGGTTTTTTGTTTATTTATTGGATATTTCAGAAATAATATTTGGTTAGAATTTAAAAATTTTGAAATTTTAAAAAATCTTCATTTATATATCTTTTTAAATGTTTATCTTTATCTTTATCTTTATCTTTATATATTTATGTATATCTTTATATATTAAGGGAGATTTAAAAAAAAAAAGTTAACAAATAATTCAATATAAATCAATTGTACTTAATTGAAATAATTTACTAACTTAAATTGGCATTGGTAATTTAGGAAGGTTTAAAAAAAAGTTAATATTAAATTAAATATGAAATCAAATCTTCAAAAATTAATTAAATCATTAATTAAAATAATTTACTAATTTAAATAGACATCAATAATTTAGGGAGGTTTATGAAAAAAATATTAAAGAAAACTTAAAATAAATCAATTATTTCAATAATTTAATATAAAATCATTTAAAGTAAAACCAATTCTGAATCAAGGTTAGATTTTAGAATGTTTTAGATTTTTATATAATTGATTTTTAAAAAATTGTTGTTGAACGAATCGTATTAAAAAAAATAGAGGTTAAAAAATTCATTTGTGTTTGGTAACATATTTTTAATATTTAGTTTAGAAGATTTTATTTATATGATAGAGTAAAATCACTTTTGAAATGTAAATATAAATAATTTTGTGAGTGACAAACCTAGAATAAATTTTTACTTATGTTAAAATCAATTCTACCAAACTCAAAATCGGTTTTACTGGACAGACTTTTAAAATCAAACAAGTTTAATTATTGTTGAGATGACTTTTTTTTACATGGAAACTGTTGAGATGACTTTTTGTGTCTCAAAAGCTATTTTGGTAGTATCAAAACCTTAACCAAACAAACATTAATCATTTAATTAAAATGATTTACTAATTTAAATTGTCATTATGCTTGCAACATTGCCCAATGTCATGCCTGCTTGACTAAATTGACATATTTCTGGTTAGATAGCATTCTTTGTTGCTTTTAAAAGTGGGCACGTGAGAGGACGAAAATTTAGGGATGTTTAAATATAAAAGTTACCAGAAATTTGTAAAAACACTTCAATTCATCATTAATTGATTAAATTATTCGATTTAAGTAATTTATGTTTTGAAACTTATTTAAATAGTCATTATGCTTGCAACATTCCCCGATGTCATGCAATAAAACTTTCCCACTTATGCGCTCTTCCTGTTTGGGATTTCCATCTTACTTCGCATAAGTATGTAATATGTAACACCCTACTTTTTCGTAAGTGCTTTTGTAAAGCTTGTTTGGTTGCTTATGCTGGTTTTGTTAAGTTAGAATTGTTGGTTGAGGGCTGGCACATGAGCACGCCCGTGCTCATTAGCCAGCACGCCCGTACTTAAAGTCAGAAGCGTGTTTCTGATTTTAAGTTGAGCACGCCTGTGCTCAACAGTGAGCACGCCTGTGCTCAATGTGTGGACCGCGTCTCGCAGACGCTAAGTCCAGCATGACCGTGCTCAAGTTCAGACTACATATGTTTGCACAAAAATCGAGGGTTTACGTGAAAACCCTATTTTGGTGGCTGCCACTACCCTAGTGTGGCTGCTACTGTTTCATTCCCTTTTCCCTTATATTCAGAGCAATTCTTGAGTATTGGAGGCCTTTGGGAAGCGTTGTTTCGTCTGTGCTCATATATAGGTAATGTTCTTTTTCCCTTGTGGTTTCCTTTCATGGTTTCGAATTGGAAACTAATGGGTTTTATGTTTCTGTTTAACCAAGGCTAGATTTTGGATTGAGCTGCTTGAAGGGAAGGAACCAGTTTGCTGTTAGGAGCTCACGTTTGTTTTTAGAGCAACCTTCAATCCAGGTATGGGGAGAAGGGTAGTGTTTACATTGGTATTGAGGGTAGTGTGAGGTAGAGGAATTTCCCATAATCCTGGTGTTGTCATGAATTTATGTATGATTAACATGCTAAATTGATTATTTGTGATAACATGTTATTGGTTGTTTTAGTATGTTGTTTCATAAACTTCGTGTTCATGATATATTCATATTATGATTGGTTGCCTTAAAAGCATGATGATATGTTAATTGATGTTATTAACATGATTTTGGTTGATTGATGTTGTGGCTGTGATGATCAGTATGTTGATAAGATATTAATTGGTTAATTAGGTTTAAAAACGTGTTAAGTTTAGGAGAATTAATCCCTAAAATATTTGATTAAAAACTGTGTTAGAACTCAGCCCAGAACAACACTGTCGCGCGATGAGCACTACCGTGCTGAACAGGGTGCACGACCGTGCTCCCAGTTTGAATTCTGGAAAATGGTCGCGCATTAAGCACGGTCGTACAATAGAGGAGCAAGACTGTGCCGAATAGGAAGCACGACCGTGCTCCACTTATGCGGCAGCACGCCCGTCATGTGTTAAGCACGCCCTTGCTGGGGTTTAAGCACGACCGTGCTTACCCCTCCTGGACAGAAACAAAGTTAAAGGACTTTAAGGGGTTTCAAACCCCATTTCCTCAATGATGATAAATGATATCAATAATCAATGTTATGGATTAGATAACTCGGTTTATAATTAATAAAGATGATTAAGATAATAAGATGCTAAGCCGGTATCCGTTGGGTTACCACACGTTGATAAGTTGTACCTTGGTGCTTATTGGCCAAGGGGGCCTTGACCCCACGGTTTGGGTCTAAGGTGTTGTTGATGTTGAAATTTTGGGTGCTTATTGACCTAAGCATGTTGAGTTGAACCTTGGTGCTTATTGGCCAAGGGAGCCTTGACCCCACAGTTTTGGTCTAAGGTTACGTTGATGCTGATGTTGAGGTCTTGGGAGCTTTATGGCCCGAGCAAGGAGGTGGTTGAGATTGTTTGTTGTTGTGCCATTTGCATAGAGCATTGGAGTTGATGGTTGAGGGGGAGGTTCGACATAGGGGAGATCGCCCGAGAGTATCGTGATCCAGCCATCTACGGTAGGTCACCCGATGGTTTGGTGACCGCGACCCCCCGTGATGAGGCATCCATGATTTGATGTTTTGGCTATCCATGGGTTCACCCAAGGTTTGGTGAACTGCCGGTGTTGGTGCTTCTATGGCCAATATGGATATGTAACTCCAAAGTCGTTCATCCTAAGTTAGTTTGGATCCACATACATAGTTGGAGTAGCGGAGTAGTGTTGCATTGCACTGCATAGCATACGGATGATGATGATGTTGATGTGTGATGAGTTATATATATATATATATATATATATATGTTGATGTACGTATGCCTATGATGCTGTTATGCTGGTTGTTTACCTGCTTCCCATCTCCATGCCGTATATGTTTACATGATTCTTACTTCCCTCTTTCTGTTTGTTTGTTTGGCCTGATTGGCAATTTGCAGAGGATGACGAGCAGCCCAGAGAGTAGTGGCTCTAAGGAGCCACGGCTCTAAGGAGCCACCACTCATAGTTAGGGCCTTTCTTTCTATTAGTCAGCTAGTTTCAGTTGTTTTTTCGTGATGTATAGAACGGTTATACCAGCTCTGTTGTGACATCGGGTTAGGACGTTTGTTATTGTTTCATTCGTTTATTAGTTTTAAACTTGGTTTATTTTCGCGTTATGTGAACTCGTTCATGTGGGACTTTTCTACCCATGGACAAAGGTTTTCATTTATTCAATAAATGCATGTTTTATTTTATTATTTAAATCTTTTTATGTTGTATAACATGCGGGGTAGAAGGGTGTCACATTTAGTGGTATCAGAGCAGTTCGGCCCTGTTGTGTGCTCTTGTTTGGATTGTCTATACTTGTTATAGATAATGATGCTTTAAGTTAGTTGCCTATCGCTTTTACCCGCTTAAGTTTCTGTATTAAGAGTTGCTTTGGGTATGTACAGGAACTAATGGCCGGTAGAGGACACAACGATCAGGCGATTGCGGATGCATTGGCACTTCTGGCCAATGCTATCGGACAGGTCAACCATAACAACAATGGTGGGCCAGCTGAGTTCCAAGGTTTGGACAAGTTCCAGAGGAACAACCCTCCCTCCTTCAAGGGAGCTTATGATCCAGAGATAGCACTGCTATGACTGAGGGAAGTAGAGAAGATCTTCCGTGCCATGGATTGCAACGATCATCTTTGTGACTTTCATGTTGACTGAGGAGGCTGAGCATTGGTGGGACAACTACAGGCAGCGGATGCAGGCTGAGGGCACAGCAGTTATATGGCTGTGTTCAGGCAGTTCTTGAGAAGTACTTCCCGGCGGATATCAAGGACAAGAGAGAGATGGAGTTCTTGGCATGGACTGGTTATCTTCCAATCATGTCCTTTTGAATTGTTTCGATAAAACCCTGATTTTTGGAACTCCGATGGAGTCTAAGAATCCGGACCTTCTCTCTGCCAGCTAAGTTCAAGCTTCGATGAAAGACGAAGCCCAGGTATACATGATGTTAGCTTCCCTGAAAGTAGAGAGCAGCCCTCCTGATGTCGCCAGCTTGCCTGTTGTGCGGGAATTTCCTGAGGTGTTTCCGGGGCATATTTATAACTTACCCCCAGAGAGAGATGTTGAGTTTGCCATAGACTAGTGCCTGGCACCGGGTCAATCTCCATAGCACCCTATAGAATGTCTCCTCTAAAGCTAGCTAAGTTGAAGGAACAGATGGAGGACCTGATGAAAAAGAAGTTTATTAGGCCTAGTGTATCTCCACGGGGAGCAACTATGTTGCTGGTGAAGAAAAAGGATGGTAGTATGAGGTTGTGTGTCGACTCTCGACAGCTCAAAAAGGTGACCATAAAGAATCGGTATCCCCTCCCTAGGATTGATGATCTGATGGACCAGTTGATGGGCGCTTGAGTCTTGTCGAAGATAAATTTGAGGTCAGGGTGCCATCAGATTCGGGTTAAGTCTGAGGACATCCCGAAGACAGTGTTCAGGACGCGATATGGTCACTACGAGTACTTGGTTATGCCTTTTGGCATGGCCAATGCTCCTGCGGTGTTCATGGACTACATGAACAAGACCTTTCACCCTTACTTGGATAAGTTTGTGGTGATGTTCATAGATGACATCTTAGTGTACTCCAAGAGCAAGGAGGAACATGAGAAACACTTGAGGGTTGTCTTGCAGACCCTTAAGGAAAGGCAGTTGTACGCTAAGTTGTCTAAGTGTGAGTTCTGGTTAGAGGAAGTAAGCTTCTTAGGACATGTCATCTCTAAGGGTGGCATAACAGTGGACCTAGCTAAGGTAGAGACGGTGCTCCAGTGGGAAGCGCCGAAGTCTGTAACCGAGATTAGGAGTTTCTTGGGGTTAGCCGGGTATTATAGGTGGTTCATAGAAGGTTTCTCTAAGATAGCTTTACCCTTAACCCGTCTCTCCAAGAAAGGACGGTTGTTTGTGTGGGACTCTAAGTGTGAGGAGAGTTTCCAAACTCTTAAGGATAGGTTAACATCAGCACCAGTGTTAGTTTTGCCAACTCCTAGTGAACTCTTCATAGTTTACTGCGATGCTTCTAAGCAAGGTTTAGGTGGTGTGTTGATGCAGAATGGTAAGGTAGTGGCTTATGCTTCTAGGCAGTTGAAAACCCATGAGAAGAATCTAGAGCTAGGAGCTATGGTATTTGCCTTAAAGATCTGGAGGCATTACCTGTATGGAGCGAGGTTTGAGGTCTTTAGTGATCGTAAGAGTCTGAAGTATCTCTTTGATCAGAAGGAACTGAATATGAGTTAGTGTAGGTGGATGGAGTTCTTAAAGGATTATGACTTCTTGCTGACCTATCACCCAGGAAAGGCCAATGTGGTGGCCGATGCCTTGAGTAGGCAAACCTTACACATCTCCGTCTTGATGGTTAGGGAGATGGATCTGATTAAGAAGTTTAAAGACCTTAGTCTAGCTTGTGAGTTTACCCCTGAGAGTATTAGGCTTGGAACCTTGAAGGTTACCAACAGCTTGATGGACCAGATTAGAGAGGGTCAGAAGTTAGACAAGTTTCTCTTAGACCAGCGAGAGTTGCTCGCTCAGGGTAGAGATCTTAGCTTTAAGGATGGAAGTGATGGGATCTTAAGGTTTAAGGATAGAGTGTGCATACCGGATGTTCCTGAGCTTAGGAAGTTGATCATTGAAGAAGGACATAGGAGTGGACTGAGTGTGGACCCAAGTGCCACTAAGATGTATCAGGACCTTAAGAGGATGTTTTGGTGGCCTAGGATGAAAAAAGATGTGGCTGAGTTTGTGTATGCATGCCTAGTTTGTCAGAAGGCCAAGATAGAACACCAAAGGCTTTCAGGTAAGTTGCAACCTTTGAGTATCCCAGAATGGAAATGGGATAGCATCTCCATGGATTTTGTGTCTGGACTCCCTAGGACTCCAGCTGGTTTTGAGGCTATATGGGTTGTTGTGAATAGACTAACTAGGTCTGCTCATTTCATCCCGAAAAACATGGAGTATCCTTTAGAGAAGTTAGCCAAGTTGTACATCAAAGAGATAGTTAGGCTTCATGTTGTACCCTCTAGCATAGTATCAGATAGAGACCCGAGGTTTACCTCTAGGTTTTGGAATAGTTTGCAAGAGGCTTTAGGGACAAAGCTTAGGCTTAGTTCAGTTTACCACCCACAGACTGATGGGCAGTCTGAGAGGACCATCCAGTCATTAGAGGACTTGTTGAGGGCTTGTGTGCTAGAACGGTCTGGTAGTTGGGACAAGTTTTTGCCCCTAATAGAGTTCACCTACAACAACAGCTTCCATTCCAGCATTGGGATGACACCTTATGAGGCTCTGTATGGGAAGAGATGTAGGACACCTTTGTGTTGGAGTGAACCTAGTGACAGTGTGGTGATAGGGCCAGAGATAGTCCAGGAAACAATAGAAAAGATCAGGTTGGTTCAGGAAAAGACGAGAGTTGCACAGAGTAGGCAAAAGAGCTACCATGACAAAAGGAGGAAGGCGCTCGAATTCCAGGAAGGTGATCATGTGTTCTTGAGAGTTACCCCGACAACTGGGATTGGTAGAGTGATGAAGGCGAGGAAACTTACCCCGAGATTCAGTGGTCCTTACCAAATCCTTAAAAGAGTCGGCGAAGTTGTAACACCCCCACTAGGTATTACTACGTAACACATGCGGAATTTAAATTAAAAAGATAGTTTGCTGGTTGCTTTCGAAAAATAATTTATATAAGTACATAAGCGTCTGAAAATTGGGTATAAAATCAAACCTAAGCCTTGATCGGCACACATGCTTACAATCCTAGCCTAACAAGTCTATTTAATTTAGGAATATACTTGAATTGAACAAAAACTTGCATTTTTACAAAAATTTTGACAGAGTCTCCTCTGTAATTCGAACATCCCAGGTAAAAGAACACCTGCTAAAATAATCACATTTTCATTCCAGAATTTCAGGTACACTAAAATACATCCAGACAGCATCATGTTGGAAATAATTACATCAACAAGCTATACAGGACCCAAAAGGAAAAGCCTAGATTTTCATTCAAAAGAAATGCTCTCCGAGCTATAAACATCACATTCAAAATAAAGGCTCTCCGAGCCATACAATTACATATTATCAGAAATCTATAACATCTCAAAACCTAAGCTGGTCGTTCAAAAATCTATTTCTGGGGAAGACTCCCACTAATCTTACCATTATGACCGATGTCTGACGTCTGCCATCTCCAAGAATTGGAATTAATGTCCCCCAATGAAGCTGAAATCCACTCTTCATCACCTGTGGTCACGTACCAAGGTACGTCCCCAGACCACACAATATAATGCAAAGGTGAGTTACCAATATATAAGTTTTATAATATAACCACATGCGCGACACAAAAGAAACACATATGCATTCATACAACATCCATACATAATATATCCAAGTACATCATAGGGTTTCATACCCTCGCATCATCATTTTTAAAATTATGTATGCAACACTTCAATAATCATTCTCTAACATTATACCTAATCTCATGAGATATCAACACCATAGGGTGAGTTGATCAGACTCAATAGCCACTCAGGCAAAGGCACTCAAGCCAACGGCACTCAAGCCAACGGCACTCAGGCAACGCCACTCAGGCAACGCCACTCAGGCAACGGCACTCAAGCCAACGGCACTCAGCCAAATCCCACTGCAAACTGTCCAAACCAAGGCACAGTAATACAAAAGTGGGCTCATTGACCACCAAGGTACAATGAGATAAACACATGAATATCCCCTTGATACCATGATTAACTTTATAGACACGTTTGCCTTAAATGCATGTAAAACCTTTTATTCTCGTCGTTTCTCTGTGTATAAAATTTCCTTTGTTGCAGCACAAAACGCTTACAACCATCATCGTTTTAAAGTGTGTCTTAACTCTTTTATTAACAACACAGGACCTCAAGTCCGAATGCTCAGTCACGAGACCCATCAACCGATGCACCAGTTTTAGGCTCGTGGTCATAGAAAACATTTTAAATGTTTAAACGGTATACCTCATGTATACAGTAGATATCCAATCTACAGGACCTCAAGTCCGAAGGACACTCAGTCCACAACACCAACGAACCTTAGTACCCTGACGTCTCGGTTACTAAGTTCAAAACCACTTTTAACACGGTCTTTCGTTCTATGAAAAACAAGTTCAAAAACAAATTTCTACAACTTATCCAAGTTGTCGGACAAATGGAAAATCTTTCAGAAAATCATAATTCACTAAAAATCCTTTCTAAAAACTTTATTTTTCAAAAAGAGAGTCACTTGAGGCTCAATCTTAGTTGCAAATACGTACTGCCACTTTAGAATCAATTGTCGTCAATACTTTTTCAAATTATCATCGTTTAGCATTTTAAAAGTATTTTAAGTCAATTCTTAATCTTTTTCACTTAACAATTCCCTAAAATCATAACTACGTTATTTTCGAAGATTCATTTCTTAAAATAACTCTTTATAACATAATGGAATTTCGTACGTAAAGGTTAGCAGTACTGAAATATTTTCAAGCTTTCGTCCTCGTCGTGACTCATTAGTCATCCTTTCACCGACAAATAGGATGATTTGAAATATCTACTTCCACTTCCTTAAATCAAATTTTGTACACCTTTCCTCAAGCTTTTAAAGCTTTTATCTTTAGTTTAATTGGGCACTGACCACTGTCAGGCTTTCAGTCAATCAATCAACCAAACAGACAATCCCACACAACACAGTTATAGCATGCATCATCACAGTTATAATCAACTAACTCAATGAACCACATCAATCACAATTTAATCAAACAATCATAGCCAAAAACCACATAACAAACACGACAGAGAATCTTACAGACAACAAATAACATATGATTATCTATACTCCTCAGGCTTACTCCCTTTACCTCTTGATGACCAGCGAAAGATCGTCTTCTGGATATTCCGATTTTCCTTTGACACCTTGCCACGTGCGCAAATAACTCATCTTAGCTCCCAATAACGTAAATCACACTTCTCCAAGTATGACCATCACCATTAACGTCCCAACGAGGGAACCCAAACAATTTGCACAACCAGAAAAATCAAGAAATCAATTACTTATTATAAAACACATACGATAATTTGATCTTACGTACTCAGTTTCACAAAATAGAGCTAACTTCAATAAAAATCAGATTTGGGAAAATAGTGTTCATCACTAAAAATTAGAGAAAATTGATTTGAGTATAGAGTTGTGAAGTTGGTTTGTCAAAACATAAACTAACAGTCCCAATTACATATATACATAGTTGATTCTACAAAAACATAATCAATATCAATAAAAATCAAATTGGGCTTTGGGGTTCATAACCTAAATTGGGGAAAATCCAATATAGCCAGGGAACAATGAAATTAATTGAGGAAAACACTAATTCATAGTCTCAATAGAATAAAACAAACTTAAATTTCAAGATTATAATCTGAACTCAAAGGGTTAGGGTTAGGGTTTTCAAAATCACTTTAGGGATTTCTGAACTAAAAGAGATTAAGAGTAAAACTCTTACCCAAGGTGAAGAGAAGAGAACATGGTGGTTGAATGGCCAACCAGTGCGGCGGCGGCGGCACGACAGGTAGGGGCGGAGGGCGGCGGCGCGTTTCTGGACAGCACCAAAGAGCCAAACAAAACAAGAGTCAAGCTTAAGGGAAGAAGGAAAGAAGGTTTAACAACACATAGAGGTGGAAAACCACCATGACTGGCGGCGGAAATCCTTACCGCGGCGGAGGCAACGACGATCGGAGGAGCGAACGGCATGAACGCGAGCTGAATCGCGTGGCTATCCTGTCCGCGTCGAGCAGTGGCCGGACGGCATCCCTGCGGCGGCGACTCGCGGCTCCCCCGTCGCGTCGTGGAACGGCGGCGGCAGCGGCTGGGCTGAGCGGCGCCGTCTGGTTGGAGGGAGGAAGAAGAAGTGGGGAAGAAGAAGAGAGAAAGAAAGGAACGAAGAAGAAAAAGAAAGAAATAGAGGGGAGGGGGGGTTTCAGGTCTGATAAGGGAGAGAGGAGAGAGGAAATTGTAGTTCTGTATTAGTGGTTACACTATGAGTGATAAATATTAAGCCTAAACATAAATTTGTTTTTAGTTTTTGAATCTAAAAATAAAGGGTGACAAATATATATTTTCAAATTTTGAAATAAAGTAGAGATTGATAGTTGGATTGATCAACTAAGAAAATCCACGGTCTAACATTTAATCTCCAATTAATGTCAAACCAGTTTATTTTCAAATCTAAAATTATATAGAATGAAAATATGAAAATGCTTTTCTCTTAATCATATTATTTTAAAACATTTTTCTGTACTGGTAATAATAGTGACAATAACGTAAATTATTGTCTACTCAAACTAAACCACATAACAAAATAAACATAAACATCCAAATAAAATAATTAATCATATGTGTAAAAACTAGGGTGTTACAGAAGTCGCCTATTAAATCGCTTTACCACCGTTCTTGTCCAACCTCCATAATGTTTTCCATGTGTCTCAACTCAGAAAGTACATCCATGACCCTAGTCACTTGATATTTCTTGACGGAATACAGTTGAAAGAGAACTTGACATTTGAGGTGTTACCCTTTCGAGTCGAGGATAGGAGGGTGAAGCAGCTAAGAGTTAAAGAGATTCCTTTGGTCAAAGTAGTTTAGAGTGGGGCAACTGAGGAAAGTGCTACCTGGGAGCTCGAGAGCAAGTTGATGGAGGCGTACCCGCATCTTTTGGCTTTAGGTACGTAGAAATTTCGAGGACGAAATTTTTATAAGGGGGTGGAATTATAACACCCTACTTTTTCGTAAGTGCTTTTGTAAAGCTTGTTTGGTTGCTTAAGCTGGTTTTTTTAAGTTAGAATTGTTGGTTGAGGGCTTAGTGAGATTTTTGGCTTAAAAGTCCCTTTCTGGCACATGAGCACACCCATGCTCATTAGCCAGCACGCCCGTGCTTAAAGTCAGAAGAGTGTTTTTGATTTTAAGTTGAGCACACCCGTGCTCAACAGTGAGCATGCCCGTGCTTAATGTGTGGACCGCGTCTCGCTGACGTTAAGTCCAACACGACCGTCTCAAGTTCAGACTATATATGTTTGCATAGAAACCGAGGGTTTACATGAAAACCCTATTTTGGTGGCTGCCACTACCCTAGTGCGGCTGCTACTGTTTCATTCCCTTTTTCCCTCATATTCAGAGCAATTCTTGAGTATTGGAGGCCTTTGGGAAGCGTTGTTTCGTCTGTGCTCATATATAGGTAATGTTTACATTGGGAAGCGTTGTTTCGTCTGTCTCAATCCAGGTATGGGGAGAAGGGTAGTGTTTACATTGGCATTAGGGGTAGTGTGAGGTAGAGGGATTTCCCATAATCCCGGTGTTGTCATGAATGTATGTATGATTAACATGCTAAATTGATTATTTGTGATAACATGTTATTGGTTGTTTTAGTATGTTGTTTCACAAACTTCGTGTTCATGATATATTCATATTATAATTGGTTGCCTTAAAAGCATGATGATATTTTAATCGATGTTATTAACATGATTTTGGTTGATTGATGTTGTGGCTGTGATGATCAGTATGTTGATAAGATATTAATTGGTTAATTAGGTTTAAAAACGTGTTAAGTTTAGGAGAATTAATCCCTAAAATATTTGATTAGAAACTGTGTTAGAACTCTGCCCAGAACAGCACTGTCGTGCGATGAGCACGATCGTGTTGAACAGGGAGCACGCCCGTGCTCCCGGTTTGAATTCTGGAAAATGGTCGCGCATTAAGCACGGTTGTACAGCAGAGGAGCACGACTGTGCAACTGAGCACGACCGTGCCTAATAGGAAGCACGACCGTGCTCCACTTAAGCGGCAGCACGCCCGTCATGTGTTAAGCACACCCGTGCTGGGGTTTAAGCACGACCGTGCTCACCCCTCCTGGACAGAAACAGAATTAAAGGACTTTAAGGGGTTTCAAACCCCATTTCCCCAATGATGATAAATGATATCAATAATCAATGTTATGGATTAGATAACTCGGTTTATAATTAATAAAGATGATTAAGATAATAAGATGCTAAGCCGGTATCCATTGGGTTACTGCACGTTGATAAGTTGTACCTTGGTGAATATTTGCCAAGGGGGCCTTGACCCCATGGTTTGGGTCTAAGGTGTTGTTGATGTTGAAGTCTTGGGTGCTTATTGACCCAAGCATGTTGAGTTGAACCTTGGTGCTTATTAGTCAAGGGAGCCTTGACCCCGCGATTTGGGTCTAAGGTTACGTTGATGTTGATGTTGAGGTCTTAGGAGCTTTATGGCCCGAGCAAGGAGGTGGTTGAGATTGTTTGTTGTTGTGCCATTTGCATAGAGCATTGGAGTTGATGGTTGAGGGGGAGGTTCGAGATAGGGGAGATCGCCCGAGAGTACCGTGATCCGGCCATCCACGGTAGGGCACCCGATGGTTTGGTGACCGCGGCCCCCCGTGATGAGGCATCCACGGTTTGATGCGTTGGCTATCCATGGGGTTCACCCAAGGTTTGGTGAACTGCCGGCGTTGGTGCTTCTATGGCCAATACGGATATGTAACTCCAAAGTCGGCCATCCTGAGTTAGTTTGGATCCACATGCATAGTTGGAATAGCAGAGTAGTGTTGCATTGCACTGCATAGCATACGGATGATGATGATGTTGATGTGTGATGAGTTATATATATATATATATATATATATATATATATATATATATATATGTTGATGTACGTATGCCTATGATGTTGCTATGCTGATTGTTTACCTTGCTTCATATCTCCATGCCGTATATGTTTACATGATTCTTACTCCCCTCTTTCTGTTTGTTTGTTTGGCCTGATTGGCAATTTGTAGAGGATGACGAGTAGCTCGGAGAGGAGTGACTCTGAGGAGCCACCACTCATAGTTAGGGCCTTTCTTTCTGTTTGTTAGCTTGGGACGTTTGTTATTATTTCATTCGTTTATTAGTTTTAAACTTGGTTTATTTCCGCGTTATGTGAACTCGTTCATGTGGGACTTTTTTACATATGGACAAAGGTTTTCATTTATTCAATAAATGCATGTTTTATTTTATTATTTAAATCTTTTTATGTTGTATAACATGCGGGGTAGAAGTGGGCACGTGAGAGGATGAAAATTTAGGGATGTTTAAATATAAAAGTTACCAGAAATTTGTAAAAACACTTCAATTCATTATTAATTGATTAAATTATTCGATTTAAATAATTTATGTTTTGAAACTTATATAAATAGTCATTATGCTTGCAACGTTCCCCGATGTCATGCAATAAAACTTTCCCACTTATTCGCTCTTCCTGTTTGGGGTTTCCATCTTACTTTGCATAAGTATGTAATAGGTGAGCCTTGCTTTTTTTTTTTTGATAATTAAAGATTTTATTGATAAAATCTAGCTAAAGCATCACGGTGATTTACCTCCCCACCTTCTAGGAAGGGTTGAAGAAAAACCACACTATCATATGCTCACAGCTAAATGTGAAAACAGTACAAAGTTCCTTCAAAATAACCATCAAAATCAGCCGCTAGTTTATCATAACATTCTCCCTATTTCAGACTTCAAATAGAAGCATAAGCCTTACTTTTTATTGCCTGGAGTTTTCCTTTATGAAATATTTCATTAATTGTTGCTTATATTTATACTAGTTATTTACAAGAGATATTTTCTAAAATTTGAAAACCATTATGATTAAAACATTTCCAAACAATGAAAATAGAAAATATTAAAAAGTGACACAGAGAAACACAAGGGGGTTGAATTGTATTTCTTAATTTTTTGAAAATATTTTTTAAAATAGTTTTGCACATAAGAGATCAAGGAGAAGCATGCAGGAAAACTAATTTTCAAACAATGGATGAAAAGAACTTCAATAGCAATCCCCAAGCGTTAGTTTAAAGGAAATTAAACAGAGAAGGGATAAAGAAAATAACACAACGACGTTATCCTAGTTCACTCTTCCAAACAACAGCTATGTCCAATCTCTTCGACTTTAAGGATTTACACTAATTCTCTTAGTTTCTTTCAAGTATTCTTTAACTTGTCTCTTCAGGCTACAACCCTAAGTATATATATTCTACACATATTCAGGTTACACAAATATTCATTTACAGTCAAGCCTCTACAACTCACTCTAATAAAGAGTAAAGAAATGTTTGAGCTTAGGTGATCGACACACTATGTGTGACGGTTTTACCAATTTGAGCTCGAAAAGAGTAAACTCTTTACAAAGAGAGAATATGAAAAATTGACATTGTTTAGTTCACTTGAAAATCAGATTGCGTGACTTGTCTTCTTCATTAAGGTCTTGTAGTATTTATAAGGTTGAGGAGTTCTTCATTTACTTCTTCTTCAGCGGCAATTAATATGTCGGTTTAGAGATAGCATTGAATGCTATTATGCCATTTGAACCATTTTGGTTCTGATAACTTGTTGCTTTTCTCTGAAAGGTTGTCTTGGTTATCAGCTTGGCGAAAAGCATGTTTCCTTTTCTCCTGCACAATTTGATCCTTCATTTCTTCTTTTAATTTGTTAGGTTGGTAGAACAAGAGAGGTAAAAGAATATCTGACAGCTGACTCTATTCTCTTTGGCTTAAAATGTAGTATGTTGTACTTATTTGTCTCTGATTCATAAATGCTTCACACTATACATATATTCAATTAGCATGACCGAATAAAATTTGAACGACAAAATGTATAAAGAATGTTAGTGGACAGTCGAAACAAACAGACTCCTTGTTCTCAAATTAGTAATATTACAATTGCATGCAGATTACATGTTAAATAGTATAAAAGCTTTGATGCATATCCACGCTTCTGTATAGATGACATTCAACATTTTCTTTCATCAAAATTCGCGTTCTTTAAAGCAAAGAGTAAATTTTATGACAAAAAAGTCCTATAAATGCATACTTGACATCGTTTTATGGGAAACACGTCATAGAGATTGAGCGATTTTTACCATGGATCTTTGGAATTCATTAAAATTTACAATTCAAAAAAGCATTTGAAATGATATGATTCATTAAGTGTATCAAAAAGGTAAGATCAAGATTTAGATCATGCATGAAACAACTTCGACACAAATTGACTCCTTAAAACTAATATAAATCCAACCAAGAACAAGGAATAAATTCTTTTATTTTAAATACTCCAACAGTCTATTATAGAAACAATTTAGAGCAAATTTAAATAACAAACAAATTCCACGACGGTTCTCTCTGTAGAACATCATGACAAAATCCCTCTCTGAGAAACCCCGTTGTGCCCCGATGTTTTATTATATTTAAACCTCATTAATTAATTTCCTAATCGCGTGCTTAGCGTGGAAATACGTAAAAATTAAAACTGAAGTTATTAAACATACAAACTTTGGTTAATTAATACAACACACCATAGTTAAGTTGCTCATACACACATAAGATTTACCGTTCCATTACAAAACACTGTTGAGGGTATCCTCTCAGCAGGATCCCTCACATGCATACTTAAACATAAGACATACACAATGGAAAATATAGATAACGTCTTACTAGACACACTGGCCAATTACAAAACTAGACCCTAATCACCATGGACCACAGCTCTTCCTCCAGCTTCGGACTCATAAGGAGTTCCATCCAACTCCTCCTCGTTCAGCTCAGCTACAGGGTCTTCTCGTACGATCCCATAAAAAGATAGAATACAACAAACATAAAGAATACAGGGGATAAGAAACAGTTCTATCATCAAAAACGAAAAAGAGTCATAGTATATCATACAATAAATGTCACAGACAATTAACACACATAACTAGCAATCATCCTCAAATTATGATATCATCCTCTACCCTTACTCTCATACAACTAAACTTTATGCTGAAGTGGCCATCTATAGTCTTGTCACATTAATCAATAGTCCAGAATGTAACACCCTTACCCGGGCATTACAGTAAATAATCCTTTTTACTAGTATTAGCGTAATTAAAAGAATATGTCGATTTCTTTTGGAACTTAGTAATTCATTTTCATTTAAAATATTCAACATGAGACATAAATTTAAAAGACCAACATATTTGCACATAAAACACACATAAAATTCACATTGATATTAAGGCCTTTTTAGAAACAGGTCCATTCGACTGAAACTTAGTTAAGTACGCATACGACCTGCTTAATCAAAATACTAAATTAAACTGGAGGTTAAGGAGACAAAATAAAACATGCTACTGAAAAGTTCCATCCAACATCACTACCCCAAAACAAAATTAAGCCTCCTAAGCTGGTCAAGATAGATACTAGTGATACCCATTCAGGAGATCACGATAGTCTCCCCCATTCCCAGAGGAAGTATCAGAAGAGGATACTTCCACCAGATCCTCCCCACAGGGAGCATCATCATCCTCAGCGTCACTGCCGGTTCCTCCTCCATGAATTCCTCCGGGTCCTCCTCTATGGGTGACGTCGGAGCCTCGTTCAAAGGTGGTGGATTCAACAGTAGCTGTCCCTGCTCTGCTAAATGCTGTACATACAACCAGGCTGGCGGAAGTGATATCTAGATGGTCTCCATGGTATGAATCCTCCTCTCTGGACCTCCTTCCTGTGTTCCTTTTACAGTGCAAACCGGGCCAGTGTACTCGGTAGTGTGACTCCCCGGATGAATCACCCAAGCCCCCGGGTTGTTGGCATTCTCAAACATGATCGCCCACACCCGGGAGTACACGAGAGGTAGTGCTGGGTCCATCTAATCTCAACATAATAGGATACATATATATATATATATATATACATACATAAAAGGAAATGCAAGGGTAAGATACCAATATATGAATAATTATGACAACTATATGCACCCAAAACACACAGGAAAGCATATACCAGTAATAAGATATTATTTTAAATAGTACATAACTTGTGATAATTATCGCTTTTGAAAACCATGGCACTTCTATAATTCAATCTTCTATCCTAATCTCCGGAGACCCCAACTTCAATTGTAGAAATGAGCTGATCAGGCCCGAAATTTGCCATAAAAGGGCACAACGTGTTTTTCCACAACACTGCCCAAAACTCCTGGCGCAGTGGTCAACATGTGTGGATATCCATAACCTACTATCCAACTCAAGGCATAGTAAACAATGTATATGGATTTCATTGTCCATCAAGGCACAATGATACAACTTGGCATGACATACCTTACCCTTCAAGGTATTCATACAAATCAACTTTGGGCACGTCTGCCAAATGCATGAAAAACGTTTTATTCTCGCAGTTTTTCTTTGTGTATGAATTTTTTTCCTGTCGAAGCTCAAGGCTTACGACCTCCCATAAGTTTTCACGTATTAAAATTTGTAAACACAGGACATTTGAGTCCGAGTGTCCAATCACAAGAGTCTTAAACCGATGCACCAGCCTTAGACTTTGTGGTTATAGAAAAATCAACTTTTCACCTTTACTTCTTTTACCACGTTTTGTATAACGTATGCAGGACACGTAGTCTATAGCAACGTATAAGGACACACAGTCCACAACAACGTGACACGGATCATAGATCAACGTGTTTAATTTCACTAGTAGCCCGATGTCTTAGTTAATAGGCCCACTTTTCAACGTTAAATATATATATATATATTAGTGAAAACAAAGCAAAAACCAAATCTCCATAACTTATCCAAGTTATTGGGATATTATTTTTAAGTAAAGTATTTAGCAAAACTTTTTATTTGAAATTCATTTTCAAAAATTAACATGATGATGAAAATTCACTCTTTTCAAGAAAATTTTTAATTAATCTCCCTTTTTATAACTTAAGAGATTCATTTGGAAATCGTTTGCATTTATTTAAAATATTTCAAGAATTCTAATTCTTTTCTTTATTTAGGATGGTGTAAATTTTTCCAAAAATGTGCCTTTTCATAAAATTTGCTAAATAACTAAAAAAATTGTGAGAGATATAACTTTATTTTTTTTTTCCTTTTTCAAAACTTCTTTCTAAAAGATTATTTGTTTGCAAACTTCTTCCATAATTTTATTAAGGCTTTTATCTTAACTTATTAATTTGGGCTCTAGCCCAAGGTTAAGCTTCCCATGCAACAACAAAGCAATTAAACTATTGCTTCAACATTTTCACATAATCATAAGCATTATACATGAGACGCCCCGACGTCTCATTAAAGAAAAACCCAAAATATTAAAGCTTAATCGTGTTATTAGCGATAGGCGGTTATACTTAAACAGCGGAAAATTAAAACTTAAGGTGTAAATAGTTAACATGCAGATACATCACACATATCTATATAGATAAATATATACATCATCTCCTAATACACAACTGTCAAGGGATTCCTATCAGTAGGATCCCGAAATATATACAAAACGGTGGTACATAACATAAAGGAAGTACATCAAAAGATAAAAGGGAAGATGCCTCGCCAATTCTCTCCACACCCCGTCCCCTCTCAAAATACAACAAAACCTCACTCACACCTATACAGATGGCACTGGCCCGAGCCATCAAATACTACCACCCTCGTTTGCATCCCGCGGTCCGGCAGGTCCGAACACTCCTCCGCTCTCACTGGACGAGCTCCTGTCCGACTGCCCCTGAAACCTCTGTCGGTAAAGTCTACTATCACGGGGATGAAACTGTCTGGTAGATACTCGAGAAGACTCTGAAACCGTAGCCCGGACCTCTGGAGGCGCTGGTACCTCTAGAAGGGGTGCCAGGTCCGGGGCGGGGGCAACCGGGTCCTCCTCCTGGATAGGTGCCAACTCGGGCCCTGGTGCCGGTGCAAGTCCTGGAACTAGTACCTCAAAGGGTACCATGAAGGGATCTGGAGCCATGCCTGGCATCGGCGGCATCGGCGGTATGTGTCCATCTGGCTGTCCTACCTGGAAAGGAAGGGTAGTGCCAACGCGGAACGTGCCGACGAATCCTATCGGCGCTCCCTGTCCGAACCCGGAGGTAATGGACGTAGGACCCGTATACACAACGAAGCGAGTGACTGGGTCCACGAGCCACCCGTTCGGATCTAAGCACTCAACCTCAAAGGTCCCCGAGAGGGGAAATCCCGGGTCCTGAGTCATCCACGGGTGATCCCAGTGCGCCATCAACACGATCTGGATCTGTTATACAAAACATATATGTACAAACATACAACAAAATAAAAAGGGGATAAGAATCCATATAACATCAAACGTGGAAAGGGTTTAGCGACATTTAATTCTATAATAGCACGATAAACATCCATCTCCCAAAATATAGTTTATATAAATATAACACAAACATCCTCAATCCACATTTAGGGTCTTTCCTCTACCCTCATCATGATGCAATGCAAATGCTGTATGAATCTTCTCAGGTAGTCGGCCATATCCGGATATCACAACAATCGACACGTCCCAGAGGCCCCGGCGCACACCCTCGTCCACGGCTGGAGGGTGCCCATGCAAAGCAATGGCACTATAGCTACACAACCGGTGCACACCTCTGGACCCCGGCCAGGGTGCTCATGCAACGCATGAACTATAGCTGCAACTAAAATGAAATCATGTCTGGGACGGTCCGCCGTTAGCCTAGACCCCGGGAATTCTCCCTCCGAGGAATAGACCCCAACGACCATGTTTCAGGTCCACAAAACGACCATGTTTCAGGTCCACATATCACAGACCATGTTTCAGGTCACCCCCTAGTGCCCTAACCGCTCATCATCACCTCATAAATAACCTCAATAAAATCTCATCATCATATAACATCAATCGTCTCGGTTAGGCATTACTAACACATAAAGTATGATTTCCCCAATACATCATCAATGCTCATCATATCTCATCACTTACTCAAACTCTACTCGTAATCATTACTCTCATGGCATCATAACATTATTCCATCAAATCATCATATTAATCATGGCATCATGTCATCATATCAATCATGGCATCAATTCCAATATAGTAATAATAACAATAATAATTTTCATAAGATATATCAACACTCAGTATCAGTCATCAATCATCATATTAACGCAACCAATTCAAGCAGTCACAACAGCCAGTCATAAAATAATAAAATAATACATTTTTATCGTAACGATGATAAACGCACAATTTCAATATCATCATTGGTACCACTAAGTAGTCCCCAATGTGACATGGACATTGTCCGTTACTCGCTCTCGAGTAGGGTTTAGGTCGCCCTACGCCATTATCGAACTAAATGTAACTGCGCCGTTTCCGACATTAAATGGTTTCTTTCCCCCACCTGGGAAGTCGTACGATGATCGAAACGAGACAAAACGCGACGTTCTCCAACTCCTTCGAATCTGCCCCGTGCGATTCTAGTGCCTCGGAGCTCCCAAAATTTCACCTAAGCATCACATTACGAAAGCACACGTTACCACGAGTTCATCCTCAAAGACGGAATCGAATTCCGATAAACGAAACGAAAGATACAAATATAAACGTAACGAAACGACTTTCGATATAAACGGGAATAATTTACCTTCGATTATTGAAGAAACGGGGAAGAGGACAATGAAGGTGTCGTCCCTATGATCACAACCACGTACTCCGTTTTGCGAAGGGACGATCGGGCAAGCCACATTCACTCTAGAACTCTTTTCTCTCACTAAACTCTCTCTCTTTCTCTCTCTATATGCTCCTCTCTGTTTTCTCAGAGTTCTGCTCTCTGCCTTCGTTTCTTTCTTTCATATGGCTTAAGTGACTTATGTCACTTAAGCCCTTTTTATTTTTCTGATTCACGCTGCCACGCTCGAGTGTGGAACTTTGCACGCTTGAGCGTGGTCACACTTGAGCATGGAACAATTCACGCTTGAGCGTGAAAACCACCGCAGCCATGCAACCACTCAGAGGCTGCCACGTCAGCCCCCGTTGACACGTAGCAAGTCAAAGCATGGCCCTTGTCTGGTTGACTTGGGCGCTTGAGCGTGGACACACCCACGCTTGAGCGTATTGTGGACGCTCGAGCGTGATGTTTGCCGCGCTTGAGCGTTGACTTTTGACCAGAAAGTCAACTCTCTACGTTCAGGGTCCGTTCGATGTCCGATTGACCCCAAATTTGAGATATAGGTTCCTTAGGACCTAATAAACAATTTCTAACCATAAAAAATGCCTAATCTCCTCTTTAACTCCCAAATTTTTGTTCCACCCTCAATTATCTAAAAGACACTAACCGGAAACCCTAGCTGGTCTCTATACCTCAAATCACCTCTCAGTTATACAATCCAAACCTTAAACCTAAACTTCATATGTAAACCACACATAAAAAATAACAGATGTTACATTTCTACCCCCCTTAAAAGAAATTCCGTCCCCGGAATTACATACCTGAGAATAAATGGGGGTACTGCTGCTGCATATCTGCCTCACGCTCCCAAGTAGCATTTCCGGTAACACTATCCCAAATGACCTTGACCAGGGGAATCTGTTTACCACGGAGTTCTTTAATCCTTCTTTCTGCAATCTTAGACGGTAGAGCCTCATATTCTAGATTCTCTCGGAGTTGTATTGACTCTGGCTCAATTACATGAGAAGGATCGGGGAAATATTTTCTCAATTGGGAAACATGAAATACATCGTGGAGGTTGGAGAGGTAAGGGGGTAATGCTATCTGGTAGGCTACTGAACCAATTCGTCGAAGAATCTGAAATGGTCCAATAAATCGGGGAGTGAGCTTTCTAGACTTTATAGCTCTGCCAATTCCGGTCTTCGGCGTGACTCTCAAGAATACGTGATCACCTTCTTGGAACTCTAAGGGTCTCCTCCTTTTATTACCATAGCTCCTCTGCCTATCCTGTGCTTCCCTCATTTTCTCTCTTATTTTCCTAACTTGCTCCGTTGTTTGCTGTACCACATCGGGACCTAACACTTGGCTCTCGCCAGTCTCATACCAACACAACGGAGTTCTGCATTTTCTTCCATAGAGAGCCTCAAACGGCGCCATTCTGATACTACTATGGAAACTGTTATTGTATGTGAACTCAATCAAGGGTAGGAATTCATCCCAACTGCCAACATGTTCTAACACACATGCTCTTAAAAGATCCTCCAATGATTGAATTGTTCTCTCTGACTGCCCATCCGTCTGAGGATGATAAGCTGAACTCATCCTCAACTTGGTTCCCAAAGCATTGTGTAACTGTCTCCAAAATCTAGATGTAAATCTGGGATCCCGATCGGAGACAATACTCGATGGTACACCGTGCAACCTCACTACTTCCTTGATGTAAATCTGGGTCAACTTCTCAAGACTATAACTCTCACCAATAGGTAAGAAGTGAGCACACTTCGTTAACCTATCAATGATAACCCAAATCGCATCAAACTTCTTCGGAGTTCGTGGTAATCCAACCACAAAGTCCATCGCTATGCTATCCCACTTCCACTCTGGGATATCCAAGGACTGTAACAACCCTGCAGGCTTCTGATGCTCTATCTTAGCTTTCTGGCACACTAGACATGATAGAACATACTCTGCCACCTCCTTCTTCATCTTTGGCCACCAAAACATTTTCTTCAAATCTTGATACATCTTGGTGGCTCCCGGGTGGAAACTCAACTTACTCTTATGTGCCTCTTCTAAAATCATCTTCCTAATCTCTAAGTCCTCGGGCACACATATCCGATCTCTAAACCTCAACACACCATCGGATCCTTTCCTAAACTCTGAAACTTTCCCTTCATCTATGCCTCGACTTATCTCTTGTAGATATTCATCCTGAACTTGCTTAAACCTGAGGTCTCTCAAAAACTCACTGTTGATAGTGATCATACCTAAGCATATTCTATCCTCAGCCAAAACCATACCTAGGTTCAAATCTCTAAACTGTTCAAGCAATCCCATCTCTTTCACCATCATCGCGGATACGTGCAAAGATTTCCGACTCAGTGCATCCGCTACAACATTAGCTTTCCCATGATGGTATTGAAGATCAAACTCATAATCCTTAATAAATTCCATCCATCTACGCTGTCTCATGTTCAGCTCCTTCTGATCAAACAGATACTTTAAACTCTTATGATCGCTGAACACATTGAACTTAGCTCCATACAGATAGTGTCGCCATATCTTCAATGCGAACACTATGGCTGCCAATTCCAGATCATGAGTCGGGTAGTTTCTTTCATGAACCCTCAACTGTCGGGAAGCGTAAGCCACTACTCTTCCCTCTTGCATCAAAACACAACCCAAACCTTGATATGATGCGTCACAGTACACGTCAAACTGTCCTAATGGCTCTGGTAATGTCAGCACAGGAGATGTAGTCAACTTCTCCTTTAGCTTTTGAAAGCTCTCCTCACATCTTTCTGTCCAAACAAACGCCGTACCTTTTCGCGTTAACTGCGTCATAGGCAACGCAATCTTGGAGAAACCCTCAATAAACCTCCTGTAATACCCGGCTAATCCTAGGAAACTTCTCACCTCTATTACTGACTTAGGCCTCTCCCACCTAATCACTGCCTCTACCTTAACTGGATCTACAGCTATCCCTTCCTGATTGATTATATGACCTAGGAACTGTACTTCCTCTAACCAAAATTCACATTTAGATAACTTAGCGTACAACTGCCTATCTCTCAACACCTGCAACACCACTCTCAGATGTTCCTCGTGCTCTTCCCGATTACGGGAATAGATAAGAATATCATCAATAAACACCACAACGAACTTGTCGAGGAACGGTCTAAAGATCCTGTTCATGTAATCCATGAATACTGCTGGGGCGTTAGTTACACCAAAAGGCATAACTAGATACTCATAGTGCCCATACCTTGTTCTGAAAGCAGTCTTAGGTATATCCTCCTTCTTTACCCTAATCTGATGGTATCCTGATCTTAAATCTATCTTAGAAAACACCGAAGCTCCCTTCAACTGATCCATCAGATCATCTATCCTAGGCAACGGATATTTGTTCTTGATTGTAACCTTGTTTAACTGTCTATAGTCCGTACACAACCTAGCACTTCCATCCTTTTTCTTCACAAACAAGACTGGTGCTCCCCACGGTGATACACTCGGTCTGGTGAATTCCTTTTTCATCATATCATCCAGTTGTTTCTTTAACTCTGCCAACTCCACAGGTGACATCCGATAAGGAGCTACTGATATGGGTCCTGCCCCTGGCATGAGATCTATGGTGAATTCAACCTCCCTCTCTAGTGGCAAACCTGGAACATCAGGAGGAAAAACCTCGGGAAACTCTCTCACGATAGGCATAGAATCTATACCTGGAGTCTCCTTAGCTTCCAAAGAGAAAAGCATCACATACTGCTGAGAATCATCACTCCTCATAGTTGCTCCTTCATTGGCAGATACTATGCTAGAAGGCTCAAGAAAGGATAAAGTCTTTTGGGAACAGTCTAACACTACATGGTTGGCCGATAGCCAATCCATGCCAAGGATAACATCTATCTGTTGCATAGGCAAACAGATGAGATCTACGAGGAATGCCCTATTTTCAACCACGATGGGACACTGTAGGCAAACAGACATGGTGATCAAAGGATCACTGGTAGGGGTAGATACTGTCAAAGTATATGGTAATCGAGAAACGGGCAAATGTAAATGATCTACACACTCATGTGAAACAAATGAATGCGTAGCGCCTGAGTCAAACAACACACGCGAGAGTCTGCTAGATAGTAAACACATACCTTGAATAAGATCTGCAGACTGAGAGGACTCAGATCCTCTCACTGTAAACACCCTCCCCGTGGCTTGAGGTCTGGCGGTCTGTCGTCCTGCCGCTGGAACTCCTCTCCCAGATCCACCTCTAGAACTACTGGCTCCTCTACCGGTAGCTGGCTGATGCTGCCCTGCTCTCTGTCGGCAATCTCTAGCAAGGTGACCGGGTTTGCCACATACGAAGCAACCCGATCTATCTGTACAATCTCTAATGTAGTGCGGACCTCCGCATCTGAATCATACTGGGCCTCTCTGCTGCTGACTCTCTCTACCCACTGATACTGGTGGTGCATTTGTCTGAGTACCCTGTCCGGGTCTAGCGTATGGTGCTCTCCTCCACTGAGAACTTCTATCCCCTTTCCTCTGATGGCCTGCTCTGGTAGGACCCCCACTCCGCTGCTGTCTCTGCTCCGTAGCCTGCCTCTGGTCCATGCTCTCAATGGCACTACACCTCTCTACTAGCTCTGGGAAGCTCAAAATATCCAAGGGCACTATAGCCCTCCTCAGCTCATGCCGTAAACCCTCCTCAAATCTCCGGCACATCCAATCCTCATCTGGAAATCTCTGGTAGAACTCAGAAAATTGAATCAGGGCCTCAAATCTGGCCGCATAGTCACCAACAGACCTGTCTCCCTGCTGAAGACTCATGAACTCTCTCTCCTTCTCGCGTCTGACTAACCGTGGAAAGTACTTCTCGAAGAAACACTCCCTGAACAGATCCCAACTGATCATCCTGCCCTCAGTCTCAAGCAACCCCCTCTTGCCTCTCCACCATGACTCAGCTCCTCCAGTCAGCATGAAGGCGGCATAAGTCACCTTCCTGTTATCTCTACATCTCATAGTGTCGAAGATCTTCTCCAACTCTTGTATCCACCACTCAGCCCGCTCTGGGTCATACTCTCCTCCAAACTGTGGTGGCTTACCTTTCAGAAAGGTAGCCAACCCCGCATCCTCAGCCTCAGCAGCTCTCCTCCTATCCTGCTGGTCCTGTAACTCTGCCTCTCTCTGCATCCTCTGAGCGTTCTGCTGCGCCTGCTGCAACAGAACGGATGCTAACTCACGGATAGTCTGGAGAGTCTCGGATGACTCCCCTCCACCACTAACTCCTGCTGCTGGCTGATACTCATCCTCGACACCCTCGATAGCTCTACCACCACGTCTACCTCGTCCTCTGCCTCTGCCTCGAGCCATGATCCTGTCAAAAGAAATCATTAGCCCACATCAATATGACATATAATACTACATAAAACTGGAATATAAATACTATATGCCATAAAGATGTCGCATCGGACTCACTACCCAACTTCTAAGCATAGCCGGTATCCAATGTGGATCCAACTAAATGGCCAGTTCACCCTAATCACAGTCCTCACAGTCCGTTTCAGAACCGAACTGCTCTGATACCACCAAATGAGGCGCCCCGACGTCTCATTAAAGAAAAACCCAAAATATTAAAGCTTAATCGTGTTATTAGCGATAGGCGGTTATACTTAAACAACGGAAAATTAAAACTTAAGGTGTAAATAGTTAACATGCAGATACATCACACATATCTATATAGATAAATATATACATCATCTCCTAATACACAACTGTCAAGGGATTCCTATCAGTAGGATCCCGAAATATATACAAAACGGTGGTACATAACATAAAGGAAGTACATCAAAAGATAAAAGGGAAGATGCCTCGCCAATTCTCTCCACACCCCGTCCCCTCTCAAAATACAACAAAACCTCACTCACACCTATACAGATGGCACTGGCCCGAGCCATCAAATACTACCACCCTCGTCTGCATCCCGCGGTCCGGCAGGTCCGGACACTCCTCCGCTCTCACTGGACGAGCTCCTGTCCGACTGCCTCTGAAACCTCTGTCGGTAAAGTCTACTATCACGGGGATGAAACTGTCTGGTAGATACTCGAGAAGACTCTGAAACCGTAGCCCGGACCTCTGGAGGTGCTGGTACCTCTGGAAGGGGTGCCAGGTCCTGGGCGGGGGCAACCGGGTCTTCCTCCTGGATAGGTGCCAACTCGGGCCCTGGTGCCGGTGCAAGTCATGGAACTAGTACCTCAAAGGGTACCATTAAGGGATCTGGGGCCATGCCTGGCATCGGCGGCATCGGCGGTATGTGTCCATCTGGCTGTCCTACCTGGAAAGGAAGGGTAGTGCCAACGCGGAACGTGCCGACGAATCCTATCGGCGCTCCCTGTCCGAACCCGGAGGTAATGGACGTAGGACCCGTATACACAACGAAGCGAGTGACTGGGTCCACGAGCCACCCGTTCGGATCTAAGCACTCAACCTCAAAGGTCCCCGAGAGGGGAAATCCCGGGTCCTGAGTCATCCACGGGTGATCCCAGTGCGCCATCAACACGATCTGGATCTGTTATACAAAACATATATGTACAAACATACAACAAAATAAAAAGGGGATAAGAATCCATATAACATCAAACGTGGAAAGTTAGCGACATTTAATTCTATAACAGCACGATAAACATCCATCTCCCAAAATATAGTTTATATAAATATAACACAAACATCCTCAATCCACATCTAGGGTCTTTCCTCTACCCCCATCATGATGCAATGCAAATGCTGTATGAATCTTCTCAGGTAGTCGGCCATATCCGGATATCACAACAATCAACACGTCCCAGAGGCCCCGGTGCACACCCTCGTCCGCGGCTGGAGGGTGCCCATGCAAAGCAATGGCACTATAGCTACACAACCGGTGCACACCTCTAGACCCCGGCCAGGGTGCTCATGCAACGCATGAACTATAGCTGCAACTAAAATGAAATCATGTCTGGGACGGTCCGCCGTTAGCCTAGACCCCGGGAATTCTCCCTCCGAGGAATAGACCCCAACGACCATGTTTCAGGTCCACAAAACGACCATGTTTCAGGTCCACATATCACAGACCATGTTTCAGGTCACCCCCTAGTGCCCTAACCGCTCATCATCACCTCATAAATAACCTCAATAAAATCTCATCATCATATAACATCAATCGTCTCGGTTAGGCATTACTAACACATAAAGTATGATTTCCCCAATACATCATCAATGCTCATCATATCTCATCACTTACTCAAACTCTACTCGTAATCATTACTCTCATGGCATCATAACATTATTCCATCAAATCATCATATTAATCATGGCATCATGTCATCATATCAATCATGGCATCAATTCCAATATAGTAATAATAACAATAATAATTTTCATAAGATATATCAACACTCAGTATCAGTCATCAATCATCATATTAACGCAACTAATTCAAGCAGTCACAACAGCCAGTCATAAAATAATAAAATAATACATTTTTATCGTAACGACGATAAACGCACAATTTCAATATCATCATTGGTACCACTAAGTAGTCCCCAATGTGACATGGACATTGTCCGTTACTCGCTCTCGAGTAGGGTTTAGGTCGCCCTACGCCATTATCGAACTAAATGTAACTGCGCCGTTTCCGACGTTAAATGGTTTCTTTCCCCCACCTGGGAAGTCGTACGATGATCGAAACGAGACAAAACGCGACGTTCTCCAACTCCTTCGAATCTGCCCCGTGCGATTCTAGTGCCTCGGAGCTCCCAAAATTTCACCTAAGCATCACATTACGAAGCACACGTTACCACAAGTTCATCCTCGAAGACGGAATCGAATTCCGATAACCGAAACGAAAGATACAAATATAAACGTAATGAAACGACTTTCGATATAAACGAGAATAATTTACCTTCGATTATTGAAGAAACGGGGAAGAGGACAATGGAGGTGTCGTCCCTATGATCACAACCACGTACTCCGTTTTGCGATGGGACGATCGGGCAAGCCACATTCACTCTAGAACTCTTTTCTCTCACTAAACTCTCTCTCTTTCTCTCTCTATATGCTCCTCTCTGTTTTCTCAGAGTTCTGCTCTCTGCCTTCGTTTCTTTCTTTCATATGGCTTAAGTGACTTATGTCACTTAAGCCCTTTTTATTTTTCTGATTCACGCTGCCACGCTCGAGCGTGGAACTTTTCACGCTTGAGCGTGGTCACGCTTGAGCGTGAAACAATTCACGCTTGAGCGTGAAAACCACCGCAGCCATGCAACCACTCAGAGGCTGCCATGTCAGCCCCCGTTGACACGTAGCAAGTCAAAGCATGGCCCATGTCTGGTTGACTTGGGCGCTTGAGCGTGGACACACCCACGCTTGAGCGTATTGTGGACGCTCGAGCATGATGTTTGCCGCGCTTGAGCGTTGACTTTTGACCAGAAAGTCAACTCTCTACGTTCAGGGTCCGTTCGATGTCCGATTGACCCCAAATTTGAGATATAGGTTCCTTAGGACCTAATAAACAATTTCTAACCATCAAAAATGCCTAATCTCCTCTTTAACTCCCAAATTTTTGTTCCACCCTCAATTATCTAAAAGACACTAACCGGAAACCCTAGCTGGTCTCTATACCTCAAATCACCTCTCAGTTATACAATCCAAACCTTAAACCTAAACTTCATATGTAAACCACACATAAAAAATAACAGATGTTACAATACAAACTAAATAAACATATAATACATGTAAATCAAGTAAAACTCAGCATATCAATCCAAACCAAAATCAACCATTAATCCAATCATTAGCACAAATATTCAACCAATCATCATCAAACAATTATAGGTAACACATAGTCATCATAAAATAATATCCCTCAGGCTGTCTTCCCTTACCTCAGAGTAAAACAGTAAAGAGATCGTTTGCGGTTTAAAGCAACGGACTTGGGTTCTCTTTACGATTGCAAATCTAAACAAAACCAAGGTTTAACATATATTAATTTTTTTTATAAAAACACCCCAAAAACCTTCATGCATGTTTCGGTCATGCTCCATAAGATATGCTAGAAAATTCTAATTTCTACAAGCTTTTGGATTTAGTAATTTTAAGCATCAAGGAGATAAAATATAAGTTCAAAACTTGATAATAAAATTTTAAACCCTTAGCCTCGTTAACCATAGGTTTCGGCCATGGTAAGAAAATAAGGAAAGAATTTGATTTTTCCATAACTACTTTCATGCATGTAACTTATGTAACCTTTTAAACATTATACTGCACACAAAAAAAAAAAAAATTGATCTACCCTCATCAACTCTTCCCAATGAGTTTCGGCCCTATTAAAATAAAATGGTTGGGGACTTTAAAATTTTCTTAACATTAATCACTCATGCAAGCACATAGTTTTATTAAACATGCATCCTTCCAATGATCAAAAGTTAGGCTTCACTAACTCCATAGAGTTTTAGCCATAAATCATAACAAGGAAGGAAGACATATTTCTAACAAAATACATTAGTTGAAAAATGCCTAAATAAGAGATCCCAAGTCATGCATGTGTGATTTTCAACCAAAGTTCTCCTTTTTCCCTCTTGGTATTTTCGGCCAACACCAAAATCATAGGGTAGGATGACTTTTCACTACATGCAAGACATGAAAATGAAAATAGAGTTGAGTAGAAGTTGATAAAAATTGAGTTTCATATTAAAAGAACTTTCTTTGAGAGTAAGAGTTAGAACCATGGTCATAAAACAAGGTTTCACTAACATGCATGAAAATAAACTTGCAAAACCATCACCTCTCCTCCCTAGGGGTTTCAGCCACCCCTTCAAAATGGTCATAGGAGGGTCTTTTTCAACATGCAAGTGTTGAAGATGGTGGTAAGGATGAGTAGAAGTTGAAATAAAATGGTTTTAAAACAAAAAGAATAAGCTACACTTGTTCTTATTTCCTCTTGTTTTTGAGCAAACTCAAGTCTTGCTCTCAAGACTTCTATTTTCTGCAGCACCTAGGTATAATGTTCAACTATTGTACTTTAAGTTTCTTGCCATTTTCATTTCTTATACACACATGTTAAGTTGGTTCTTGAAAATGGTTTTATGTAAATGAGCGGAAAAGTGGTGAATTGTGAAGGAAAGGAGTTTATATAGAGAAGGGGGGAGGGGCGCTGGGTTGATCAGAAATGGGAGAGAAAATGCCAAATTTTTAAATGAAATTTTGATGTAAATTTTGAATTATAAAAATTTACTATTCAAATAATGATTTTTTGTCATGAATAACACTATTCTCCTTACACCATCAGATTTTTGCTTACCAAATCTGATGCAAAATAATTCATTGACTGCTTTTTGTTTCGTTCCAGTTAAATTTCTTTCCTCGGCTATGTAAAACGATCGTATTTCTTATGAAAATCAACCCCGAAAAATCAATTTAATAAAATTCTTAATCGAAATTTTTTAAAATTATGGAAACATTAGCAATCATAATTAGAAGCCCAATCGTTCCGTTCACGAGTAAAATTTCATTTTCTGATCATTAAACTTGTACCGATAAAAAAAAACGCAGACCGGGATTCGTCTGAATTTTCAGCTGAAATTTTTACTGGAGCGTCCTAAGATAAACTAAGTTATAAAAATGATTTTATTTTATCAAACTAACCTCTCAAATTTTAAAATTAATTATTGGCAAACACACACTTAAGCACAGATTAACAAGTAGGAGAAAGTCGGGGCGTTACACAGAACGGCATTGCAAAGAACTCGGTATAGTACACTTCTTTCTTTTGATAGGATCGGACTTGGTATAGTGCTCTTCTATCTGCTGATAGGAACAGACTCGATATAGTACACTTCTATCTTTTGATAGGATAAAAACCGATATAGTACACTTCTATCTTTCGATAGGATTGCACTCGATATAGTACACTTCTATCTTTTGATAAGATAGGATTCGGTATAGTGCTCCTCTATCTGTTGATAGGATAGATCAGGTCAACGCGTCAAGGACTAAAGAGTATAGGAATCAAAGCCTCTATATGAATCTCACTATCTCGCATCAATAACATCCTAGAGCCTTAACCTTCCATCAAAACCCAAACACATATTCAATGTCACACTTCCACTTTGAAATAAATAATTTAGGTTAGGCACCTCTAATCACTATTATTCTCCCACCCAAACAGACATCTCCCAAATAACATATATCTTTGCTTAAAGTCCACTAAACACAATATTAAAAACCAGGCAGATCATGCATAACACAGAAAATCATAAATATTCAAATATCACAGAATATCACATAAGCAATTCAATAATAATAATAAAATCTGACATCATTAAATACTTAAATCAACCTAATGTCAATAAACCTATAAGCCTCGAATCACCATTGATATTTTCAGAAAAGCATTCAATGAGATTTTGGTCTTGTCGATTACTCGACCGCTAGTAGGGTTTAGGTCGCCCTACACAATTATTATAAAATATACTACTTATCGATTCCGATGGTAGAATGATTCTTCCCCCACCTGAGCTAACACCGGATTCACGAACTTCCCGATCCTCGTGACTACACCACGAATATTCATTATCCTTCAACCAGCATCACATAACAATAATTAATTAAACAAATCCAACTAGGTCCACTACAATACTAGGTTCGGCCTCTAATTCAAATTAGGGCTAGGATCATTTTCTCAACTCAATCTTTTGGATCCTAAGTATTTAGGTCTTATATAACTAGGATAAATTGCTAGAAGTTGAAAATATGAAACAAAATCATCTAACCTCCAAGGTTAGGGTTTCGGCCATGAGCACAAAAATAGGTAAGAAAATTTATTTGGATTCAAGCTCTTGGATCATAAAAGTACAAGTACCTAAAAGAATAAAAACCATAATCTTAACTCATTAAACACTTTTCTAAACATTTTTACATAATATTTAAAGAAATGGATCTAAGAATTGAAATAGATAAAACTTGATGAAACTTGAGACTAGTTGAGTATTAGGAACATAGAAACCTTAAATAGCTTAGATCTAACCTCATCTAAGTTAAAAATTGAACAAAACCTCCTTTGTCCATTTTAACCTAGATTCGGCCCTGTCTAGAACAATAGGAAGGAAAATGATTTTGCTCGCATACTCTTAGATGATGAAAAATAGAAGACATATAAGGATCATAGAAATTAGTTTCACATTAAAATGATTTTTTCTACAATTTTCTAGAGATTTCAAAGTTATGAACCCCAATATGAACATTGTTGAATATGAACTTGAATAATGAAAATAATTGAAGAACATAGGGTTTATTCTTGATGAGAAACAAGGTTTACCTCTTAAAAATGGAAGATGAGCAAGAAATATACTAGTTGCTTCAATAACTTTGGTTATGGAGTTTTTGAGGAAATAAGAGAAAGTTGGTGAAAGTGGAAGAAACTTGATGAAGATGATAGAAGTGAGAAAATGAACATAACTTGGCCATTTTATGGTGTCTTTGTCGTTGCACTTCAAGGGAGAGAAGAGTCCAAAATTTGTTCATTAAGGTTATATGAGTAATTGTACTTAAGGACCTAATTGGAATAAATAACAAAGTTAAGGACATTTTAGTAATTTCACACCCAACATCATTATGACTTGTGGGCCCCACTTTCCTACTATTTTTTGACTCTTAACCACTTGCAAAATCTACTGGAATTCTTGAGAACTTTCCTCTAGTAGTCCAGGTAATCTCGTATCCGACTCCGTCGTTCGCCCGATTCAAATAAACATCCAAGAATAAATTATTATTCCACTTTTTAGTGAAATAAATTCCAAAATAACCAGAGTTATTGGAAATTAAATAAAAAATCTATGTTTTTCGTTTACGATTAAAAATTAGGGTTTCTGCTCAGTAAAACCTTACTGTCAGTGAAAACGCTGACCGGGTTCCGTCTGAATTTTCAACCCAAACTTTTATCGTAACCTCTATCATAGAAATAGATTATAAATATGATTTTATTTTATCTAAAATCATTTTATAACCCTCAGATTAGAAATACAAATAATTATATTTTTAACCGATTAAACAGCGAAATTAAAATCAGGTTATTACATTACTACCCCTCTTAAAAGAAATTTCGTCCTCGGAATTTACGTGACTCTAAACTTGGCAACATCTTGTAATCAGGTCTCAGTCTAAAGGTCCTATGTTATAGTCCTCATTGCTGTCTTCCCTTTTGAAATAGACAACTATAAACACGAGAAGGGGGGTTGAATTGTGTTTATTAGAATTTAAAATAAAGTTAAAAACTTTTTGCATGCAGAAACTAAGCACAGACGGGTGTAAAAAGATACACAGACAGGTCACCTGTCTGTTGTAGTTTTCTCAGAAAAACAACACACGTAGAGATAAGAAAACAGACTTGACAGAAACAGTTTTAACCCCTTTGTTAGAAAGCAGATGATATATGTAATCAAAACAACTAAAGAGATTAAGGGAAGAGAGATTAACACAGATATTTATCCTGGTTCACTCTTTAACACAAAGAGCTACGTCCAGTCCTTGGCAGCACCAAGATTTATCCACTATAACTGATCAGGTTACAGACTCCAAGTATTGTTTGCACACCTAGCCTCTTCAGGCTCCAACACAAGTATTCTTTGCACACCTAGCCTCTTCAGGCTCACTCAGATTTGTTTGAGAGTTTGGTTTGTAATAAATACAGTTACAGACCTTTCACTAACACTCAGAGAGTGGTTTAAATATAAAGCTTAGGAAAGTCTGCGTAATAACTTCAAATGATTGAAGAATACAGAATGAATAAATGAACAGAGTAATGGCTCTTTAATGCTTTGTAAAAACTCTAATGTGTTCATCTTCAATGACTTCTGTATTTATAGCCTTCAAACATTTAATATCCGTTAGAGACATTCCTTGCAACTATGGCTTCAAGCAGAGCTTCATTAAATGCAATATAATCGTTCTGGGCAGCTATTAATGCAATGAAGACGTTGGTTGTACTCTAACATGAGGGATAATAGTTTTATGCATCGTGTAGAAATTAACTCAGAGTTGTGCAGAGTGCTTTTGTACTTTTGCATAGTACATTTCCCTTGCTGTGTAATAACTAAAAGTACTAGGGAATAAAGCATGTTGGAAACATTCTTTAACTGGAAGTTTATCTCTGACTTCCTAGGTTGCTTGAGAGAGAGCACTTCTGAGTTTCTTGATAAGCGTGAGAGAGTTCTCAGAGTATTCTTCATGAGGGGACAGCTTGCAAAAGCTTCCTGTACTTCGAGTTCTTTAACGAAGAACCTTAGACAAGTTGAAGAGTAGAGACAGGTTGTAAAATCAGTTTGCACATAGTCAACAATCCTAGTCAGCAGACAGGTTGACTTCTTGGCTTATACGGACAGGTGAGACTTAGGTAGACAGACAGGTGAGTTTTGTAATCTTCTGATCTGTACACTAAGTAGACAGGTTAGCAACCACAAAATAGGTTAATTAAATCATTACCCAATGTTTAGTTTCATCAAAACTTAGGGAAATGCACACAGACATTTTAGAGACTTAACAATCTCCCCCTTTTTGATGATGACAAACATTCAGATGATTTAATGAACCTTTGAAAATATCAGAGTACAGACAGTAGACAAGTTGATATTTTCTATATGTGCAGACAGATGCATTAGTGTTCAATAAAGAGCATCAGAGTAATATGCAGCAGGTTTAAGTTCATAGTATCAGAGTATATCAGAGAATGAACACTTAGCATATATTGTTTACATTAAACATCTTAACATTTTTCTCCCCCTTTTGTCAGCAACAAAAAGAGTTAAATAGATAACGGTGGAGAGAAAAAAAGAACAAAAAATAATAAAGTAAAATTTGATTTGTATTCATCATAAGCAATTCAATTACAAGGTAGTTCCTACAACTACTTATTTAGGCTGATTAAACATAAGATACAGGGAATCAACTTTCTGTTCTAACAGCAGCCTAGCATGCCTCTCTGCATCCAATTGTCTTCTGACTTCTTCTAGCTCAGTCTTAAGGAGATTGAAGGTCACTGAATCCACCATCTGAGAGGAGGAGACTTCTGTAGACAGGCTGGTTGAAGCATCAGACAGGGATGGATACCAGGGTAAGGCTAAAACTGGGGGTGCCTTAGGTACAGAGAAAGGTGAGGAGACACGGGGAAAGAAAAGTTGATGAATGGTTCTGAAATAAAATAAAGGAAGAAAAACTATTTTAAACAGAGGGGTGATTCTGACTATGTCAAAATCAGGAGAAGGAAAGACATAAGAGAGTCTTTCACAAAGAGACAGTCGAGTGACTCTTATTGGAATAGGAGGGGGAAGAGGTTGATTGGCTAAGACAGATGGAGGTAGGGGTAGGAGAGAGTCTATGTGGGAAAAGAATGAATTAGACCCTGTGACTAAAAGAAAGAAATATCTAGACCTAGAGGGTAACATTACAACAGAGGCAGGATAGTTAGATCCTTCCAATGTTCTAATGAACAACACAATAGGGGGATAAAAGAAGATCTCCCTACATGGGTTCAGAATGTGAGGTGGTGGAGAAGGGATGATAGATAAGTGAGATATACTTGCAGTCATCAGAGATTGCAAATCACTCACAAACAGTCTAGATGATATGCCAGATTGTTCTCTGGGAGTTGAGTCCCTGTGAACAACTGTGTATTGACATACATCAGACACGACATCAAAAGATGGTTGAGAGGGGTGAGAGGAGACAGGTGAGTGAAAAGGGGAGGCAACAGATAAAGGGTTGACACAGAGAGCAGAGGGGGAAGAAACAGCAGAATCTGGAATACCTAGATGAAGGGGAAAGGATGGTGCAGAAGGGAAGGTGAAGAGTGGTTCTTCAAAAAGCCTTGCTTTCTTCCTTGAAGGAGACAGAGAAGCTTCTTCATGATGACCAACTGTCTGTGTTCCAGCAGACAGGTCAGTAGAGGGTGCAGTAGCAGTAGTAGCAGCAGCAGGCTCTTCTGCAGGGACAGCTTCCCTTTCAGCAACAGCCACTACAAGCATAGGGTAGCCTGACCTTCTTTTTCTGGGAATGAAACCCAGATCAAGAGATTTGATCTCCCTAGGCTCTTCTGCAGGTGGAGAAGTCTGCTCCCCCTGAGCAGGTGCTTCCTCTTTACTAGGCACAGACTTCACTTGTCTGTCCTTGGTAAAGGTCTTCACCAGTCTTCTTCTCTTGGTGGGTTGTGTAGAAACCACACCTGATTTTCCAGCCTCACTGGTCTTCCTCTTGGGAGAGGGCTTCTTCAGCTTGAATCTGAGAGGCTCTACTGTCTCAGCAGATCCTTCAGAAGCTGTGGGTTCCTCAGGCCTTTGATCCTGTCTGGCAACCTTTCCAGCAGCTTTCCAAATCCTTTCAGAGATAGGATAGTCTGATTCACCAGTGGAATCAGCAGGCTCCTCTGCCATTTCCTTCAGTTTCTGCTCAACAGCAGGCTTCTTCTTCTTCTTCTTCTTCTTCTTCTTCTTCTCTTCGTCCTCATCCTCCAGAGGGATTCCTTCAATCCCCATCATAGACAAGACCTTCTTGTCTATGGGCAGAGCCATGTCCACAAAGTGGACATTAGTTGGAACAAATATCTTGTTCCTAAAAACCCTTGTCAGCAACATTCCATAAGGGTAGGTAGGCATATTTGTCCTTCTGATCAGAGACTCAAGATACATGTAGATGAGATCATTGATGTCTATCTTGATTTTGTGAATCAAGTGGTACAGAGCAAATCTGTCCAACTTGGTCACATTGTCTCTTGACCCTCTTCTGGGCATCACACACTCCAGAAGCAGCTTGTGCAAGAACCTGCACTTGGGCACCATGCAGACAGGCTTCTTGTTCTCAGGGTTGGGAACTCCATAAACAGCAATATTGATACTTTCAGTTCCCACCTGATCTTCCCAGTCAGGTCTGAAGGCAGTTCCAATCCTTGGACATCTGGTTGCCAGTTCCAGAGAGCTTATAGGAAACTGAAGAGTCACATCAGCTGACATTTGAGCCTTGAAGCTCTTGGTTCCATCAACCACATTGGTGATTACCACAGCATTCCTCCAGAAATCTCTGACAAGCTTGGGATGGACCAGCTCCTTGATATCAAAGAAGGCTGTCCACTTAGAGTATTCCAACTCCTCAGTGACATCCATTCCCCATTTCTTCATCTGTTGAAGATCAACAGTCTTTCCAGGCAGAATCTTCTCTACATCAGTTAATCTCATCTCGTATTTCAGCAATCTCTTTTGGAGACAGGCGCTTTGAAGATGCCATTTTTCAGAAAAGAGAGAAAGTGAAAGTTTTGGAAGAGAGAAGGGTTTGAACGAGAGGAAGACGAAGACGAAAAGACTTAGGGCTTTTTGAGAAGGATAAAGTTTGAAACTTTATGAAGATTTGCCTTTTAAAGAAGTAAAAGCAGGAGAGAGAAAAAAGACATTTTTAATTAAGAATGACACGATTTATGTGGGGAACTGTAGCGCCCACTTAGACATAATGAAAACATGGTTTCGAGGTAAAAACTGCCGTGTTCATGATTAGCTTCAGATTAACAAATGGTATTAAATAAAGAAACAAATAATAACCATTTCAATAAAACTGTTGGGTTTCAGCATAGTGACTCAGCAGAGTCAGACAGGTGATCACAGACAGTTTTTGAAAACTCAGACATGTCATTCAACAATACAATGCATGTTTAAATTATCTCTAATAAATAAAAATCTTTCTTCTGCTAAAGGCTTAGTGAAGATATCAGCCCATTGATTTTCAGTTTTAACAAACTTAATATCAAAGATACCTTTCTGAACATAATCTCTAATGAAGTGATGTTTGATTTCTATATGCTTAGCCTTAGAATGCTGAATTGGATTTTTAGTTAAGCAGATAGCACTAGAATTATCATACCATACAGATATATTATGCTCAAAAATAGAGTAATCCTCAAGTTGATGTTTTACCCATAAAAGCTGAGAGCAACAACTAGAAGCTAAGATATATTCTGCTTCAGCTGTAGATAGAGCTATAGTTGTCTGTCTTTTGCTTGACCAAGAGACCAAGTTTGCTCCAATGAAGTGGCATCCTCCACTGGTGCTTTTTCTTTCTATTCTGTCTCCAGCAAAGTCAGCATCACAGAATCCCACTAATCTGTATTCATTAGTTCTTAAATACAACAAACCAAGATTAGTAGTACCAAGCAAATATCTAAATATTCTCTTAACAGCTTTAAGATGAGATTCTCTTGGGTCAGATTGAAATCTAGCACACATACAGACACTAAACTGAATATCAGGTCTGCTTGAAGTTAAGTACAGCAAAGATCCAATCATACCTCTGTAGATAGTTTGGTCTACCTTTTTACCTTCATCATCTTTACTAAGTTTTGCATTGGTTTCCATGGGAGTTTTCATAAGTTTAGCATTTTCCATTTTGTATTTCTTGAGCATTTCCTTGATATACTTTTGTTGATGGATGTAGATTCCATCACTTGTCTGTTTGATTTGTAGACCAAGGAAGAACTTCAATTCTCCCATCATGCTCATCTCAAATTCTGCTTGCATCATTTTTGAAAAAACCTTGCACAGCTTTTCATTAGTTGCTCCAAAAATAATATCATCAACATATATTTGGACTACAATGAAATTTTCTTTATAGGTTTTCTTAAACAGAGTAGTATCTACTTGACCTCTTGTAAAGCCGTTATGCACGAGAAAAGAGCTTAGTCTATCATACCATGCCCTAGGTGCTTGCTTTAAACCATATAATGCCCTTTTAAGTTTAAAAACATGATCTGGTTTATCAGTATCTTCAAAACCAGGGGGTTGTTTAACATAAACTTCTTCTTCAATTATTCCATTGAGAAAAGCACTTTTCACATCCATTTGAAAAAGAGTGATTTGGTGTTGTGCAGCATATGACATTAGTATGCGAATAGCTTCTATTCTAGCTACAGGTGCAAATGTTTCAGTATAGTCAATACCTTCTTGTTGGTTATAGCCTTGAGCTACTAACCTTGCCTTATTTCTGACAACTTTGCCATCTTCATCTAACTTGTTTCTGAAGACCCATCTTGTTCCAATGACAGACTTGTTTTTGGGCTTGGAGACAAGTGTCCAGACATCATTTCTGGTGAACTGGTTGAGTTCTTCTTGCATAGCAAGAATCCAGCTTTCATCATCAAGAGCTTCTTCAATGTGCTTTGGCTCTATTTCTGACAAAAAGGCCACATTGCTTGATTCTCTTAAGGTAGATCTGGTTCTTACTCCTTCTGAGGGATGACCAATGATGAGATCCTTAGGATGATGAGTTTTGAATTTCCAGTCTCTTTCAAGAGGACCTTGACTTGTCTGTGTCTGTTGACTTGTCTGTTCCACTGGTCTGTCTGGTTCTGCTTCAGGTTCTGGTTTGGTTAAGTCAGGTTGTTGATCTTCTGACTTGTTTATATCAAGACCTACAAGATCATCTTCTAGATCTGACAATTCCTTATCAGTCTTTAAGTTATCATTAAATTTGATATGAACAGATTCTTCAATAACAGATGTTCTAGAATTGTAAATTCTAAAGACTTTAGACATTTCAGAGTATCCCAAAAAGATACCTTTGTCTGTCTTAGAGTCAAATTTTCCAAGTTGATCCTTGGTATTTAATATGTAGCATTCACAACCAAATGCATGAAAGTAAGAAATGTTGGGGCTTTTTCCTTTCCACAGTTCATAGGGAGTTTTCTTTAGCAAAGGCCTAATGAGTATTCTATTTTGTACATAACAAGCTGTGTTTACTGCTTCTGCCCAGAAGTACTTAGGGAGATTATTCTCATTGAGCATAGATCTAGCCATCTCTTGCAGAGATCTGTTCTTTCTCTCAACCACTCCATTTTGTTGAGGAGTTCTAGGTGCAGAGAAATTGTGAGAGATCCCATTCTCCTCACAGAACTGACTAAACTGCTCATTTTCAAATTCTCCCCCATGGTCACTTCTAAGAGTAGAAATGCAGAAACCCTGCTCATTTTGTACTCTTTTACAGAATACTGAGAAAGCCTTAAAAGACTCATCCTTGTGGGTTAAGAAGAGTACCCATGTATATCTAGAATAGTCATCAACTATGACAAATCCATATTTCCTTCCAGCCAAGCTAGCAACACTAACTGGTCCAAACAGATCCATGTGTAACAACTGAAGAGGTCTAGAGGTTGATATTTGGTTTTTAGATTTGAAACTTGATTTTATCTGTTTACCTCTCTGACATGCATCACACAAAACATCTTTCTTAAAACTAATATCAGGCAATCCTCTCACAAGGTTATCCCTTTTTAGTTTTGAAATTAATTTCATACTAGCATGTCCTAGTTTCTTATGCCACAACCATCTTTCATCCTCTTTAGACATCAGACATGTTACACTTTGATCTGAGAGATCAGTCAGTTCAATCTTATACAGATTTTGTTGCCTTTTAGCTGAAAAGAGGGTTTTGCCACTAAGATCTTTAACTATACAGAAATCTTTGGTAAAGGAGACATCAAATCCACTGTCACATAATTGACTTATGCTAAGCAAATTGTGTTTTAATCCTTTAACCATAAGAACATTTGATATAGAGGGAAGAGGAGGTTTACCACCAATAGTACCAATTCCTATAACCTTCCCTATCTGATTTCCACCAAATGCCACATGTCCTCCTTTCTTAAGTTGGAGGTCTAGGAACATAGACCTTTCTCCTGTCATGTGTCGCGAGCAGCCACTGTCCAGGTACCAGCAGTGGTGTTTTCTTTGTGCTGTTGAGGACATCTGCAACAGAGATTATTTGATCTTTAGGTACCCATAGTTTTCTGGGTCCTTTTCTGTTAGTTCTAGGAGTCTGTGAAGACTTCCTTCTTTTCTTATGGAGACACTTAGACATAACATGTCCAGTCTTTCCACAGAAATTACAGACAGGTATGGATTTAATAGAAGTAGATGTAGCAGACACTTTAGAGTGCTTAGTTGATACTTTATGATGTATCTGATGGACATATCCTATACCTTCTTTGTTAAGGGAGTGCCTCTGACAGCCAAGCAGCTTTGTCAGATTATCTCTACCATTAACAAATTTGGCAAGATCAGAAGTGAGATCTTCCACTTTCTGTTGAAGTTTTTCAACTTCTTCAGACTGTGATGTATCACTAGAGATCTTAGCTTCATTAGACTTTTCAGTCTTCAGCTCACTGTTCTCCTTGGCAAATTTCTCACACTTTAGAGATTTTTGTTTATGCTCACTGAGCAGCTTAACATGATCTCTCTTGAGAGATTTGAAAGCCTTAGACAAACAGTTGGATTCCTCCAACAATTCTTCATAGGCATCAAGTAATTCCTCATAATCAGAATTTACCTCATTATCTGAGTCAGAGTCAGTGTTAGCCATTAGACAGAGATTTGCTTCTTCCTCTGTCTCCTCATCAGTAGATGTTGACTCTAGATCTTCCCAAGTGGCCATCATTCCTTTCTTCTTCTTTTTGAAGAACTTCTTAAATGGGGCTTTCTTGAGTTGAGGACATTCTGCTTTGATGTGTCCTGGTTTCTTGCACTCATAGCAGACAATTGAGTTTTTGTCTGTTGAAGTGGAATCCTTGAAATTCTTGTCCTTGTTGAATCTTCTGAATGGCTTATCCTTTCTGAACTTCTTTTTCTGTAGGAGAAGCTTTATCTTTCTGGTTAGGAGATATAGTTCTTCATCACTTTCAGAATCCTCAGATTCAGACAGGTCAGCATCACTGGATGACTCGTCTGCCTTTAAAGCTTTAGAGGCTTTGGAAGACTTTTGATCAGCCTTCAGAGCAATTGACTTGCCCTTCTTTGTTGAGACTTCATCTCCAAGTTCTTGCTCATGAACAGTAAGTGTTCCAAGGAGTTCATCCATAGTCAAGGTGGTAAGATCTTTGGCTTGAGAGATAGCAGTTACCAGAGGTCTCCACTGCTTAGGTAGGCTCCTAAGTATCTTTCCAACCTTCTCAGCATTGGAGTAAACTTTGCCAAGAGACTTTAGACCATTGATGATAGTTTGAAATCTCCCAATCATTTGAGCAACAGATTCTCCTTCTTCCATGAGAAATAGTTCATACTTTCTGACAAGTATGACAATTTTTGATTCTTTGACCTTGGCGGTTCCTTCATGTGTGACAGCTAAGGTGTCCCATATTTCTTTGGCAGAATCACAGGCACAGACCTTCTCAAACTCATCAGGACTGAGCGCACAGATAATGTTGTATCTGGCTTTGTGATTCAGCTCCCATTTTGCCTTTTCTGCAGGGGTCCACTGAGCTTTTGGCTTGTCAGTGTTGTCATCATTTTTAGGGATGAAAGGACCATCTGTGATGACATCCCAGAGATCAGAGTTTGTAGATAGAATGAACCATTGAAATCTATCTTTCCAATAGTTGTAGTTTTCTCCATTGAAGAATGGAGGTCTGGTTAAGGAGGCTCCTTCAGTCTGGTTACTTCCACTAGCTCCAGCAGTCATGTCTATTCTTCAGGATCTTTTACATCAACACTGTTAGATGCTCAACCCAGAGGCTGAGCTCTGATACCAACTGAAATAGACAACTATAAACACGAGAAGGGGGGTTGAATTGTGTTTATTAGAATTTAAAATAAAGTTAAAAACTTTTTGCATGCAGAAACTAAGCACAGACGGGTGTAAAAAGATACACAGACAGGTCACCTGTCTGTTGTAGTTTTCTCAGAAAAACAACACACGTAGAGATAAGAAAACAGACTTGACAGAAACAGTTTTAACCCCTTTGTTAGAAAGCAGATGATATATGTAATCAAAACAACTAAAGAGATTAAGGGAAGAGAGATTAACACAGAGATTTATCCTGGTTCACTCTTTAACACAAAGAGCTACGTCCAGTCCTTGGCAGCACCAAGATTTATCCACTATAACTGATCAGGTTACAGACTCCAAGTATTGTTTTGCACACCTAGCCTCTTCAGGCTCCAACACAAGTATTCTTTGCACACCTAGCCTCTTCAGGCTCACTCAGATTTGTTTGAGAGTTTGGTTTGTAATAAATACACTTACAGACCTTTCACTAACACTTAGAGAGTGGTTTAAATATAAAGCTTAGGAAAGTCTGCGTAATAACTTCAAATGATTGAAGAATACAGAATGAATAAATGAACAGAGTAATGGCTCTTTAATGCTTCGTAAAACTCTGATGTGTTCATCTTCAATGACTTCTGTATTTATAGCCTTCAAACATTTAATATCCGTTAGAGACATTCCTTGCAACTATGGCTTCAAGCAGAGCTTCATTAAATGCAATATAGTCGTTCTGGGCAGCTATTAATGCAATGAAGACGTTGGTTGTACTCTAACATGAGGGATAATAGCTTTATGCATCGTGTAGAAATTAACTCAGAGTTGTGCAGAGTGCTTTTGTACTTTTGCAGAGTACATTTCCCTTTCTGTGTAATAACTAAAAGTACTAGGGAATAAAGCATGTTGGAAACATTCTTTAACTAGAAGTTTATCTCTGACTTCCTAGGTTGCTTGAGAGAGAGCACTTCTGAGTTTCTTGATAAGCGTGAGAGAGTTCTCAGAGTATTCTTCATGAGGGGACAGCTTGCAAAAGCTTCCTGTACTTCGAGTTCTTTAACGAAGAACCTTAGACAAGTTGAAGAGTAGAGACAGGTTGTAAAATCAGTTTGCACATAGTCAACAATCCTAGTCAGCAGACAGGTTGACTTCTTGGCTTATACGGACAGGTGAGACTTAGGTAGACAGACAGGTGAGTTTTGTAATCTTCTGATCTGTACACTAAGTAGACAGGTTAGCAACCACAAAATAGGTTAATTAAATCATTACCCAATGTTTAGTTTTCATCAAAACTTAGGGAAATGCACACAGACATTTTAGAGACTTAACACCTTTAAGTGACAACGGTAACTTCATAACAGAATTCATTATTATATTATTCTATTTATCCTCGAATTTATCGACCATTATTTTTTGTTCATTGTCCTTAACACCTCATCTTAATCTATCATCTTTGAAGGACATAATCAAAACTTAAATCCTTTTTCTCTTCTTAATACTAGTCCTCCAGAATTCTTTATTTCAATATCTACTTCCTAAATTTAACACCAAGCTCAATACTACCTTAACTTCTTACTCAATGTATCTAATCACAATCTTGGTTTCTTGGAGTGTATTCCACTATTCCGGATTACCTCAATATTGCACAGGAGCTTATCTCTTTCTGCAGATATTCATCTTAGGTGAAATCACTATATCCACTTCCATTCATTCTTCCCAAACTCATACAATCCATCTTGACCACCAACATTAATCATTACCCTAGCTTCCTTAATAATACTACGCCTCAATCCACATTTGACTTATACAAATTGTCTCACCCACTGATATTGATCTTAAAGGTTCAATCCTACCCGTCACAACTATACTTCAACAAAACTCTCATCACTTACTATTTTATCCTCCTATAGGAAAACAATGCTTAGATACTACACTTACTCCTTGTCATCCATATAAGGAGTAAATCATTTTATTTATTATTCTTCAACTTGTGGGTGATAAACTAAGCTTAGCTTATGTGTTTGCGTAACAAATTTGTATTCCAATCTATACCCATCAAAGCTTAAGGTGAAATCCTAAACTCACCATTTAAACAAGTATAACATGTCTAATTATAACCATCATCCCCAAATCCGATTTTTAACTTATCTAACCACTATTCCTCATCACTTTAAACTTAATATTATCATTCCTTAACTCTATTTCTCACCACAAGACATCTTTACAACAATCTAGCAACACTTACTTAGGATATGAGGATCTTACTAAATTCAATGTATAAGCCTAAATTCCCGATTGAATTCTCAACTATAACCATCATTTCACAATAAAAGGTTACCAATCTCCAACCAATTCAATCCTATACTAATTAAGCTCCAACTAAGTTGTTGTCTCTTTATCCTTTTCAACAACTACCTACATTATCCAAATATATCCTGCACTTAAAACAAAATTCCCTTACTAACGATTATCCCACACCAATCTATTCTTTCACTATACTCGACTTTAAAAAAGTACGAAAACCATAAACGACTAACTGACAAATCTTACGGATTCCCATCACAATCCTCAGACTTTCCTACCAAGGACATGGTTTCCATTTCCGTAAGATCAACAACAAGTATTTCATTTGTAAAACATCCTCCAAGCACTTCGCCTCATCAAACCAAACTCGCACTTAAGTAACTTTGTGACAATTTTCTCGCGTAGAATCCGCAACACTTGACACTGCTACTACTCATGCTCCTCGTGACTCTTAGAATCAACGAGAACATCCTCGATGAAGATGATTAGATATTAACAAAACAATCTACCACTACATACGCTGATGTCAAACACATACCTTATATGAGATCTGCAGAGTGAGAAGGTTCAACTCCCCTCACTGTAAACACTCTCCCAGTGGTTGCGGGTCTAGCCATGTGCTGACGTGTTCCTGGAAATCTACTCCCAGCTTCACCTCCATGACTCCCAGCTTCTCTTCCAGCAACTACAGTATGCTGCCTAATTCTTTTTCTACACTCACGAGCAAAATGACCCGGTTTACCGCAATGAAGACAACCAGGTCTCTTCTTGCAATCTTGCAGATAATGCGGTCCTCCACATAAGTAACAACCTAAACTTCTTTGCTGCTGTTGGCCTGCTCCACCCACCGGAGCTATAGGAATTGGTGCTAGTGCAACTGTCTGCACTGATCTGTTATAGGGTTCCCGTCTCTACTGAGAACCACTATCTACTCTCCTCTGAACATCTGATCAAATAGGACCTCCAATCCTTTGTTGCTTCTGTTCAGCAGCCATCCTCAAATCTATTCTTTCAATAGCGCTACATCTCTCAACCAGTTCCCGGAAGCTTTGAATGTCGAGAGACACTACAACCCTCTGTAGCTCATTTCTAAGTCCTTCCTCAAATCGTCTATATTGCCAATCCTCATTTGGGAACCTCTGATAGTACTCTGAAAACTTAATCAGCACTTCAAAACGTGATGCATATTCACCTACCGACATGTTGCCTTGTTTGAGGTTTGCGAATTCTTTTTCCTTCTCGCGTCGAACCAGAAGCGGGAAATATTTTTCGAAGAAACAGTTAGTGAATAGCTGCCAGTCAATGTTTTTGTCCTCGACTTCCAACAGTCTTTTCTTGCCTTTCCACCAGAACTCTGCTCCTTCAGTTAGCATGAAGGCAGCAGCATAAGTTACTTTCTTATCCTCGCTGCAGCGTATAGTTTCAAATATCTTCTCAATCTCTTGTATCCACCATTCGGCCCTCTCCGGGTCATACTCTCCTTGGAATTGAGGTGGTTTCCTTTTCAGAAAATTAGTCAATCCAGCATCCTTATCTGCTGCAAGCCTTCCTCTGATTCTTCAGCTCTAGCTGCTCTTTGTTCATATGCAGCATCTCAGCATTTTGCTGGGTCTGTAATAGCAAAGCAGCAACTATTGTCTCCATTGGATTTGGATTCACAGATGATCCTCCTCTATTTTCAGTATGGTCAGCATTACCATTGACAGCTCCAATAATTCTGTCAGGAGTTCTGTCACCGCTGTTAGTTGGACGTTGTCTTCCGCGAGCCATGATTCTATTTAAGGAAATCATCACCTCCCATCCATATGACATATAATACTACATAAACAAGTATATACATACTATATGTCATACCAATGTTTGTTATCGCATCAAGTTCAGAAACACTACCCAACTTCTAAGCTTAGTTAAAATCCGATGTGGATTCAACTAGACACGGTCAGTATCAACCTCCTAAACCTCACAGTCTGAACAGAATCAAACGGCTATGATACCAAAATGAGACACCCCATTGTGCCCCGATGTTTTATTAGATTTAAACCTCATTAATTAATTTCCTAATCACGCGCTTAGCGTGGAAATACGTAAAAATTAAAACTTAAGTTATTAAACATACAAACTTTGATTAATTAATACAACATACCATAGTTAAGTTGCTCATACACACATAAGATTTACCATTCTATTACAAAACACTGTTGATGGTATCCTCTCAGCAGGATCCCTCACAAGCATATACTTAAACATAAGACATACATAGCGGAAATTATAGATAACGTCTTACTAGACACACTGGCAAATTACAAACTAGACCCTAATCACCATGGACCACAGCTCTTCCTCCAGCTTCGGACTCATAAGGAGTTCCATCCAACTCCTCCTCGTTCAGCTCGGCTACAAGGGATAAGAAACAGTTCTATCATCAAAAACGGAAAAGAGTCATAGTATATCATACAATAAATGTCACAGACAATCAACACACACAACTAGCAATCATCCTCAAATTATGATATCATCCTCTACCCTTACTCTCATACAACTAAACTTTTATGCTGAAGTGGCCATCCATAGTAATGTCACATTAATCAATAGTCCAGAACGGCGTTGCAAAGAACTCGGTATAGTACACTTCTATTTTTGATAGGATCGAACTCGGTATAGTGCTCTTCTATCAGCTGATAGGATCGGACTCGATAGTACACTTCTATCTTTTGATAGGATAAAACCCGATATAGTACACTTCTATCTTTCGATACGATAGAACTCGATATAGTACACTTCTATCTTTTGATAATATAGGATTCGGTATAGTGCTCTTCTATCTGTTGATAGGATAGATCAGGTCAACGTGTCAAGGACTAAAGAGTATAGGAATCAAAGCCTCTATATGAATCTCACTATCTCGCATCAATAACATCCTAGAGCGTTAACCTTCCATCAAAACCTAAACACATATTCTATGTCACACTTCGACTTTGAAATAAATAATTTAGGTTAAGCACCTCTAAATCATCATTAATCTCCCACCCAAACAGACATCTCCCAAATAGCATATATCTTTGCTTAAAGTCCACTAAACACAATATTAAAAACCAGTCAAATCATGCATAACACAGACAATCATAAATATTCAAATATCACAGAATATCACATAAGCAATTCAATAATAATAATAAAATCAGACATCATCAAATACTTAAAATCAACCTAATGTCAATAAACCTTCAAGCCCCGAATCACCATTTATATTTTCAGAAAAGCATTCAATGAAATTTTGGTCTTGTCGATTACTCGACCACTAGTAGGGTTTAGGTCGCCCTACACAATTATTATAAAATATACTACTTATCGATTCCGACGGTAGAATGATTCTTTCCCCCACCTGAGCTAACACCAGATTCACGAACTTCCCGATCCTCGTGACTACACCACGAATATTCGTTATCCTTCAACCAACATCACATAACAATAATTAACCAAATAAATCCAACTAGGTCCACTACAATACTTGGTTCGGCCTCTAATTCAAATTAGGGCTAGGATCATTTTCTCAACTCAATCTTTTGGATACTAAGTATTTAGGTCTTATATAACTAGGATAAATTGCTAGAAGTTGAAAATATGAAACAAAATCCTCTAACCTCAAAGGTTAGGGTTTCGGCCATGAGCACACAAATAGGTAAGAAAGTTTATTTGGATTCAAGCTCTTGGATCATAAAAGTACAAGTACCAAAAAATATAAAAACCATAATCGCAACTCATTAAACACTTTTATAAACATATTTACATAATATTTAAAGAAATGGATCTAAGAATTGAAATAGATAAAACTTGATGAAACTTGAGAATAGTTGAGGATTAGGAACATAGAAACCTTAAATAGCTTAGATCTAACCTCATCTAAGTTAAAAATTGAACAAAACCTCCTTTGTCCATTTTAAGCTAGAATCGGCCCTGTCTAGAACAATAGGAAGGAAAATGATTTTGCTCACATACTCTTAGATGATGAAAATAGAAGACATAATGATCATAGAAATTGGTTTCACATTAAAATGATTTTTCTACAATTTTCTAGAGATTTTCAAAGTTATGAACCCTAATATGAACATAGTTGAATATGAACTTGAATCATGAAAATAATTGAAGAACATAGGGTTTATTCATGATGAGAAACAAGGTTTACCTCTTGAAAATGGAAGATGAGCAAGAAATCTACTAGTTGCTTCAATAACTTTGGTTATGGAGTTTTTGAGAAAATAAGAGACAGTTAGAGAAAGTGGAAGAAACTTGATGAAGATGATAGAAGTGAGAAAATGAACATAACTTGGCCATTTTATGGTGTCTTGGTCGTGCACTTCTAGGGAGAGAAGAGTCCAAAATTTGTTCATTAAGGTTATATGAGTAATTGTACTTAAGGACCTAATTGGAATTAAAAACAAAGTTTAGGACATTTTAGTAATTTCACACCCAACATCATTATGACTTGTGGGCCCCACTTTCCTACTATTTTTGACTCTTAACCACTTGCAAAATCTGCTGGAATTCTTGAGAACTTTCCTCTAGCATCCAGGTAATCTCGTATCCGGCTCCGTCATTCGCCCGATTCAAATAAACGTCCAAGAATAAATTATTATTCCACTTTTTAGTGAAATAAATTCCAAAATAACCAGAGTTATTGGAAATTAAATAAAAACTCTAAGTTTCTCGTTTACGATTCAAAATTAGGGTTTCTGCTCAGTAAAACCTTACTGTCAGTGAAAACGCAGACCGGGTTCCTTCTGAATTTTCAACCCAAAACTTTTATCGTAACCTCTATCATAGAAATAGATTATAAATATGATTTTATTTTATCTAAAATTATTTTATAACCCTTAGATTAAAAATACAAATAGTTATATTTTTAACCGATTAAACAACGTAATTAAAATCAGGTTGTTACATCATGTGACACCCGGTGCTGATGAGGTCGGGGAGCGGTCGCCGATGCAAGAAGGCACGGACAAGAAGCGGCTCCTGGCAGGCTTCTAAGCGGAGGGGTACATGAATGACCTGATTACACACTGGAATGAGAGGGATCCTAAGACTGTGTAGGTATGGGACTATACAGTTGAGGATGTCTTATATGAATTGATTGGTACTACCTATACCAACAAGATGCATCTTCTTTTCGGTAGCCCATCACTTAAGAACTCAACAGTTAAGCGTGCTTGACTTGGAGCAATTCTGGTATGGGTGACCTCCTGGGAAGTTTTCCCAGGAAGCATGTGAGTGAGGACAAAACACGCTGAAAAGACCAGTGTTGGTTTGTGAGGACAGTCGTCAATCCATAAAGTAGCCAGGGATGTTACAAATGGTATTAGAGTGGCACCTCTCCCAGTACGGTGTGGTCCGGGGACGAACCAAGCGGAAGCTGGTGGGCATGTGACACCCGGTGCTGACGAGGGCGTGGAGTGGTTGCCGGTGCAAGAAGGCACGGACAAGGAGCGGCTCCTGGCAGGCTTCTAAGCGTAGGGGTACATGAATGACCTGATTACACACCGGAATGAGAGGGATCCTGAGACTGTGTAGGTATGGGACTATACAGTTGAGGATGTCTTATATGAATTGATTGGTACTACCTATACCCACAAGATGCATCTTCTTTTCGGTAACCCATCACTTAAAAACTCCACAGTTAAGCGTGCTTGACTTGGAGCAATTCTGAGATGGGTGACCTCCTGGGAAAACTTCCCAAGAAGTGTGTGAGTGAGGACAAAACACGTTAATACGTTTATCACACAAAATTATGGGGATGCAAGTATTTTTCAAGTATCTATATTTCAAAGCAAGTTGCAACATCATATGTTTGATTGGTGAAACTATGAATAAGATGGAACTTCGGGTGTATAATATGTTTTACCCAAATTTTTCAAGAAAAAATGCATCAACCCCCTCCTCTACTTTATCTGTTAGTTATGTGAATATATGCCTTGACATGATTAATCTGTTTTGATGATTGACAAATGGAGAAGGGCAAGATAGCCTTAATGATTGACAAAGGAATCTCAGAAGAATTTAATTGCAAAAAGCGGCAAAAGGACATGTAAGCAATCAAGATGGGTTAAAGGGAATTTTACTATTTGTATTACTTGTTTTAGATTCCCTTGTAAATGGTAAGTAAAACTCTCATAATTAAAACTGGTCACACACACACATAAATGAACTTTCAAAATAAAAACTTAAATGGCTTTTAAATGAACTTAATTGAGAAATCTTTTTCAGTATTTAAGTTTTTCAAATTCAAATTTAATTCGAGGAATAATCGATTAGTATAATCGATTATTAAGCTCTTACATATGCTTTAATGAGTAATTAATTATAGAGCTGTTATGTTTTCAAAATTTGAATTTGAAATGCAATAGTCGATTATGATAATCGATTATACCATTTTGATCACGTTTTATAAATCGACTTAATTGGCTATTAATTGTGCTTTAATGAGTAATAACTCATTTCTAGTCGTTAAGTTCGAATTTGAATATGAATAATCGATTATGCTCATTAGGTAATCGATTAAATGTTTTAAGTGCTCGCAAAATTTCAAACAGAGAACAGATAATCAATTAGCATAATCTATTATGCTGTCAATAATCGACTACATAATCCACTAAGCTGAAATAATTGATTAGCATAATCCATTATGCTGCGACTGTCTCAAAGAGGCGATTTTTCAATCTGAGTTAAAATAATCGATTATGGCTTTTAAATAATCGATTATTATGCGCAAAAATTGAGTTTTGGAGAGTTTTTGACATAATATTTCATGGTCTTTATAAAGGAAACTTAGGCACAATTCAGAGCACGAAATTATCATTTTATAACTGTGCTAAAACTCTGATAATCTTTTCTCTCATCTTCTCTTTGTTCTTACACTTGAACCAAATCTTATTGAGAGAGCTTTACACCACTTAGGTGATATTGTATTTGTGCTTCAATTTGTTTATCTACACTATTAAGAGTGCTTTATATCGGTAAGAGTCGGATTGACTCGAACCATATTTTGGTCACCATTCTTACAAGAGAGGGTATATCCCTTGTAAGTGTTTCTTGGATGTGATTTCCAAGTGTTTACAAGGGAGGTGATATTCCTTGTGGTTGATGCGACACCTTAACTTGGGGTCATCACATAGTTACCCAAAAAGCGGAAAATAAATTATTAATCGCTGGTTGCTTTCGGAAAATAACCTCTAGAATTTTTTTTTGAGTCCAAAAACTGGGGGTAAAAATTTTCTTTCTGCGAAATACTTCAGAAAAAGTTATATACATCACAATAGTATAGTTACATTATACTTAGTACAAACTGAAGTTATTCGTAAACCAAAACATCACAACCCTATAAGCTTTTCTGAAATTGTTTTTCATACACCTTACAAGGAATTTCAAACCATTTATAATAACTTTCCCAAAAATACACAACCTAAAGAAAATCCTAAGCTGGTCGCCTTACAAGACATCTACTGGAAAGACCCTGTGGCCATTCCCACACTCAAACACCTCTTCAAGTATCTAAAACTAAGTCCCGAAAGACTTAGGGAAACTTCTCAGCTCCATCTGCACTAGTGTACCAATGTACAACAGCAATACCAGAAGAAACCTGATGTATTTGTAAGGGTGAGATGCCAATATATGAGTTTATAACGATAATCACATGCACGACATACTCAATTAGCACATAGACATACATAACCATAACAACATAAGATTCTCATAACTAAACAAGTAGTTTATCACTGGGTCTCATACCCGATCATCGTCATTTTAAAAATATGCATGACACTTCAACATTCATCGTCTAACATTCACACCTAATCTCCGAAGATCCCAACGTCTTCAAAATGAGTTGATCAAACTCGATACATCGTCTCATTGGCTAGTTAAGCACAACAATAATACATCGTCTCATTGTCCATTTAAGCACAATGATACATATACATCGTCTCATTGTCTATTTAAGCACAATGATAATACATCGTCTCATTGTCCACTCAAGCACAATGATACATATACATCGTCTCATTGTTTATTTAAGCACAATGATAATACATCGTCTCATTGTCCATTTAAGCACAATGATATGTATATCGTCTCATTGTCCACTCAAGCACAATGATACATATACACCGTCTCATTATCCATTCCAGCATAATGATATATATATCGTCTCATTATACATTCTAGCATAATGATACACATACATCGTGTCATTATACATTCAAGTATAATGATACACCGTCACATGATACCTTTTCCATTAAGGTCTCACGTTAAACAACGTCGGGCACGTCTGTCGTAAATGCAAATGTAAAACATTTTGTCCTCGTCATTTTCAACGTCTTAAAATTCTCATCGTCACACGGATCAAAGATCTTCGTGTTTTCTTATAGAACACTGGTATCACGACGTCTCCGATACTAGGTTTATTTTTTAACGTGAACACTGTCTTTTGTTTGTGAAACACAAATTCAAAACAAAATCTCCGCAACTTATCTAAGTTGACGGAATAACATCGTTAAGGTAAAATTCGTTTATAGAAAATCATTTCTAATTGAAAATTCCTTTATAACATCATCGGTTACTAAAAATTTAGTTTTCAGAAAGGAGAGTCACTTGAGGCTCAAACTTGTTTAAAATATGTACTGCCGCTTTAGAAATACTTGCCGTCGATACTTTTCCAAATTGCCGTCGATTAGCACTTTTAAAGCCATTTAAGCCAAAACTTAGCTTTTTCCACTCAAACAATTTTCTAAAATCATAATTAAATTATGTTCCACCATTAATTTCATAAAATAACTTTTTATAATATTACGGAATTTCTTACGTAAAAATTAGCAGTACAAAAATAATTTCACGGTTTCGCCCTCACTGTGACTCATAGTTCACTTTTACAGCGATAAATCATTAAAATAATGATATTTTCGAAAATTCCTTATTTTTCCCAAATAATATTTTCCATAAACATTATATTTCAACATTTCCCATAAAACATTGAATATAATTTTATGCAGCTTATTAAAGCTTTTATCCAATTAATTTAATTGAGCACTGACCACTGTCAGGCTTTTCAAACAACAACCAACAACATCATCACAGAAATATTTCCAAACAGATCATGCATCACAGCATAATAATATAATTGCAGATAAACAATTAAATGCAAACAACTAACACAGATCAAAATAACAGAACTTAAACAGAATTAAACAAACACCAACAGATAAATAATTACAGACAACACTTGATAACACATGATTATAGGAAAAACTCCTCAGGTATTCTCCCCTTACCTCTTGAAGTTACAGAACACTTTCCACGTATTGTCGATTTTGATTTCGACACGAGTCAAAAAACTTCGGCTTGCGTCAAGAAACTTCGTCACAAAGAAACTAGTGTCACACACAACAAAACAACCCAAGATCAATCCACAAATTCTCTCCTAACAAAAAGTTAGGTTCGGCCCTCATGACTTACATTGACTAAACATGATAAAGTTTTGCAAGCTTTTGGATTAGTGATCCTTAAGCACTTAAGACATAGGATTAGGGACTTAATACAAAAGTTTGAAACAAAATCTTCTAACCCTTGAAGACATAGTTTCGGCCATGATAAGTGCATAGGGCTAGGGATTTTTGTTTAATACAACAACTTGGATTCAATAAAGATCTATACTAACAAGATAGGAAACAAGATCACTTATCAAAAACATGAACAAAATCTCCTCCAACTATACCCACATAGGTTCGGCCATGACAAGGAAAATGAGGAGGAAATTTTAGTTTAAATCATACTCTTGGATTATGAATATAAGGATGATAACAAGAATATAGAAATTAATTTCATACTCATAGGATTTTTCTATGATTCTCTATGGATTTTCAAACTTCTAGATCTAGAAATGGGAAAATATGATTCATGGCATAAACATGAGAAACAATTGAATATGAAAGCTTAGATGATCAAGGAGATGAGCTTTTACCTCTTGAAGATTGAAGAAATGAAGAAAATGATCAACCTTCACTTAGTTGAAAACTGGACAGCTTGAGGGTGTGATGGTTTTGTGAGTGTATCTCACAATATACTCATACAAAAATCACAAACTTTGGCTTGATAGAAAGATACGACGAAAAGGAACAACTTTGATGTTGAAGGTTTTATTTGATTCGGATCATAACAGGAGTGAAAATAGGCTTCTTTCTGCTGTCTCGCATGGATCTGAGGATTCTGGGCAGTTTCTGTATTTTGGTCATAACTCTCAACATACTCATCCGTTTTTGATGATCTTTAGCTCGTTGGAAAGAAGAGATAAAGAGGAACAACTTTCATGTTGAGAGTTTTTCGAGTTTCAGAAAGGAAGAGGGTCATGTTTTCGGTGGAAATTCGGTGTTCTTATGAGTTTTGTAATTTAGAGAAAATGGAGAAAGCTTGATGAAGAAGATGATGAAGTCTATTTATAGAGGAGATGGCAAGGCTTTCTGAGCCTTGGGCTGCACCCTTCATGGCTTGGAGAGCAAGAATGGCCCAAATTCAAGAACAACCTAGAAGATTACTTAAGGACCAAAAGGAAACTAAAGAAAAGCTTAGGGACCAAAATGCAATTTCCATAAAAATTGTCATCATGATGCCATGTGCACCATTAATGCATTCACATGGTGACTCATCATGTGTGACTCATTGATATTATCCATTAGCGGATCCCGGAAATCTCGTAATCTGCTCCGTTGCTTCCCCGATTCAATATGACACCCGGATAAAATATAATGTCACTTTTTAGTGAAATATTTTAAAATATCCAAATCGTAGAAATTAAAAAAAAAATGAAATGTTTCGTTCATAAGTTAAAATTAGGTCTTCTGAGCAGTATAAATATACTGTCAGTGAAATCCGCAGACCGGGTTTCGCCTGACTTTTCAACCTAAATTTTTATCGTAACTCTCTACGGTCAAGTAGAGTGTAACTATGGTTTCGGATTAATTAGAATAATTTTCTAAGTCTCAGATAAATATATAAATGTATTTATATAAATTTCCGATATTAGAAAACAGCAAAAAGTCGGGGTGTTACAGTTGACAAGAGAGGGTATATCTCTTGGGTTATTGTTTGAGGCTCTTTCACTGGGGGAAGTGATATCCCTGGTCTATGAGGAGTGCTCTTCATTGTAAAGGTTCTAGTTGATCCTGTTTAAAAACTAGTGTTGAGTGAAAACCCTTGGTGGTATTGCCTTGGGGACTAGACGTAGGTCACGTGGGTAGTTTGTTGCCGAACCAGGATATATTGTAGTGTTCATATTCCCTCCCTATATCTTTTTATTATCGCACTTAAATTCACGTCATTTTATTAATCTCGCTTTAATTTCAAAGGAATTATTTTTTAAGTGCTTTAATTTGAAAATAATTATTTATCTGCTACAAATTATGTTCTATTCTTTAAAAGGGTTTTGATTTATTGCAAAAGAATTCATTTTTATTTAAAACACGATTCACCCCCCTCTTGGGTGATGGTTGCCACGGCCAACAAGTGGCATCAGAGCTTCGACTCTAGTTAGTAGCTTAACAGCTTAGAGTTAAGATCCTTTTGGCAACCTTTTTAAGTTTTCCAAAATGTATGGTTTTGAAATTGACAAACCACCATTCTTTAATGGTGAGAATTTCATTTATTGGAAAATGAGAATTGAAATTTATATGCAGTCAATTGATGTTGATTTATGGGATATTGGAGTTCATGGATTCATTCTCAGACCCAAACAACATCGGACTGAGTTTGATAAAAATAGTTTTTGCTTGAATCTCAAAGCTATGCAAATTCTCCAGAATTGTTTGTGCGATGATGCTTATGAGAGAATTAAAGATTGTGATTGTGTCAAGGATATTTTAAATGTGCTTGATTATAATTACCTTGTCACTAACAATTTTGAAAGTGAAAGTAATTTCAGGAAAGGGCAAAATTCATTGGAGGAAAGACATCCTCAAGAGTATGCCAAGAAGAAAGACCACAAAAGCGAAGAGCTAATGGTCAAGAAAACAGAAACTACTCTCCAAGCGATTGAAAGAAACTTGGAGGTAATTGATGCTAAACTCAATCCATTGAATGATGAATGATTATGTGCATACAATAATTTGTATGATGAGTGGATGAGTTTAGAAAATAAGAATTTGAATTGCTTGAAAAGTATTTCATTTATTGAGGTTGATATAGAAAATCTAGAAAATGAATATACTTTTCTTAGTGAAGAAAATATTTTGAATTTCGCATTCCTTTCATGTTTTGAAAATTGCAAAATCCTTGATAATCAAGTTGACGAATTACTTCAAGAAATTGATAGAATAAAAGGTTCCACATGTGTACAACCTTCATATGAAAATTGTTTCCTGAAATATAAAAGGGATGTAACATGTAATTATTGTGCAAGGATAGGACATATTTCTCATATGTGTATTCATAGGAAAAATTATTTTATGAGAAATAAATTTGCTTGGGCGCCTAAAGGCAAAAATTGCTTGTCCACTAGCCCGCAAGGACCCAATATGAAATGGGTACGAAAAAGTTTCTCTAGTACTTCTAAAGTGCAGGAAAAATCCAATAGTGAGAAACAAGCTATCTACATCAAGAAGAATGCTTCACAAAGTCAAAAATGCAATTATTACCAAAAGAAGCAAAGATCACTTGATGAACAACTCAAAGAAGAAAGATGACGCAAGAGCTAGATTCAAAATCAAGTAAAAGTGGGTAAGAAGGAATAGTCTTGAGAATTCACGCAACAAGGTAACTTTATTCTCTTCTTTCTTTACATGCTTAAATGCAAAACTTGCTAAATGGAGGTATGTTGATAATGTCATAATGCTTCTTAGAGAAACAGTCAAAATTTCCTTGCTAAGAAAATTGAAAATCGAAGAGAATAATCTATTATGGTTCCTCGAGAAAATAGGGAAGAAAGTCAGAAGTACAGTAATCGATTAAGATAATCAATTGAAGGATGATCTTAGACAATTCGTAGAAAACAATAAACACATAATCGATTATGCTACGAAATCTGGCATTTTTTAAAGTGTTTTGTTTTAAATCAAATCCTAATTAATTTTCTAATAAATGTTTCATTATGATATGATATCTTATTTAATTTTCTAATCATTTCCAAGATATCAAATTCAAATGAATTCAAATTTGAATTGGCATTAAATTCCTTGATACAAAATTATTTTGAAAAGTTATTTTCTGGGACCAGGTAAACTTTTAATCCGCTTTAAATACTCATGCATGTTCTACAATTCGTCCTTCTTACGCCACTTCATGAGGATCTCCTCTTGAGACGACTACGGAGGTAGGGTTTAAGGCAGAGTGGGTGAGAGACTTGGGGCATTATGTCGTATGCTGGTGGAAGCAGAGGAGACGACGATGAAGATGATGATGATTCTGGTAAGAGTTCTTGAGTTTTCGCTACTTGGGTGGCTGCTCAGTTAAGGCAATGGTCCGTAGCTGTAACACCCTGATTTTCACTGTTTAATATTGGTAATATATATATATATGTGTGTGTGTGTGTGTGTGTGTGGTGTGTGTGTGTGTGTGTTTATATTTTTATCTGAGATTTAGAAAATGATTTTGGATATACCAAGGTCATATTCATACTCTACTTTGTCGTAGAGAGTTATGGTTAATTTTTAGGTCGAAAATTCAGACGAACGACAGAGCTGAATATGGGATTGCCGGGACCCGTTAAAGGATAAATCACAAGTCATTCCAAGATGACTCATGCAGATGACTCATATATGTGACTCACCCTTGTCATCATTACATTAGTGGTGTAAAGACCATTATGCCCTTAGGTGGTTTTTAAAATGCCAAAATTGCCCCTAAGTGAAATTACTCTTTTGTCCTTAAATTGTCACCACTTGGACTCCTTTACCCCTCCATTCCCATGGCCCAAACCACCCCAAGAGGCCTATCACTCTCATTTCATCAAGACTTCATCATCTTTGTCACATTTTCTCTCAAATTCTCTAAGTTTCCATAGCCAAAAATTGTTAATCAACCAGTAGATTTCTTGTCCTTTTTCTAATTCCAAGACACCTTACTTCTCATCATCAATAAGCTATAGGTTCTTCATTTATTTTCATGATTCAAGGCGATGATCATCATTTTCCATTCTAGGGTTTTCATCTTCAAAAATCTCTAGAAAATCATAGAAAAATCATATGATCATGAAACCAATTTCTATCAACTTGTTGTCATCTCTATGTTTATAATACAAGAGTATGAATCAAGCAAAAATTTCTTTCCTATTTTTCCTCTCAAGGCCGAAACCCTAAATTTTTTGATGGAGGAGTTTTGTTCAATTTTTTTTAGAAAGTGATGCTTGATTTCATCTTTCTAATTCATATAATTGTTGAATCCAAAGGATTGAGTCAAAATGAAATCTCTAGCCTATTTTTTTTAAGAAGGCCGAATTCAATATTCTTGAGAGCTTGGATGATTTTGTTTTATTTTTAAGTCATGATCATTGTTCTTAACTCTATACTACTCTAAGGTCATGGATCTGAGAGTATGTGAAATTTTGAAATCCCTAGCAAAAATTGCTAGTCATGGCCGAAACCTACATGTAGAGATAGGTGAATATAATTTTTTGTTGATTGATTATTTGGTTGTGGTTTGTTGAAGGGTAATTTTGTGTGAATCGTGTACGAGTTTTACGGAAATCGGACATTTGGCAGAATTTATTTCAGAAGGAAAATTCATATCTGAGGTAAGGGGAGTACCTGAGGGATTTTTTTCCGATAGCTATATGTTATCAGTATGTGGTCTGTATAATTTATTTGAGTGTGTTTGTGGTGTTTTAAATTATCTTACGTAGTTAATTTATCTGCTGTTAATTATCTGCTTTTAATTGGTTATCTGCAGTTAATTGTTATAGTATTTTTAATGCATATTATAAACTGTGTTATCTGCTATAGCATTGACATGAAACTATTACTGATGTTGATTGTTAATTGAAAAGCCTGACAGTGGTCAATGCTCAATTAATTACGAAGATAAAAGCATTAAAAAGCTTTATGAGAAATATTGAATATTTAATTGGTGGAATATAGTAATATAATATTATTTAATTATTAGATTGGTTAGAAATGTAGAATAGTTGAAAATACTATAATTTTAATGATTTATCGACCTAAGAGTGATCTATGAATCACAGTGAGGGCGTAACCGTGAAAATATTTTAGTACTGCTAATTTTTACATATGAAATTACAAGATATTAGAAAATGTTATTATAAAAAGTTAAGTTTCAAAAATAATTTAATTATGATGTTGAGAAAATTATTTTAATAGAAAAGTCAAATTTTGACTTTTTAAAATGCTAAATGACAGTGAATTTCGAAAATATTTATGGAAAGCATTCTTAAAAACAGCAATATTTGTTAGAACAGAGAATTAGTCTCAAAACAATATTTTCTTTAATTAAAGTTTCAAATAAAGATTTTCAGAAGAAAATGAGTTTTTGGGTGATTTGATGATTTTATAAAGGAATTTCCAACGAAAAAGGATTTTCTGTAAATTAATTTTACACAACGGTGTTATTTCCGACAACTTGGATAAGTTGAGGAGGTTTTGTTTTTTATTTGTGTTTCACAGAACGAAAATGATTTTAAAGTTGAAAAGTGAACCTAGTAGCCGAGACGTCGGGATTCTAGTGTTCTATGGTGTGGACTGTGTGTCCTAAAGGTGAGATTATGGACTGTATGTCCTAAAGATGAAGTGTGGACTGTGTGTCCTAAAGTTGAAGTTGTGGACCGTGTATCATATAAGAGTTATGTTGATTTTGTGCGCTAAAATCGACGAACCTAAGACTGGTGCATCGGTCTAGATCTTCGTGATTTGCACATTCGGACTTCGAGTCCTATTGTTGAAATTGAAAGAATAAACTTAAGTGTTTAAAAGTTGAGATGGTCGTGAGCCTTTGATGCTTCGACAAGGAAAGAATGAACGAAAAGAAAAGCGACGAGAAACAAAATGTTTTACATGCATTATTTTGGCAGACGTGCCTATGAGGTTAATCTGGATATCTTGATGGCAAGGTATGCAGGACGTTGTATCATTGTGCCTTGATGGACAATGAAACCATTGACGGTGACCACTGTGCCTAGATTTGGACAGTGCTATGGTTGAATCCGGTATGCCTTATTTGGAAAAGAGAGCTTGATCAGCTCATTTATACGGCGTTGAGATCTCCAGAGATTAAGTATAAAATTTTAGACGATGGATATTGAAGTGTCATGCATTTTTTTTAATGACGATGAATTGTCGAGTATGAATCACATTGATAAACTACTTGTTTATTTCAGAATATTTATATATGTTATATGATGTCTTGTGTGTCGCGCATGTAGTTATCATTTAAAAATCCATATATATTGATTCTCATCCTTGCGCGTTTCATTGTTGGTTCCTCTTCCATGTGGCATATATTTCTATATGAGTACATATGGACCCGGAGATTCCTCTAGCTCATTCGAGGATACGTTCCATCACGTTTGAGAACGCCGGGGAAGGTGGTGCGTGGGCAATTAACCCAGGGGCACACAGCGCCACATACACGGGCCCCATACGAGAGGTTGTTGGCACACTAGCTGCTGGACCTCAGAGACGAACTCACACTATAGAGACGATTAAGGTATCACTACCTCCAGCATGGGTTTTTCTGCAGCACATGGTTGATCAGGGAGAGCTAGAGATCCATCTTCCATTGGCACAGCCCTTGCAGGCAGCAGCCCCAGCCTCACCTCCTATAGAGGTTGTTTTGGATCCGGGGTTCGAGGAGGACCCTAAGGAGTTTGTTGAGAAGGAGCTGGAGTACCATCCTCTCGATGATGATGAAGATGATTCTCCCGATTAGGGAGTGAGGGCAGCAGTATCTTCACCGGATACTCCTGCTGAGGGTGGGGGTGATCATCACGATCTCCCCAATGGTTATCACTAGTTTCGACCAGCTGTACTTAAGTTCATTTTTGGGATAGTGACTTCGTCAGTCTACTTCTGGCTACTGAGAGCCATGATTCTTGTTAGATGGTTCCAAACTGTTCACTACATAGTTCGTATGTTTTATTTTCTTTACTTAGTTCTTTTTGTAAATGGCTTATCCTTATAAAGGCCTTTTGTATAAAACTGCTGATGAATATGTAATGTTGTTGTATGTCAAAGTAAAAGGAAAAAAATATTATCACCATTTTGGTATTAAGATAGTGTTAGAAAATCTTATTTTCCGAAAGTAACCAGCATATTTAAAGTTTTATTTTCCGCAACGAGTTACTATGTGATGTCCCAAGAAGGGGTGTCGCATTTGCATGTGACACCCGAGGCTGACGAGGGCGGGGAGTGGTCGCCGGTGCAAGAAGGCACGGACAAGGAGCGGCTCCTAGCAGCCTTCTAGGAGGAAGGACACATGAATGAACCGATTAGACACCAGAATGAGAGGGATCCTGAGATTGTGTAGGTATGGGACTATACAGTTGAGGATGGCTTATATTAATTGATTGGTACTACCTATGCCAACAAGATGCATTTTCTTTTCGGTAACCCATCACTTAAGAACTCCACAGGTAAGCGTGCTTGACTTGGAGCAATTCTGGGATGGGTGACCTCCTGGGAAGTTTTCCCAAAAATCGTGTGAGTGAGGACAAGCGTGTGGGGACAGTCGTCAATCCATAAAGCAGCAAGGGATGTAACAAATGGTATCAGAGCGGCACCTCTCCCAGTACGGTGTGGTTCGGGGACGAACCAAGCAGAAGCTGGTGGGCATGTGACACCCGAGGCTGACGAGGGCGGGGAGTGGTCGCTAGTGCAAGAAGGTACGGACAAGGAGCGGCTCCTGGCAAGTTTCTAGGCGGAGGGACACATGAATGAACCGATTACACACCAGAAGTTTTCCCAGGAAGTGTATGAGTGAGGACAAAACACGCTGAAAAGACTCATGTTGGTTTGTGGGAACAGTCGTCAATCCATAAAGCAGTCAAGGATGTAACAGTAGCAACTCGAACGGAGAGAAGAGTGGTGATCTTGGGTTTACCTTGAGGGTTTTATGCTTATTTATAGGATATTTTGGAAACAATACTTGGTCAGATTTTAAAAAAATTTGAATTTTTTAAAAATATTCATTTATATATATTTATAAATGTTTACCTTTGTCTTTATATATTTATGTATATCTTTATATATTGTTGCTTTGAAAAATGGCCACGTGAGGGAATGAAAATTAAGGGAGATTTATTGGAAAAAAAAGTTCAAAGAAATTTGAAAACAAAATCAATTTTAAAATTATTAATTAAATCTCTTAATTAAAATAACTTACTAATCTAAATAGGCGCTGTTAATTTAGGAAGGTTTATCTTAAATAATTTACTAAGTTAAATAGGCATCGATAATTTAGGGATATTTATAAAAAAAAAAAACTAATAGAAAATTTAATATTAAATCAATTAATTGAACTTATTTGGAGAGTTTTATATAAAAATATTAACAAAAGATTTAATATAAAATCAACTCTTTAATAGGCATTTGTAATTAAGGGAGATTGATAATTAAAAAAAAAAAGTAAACAAAAAATTCAATATTAATCAATTGTACTTAATTGAAATAATTTACTAATTTAAATTGGCATTGGTAATTTAGGAAGGTTTATTAAAAAAAAAAAGTTAACATTAAATCTAATACAAAATCAAATCTTCAAAAAGTTTATTAAATCATTGCATTAAAATAATTTACTAATTTAAATAGACATCAATAATTTAGGGAGGTTTATGGAAAAAAAAAGTTAAAGAAAACTTTATATAAATCAATTATTTGAATAATTTAATATAAAATCATTTAATGTAAAAAACAATTCTGAATCAAGGTTAGATTGTTTTAGATTTTGATATAATTGATTTTTATAAAATTGTTGTTGAACGAATCGAATTAAAAAAAATGGAGGTTAAAAAAATCATTTATGTTTGGTAACATATTTTTAATATTGAGTTTAGAAGAATTTTTATTTATATGATAAAGTAAAGTCATTTTTAAAGTGTAAATATAAAGAATTTTGTGAGTGACACATCTAGAATAAATTTTACTCTACAGAAAACTAGAAATTTTTACTTATCTTAAAATCAATTCTACCAAAATCAAAATCGGTTTTAATGGATAGACTTTTAAAATCAAACTGTTGAGATGACTTTTTTGTGGCTCAAAAGCTATTTTGGTAGTATCAAAACCTTAACCAAACAAACATTAATCATTTAATTAAAATAATTTACTAATTAAAATTGTCATTATGCTTGCAACGTTGCCCAATGTCGTGCCTACTTGACTAAATTGACATATTTATGGTTAGATTGCATTCTTTGTTGCTTTTAAAAGTGGGCACATGAGAGGACGAAAATTTAGAGATGTTTATATATAAAAGTTACCATAAATTTTTAAAAAGACTTCAAATATGTATTAATTGATTAAATTATTCAATATAAATAATTATGTTTTGAAACTAATTTAAATAGTCATTATGCTTGCAATGTTCCCCGATGCGATGCAATAAAATTTTCCCACTTATGTGCTCTTCCTATTTGGGATTTCCATCTTACTTCTCCTAAGTATGTAATAGGTGAGCCTTGCATTTTATTCCCTGGAGTTTTCCGTTATCAAATATTTCATTAATTGTTGCTTATATATATACCAGCTATTTACAAGAGATATTTTCCAGACCCTTTGATCATCAGTTGAGTATTTAGGAATGATGATGTTGTGTATCTCATTAACTAATAGAGGAAATTTTGTTTGAAGAATGTTTGGTAAAGACCAATTGTAATTCTCTAGACTTTAAAGATGCATGACAATCGATAGGAATGTTACAAGCATCAACTAATTTCACTGACAACCATTTGTCACACTAGAAATTAATGGTTGAACCATCACCTAATAACCAAGCAAAGTTATCCTGTACGGTCTGCAACTTATTTCTGATAGCGGGCCAAATAGCTGACTTAACAAATGAAGATTTACGCACATTGTTTCTTACAAACCTAGCCCTAAGAAACTCATCCCATTTTTCATTAGATGAAAGAAAATCCCAGCATAGTTTGAGATTAGCAGCATCATTAACTGCTCTAACTGGCCTAATGCCTAAACCTCCTTCATCAAAAGGAGAACAAATCTTCTCCCATGAAACAGTTACTAACATCCTTGTTGAGACATCACCTGACCATATGAAATTCCTAATCCAAGTCTCAACAATTTTTAGCAAAGATATAGGTCATGCATACACATGTAAACTATAAAGAAGAGCAGCATAAATCACTGACTTGACAAGCTGCACTCTTCCCATAATTGATAGCAAAGCACCTTTCCAAGCAGCCAAGTTCACTTTAATTTTATCTCCTAAAGGCTGCAAGTGGATGACCCTTGGCTTTCCTTTGAAAATAGGTACTTTTAAGTAAACAAAAGGCAAAGAACCAGCTGAAAAACCCAGTACATTACCTATTTCTGATATTCTTCTTGATAACAATGAACCATGATAGAATCTGCACTTATCTGGACTAATTCACTGCCCTGAAGCCTCACCATATTCTCTACAGAGAGTCATTAGATTCCTTAAATTCTGCTTAGAACCTTTGCAAAAAACCATAATGTCAACAGCAAATAGGACATGGCTTGGGGTTTGGAAACCCCTAGGACCTGACATTGGTTTTAGCTTCCCATTTTGAATCATTATAGCAATACTCCTACTTAAAACCTCTTCAGCAATAACGAATAAAAGAGGAGATAAAGGATCTCCTTGCCTAACACCTCTCTTACAACTGAATGGCCATTAACTAACACAGAAAGCTGGCAGAATTGAGAATAATCTCAATCCAATGGTAGAACTTCTCATCAAACCCAAAAGAATGCAGAAACTTTAACAAAAACCCCCAACCCAAAGTGACATAGGGAAACACAAGGGGGTTGAATTGTATTTCTTAGCTTTTTGAAAATAGTTTTGAAAATAGTTTTGCACACGAGATCAACGAGAAGCAAGCAAGAAAACAAGTCTTCAAAGAAAGGATGTAAAGAACTTCAATAGCAATCCCCAAGCGTTAGTTTAAATAAAATTAAACAGAGAAGGGATAAAGAATATAACACAACGATGTTATCCTAGTTCACTCTTCCAAACAACAGTTATGTCCAGTCTCTTCGACTTTAAGGATTTTCACTAATTCTCTTAGCTACTTGCAAGTATTCTTTAACTTGCCTCTTCGGGCTACAACTCCAAGTATATATATTCTACACATCTTCAGGTTACACAAGTATTCATTTACAGTCAAGCCTCTACAGCTCACTTGTAACACCCCAGTTTTTACCCTTTTTCAATATTGGTAGAATTTTAATTATTTATATTATTATTTGAGATCTAGAAAATGATTTTGGATAAAACATAATCATATTTAGACTCTAATTTATAGTAGAAGCTATGGTTAAAATTTGGGTTTAAAATTCAGACTAAACCAGGTCTGCGTTTTGGCTGACAGTAAGATTTTACTGGTCAGAAAATCTAATTTTGACCCGAGAACGAAACATTTTAGATTTATATCACTTTTCTAGTGATGTGATCTATTTCAAAAATTTGGCTCTAAAATAAAATATTTTATTTTATTTGGGCGAAGTTTCGAAGGAAATCGCGTAAGAAAAATATCAATCGGGAAAATGGCGGAGTTAGAAAAGGAACTGCAGAGACTGAACCGGATACCGTAGGAGCTGACACTTGTCACCTAGGGTGGTGAGTCATGGGGTGAGTCACCACCATGACTCACCAAAAACAATGATGACTTTAGATAAATATCTAGATATTTGTTAGGTGAGATGACCAAATTACCCCTAAGCTTCCATGGAATTCCTTCTTTGCCCTTGTGACTCATTCCTCCTCCCTCACTCTTCTACCCACACGGGTCCTACACCCCTCCCATACTTAGCCATTTTTCTTCATCTCCTACACAAAGAACCTACAACAAACCCTAAAACTTCCATTGTTTCTCTGGCAAAGTTGATCCATTTTCTTCATTTCCTTCATCATCTAGAGGTAAATCCTCACTTCTATGATCTTAGTTACCTTCCTCTTCACTTATTTACATTCAAATCTTGTCAAGAGTTCTATGTTACCATTTTCATTGATTTTCTTAATTTAATTATAGAAAATCATAGAAAATAGATTTTTGAAATATGACACTTGATCTTAACTCTCTAATACCTCTATTTTCTAGATCTAGAAGCTTGAAATCAAAAGAATTTCCTAGCTAATTTTTCTAGCTATGGCCGAACCACCCATGAAAAAAAATGGGTCAAAAGATTTTCAAATTTTGAAAGTATGACAATTGATCTTGTCTTTCTATTACTCTAGGATCATAGATCCAAGAGCTTGAAAAATTTAGAGACCCCTAGCCTATTTTGCTCATGTTGGCCGAACCCAAACCCATATAGGTTAGATGGATTTTGTTTCATTTTCTTAACTTATTGTGTTGTTTGTTGTGAAGGCTTTGTGATTGAGTAGAGTGTTGAGGAGCAAGAGGAAAACAAATCCGAGAAGACTAGGGTCGAGGAGAAATTCGAAAACTCTAAGGTAAGGGGAGTTTACCTGAGGGGTTTTTGATAGCCACATGCTATCTATGAGTTATCTGTATACTTATTCGTAGTGTTGTTGTGGTGGTTGATTTCATTTTACGTATTTGTTTATGTGATTTTAATGTTATCTGTGATGTATATTATAAATGTGATGTATGTTATAACGGTTATGTAGGGATTAACTGATGTTTGAGTGATTTGACTGAGAAGCCTGACAATGGTTAGTACTCAATTATAATTGAGGATAAAACTTTAAAAAGTTTGAGGAAAAACTTAAGTGTTTTAATTTATGGAAGTGGAAGAAAATGTGGAAAATAATATTATTTAATGAGGTTTTGGTGAAAGAGTAAATCAATGAGTGATAGCGAGGACGGAACTGTGAAAAAATTTCATGTACGTTAATTTTTCCAAAATAAATTCAAAAAGAAAATAAATATTAATTAAAATAAATTAAATTTTCAAAAATATATTCATATTGATGAAGAAAATATTTTTGTAAGAGAAAAAGTCATTTGATTTATAAATGATTTTATTCTAAACGGAAAATAATTTAGAAAAGTGTTTTACGGCGAAATTATGAGAAACAGTTTTATTACTTTAGAAAAAGATGGGTTAGAAATGATTTTCAAGGATTTGATGTGTTTTTGGAAAAGGAATTTCAGAAGAAGATGGATTTGAGAAAATGAATTTCTCAGTAATTTAACGTTCTAGAAACGAATTTCAGCGGAAAATATTTTCTGCAAAAAGGTTTTAAGTCAGCAAAAATATGCCCGATAAACTTGGATAAGTTTTTGGAGTTTTTGTTTTGATATTTGTTTTTCACAGAACGGAATCTATGTTAAAAGTGGAAGTTTTGAGTACCTAGATGGCCGATGTAACACCCTAGTTTTTACACATATGATTAATTATTTTATGTGGATGTTTATGTTTATTTTGTTATGTGGTTTAGTTTGAGTAATTAAATTACTCTCTTCAAATTATTTTATTGGGTGCGTTAGCACTGACTTATTTCAGTGACTGCACGTTTACTAGACAATAATTTACGTTATTGTCACTATTATTACCAGTACAGAAAAATGTTTTAAATAATATGATTAAGAGAAAAGCATTTTCATATTTTCTTTCTCTTTAATTTTAGATTTGAAAATAAACTGGTTTGACATTAATCGGAGATTAAATGTTGGACCGTGGATTTTCTTAGTTGATCAATTCAATTATCAATCTCTACTTTATTTCAAATTTTGAAAGTATATATTTGTCACATATTATTTATAGATCCAAGGACCCATATTATTTAATTTTCTAGACTCAATCTCAACCACTCATTTTGTACCTATCTATTAAGTACATGAGAACTAAATGAAAGAAAACCCCAAAATCCCGTCCCTTCCCTGTACCGTGCGCGACATTTCCCTTCTTATTCTTTCTTCTTCATTTTCATCTCAGCAACACTTCTCAAACTAAACACTCTCTTCCTCCTCTCTAACCTCAAACTCCATCTTCTCCTCCTTTCCTCTTGGAGCAGCGCCGCACACCACCACCCTGCAGCAATCGTTGACCGCTGCTCGTCGACGTGAAGGCGAGGATCGCGTCCCTGCTCACGTCCGGTCGCAGCCTCGCGTCGAACCGCCATCGCACCACCGCGAACGGAGCTTTGCCGCCGTCCTCAGACGCGCCGCCGCCACTGCCGTCGCACCGGTTGGCCTTGCAACCACCATGTTCTCTTCTCTTCACCTTGGGTAAGAGTTTTACTCTTAATCTCTTCTAGTTCAAAAATCCCTAAAGTGATGTTGAAAACCCTAACTCTAACCCTTTGAGTTCAGATTATAATCTTGAAATTTAAGCTTGTTTTATTCTATTGAGACTATGAATTAGTGTTTTCCTCAATTAATTTCATTGTTCCTTGGCTATATTGGATTTTTCCCAATTTAGGATATGAACCCTAAAGCCCAATTTGATTTTTTATTGAAATTGATTACGTTTTTGTAGAATCAACTATGTATATATGTAATTGGGACTGTTAGTTTATGTTTTGACAAACTAATTTCACAACTCTATACTCAAATCAATTTTCTCTAATTTTTAGTGATGAACACTATTTTCCCAAATCTGATTTTTATTGAAGTTAGCTCTATTTTGTGAAATTGAGTACTTAAGATCAACTTATAGTGTGTGTTTGATAATAAGTAATTGATTTCTTGATTTTTCTGGTTGTGCAAATTGTGTGGGTTCTCTCGTTGGGACGTTAATTGTGATGGTCATACTTGGAGAAGCGTGATTTGCGTTATTGGGAGCTAACAGGAGTTATCTGTGCACGTGGCAAGGTGTCAAAGGAAAATCGTTGGTCATCAAGAGGTAAAGGGAGTAAGCCTGAGGAGTATAGATAATCATATGTTATTTGTTGTCTGTAAGATTCTCTGTCGTGTTTGTTCTGTGGTTTTTGGTTATGATTGTTTGATTAAATTGTGATTGATGTGGTTCATTGAGTTAGTTGATTATAACTGTGATGATGCATGCTACAACTGTGTTATGTGGGATTGTCTGTTTGGTTGATTGATTGACTGAAAGCCCGACAGTGGTTAGTGCCCAATTAAACGAAAGATAAAAGCTTTAAAAGCTTGAGGAAAGGTTTACAAAATTTGATTTAAGGAAGTGGAAGTAGATATTTAAAATCATCCTATTTGATAATGTTTTCGGTGAAAGGATGACTAATGAGTCACGACGAGGACGAAAGCTTGAAATTATTTCAATACTGCTATGCTAAAAAGTTATAAAGAGTTATTTCAAAAAGGTAATCTTCGAAAACAACATAGTTATGATGTTAGAAACTTGTTAAGTGAAAAAGGTCAAGAATGGACTTAGAATATTTGAAAACTGCTAAACGATGATAATTTAGAAAAGTATTGACGACAATTGATTCTACAGTGGGAATACGTATTTGAAACCAAGATTGAGCCTCAAGTGACTCTCTTTTTGAAAAATAAAGTTTTCAGAAAGGATTTTTAGTGAATTATGATTTTTCGAAAGATTTTCCATTTGTCCGACAATTTGGATAAGTTGTAGAAATTTGTTTTTGAACTTGTTTTTCACAGAACGAAAGACCGTGTTAAAAGTGGTTTTGAACTTAGTAACCGAGACGTCGGGGTACTAAGGTTCGTTGGTGTTGTGGACTGAGTGTCCTTTGGACTTAAGGTCCTGTAGATTGGGTATCTACTGTATACATGAGGTATACTGTTTAAAACATTTAAAATGTTTTCTATGACCACGAGCCTAAAACTGGTGCATCGGTTGATGGGCCTCGTGATTGAGCATTCGGACTTGAGGTCCTGTGTTGTTAATAAAAGAGTTAAGACACTTTAAAACGATGATGGTTGTAAGCGTTTTGTGCTGCAACAGAGGAAATTGTATACACAAAGAGAAATGACGAAAATAAAAGGTTTTTACATGCATTTAAGGCAGACGTGTCTATAAAGTTAACATGGTATCAAGGAGATACGCATGTGTTTATCTCATTGTACCTTGGTGGTCAATGAGCCCATTTTTGTATTACTGTGCCTTGGTTTGGACAGTTTACAGTGGGATTCGGCTTGAGTGCCGTTGGCTGAGTGCCGTTGCCTGAGTGGCTTTGCCTGAGTGGCTTTTTGGCTTGAGCGCCGTTGGCTGAGTGCCTTTGCCTGAGTGGCTATGGAGTCTGATCAACTCACCCTATGGTGTTGATATCTCATGAGATTAGGTATAATGTTAGAGAACAATTATTGAAGTGTTGCATACATAATTTTAAAAATGATGATGCGAGGGCATGAAACCCTATGATGTACTTGGATATATTATGTATGGATGTTGTATGAATGTATATGTGTTTCTTTTGTGTCGCGCATGTGGTTATCTTATAAAACTCATATATTGGTAACTCACCTTTGCATTATATTGTGTGGTCTGGGGACGTACCTTGGTACGTGACCACAGGTGATGAAGAGTGGATTTCAGCTTCACAGGGGGACATTAGTTCCAATTCTTGGAGATGTCAGACGTCAGACATCGGTTATAATGGTAAGATTTGTGGGAGTCTTCCCCAGAAATAGATTTTTGAACGACCAGCTTAGGTTTTGAGATGTTATAGATTTCTGATAGTACTTATTTGTATGGCTCGGAGAGCCTTTATTTTGCATGTGATGTTTATAGCTCGGAGAGCATTTCTTTTGAATGAAAATCTAGGTTTTTCCTTTTGAGTCCTATATAACTTGTTGATGTAATTATTTCCAAAATGATACTGTCTGAATGTATGTTAGTGTAACTGGAATTCTGGAATGAAAATGTAATTATGTTAGCAGGTGTTCTTTTACCTGGGATGTTCGAATTACAGAGGAGACTATGTCGAAATTTTTGTAAAAATACAAGTTTTTATTCAAGTATGTTTCTAAATTAAATAGACTTGCCAGGCTAGGAATGTAAGCCTGTGTGCCGATGAAGGCTTAGGTTTGAAGTCGTGACAAATTTTTATACCCAATTTCAGACGTTTATGTACTTATATAAATTATTTTCCGAAAGCAACCAGCAAACTATCTTTTTAATTTAAATTCCGTATGTGTTACGCAGTAATACCTAGTGGGGGTGTTACAGCCGAGACGACGGGCTAGTGTTCCTATGAGTAAGTACATGGACTATGTGTCCTGTGTGTTGTGGGTTAAAGTCCCAGTTGGCACATTTGAATCCGTGTCCTGTGTGTCACGGGTTAAAGGGTTAAAGTCCCAGTTGGCATATTTGAATCTGTGTCCTATGTGTCGCGGGTTAAAGTCCCAGTTGGCACATTTGCATCTATGTCCTGTGTGTCGCGGGTTAAAGTCCTATTCGGCACATTTGCATCCGTGTCCTGTGTTAAGAATGAATGGGCTTGATGCCTAAGTAAGAATAGTCATGAGCTTTGAGCCTCGACAAAGAAAGAATGAGAATAAATATCAAAATTTGATGGGGGATATTGAAGTGTCATGTTTTTTGTACAAATTGTGTTGATTGCCGGGTATGAATCCCATTGTTTAGAACATTTTGATTATTCTGAGAACTCATGTGATGTACATATGTGTATATGTTGTTGTTTGTGTGTCGCACATGTGGTTATCATGATGAAACTCATTTGTCGGTATCTCACCCTTACAATATATCTTTTTTCTTGGTTTTTGCTGTTGTACCGTAGAACACGAATACAGATGTTGTAGAGGAGTTCCCTGTTTTACTCGAGGACATTAGTCCTGATAACTGAAGAGACCGTTGATCATAGGGATGACCTTAGGGGTCTTCCCAGTAGATGTCGGTTAGAGTGACCAGCTCAACTAGGATATTAGATTGTTTTATTCCCTATTGAGGATAGTCTGTTATCTGGGGTGCTAAGAGCCATTCTTTTGGAGTAAGGGTTGTTCAGACTTTTCAATTCAGTGATGTATAATTATATCTGTTGCATATGTATATATTTCTGGAAAAAAAAATCAACTCGTACGTTGTGATGCGTATTACTTTTATGATGTATGCAGAAACGTATATGAAGTTGTTATATGTTAATGTTTGCATGTTTAAACTTCATTTATCGTGCAATAAAAAATTTTATAATCGTTTTCGAGCGTAGTTATGTACTTAAATTAATTCCCGAAAGCAACCAGCTTTCATTTTCGTTTTATATTTCCCAAACGAGTTAGTCATGTAATGCCCAAGGGGAGTGTTACATCACTCTAATAAAGAGTAAAGAAATGTTTGAGCTTAGGTCAACACACTATGTGTGGCGGTTTTACCAATTTGAGATTGAAAAGAGTTTACTCTTTACAAAGAGAGAATATGAAAAGTTGACATCGTTTTAGTTCACTTGAAAACCAGATTGCATTACTTGTCATCTTCATGAAGGTCTTGTAGTATTTATAAGCTTGAGGAGTTCTTCATTTATTTCTTCTTCAACGACAATAAACATGTCCGTTTAGAGATAGCATTGAATACTATTAAGCCATTTGAACCATGTTGGTTCTGATAACTTGTTGCTTTTCTCTGAAAGGTTGTCTTGGTTATCACCTTTGCAAAAAGCATGTTTGCTTTTCTTCTGCACAATCTGATCCTTCCTCTCTTCCTTTAATTTCCTAGGTTGGTAGAACAAGAGAGGTAAGAGAATATCTAATAGCTGACTCTATTCTCTTTGGCTCAAATTGTAGTACGTTGTACTTATTTGTCTCTGATTCATAAATACTTCCAACTATACATATATTCAATTAACATGACCGAATAAATTTTGAAAGACAAAATGTATAAAAAAACGTTAGTGGACAGTCGAAACAAACAAACTTTTTGTTCTCAAATTAGTAATATTACAATTGCATGTAGATTACATGTTAAATAGTATTAAACCTTTAATGCATATCCACGCTTTTGTATAGAGCATTCAACATTTTCTTTCATCAATACACTCGTGTTCTTTAAAGGAAAGAGTAAATTTTAGGACAAAAAAAGTCCTATAAATGCATACTTGACATTGTTTTATGGGAAATGTGACACCCTCTACCCCGAAACATGTATAAATAGTAGATAAAAAGATTATGTTTTTGCGGAATAAAAATGTGGAATCTTGAAAACTTTTTTTCACAATACATAGTTGAGAGAATCACATCATAAAACTCAAATTTAACTAAAGAAGTAAACAAAAATATTATAAACAATCATGAAGTTTGTATGGAAACATAATGATAGTAAATTAATCCTCTGACCTGATGTCACATATATCAGAGCACTACAGTTCCCATACAATATAAATATCCAAGTCCCTGAACTGATAGGCCTAGGATTAGAAGAATCCCAGTCCCTGAACTTGCTTGCTAAAAATTGTGGCCTCTTGCTGCTTTTCTTGAAATCACGGCCAACTGGTGCTAGGCGTTGCTCCCCTTATCACGCTGATCATTCTTCCTGTTACTCTGAGCATCTGAACTCTTGAAGCTTGCAGCTTTGGATTTGTAGACGTCTTCAAAGATCCTACACTTGTTCACCAGGACGGAAAAGACCCGAATCTCATGATAGCTGATGGCTTGCTTGATTTCGGGGCGCAGAGCATCTTCAAACTTAACATACTTGGAGTGATCATCATTTACGTACTAGTAGAGCCTGCAGTAACGAGCAAGCTACTCGAACTTCACAGAATATTCCCCAACAAACATATTTCCCTGCTTTAGAGCTAAGAACTCTATCTCCTTCTTGTCGCGGATGTCAACTGGAAAGTACTTCTCCAAAAATATGTCCTTGAAGGCAACCCAAGTAACTGTTGTACCCTCAGCTTCCATATGTTGGCGGCAATTCTCCCACCCATGCTCGGCTTCCCCCACTAGCAGGAAAGTCCTGAAAGTGACCTTTTGGGCATCGTTGCATCCATAGCCAGAAAGATCTTCTCAGTCTCGCAGATCCATTGAAGAGCACCTTCAGGGTCATAATTTCCCTTGAACTAGGGCGGGTTGTTCTGTTGGAACTTATCTAGACCTTCAAATTCAGCTGGTCGTCCTCCTCCATTGTTGTTCTGATTCTATCCTATAGCATTGGCAAACAATGTCAAAGCATTAGTGAGAGACCCCGATGTCCCATTAAAGAAAAACTTAATTAACTAAACCTTAATCGCGATATAAATATTAAACATACATACAGAAAACCATAAATATTAAAAACTTTAAACATAAAGAACATAAACATAACATCACACTCCATATATATATACACATGAACTGTCAAGGGTACCCCATTAGTAAGGCCCCACTGGTACAACTGACATAAGGATACAAAAAAATACATGAAAAGGTCTGACAGAAACAATATCCTCACCACATTCCACACAGAGCCCATCGCCTCTCAAAATACATCAAAATGGCTCACCACACACAACCTATATACATCAGACGCTCTGGCCTCCACGATCACTAACATGGATATCTACTACTACTATGACTCTCTCCACGTCTGTGTTTGTAGACTCGCCATGGACGTCATTGTGGTGGTGGTGGTGCTGACGGTGTTGCCTCAGAAGGCTAAGATAGAACACCGGAAACCTTCAGGTAAGATGCAGCCTTTGAGTATCCCAGAGTGAAAGTGGGATAGTATCTCTATGGACTTTGTGTCTAGACTCCTTAGGACCCCAGCAGGTTGTGATGCTATATGGGTTGTGGTGGATAGTTGACTAAATCTGCCCACTTCATCCCTATGAACATGTAATATCCATTAGAGAAGTTGACTAGATTGTAAATCAGGGAGATAGTTAGATTGCATGGTGTGCCCTCTAGCATACTGTCAGATAGTGACCCTAAATTTACCTATAGGTTCTGGAATAGTTTGCATGAGGCTTTAGGGACTTTAGATTGAGTTCACCTTACCACCCACAGACTGATGGTTAGTCTGAGAGAACCACCCAATCCATAGAGGATCTGTTGAGAGCTTGTATGCTAGAACAGTCAGGTAGTTGGGATAAGTTCTTACCCCTTATAGAGTTCACCTACAACAATAGCTTCCATTCTAATATTGGGATGACACCCTATGAAGCTTTGTATAGGAGGATATGTAGGACACCTTTGTGTTCGAATGAACCTGGTGAGAACGTTGTACTAGGACCTGAAATAGTGCAAGAGACTATAGAAAAAGTGAGAATGATGCATGCTAAGATGAGAGTGGCACATAGTAGACAGAAGAGTTATCATGACAAGAGAAGGAAGGCTCTCGAATTCCAAAAGGGTGATCATGTGTTCTTGCGAGTTACTCCAACAACTGGGGTTGGTAGAGTAATGAAAGCACGGAAACTTACTCCCAGATTTATTGGTCCCTACTAAATTCTGAAAAGAGTTGGTGAAGTTGCTTACCAAATAGCCTTACCACCTTTCTTGTCCAACATTCACAATGTTTTCCATGTGTCCCAACTTCGGAAATACATTCATGATCCTAGCCATGTGATAACACTCGATACAATTCCATTAAAGGAGAACTTGACTTTTGAGGTACTACCGCTTTGGGTTGAGGATCGAAGGATGAAGTAGCTGATGGGAAAGGAAATTCCCTTGGTCAAAGTTGTTTGGAGTGGGGCTACTGAGGAAAGTGCTACTTGGGAGTTGGAGGGTAAGATGAATGAGTCGTATCCACATCTGTTTGCTCAAGGCTAGAAGAAATTTCGACGACGAAATTCTTATAAGGGGGTGGAATTGTAACACCCTGATTTTCGCATAAGGGTATATGGTACTTTGGATGCCTAGCTGTTTTTATCATTGTTATTATTATAAATAAGATTATTATTATTATTACTAACGACGTTAGTATTATTATTAATATAATTGATAATGTAATTATGAGTGTTGCAGTATTTTTATATATATACATATATATATGTATGTATTTATTATTACATATGATAATATGTATATTAATATATGATTATTTGTATTAATAAAAGATTGTGTCTATTAATGTGTGATCTTATATTAATATATGATTTTGTATGTGATTTTATATGTTAATATATAATATATGATTTTGTTAATAATAAATGATTAAGAATGATAGTACGAGATATTGTGTGATTTTGTATTTAAATCGAGACAGTGTAACTCTTAGATTTTAGTCCCTTAATCAATCAGATTTGAGTCCTTATTAATACAGGAGAATCCTCTTTTTGATTATCTCTTAAGATCTTATCGTAATCTCCTAAGGATCCTATCTAGAAATAACTACCAAAGCTGTCTCTAAACGTCCATCGCACTTTTGACCATGTTAGAGTCCGATTTAGGATTTGATCAAGAAGTATTAAATAGTAGATATGTATCTAAGCTTTCTAACGACACTAATAACGATTAAATGGACACTCGCAGCTCAAGATATGCACAAAATACTGATCTGTACGCAGTTTGGGCTGAAATAGGAGCCCATTACGCCCTAACTTGTTTTTATACCATAAGACTCGACCTAAATCCTATTTCTCATGATTCAAGACTAAGAAAAGCTGCTTCTCTTCATCTCTTAGGTTTTCCCTTAGTTTCTCTTAAGAATTTTTGAAGGAAATTACTCTCGTTCATTGTTCTTCGCCCTTTTTGGCCAGAAGGATGCTGCCAATACACACTTCTTTTAGTGTCGATTTTTTCTGAATTTTTGGTTGCAACAAGGTAAATTTTTGTGTGTCATGTTCTCCTTATTTCCCCCTTGATTTTCTTGATTTAGAATCTTAATCCATGTGTTTTCGTTGTCGTTCTTGAGGAAGTGATCAAGCTTTTGTGAGACGAGACTCAGACGAACCTTTTCTCATCTTCTCGTTTATGTTCTTTATAGTTTAATCTTAAGGTAAGCCATATCTCTTGTTCCCTTTTCGATTCTCTCTTGGGTTTGGGAGTTGTAGTCATCTTTGTGAACTTTTCGTATTTGTAATGATAGGAACCGACAAAGAAGGCTTTGATTCGACACTCTCATCCCTTTCGAGACTTGCGAATTTGATTGAGGTATGGGGAGAAGGGATTAGTATGAACATGTAGGCTTCGTGGTAGCATAAGATGAGGGTTAACCCATGACCCTATTGCATGTTATATGCCTTGTAATGTATGTTTGCTAATGTGATTAATAATAACGTAATTAACTGTCACTGTTATATGAATGATTGATGATAATATGTTACAACATGCTTGAATGTTGTTTGTTAATGATGATGATGATATGTCATGGTTATGTGTATTGATGCTTTGATGCTATAAGCTGCCGTTTTGTCGTATGCACATGTTAATTAAAGTCGTAGGGATGTTAGTAATAAAATAAGGATTGAGAATTAATTCCCAATGTTCATAAGACATGAAGACTAGTAAAGAGGGGCGAGATAAATGCTCAATGGTATAGTTTAAATATAATATGATTGATTTATGAGTGCTCTAGGGAGCTTGGCGAGGATTCTTTAAATTTTATGCCCAGACTGTACAACCGCGCTCCAGTAAGCACAACCGTGATTGAGGATAGCATGGCGGTGCTCAATGTCAGCACGCCATGCTGGGAGTTAGCACGACCGTGTTCCCTAACCAGAATGTGATTTTAAGTGAAAATTGGGTGGCTTCACCCAGATTTTCCCCATGATGAAGCTACATAATAATTAAACTAAAAATAAGAGAGATAGTCCAATATTACCATAAGCCTTAACAAAGATAATTAAACATAAAGATGCTAAAATGGTTAAAACGGTAACGATAAGTTACCGCACGTTGTTAAACTTTGATGCTTATTGGTCAAAGTTGCCTTGATGCTTATTGGTCAAGGTGTTGATGGAGTTAAACTTTGATGCTTATTGGTCAAAGTGGAGGTGGTGGTTATGATTGCTTGTTGTTAATGTACATGCATTCATGCATTGGAGTTGTTAGTGGGAGAAGTTACGACATATAGGGGTTCGTCTAAGAGTAAGGTGAACTGGCTGTCCACGGCAAATTATCTAGGTGGATCGTGCACATCCGTGGTAGTGCATCCTAGAGTACGGTGCATCGGCTATCCAAGGGGTTCACTTATGGTTTGGTGGACTGCCAGCGTTGGTGCTTATTAGCCAATGTGGATATGTAACTCAGAAGACATCTTCCTGAGATAGTTATGGATCCACATGCAAAGCGGAGTAGTGAAGTAGCACTGCATTGCAGATCATAAGTTGTTTGATATGACATGATGTAATTAATATGTTAAATGTCGTGTTTATGTGATATGCTATATAGATGTTGTATGATCATCTTGCTAACTATCCCTATGCCATTATGTTTATACAATGATTTTGTTGTTTATTTGCATGTACTTTGTTTTATGCAGAGGATAGTGAGCAACTTGTTGAGGAATGATTCCAAGGAGCTCGCTCGCTCATAGTTTAGGACTTTACCTTTACGTAGTTGTTTTTCCGATATAGTTCCGGATTTGGTTACCAGCTCTGATATGTGACATCGGGGGTTTTGGGGTTATGTTGATGTTTTATTTTTCCACAGATGTTATGTTTTTATTCATGTAGTATTCGCTACCTTTTGTTAATGTTTATTAATGATATATGCATGTTTTATTTATATTTTAAATATATATATATATATATATATATATATGTGGGGTAGAGGGTGTTACAGATGGATAAGTAGCCTCATTTGGTAATTGTTTTTAAAATTAGCGTATAAAGTTTTTCACTAGCGTATAACATTTTTTTCCAGATGCTACATGAAGTAGCGTTTGAGCTTATAACGTATAGTTTATCATTTTTTCTTTCATTTTTATCGCTACTATATTAATTAAATTCCTCATTTATCTTTAGCTAATAAAATAAAACACTAATCATTTAACATAGTATATAAATAAGAATTAATTTCACTATTTAGATTTATATTTTTTAAGATAAGAAATGGAAAATATATTTTTATCTATAAAAATTAAAATTTATATAAAAATCATATCACTATATAACTTTATTTTTATTATTCCATTTTGTTTGTTAAAATAATTAAAACTAAATTAATATTAAAATTAAAAATTAATATTAATATTTTTTAAATGATAAATAATTTAAAATAAATTAAAGTGTTAAAAATGATAACTATTTTAAAATAAATAATATATATATATAATTTATATAAAAAATTCAAATATATTATTTTATGTCATTTTACATTTATCAGTTAGTCCAATTGTTAATTTTATCAAACAATTTAAATCCAATCCACTAACTAATCCATTATTCACTATCAATCAGCTTATTTTTTATCTACTATCAATCAGCTTATCCATTATCCGGCAGCTTATTCAATATCCTCTGTTTTTTAGTAAACACAAACCACAGTGCATCTCACCCATTAGGAGCTAGTGGTCTCGTCTGTTGGCAACTGAAACATGGCGGTTAGGCAAAGAGCCGTAACCACGCTTCCAATCCTAATTCGGAGTCTCCGGAAAGAACCCCTCAAACCCCAAACCCATCCCTTGCCCTCTCTCCGACGCGCTTTCTCTTTGTACGATCAGATCAACCTCATCGACCAAGTCCCTGAAGACCAGCTCCGATTTCAAGGGTCCCTTCTTTTCTTCCACTTCAATTTGGATTTTTCTTTTCATTCTCGAAAATTGAAGCGGTGTTTCAATTTTTTTTTTTTTGGGTTTTAAACTATGGTTCAAGGGTGAGATTTCGAAAAGGGTTTTCTAGAATATTCTTAGATAACATCTATGTTATAGCAAATATTTGATGCAGGGACTTAACGTGTGGTTGCAATGTCTTTGATCCTTTCTGATTTTTTGAATTTTCCTTTTCATTCTGGAAAGTGGAAGTCTTTTAAAAAAAAAATTGGTTTTTAATTATGATTGTAAAGGAAGAGTTGAATGTGAAATGGGTTTTATAGAATAGTGTTAGGCTCTTAGCTTTAAGAAGGGCAGCTTGGCTTGTTTAATCCATGTAACTAACTCCACCTAGTGGGAAAAAAAAAAATATCTTTGGTTGTTGTTGTTGTTAGGCTCTTAGCTAACTTCATGTTTGGCTAATAATTGCTGCAGGGACTTAACATGGTTTTAAATTCCTAATTTTTATTTGTTTACTTATTTGGATAAAGTACTTATTTTTATTTTTGTTTTCAATTTATTAGGTATAATGATACAGGGTTTACTGTAAATGGGGTTGAATATGAAGGAAGCTTGCTTTGTGTTGGAAATTTGCTCATGTCTTGGAAACCCAAGAAGTTTTCGGAGATAACTGCTGATAGGTTTATTCTATTTCCCTTGTTTCTCTACCTGTCCTTTATTAGTCTTGGTTTTCTTTTAAGAGAAATGTTATTTGAACATCAAAATGGGACAACAAAATTCGACAACAATTCTCATGGTTAATGCGGTTCAAAAACGTGGTTAATGAAGTGTTAAGTTTGATTAATGGATATACCAAGGTGTCACAACTTATTAACCATCCACTTAACGTCATTAACCATGATTTTGAATGTAATGAACCACGATTTTCAAGTGTTCAAATATACATGTAGTAGATTATATTTGAATACCTGAAAATCGTGGTTAATGATGTCCAAAATCGTGGTTAATAAATTTCAGTTGATGGTTAATGAGTTCACACCTTGATATATCCATGAACCAAACTCAACACTTCATTAACCACGGTTTTGAACTACATTAACCATTAAAATCATTGTCAAATTTTGTTGTCCCATTTTGATGTTCAAATTAACACAAGTGTTCGTTTAATAAGCATTTTTGCATTGTTGTGTTCTTTTATTCTATGTACTTCTCAAATTTCTAATCATGCATCTATGTTAATCTTGTAATTTTTTTTTTTTTGTAATTATTTTTTCTCCTGCTCCTTTGTATCTAAAAGTCGAAGAAAATTTTTGGTAATGCAAGTCTAGTATGAGGAAAATAAAAATTTACCCTTTAGGCCTGAAGAAAAATAGAAAAAGTTTAACTTAGATTAACCCATAATCAGTGTTATCGATGGCGGATGGCGGCCTATGGCAGCCGGCCAAAAATCCGCCATACATTATAGCGGATGGCGATGCGGCCATATGGCGGATGCCATGGCGGACAAAAAAAAAATTTATATATATATACATATACATAACAAAAATTGCAGAAATAAATATAAAATTCAAAACACTATCAACATAAGTCAAGAACCATAAACTAAATTGATAGAAAATGTCATACAAGTCTCATAATTCAAATAGAAAATGTCATAAACCATCAATTTCAAGACTTCATAATTCAAAATAACAACAAAATGATTAAAACTGCATGACAAACACAAAGTAAATGGCTATTCTCCTCTTCCTCAACCCCAACATAATCAATTTCTTGGTTATCTAATGGGGCATATCCCTCTTCCTCTTCTCCGTCTGATTTCTCAAAAACAAGTAACTCTTGTTCATCTTCAAATGCCTCAGAATCATCCTCAAATTCCAATTCTTCACTTGGATCAACTGCTATCTCTTTCCCCTTGCCCTTAGAGGTTGAACTTGCACCTGGACCTTTCTTAGAAGCTTTGGCAGCAGCTGCAACACTTGATGCTCCCTTTCTTTTCCTTGTTTTCTGCCTAGTAAGTGTTATAGGCTCTCCAACCCCCGAAGCCTCATAAACAGTTCCCCAATTTAGTGTGTCATCATCATCAAAAACCAACTCATTCCCAGCATCATCATTATTATCATCCATCTCTCCAACTAACCACTCATTACACTCATCAATGTCATTGAGTGTAATTGGGTCAATTTCATCTTTAATACTATGCCTATGATGGAGTTGTTGGTTATATTTGACATAAACCAAATCATGCAACTTCTTATGGTCAAGCCTATTTCTCTTTTTTGAGTGAATCTGAAACATAAATATAATTGAAGTGTTAATACTTAATTAGGCTTGACCACACTTATAAAATAAACTCAAGATACTTACTTGCTCGAATACACTCCAATTGCGCTCACATCCAGATGCGCTACATGTCAAGCTCAAAATCTTGATAGCCAATTGTTGCAAATTTGGAGCCGAGAAGCCATACATTCGCCACCATTGAGCTACAAACCAGAGTGTATGACTTAGAATTTAAACATTAAACTTGAAAGAATTGAAATAGTGAAATTATTAGAAGATGGGGTCTTAGTTTCTCACCAGGAGCGACGACTTTTCTTTGTGTTATTGCAAATTCAGAACAAAAGAGACCGCTAGCAGTCTTATAAATAGGCAACTCGGCTAGTATCTTAGCTTGCACATCCTTACTTGGCACCAACCTAGAGATGCAAGCATACAACCCATTGTGAACCTCCAAATCAAACTCCAATTCGGGATGGGAATAGAAGAACTCCGGGTTTAAATAGTGACCAGCTGCGTGCAATGGACGATGAAGCTGACAATTCCATCTATTGTCAATGATTTCAAAAACATCTTTGTATTTGCTTTCATTGTTGTTGAAAGACTTCATAATTGCTTCTTTTGCCTTGTCCATTGCTTCATTAATATATCCCATGGCTGGTTTTCTTTCACCATCAACAAGTCGAAGCACTCGTACAAGAGGAGCCATGACTTTAAGAATATAAACCACATTTTTCCAAAATGAAGGCATAAGAACAACCTTCAATGCTTGCCTCCCCTTAGCTTCCTTGGATAGCTTGTTTTTGCTCCACTCATCGGAAGTAAACATTTTTCTAAGATTGGCTTTTTCTCCATAAAGTCTCTCCAATGATAAAAATGATGTAGCAAATCTAGTAACCCCATGCCTTACCAATTCCCTCTTGTTTGTGAATTGTCTCAACAAACTCAAGGTACTTGAATGACTGTAGATAAAACCAACAAGGCCAATTCCCCTTTGAATTGTCTTCTTTATCAAAGGAATCTTTCCAATGTCTTCAAGCATTAAGTCCAAGCAATGGGCTGCACAAGGAGTCCAGTAAAGATTTGGTCTCTTTTCTTCTAACATCTTTCCAGCTAGAACATAGTTGCTTCCATTATCTGTTATGATCTGAACAACTTTCTCCTCTCCAATCTCCTCTACAATAGAATCAAGCAACTCAAACAGTTTCTCACCGGTCTTCACAAATGCTGAGCCATCAATTGACTTCACAAACATCGTCCCAGCTGGAGAGTTCACCAAGAAATTAATAATGCATCTCTGCTTTCTATCAGTCCATGCATCCGACATAATAGAGCAACCATGTTTTCTCCACTGCTCCTTGTGATTTTTCAACAAATCTTCAGTGTATTCCATCTCCATGTGTAAGAGTGGAACTCTAATAGCATGATAAGTAGGAGCTGGTAGATGTTTACCAAAGGCACCAACTGCTTCAAGCATTTCTTGAAAGCTTTCCAACTTAATACAATTAAATGATAAACCAGCCTGATACCAAAAACGAGCAATTTTTTGATGGACCAGAAGAACTGCTTTCTTTTCACATGCCTCCCGTATGTTAGCTTGCCTCATTTCCTCCTTTTTTTTTACTAATTGCAGCTGGTTTCCTGACAAAGAGATCAATAGGCCCCTTTTTAGCAACTTTTTTCTTCCCTGTAGAAGCAGAACTTGCAGCAGCAGCACTAGTATGTGTCATTTCCATCTCATCTTCACTACTCTCCACATAGAGTAGACTCTCAATTTCATCTCCAGCACTTGGAACATAAACATAGTTGCTGTCTGGATTCTTCCTCTCTTTGAAAAGTGTCCAAAGCTCTTCTCTAACTTCTTTTGGACACTTGGTACCAGGAGCTACATTCCCCTTCTTGCCCATTAAGTGCTGTTTGGCTCTAGTGATCCCTCCCTTCATGACTTTTGAACAGAAAGTACACACAACTGAGTTTGTGTCTCCTTCTTGCAATGGTAAGCAGTATTTCCATCCAACATCAGCTCTGGAGAGGGCCCTTGAAGCATCAGAAGAAGCTGGTTCGCCTACCATTTTCGAAAATGCTGAGAAAAAGGAGAAAAGAAGAGAATGCTACTGGTCGCCGGTCCAAGGGTGGTCGCCGGAGGTCAGTGGTGGTCGGACGGTGGTCGGCTGCCAGTGGGTGTCGCCGGAGAGTGGGTGGCCGGTGGTGGGAGAAGAAAATGTGAAAAGGGAGGAAGGGAAGGGTTCGGCCGTGCGTGCTTGGGAGGGAAAGACTGCTCTGAGTCGAGTCCCATTTTCAATTTTAGGGTTCCCAACCGTTTTGGACCGGGTCGGGTCGTCAAAACGGGACCGGGTTCCCCCCAAAAAGCCAAACAGGCCGCCATTTCTGCCATGGCAGGCGATTCCGCCATGGACGCCAGACGCCATGCGGCCGCCACGAGCCGCCACGGAAAACGCGCCACGCCACCGCCGCTGAATGGCGATGGCTTCAAATCCCGCCACCGCTTTCCGCCATGGCGCCGCCATGGCCGCCATTCAATAACACTGCCCATAATAAGACATTCGCTTAATATTTTTACTAACACTCTTACTCTTAAGACTCTCTCAATTGAATATAAAGAAAATCAAAGAATATGAACCAATTCATCTAAGAACTTAGGCAACTGTTACTCTCTTGCTGTAACAATGCCAATCTGGTGTACTAGGCAGATAGCTCCCAAAAGACTTTGACCTTGCTGCACCTTAGAAGAAAATAATGCAAGCTTCATCTTGAACACCACTCCCAATCAAAGGAAGAACTATGCAAAGCTTTTGTGTACAAAGAAACCAGCAATAAAAATCAGCCAAAAAATAACCAATTATGTGGAAGTGTGAATACACAATGAAGGAAGAAAGAACTTTCATATCTGACCATAAACAAGCAAACACTAAATGTAAAAATAGCAACATGTAGGTTAGCTTAAGACGCATTGACCCTCACTCCAAGCTCTACATGACTAACCAAACACTTCCAAAATCCACAAACTTTAACTTTCTCCCGCTCACCAAGATGTAGGGGGACTTATCAAAATTTTCCTCTCGATTCTCGTTGTTTTCAGTAAATTGGAACGATTACGAATCTTGAAATTCTGAATGTGTAGCAGCTATATTTATAATCTGTTGGAGTGATGTTATTTTCGGCTTGAGAGGAAAAATATGTAGCGTAACTTGCTTGAGTGTGTTTTCTGTTTTCTGGTGAACTAGGAAAAATATGTAGTTAACTTGCTTGAGTGTGTTTTCTCAGGTTGAACATATGCTGAATGTCAGTATATGTCGAAGAAAAAATCTAGCTGCTGCATTGGGTATTTGGGTGGTATTCTTGGGTTAAACCAGAAAATGAGAAAGATTGGAGTATCACTTCTTATAAACATAATTCTGCTTGAAATCTCAGAATAATGATTGAATTAGTAGTAAGTTAAACTTTGCATTTTATAAGATGATAGTCGGGATTAGGGTTAAGATTTAATTGGACTGTCCTAAGTAAATCTCAGCCAAACTAGCAAAATGCTCCAATAATGAGCTTAAATTGTTTCTTTGACTTGAACTACTCTTATCAACTGATTAGAGATTGCCTGTTGAACATGACTGGAAAAATGTTGATGTAGTTAGCCAAACTATAACCTCCGATAAGCATTGAGAAGGAGAAGAAGAAATTGCACGACTTTGGTTTTATCTGCCATGTTATGTTAATTGGATTTTGATTGGTTTGAAGTAAGAGCGTGTCATCTAGATGGAAACTTAAGAGCAAAGAAAACAAAACCCTAACTCAACAAAACTTCCTAGATTTTATAAGATAGGAAAAATATCAATCCAAGTTTGGAGTGAGGTTGGTTCTGCAGAACTTGGTTTCTCGCAGTCTGTAGTTCTAGTGGTACTGGTACAACTTGCATTTCAGACATCCAAATTGAGTGAGGCCGACCCCATTTGAAAGATAACATTCAAAACTAGATGTAGTCAAATTTTCAAGATTTTAGGTCCCCTGAATGAATATCAGATTCGGTTTGAAACTGAGTTCAATTTTGCAGAAAATATAATACTGACAGTCAGCACGCATGGTGTCATAACTTGGGCCGCAGAAAATTTAAGTGCTGTTTGTGGCACTTAAAAGTTTAAAGGTAGAACCCATAATAAACTTTCAGAATTTATAATTTTAGTATGCTTTCCGAATTAATGTCTAAAGTCAGATTAGATCAACCAGGAATGTACTCTGCTGTCAATGTCTGGCAATGTTGGCTTAGCCATGAGTAGGTACACTTATACGAGTCCAAAAATTATGATTCTGGTGAAATTTGAAAACTGAAAAATAAGATTTAATGTAGTTAGTAGTGGCAATTCCAAATTTTTTACATATTTCATGGGGTTAATTATTGTTAGAACTAGATTAAGAAATGAGCAAAAGAATGTCAAGAATAATAGAATTTGTAATCAGAAATGGTTCTGTATCAATATGATAGCAAAACCGACATACAAAGATAGAGTCTTTTAGGATATTCAAGAGATCCTACTCCTCTGTGATAGGAACTGCTATTCACTGATTAAATTCAACTAACAATGAAGTAATGCTCCTTACAACAGAGGTGAATTCCTCTGGATACACGTAACAGAAATGGAGAAAATAACTAGAGCAAAGGAAAAACTGATTATAGAGAGGACACCACCCACCAGCCAAAGGTTACCTTTTCCTATGATAATTCTCTATATCCCCTTATTGCTACCTCCCCTCTACATGTATTCAACCTCCCTTTTCCGCATGATTATTTCTGAATCTCATTTTCCATTCCCCTCAAGCCACCTGTTCATTTGTTTTGACTTCCTCTCTCCCTTCTAACCGTTTCCCTTTGTCATTCATTCCTTATCCTCCTTTCATACACATGTAGGCCTATACTACTAGGCCCATTCTGTCTCTTCCGGCATTGGTTATTGGGGTTACCCTCCCTTCTTCTCCTATACACTTGTGTCATGGCCTATCACTCTTGCCACTGTCCAATTTCCACTCCAAAATCTACATTACTCTCTGGACAGAACCCTCCTCCTTTAATATTCAACTACTCACTCTAACCCCCTAACTAATCTCCTACTCTCATCCTTATGTTTCCTAATATAGACCCTAAGTATCTAACAATACTACCCCTGCCCCTTAAATTTTCACCTTGTCCTCAAGGTCTGAAGCAGATTCCCATTAGGACCCCACAGTTTTAAGTAGGATGAACTAGCTATGAAGGAAGGATAAGAACGTCCACCAGGATCCCTTTGCTCCCCTTCTTCAATTCCCCATATAAAAGACCAGCATGGATGCCAACAAGAAAGGCATTTTGCTATCCCATATGCAAATTGCATAATCTTGTTCAGTTGATTTCAACATATGCTGGTCACCGATTCTTTTGAACCACTTCTGCATTGATGTCACCAATAATTCCCTTAGCATTTTTCAAGGTTTTGGGTTATGACCGCATATTGAAAGAACTCTGATAAATGGACCCGATACTCAATGAACTCTGATCAATGGGCCCAATACTGAATATACTCTGATCAACAATACACCACCAGCATCTCTTTTGATAAACCACTGCTTGTCTGCCTCTTTTCAAAGAATTGGGCCTGACCAATTAGGCCATCCACTGCCCACTAGACTTACTTGCCAGACCTCGCTAGCTGCTGTTGCGCACTCATTCCGCGGTTGTTCCACCATTCTGTTATTAGTCATACATGGGTTGATGGTCCATGTTGCAGCCGCACTAGCTGAGGATCCTGGTTCTGCAGTTCTGGTGGTGGTTTCTTGACAAGACCACGTGTGACGACAATGAGTTCTGCGGTCATGGCGGACAACTTATTCTCAACTGCCTCTTGCTCCAATGACTTGCTCTCCTTCCGTTGTGGGATTGTTTGTGACACATTGATGACGACATAAGTCGAACTGCACTAAACTGATCTTCACCTCTAGCAACTTTGATATCTTCCTTTTTTTGATCTTTGCGATTTCCTTCCCCACCCTTTGATAGGAAATGGAAAATGGTAATCGATATTTCAATGGAAAAATGGAGGTCAGCTCCTAACAATAGAGGAAGGTCCTCTGTTAATCCACAAGCAACAAACGGCAACCAATAAACCAGAAAAATATGCAGAAAAGTAGAGACTCAACCAATGTAATACAGAGAAAATGAGTAAATAAAAGATATAAGAATTGCCACTAAGATTAATCCTCCCCTAGGCCAAGGCATCCCCCACTCCAATTACAATTCTCATATTCCACTTCATGTTCCAGCCCCTTCTATCCTTCCTCACATCATTACACCCATGATTCTCCAATTCCCTTCCCCCATTCCCTGTATGCCAACTGTACAGTTTGTTACTCATTTTCGTGTCTCTTCCAACTTATTCCTCCACTCCTAGACCATGAGTCATTGGCCCACTAATTCCCATTTGAGGCCCATCACCCATGCGATCTCCTTCTATCCCCTTTCGATCTCTTGTGCCATATTATTTTCGTTCTCTGAAGTTTCTGTTTGCTTTTCCTACATGAGAAGCAATCACATACTCTAATCCTCCGACCCTAACAATCAGTGTTATCAATAGCAGATCGGGAAATTGCGGCAACAATCCGCTATGTGAAATAGCAGAAATCGCATAGCGGTTGAAATAAATCAAATATATATATATATATATATATATACACACACACACACACACACATATAATTATGTTGTATACTTATGTAGTTAATTCTGGATAGCGGAACATAGCGGCCGACCTCATAAACACTATAGTGGGTAGCGGGATGACCGCTACATTGAAGATCATATTCACAGGTATAGGATGACTGAACAGAAAAGCAAAGAACTCATTAAAACAAAGGTTACAAACAAGAGAGATGACTGCCAGAATGCCACTGGGCCTGTCGGAGACTGGTGGTGCTTGCCCGGAAAGGTGATGGGTGCTGGAAGATTCATCCTTTCCGGCCATCTAAGTGAGGAAGAAAGGTGTTGTGTGGCTAGTGTGAGGAAGCTGGGAGGAAGAATGTGTGAAATAGAACTAAAGTGACCAAGTGAGGTAAGGGTAAGTAAGTGTAAAACTGGCTTTTGCTGGGTTTAAGTGAGGGTAAAACTGACTTTTATTGGGTTTAAATGAAGGCCAAAATAGAGTAACTCTGAGTTAGAGAGGGCAAAATAGAACTTTCATGAGTGAAAGTAAGGATAAGCTTGTAAGAACAAAACAAGGGAAACAAAAAGCCCTAATTCTAGTAGCAGAGAAGGTGGCAGCTGCGACAAACAAAAGAAAAGAGAACGCGGGAAAAAACTCTCGGAGCATCATCGGAAATAGGGTTTTTTTGGAGCAAAACCAGAGACTTCCGCTGTCGCGTCAATTGCAGCCGCGAACCTTCAGAAAAGGAAGGGAAACGACTAAAAATCGGGGGGGAAAACAGGTCTTTCACCCCGACTTCACCATAGCGGCACGTATCAGCCACCACCGCCGCAATTCCGACGCGTTTTGTGGCCACAATCGTTGCTCCAAAAACTGCACTGCTTTAGAATAAAGCGTTGCGTCTAGATAGTTTTTTGCTCTACGATCCCGCTATTCACCGCGTTATAGCTGTATACAAATAAAATGAGCTGCATAAAGATAAGTTGTATAAAAAATAACTCAAAAGCTCAATTGTTCAAAACAAAATACTTAATATTGATTAGTGATTACTGAAAACAATAAAAAAGAATAAACGTTAAGAGACCAAAGATCTATATATTCTCCTCCCATTCCTTAATATATCATCATTCTCATTGTTAGATAAATCACTACCCAAACTGGTCTTTGTTTTAAATGCAACACCTACAACTCTAAGGGCTTCCTTTTTCTTTTTAGTTTTTTGCCTAGTACATGTTCTAGGCTCTCCAACTTTTGAAGCCCTATAAACAGCTTCTCAATTAAGGGCATCATCATCATTTTGATCCCCAAAGACCCTTTCGTTCCCATCATCATCTTAATCAACATCCATATTCCCAATTAGTCACTCGTTACACTCGTTAATATCATTAAGTGAAATTGGGTCAATTTCATCCCTAAAATGGTATCTTTTGAGCAATGCTTGATTATATTTGACATACACTAAGATTATATTTGACATACACTAAGTTGTGTAGTCTTTTATGCTCAAGTCTATTCCTTTTCTCAAAATGAATCTGCAACAACAAAATTAGATAAATAATTATACAAGTTATATAACTAGTTGTAGATACTAGAAAAGTATTAACTAATAAATATTAACAAAATTGTTTACTTTACTTGCTCAAACACGTTACAGTTGTGTTCACCTCCTGACATACTACATGTCAAGCTCAAGATCTTTATCGCCAATTGTTGTAGAAATGGAGCTAAAAGTCCATGAATTTGCCACCATTGCGCTACAAATCCAAAGAAATGTTATACAATGATATAGGTAACAAATTTTAAAGTTTTAAAATTTAGAAGAGTTGAGAACTACATTATTTCCCACTTGGTGCATTTGTTTTTCTTTGTGAAATTGCAATTTTATTTCCAAATGTACCACCAACAGTTTCGTATATCAGTAGCTCCTCAAGAATCTCTAAAGTAGGCACGAAACTCTCAATGTATGCATAGAGTCCATTTATCACCTTAAAATCAAATTCAATTGAGGGTTTGCTATAAAACAGTTATGGGTTTAGAAAGTGGGCAGCTGCATGTAATGAGCGATGAAGTTGGCAAGTCAATCTATTATCAACAATTTCAAAAACCACCTTATATTTGCTTTCATTCTTCTCGAAATATTTCATAATAGCTTCTTTAAACTTCTACGTTGCCTCATAAATATAACCCGTGGCTGGTTTTTTCTCACTATCAACAAGGCGAAGCACATTTACAAGAGGAGTCATCACCTTGAGTGTATAGACTACATTATTCCAAAAAGATGGCATGAGTACAATTTTTGTTGCTTCCCTCCCTTTGGCCTGCTTAGACAATTTGTTATTTGTCCAATCATTTGATACGCACATTTTTCTTAGATTTACTTTCTCCTTATGAATCCTTTCCATTGTGAGGATGGATGTGACAAACCGATTAACCGCGTGCCTCACTAGTTCCATGCGGTTGTTAACGAAACTAGCTCTGAAAGCAGAAATTAACTTCTCGCTAGTTGTTGTTAATGACTAGCCCCTCCAAGCTGGTTGTTGGATAGTCTCGAAAGAACCTTGCAAAATCTCCACAACCCTCTCACTTATGTCATTATGTTGATGGTTGACTAGTTTTCGAATCTTATGCATTCCATTATATTTTTAAAATTTTAGGGCATATAAGTTGATTCTATCGTATTCTTCCATTTCCTTGTATCCGATCATTAAAATATTTTTGAGCCCCTTGAGACTAACTTGCAGAAGCTTTGCATTTGAAGAGGCCAGGAGATTAGAAAGCACCTCGAGGAAACTTTGCCTACACAAATACTGAATCTGCTCAGGAAGTCCTGAACAGGTGGCATTGCAGATTGCCCACACAATCTCCCTCTTGAAGTCAGGTTCAACATGGCATCGACAAAAGATAACAGACAATGCATTAGAGTGACATCTATTACAACCTGTACTTGAGCTTTATTGCTAGCTGATACATTTGAAATGATCCAGTAAGCTTCTTTCAAGATGCTTTTTATCATTTTGGGTATCGAGAAGTGGGAGAAGGCAAGGTGCCTTGTTGTCAATTATATTCTGCGTATAAGTATCATCCCACCAGCAATATTTCCAAATATCCGAAGAATATAAGAAGAAATTTGTCTTGGCACCAATCGTATCCCTTCAAGTGGTGGTCTTGATAAAGAATGTAAGCCATATTGGAGAAAGTCAAGATTCTTGAAGAGGTGCGAAAGGAACTTGCATGTTGGAGGGAGGAAGAAAGGCGACAAGCTGAAAGGGACAAGGAGATTCAAGCTAGGTAGTCATCCCAGATATCAACGAGGTGCAGCGGACCAGCCAAGCCCACCACTTGCGGGGATACTGTTGGTGCCAAAACAAATCTCTTCTCTATATTCTTCGGACATTTGGAAATATTGCTGGTGGGATGATACTCATACGCAAGTTGTAATTGACAACAAGGTACCTTGTCTTCTCCCACTTCTCGATACAAAAAATGATAAAAAGCATCCTTAAAGAAGCTTGTTGGATCATTTCAAATGTATCAGCTAGCAATAAAGCTCAAGTACAAGCTGTAATAGATGTCACTCTAATGCATTGTCCGTTATCTCTTATTGGTGCAATGTTGAACCTGACTTTAAGAGGGAGATTGTTTGGGCTATCTGCATTGCCACCTCTTGAAGACTTCCTGAGCAGATTCAGTATTTGTGTAGGCAAGGTTGCCTCGAGGTGCTTTGTAATCTCCTGCCCTTTTCAAACGCAAAGCTTCTGCAAGTTAGTCTCGAGGGGCTCAAAAATATTTTAGTGGTCGGATACAAGGAAATGGAAGAACTCGATGGAATTAATTTTTATGCCCTAAAAGTTGAAAAATGTAATGGAATGCATGAGATTCGAAAAATAGTGAACCATCAACATAATGACATAAGTGAGAGGGTTGTGAAGATTTTGCAAAATGTCTGGGAAAACAGAATAAGGAAGATCAGAATCCAGGTAATAGAGGTGATGAAAGCCAGCAAGGTTCTTCCGAGACTATCCAACAACTAGCTTGGAGGGGCTATTCATTAACAATAGCTAGCGAGGAGTTAGTTTCTGCTTTCAGAGCTAGTTTCGTTAACAATCGCATGGAACTGGAAAGAAGGGAAGAGAGAAAGGAGAGGAAAGAAGAGAACAAGGGAGAGGAAATAAGAGAACAGAGGAAGGGAAGCTACCTGAGACTTGCCATAGATGATGAGATGGAGGAGGCAGACTCGTTTACGTGTTGAAGCTTGGAAGAGATATGTGAAAAAGGGATACGTGAGTCGGTGAGTAGTATGAAAGGTTTCGTGATCACTTTTCAAATCAAACATGGACCAATTATTTTTGTGTTGTCCAGTCCCTTACTTTTTTTCCTTCAAATCAAACGCACCCAAAGGGATATACTTGAGTCGCTGAGTGGGAAGTATGTTGACTCTTCAAGATCCCCATTTAAAAAGAAAAAACCCTAAAACACCCGTTTTTCGATATTTCCCGCTATTGTTGATATGACCGCAAAGACCATATAGGTCGATATATCCCATATACCGGAATGGGCATCTCGGCTCGGCTTTCATATCAGAATCATCAAAGTCCAATATGATATAGCGATGTATCTCTGATATATCTGATATTTAAAAACACTATTGAGCATATTAAGGTACTTTGCCAACAAAAGAAAATTGGTGAGGCATGCGGTTACTCGGTTTGTCACATCCATCCTCACAATGGAAAGGATTCATAAGGAGAAAGCAAATCTCAGAAAAATGTGTGTATCAAATGATTGGACAAATAACAAATTGTCTTAGCGGGCCAAAGGGAGGGAAGCAACAAAAATTTATTCATGCCATCTTTTTTGAATAATGTAGTCTAAACACTCAAGGTGATGGCTCCTCTTGTAAATGTGCTTCGCCTTGTTGATAGTGAGAAAAAACCAGTCACGGGTTATATTTATGAGGCAACGTAGAAGTTTAAAGAAGCTATTATGAAATATTTCGAGAAGAATGAAAACAAATATAAGGTGGTTTTTGAAATTGTTGATAATAGATGGACTTGCCAACTTATTCGCCCATTACATGCAGTTGCCCACTTTCTAAACCCATAACCTTTTTATAGCAATTTCTCAATTGAATTTGATCTTAATGTGACAAATCGACTCTGTGCATACATTGAGAGTTTCGTGCCTACTTTAGAAGGTAGATAAAGGATTCTCGAGGAGCTACCAATATATAAAACCGTTAGTGGTACGTTTGGAAATAAATTTGTAATTTCACAACTAAAAACAAATGCACCAGGTGGGAAATAATGTAGTTCTCAACTCTTCTAAATTTTAAAACTTTAAAATTTGTTACATGTATCATTGCATAAGCATTTCTTTGGATTTGTAGTGCAATGGTGGCTAGGGGTGATCATTGGTTGGGTTCGGGCCCAAAATACCCAACCCGACCGAAACCGATGAGAATAAAGTATAACCCATTTCCGCCCATTTTAGCCAACAGATTGGTCGGGTGGCGGGTTGATCGGGTAGCGGGTTGCTCGGGCGGTTTGCAACGGATGAAGAATTTTTTATTATTTTATTTAAAAAAATAAAAAACAAAAAAAGGTGACAACCTAATTGAACCAATAGATCTGAGTGGAAACTTTAGAAAGAAAAAAAAATGAACAAATTAGAGAGCTGTGTAAGATCTGGAAGCTTCTCCATAGTCCACAAGAACACAACTCCCTGGCGAGGATGCTGCTAGTGGCGGTGGTGGCTTGCACTTGCAGAAAAGACATGACGAGATCTGAGAGGAAATGATGAGATATGAGATTAAGAATAATGAGTGTGGTGTATGTTGAGTGTCAAGCTTTTTGAAACTAAGTTGTATCTCTCGAAGCCATGGTTGTTAAGATTGCGATCAATCTCATAGGATCGTGCGATTTTACAGTTTTTCCATCCATGGGCGAGCCTGATTGCCAAATAAAACTCTCACGAAGGTGATTGCAGTGGGATCGACGGGTAACCTCGTAAAATCGGTGGGATCGACGATTCTGGTACATTATCACGTTCTGGTTTTTCGGGTTGTGAGGCAGTGGGAGGGGTGACATTTGAAGCCATGGTCCCCCCCAGATGTTCGCTTGGTTCGCTGCACTGGAGGCTCACTGCTCAGTTGGTGACTTTGTAGAGAAGCTCACAACGGCAAGGTGGTGCTGGTAGTTGGGCTATGAGTGCTATGGTGTGTTGTGGTCTAGTTGTTGAAGACGGTGAAAAGCTTGTGTGGGGCAGTGTGTCACAGACTTTAGAAGAGGACAAGGTCAAACGTCAAAGAACTAAAGTGCTTGAAGGAATGACGTAAAAAGATCATAGATCATATGAGGTTAAAAAATAAAAACTAAATAATGAATTTGATTATAAATATAAAAACGTTATATTCCAAGCTTGGTTAATGGATCAGAACCTTCCATTGAAAAAGTAATATTATCTACACAATGCTAAAATATTAATTTTTTGAGAAAACTAAAATATTATATTTAAGGGTGCAAATTAAGAATATTGATTTATGGATAAGGATGAGTTTAACATTTGATCTGAATTCAGTAATTTTTTTATACTGAAATTAGATCCAATTAAGTCACTAATATTTGAAATTAAATATTATGGATCCTAATATGAAGTTGATGATTAATTAGTATTTCCTTCTATTGAATAAGTTATGAGTTCTAGTCTTAACTTATTTTTAATTTGATATCAATTATCATTTTGAGCCAGATTTAATTTGCATAGTTGTGTCATTTTATATAGATATATGTATATGTTTAGATATACATATTATTTATGTTTTTCTGTAGAGTCTTACGATCCGTGTTACGATTCCAGGTTTTACGTGTCTTTCTCTCCCTCCCGATCCTACGTAGGATCTTGATTTTGACAACCTAGCTCGAAACCTAATTTGACACAATAACAATGTAGCTGCTTTCCAGTTTCCATAATGATAAAAAACTCGCAAGGCTAAACTCATCCATCTTAACCGCATCATTGCACATGTAATGCACTTTCATTGTCCCCACTCTGGTATAATCTTGCTGCTGTACTTGTGTATGTAATGGGATCTCTATAACTCATCATGGCCAATAGCACACCATGCTTCATCTCCCATTCCTTGGCCAGGATGAACGAGCATTGAATGAAATTAAAAAAAAAAAAAATAGAAAGGAAATTCGGTCGGGTTCGATTATTGATGGGTTGAATTATGCAAAACCAAACCATTTCTTTTACCTGTTTGAACCCGTAACCTGTTTGAACCCGACCGTGTCACCCAATTTCAAAACGGATAGTTCGGGTTGGGTGGGTCATCGGTTTATGATCATCCCTAATGGTGGTGAATTTATGGACTAGTAGCTCTATTTCTACAAAAATTGGCTATAAAGATCTTGAGCTTGACATGTAGTGCGTCAGGAGGTGACTGTAACGTGTTTGAGCAAGTAAAGTAAACAATTTTGTTAATATTTATTAGTTAATACTTTTGTAGTTTCTACAACTAGTTATATAACTTGTATAATTATTTATCTAATTTTGTTGTTGTAGATTCATTCTGAGAAAAGGAATAGGCTTGAGCATAAGACTACACAACTTAGTGTATGTCAAATATAATCAAGCATTGCTCAAAAGATTCAATTTTAGGGATGAAATTGACCCAATTTCACTAAATGATATTAATGAGTGTAATGGGTGGCTGGTTGGGAAGATGGATGGTGATTAAGATGATGTTGGGAACGAAAGGGTCTTTGGTGATGATATACCATTAATTGAGAAGCTCTTTATAGGGCTTCAAGAGTTGGAGAGCCTAGAACTTGTACTAAGCAAAGAACTAAAAAGAAAAAGGAAGCCCCTAGAGTTGTAGGTGTTGCATTTAAAACAAAGAGGAGCAATTTGGCTAGTGATTTATCTGACGATGAGAATGTTGATTATATTAAGGAACGGGAGGAGAATATATAGATCTTTGGTCTCTTAACGTTTATTCTTTTTTATTGTTTTTAGTAATCGATATTTTGTTTTGAACAATTGAGCTTCAGAGTTAATATTATGTCACCTTTCTATTCAACTCTTTTTTATTTTTATGCTGCTCATTTTATTTGTATACAGCATGATTATATATATATATATATATATATACACTTGATTTATTTTTTACCGCTATGTGACTTAAGCTATTTACCTACGACGCTATCTGCTATTTGTCACAAATTTCCTTGATCTGCTATTTATAACATTGTTTAAAACTTTACATATTCTTTACATACATATATATATATATATATATATATATATATATAATATAATATAATATTTCATTATTTAAGTTATACTGGATTTGTTGTTAGTGACAATGAATTTTGTTTACTAATTATGAACATGTCTTTAATTTTATGTATTTTTCTATTTTTGAGCATTTGTGTAGCATAAAATATGTACATTGTTTTCTAATCTTTGCAATAACGGTCATCCTGCCATCCGCTCTATTGCCGATACATCTTTTTTCTCACCATCTCTGTTTTCGTTTTCTCTCTTTTCATTTTCTCTTCCATACCAAACAAAGCATTAGTGATTTTGTGGTCGGCTGCACCATGTTGACATCTGGGATGACTACCTAGCTTGAATCTCCTTGTCCCTTTAAGCTTGTCGCCTTTCTTCCTCCCTCCAACATGCAAGTTCTTTCCGCCCCTCTTCAAGAATCTTGACTTTCTCCAATCTGGCTTACATTCTTTATCAAACGATAAACTAGTATCTAGGATTTTCTGGGAACTTTGGTACCAGTTTTAAAACTGGATCCATGGTGTCTGCATGCTGTCCAAGGCGTGTTCAACCCACTCATGCACGCTGTCCAAGGTGTTTTATCCTTTTAAGATCCAATAGTTTGTAAGATTTAAGTTGTTAGATATTAGCAATGGTGCTTCTTTCTTCGTTGGGGTGGTCGAATCACTCTAATTCAGTTTGTTATAATATCATATCATATCTTGTATTTATGGCTGATTCTATCAGTTTTAATTAGACAGATTAGTTTTTATTTTGTTCATTATTAGGACAGATTTGATTCCTTAATTTTAGGGATTAGATTTAATTCACCTTTGTCTATATATTGTAACTTTCTATACACATTCATTCAAGGAATAATATTCAATCATTCCAACATTCCTTCGTTACTACATGGTATCAAGAGCTCCCGATTTTTGGGGTCTCGCTTCCGCACAAAAACCCTAGCCGCCTTCCTTGCGGATTTTTTTTTCTCTGCCTTCAGTGCAATGTTTGGCACCTTATTTGTGCCCTATTTCGTTCATATCACAGACTACTGTTCCGCTCCGTTCAGCCTCCATCCGCCACTGTTAGCTACTGCCCAACTCCGTTCACCACCGTCCGCCGCCGATATCAATCCGGTGACCCCACCATCCGGTTCGACGGCCCAAAACCGTCCAGAACCCAAAATTTCGCACCCATCGGACGACTCACGAGCCTCCACGCGGCGCCGCAGCTCCAGCCACTCTCAGGCGCGTGTAAGCCACGCGCCGCCTTCCAGCCCCCGTTTTGCCGCGCGCTTCTCACAGAATCATCGTCGGACCTTCCCTATTCCGTTTGAGGGGTTCAAATCGTGATCCGAAGACATTTTTTTCGTGGGACTGTTTGAAGCATCGTTTGCTCTCGTCGTTGTCGTCGTTTGAGTTGTTTCAGGTCCAAATAGAATGACTTCAGAAGACACCCAGACCTCCACCAACGTCACTCTGTTGGATTCTATGAGTAAGCCTTCTGGCACTTGTTCTCTATCCATGACTGGTAAGAATTTAAGTTCATTATCCTTTAATGTTTCTAGTACTGTATCTAAGGATCTCTGGATTATTGACTCTGGTGCTACTGATCATATGACCCCTTATCCCTCATATTTTTCCACTTACTCTAAATTATCTGGTAAGCATCACATAACGGTTGCTAGTAGATCCCATGTCCCTGTTTCAGGATGTGGTACAATTTCACTTCAACCTTCCCTTCCTTTGCATAATGTGCTTCATGTCCCTCATTTGTCAAATAACCTTATTTCTATTCATAAGCTTACCAGAGATTTAAACTGTACAGTGACCTTCTTTCCCTCTCATTGTGTGTTTCAGGATCTTACCACGGCGAGGACGATTGGGGTTGCTAAGGAACAGGGAGGGTTATATGTCCTTCATCGGACTCATGGTAGTATCAGTCAGACGGTGTCCACATCCAGACATCAGAAGAGTTCAGATTCCGCTGCTTCTCAGATCTGGCTTCACCACAAACGCCTTGGTCATCCTCCTTTCAGTCTTCTTAAGTCTTTATTTCCACAATTGTTTAAAAAAGAGTCTGTTGAGTCTTTTCTTTGTGATGTTTGTCAGTTTGCGAAACACCATCGCACAACTTTTTCTCCAAGTAATAATAAAAGTGTTGAACCTTTTGATCTTATTCATTCTGATGTGTGGGGACCTTCCTCTAATTCTAATATATCTGGTGCAAAATGGTTTGTTTCTTTTATTGATGATTGTACTAGGGTCACGTGGATATTTCTTATGAAAGATAAAACAGAAGTGTTTCCATTATTCTTGAATTTCTATCACATGGTTCAAACCCAGTTTGGAAAGTCTATAAAAAGGTTACGATCTGATAATGGCAGGGAATATGTGAATCTACATTTCACAAAATTCCACAAAGAACATGGTGTGTTACATGAGTTCACTTGTGTTGATACCCCTCAACAAAATGGGGTTGCAGAAAGAAAGAGCCGTCATCTCCTAGAAATTGCAAGAGCACTTCTATTTCAAATGTCTGTCCCTAAGTCTTATTGGGGGGAAGCTGTCTTAACTGCCGCATACTTGATGAACAGATTGCCCTCCCGTGTCTTAGATGGTCTTAGTCCTGTGCAACTCATGACTTCCTTCTTTCCTTCCGTTCCTACCATGAAGAATCTCCCGTGTCGTGTCTTTGGTTGTGTTGCCTTTGTTCATGTCCATAGTCAACATCGTAGTAAGTTGGATCCCAGGGCTGTCAAATGTATCTTCATAGGTTATGCACCAGACAAAAAGGGGTATAAATGTTATCATCCTCAAAGTCGTCGTGTCTATGTCTCCATGGATGTCACTTTTCATGAATCCGAGTCTTTTCACATTCGTCCTCAGCTTCAGGGGGAGAGTGATCCAGAAGCTGAGTCTCCCGAGTCATCTTTTATTCCAGCTGAGTCTCCTGAGTCATCTTTTATTCCTCTTCTGACTCCTTTGGTGAAGGATGTGGCATCATCTTCTGGTACTTCAGAGACACCTAAAGAATCGGTTCCTATTGATCGATACAAACAGGTGTATTATCGGAAAAAACCCAACCTGGTCCAACAGCAGCTTCAGTCGCCCGAACCAGAGGTAAGCATTCCTGATTCTGAGCCTTTGAATCCTTTACATGATATTTGTGAACCTAATCTTGATGACTTGCCAATAGCCTTAAGAAAAGCCAGAAGAAATTGTGCAAAATACCCTATATCTCAGTTTGTGTCCACTAAAAACCTATCAGTACAGCATCAGAGTTTTATTTCAGCAATTGATTCTACCAGAGTCCCCACTTCAGTACAAGAGGCCTTAATGGATAAGAATTGGGTTCAAGCCATGCATGAAGAGATGAGTGCTTTGAACAAGAATGAGACCTGGGAAATTGTTGAGAAGCCCAAGGACAAAAGGATAGTAGGGTGCAGATGGATTTACACAGTGAAATATCGGTCTGATGGTACTCTTGACCGGTACAAAGCAAGGCTGGTTGCAAAAGGGTACACTCAGACATATGGGATTGATTATGAGGAAACGTTTGCCCCGGTAGCAAAGATGAACACAGTCAGGATCATTCTCTCCTTGGCAGCACACTTTGGTTGGGACTTGCACCAATTTGATGTTAAAAATGCCTTTCTACATGGGCACTTGGAAGAGGAAGTATATATGGATATTCCACCAGGGTATGACTCTACTGGTGGAGGGAACAAGGTGTGCAAATTGAAAAGGGCCTTATATGGGCTCAAGCAGTCTCCTCGGGCTTGGTTCGGAAGGTTCACCAATGCTATGGTGTCCTTAGGTTATAGACAGAGCCAAGGAGATCATACCCTCTTTGTTAAACATTCTCAGGATGGCAAGCTCACACTTCTGTTGGTTTATGTGGATGACATGATCATTGCCGGTGATGATGAGGTTGAGAAACGGGTTCTGAGAGAGAAACTAGCTGCACAGTTCGAAATGAAAGACTTGGGAAAGTTGAAGTACTTCCTTGGGATAGAGGTTGCCTACTCCAAACAAGGCATCTTTATTTCCCAAAGGAAATATGTCCTGGATCTCCTTAAAGAGACAGGTAAGCTGGGTTGCAAAACCACAGGGGCACCTATTGAACAGAATCACAGGATTGGAAACAATGAGGAAAGCCCAAGGGTGGACAAGGCACAATATCAAAGACTAGTAGGGAAATTGATATATTTATCCCACACTAGACCGGATATAGCCTATGCTGTCAGTGTGGTTAGCCAGTTCATGCATGATCCACGTGAGAGACATATGCAAGCAGTGAATAGAGTCCTCCAGTACTTGAAGTCAAGCCCAGGAAGAGGATTATTATTCAAGAAAGGGGAAAGCTTGTCCATAGAGACCTATACAGATGCAGATTATGCAGGGTCGATTGTAGACAGGCGATCCACCTCAGGGTACTGCATGTTTTTGGGAGGAAATTTAGTGACTTGGAGAAGTAAGAAGCAAAATGTCGTTGCAAGATCTAGTGCCGAAGCAGAATTTCGAGCTATGGCCCAAGGGATATGTGAATCATTATGGATGAGAATCATTCTGGATGATCTCAGAATAAAGTATGAAGCTCCTATGAGATTACTTTGTGACAACAAGTCTGCCATTAGTATTGCTCACAACCCAGTCCAGCATGATAATACTAAACACATAGAGATAGATAGACACTTTATCAAGGAAAAATTAGATGATGGTCTTATAGCTACGGAGTACGTGCCCTCAGAGTTCCAATTAGCAGATGTCTTCACCAAGGGACTTCCCACAGAGCGGTATCATGGTCTTACTTGCAAGCTCGGAATGATAGATATCCATTCACCAGCTTGAGGGGGAGTGTTATAATATCATATCATATCTTGTATTTATGGCTAATTCTATCAGTTTTAATTAGACAGATTAGTTTTTTATTTTGTTCATTATTAGGACAGATTTGATTCCTTAATTTTAGGGATTAGATTTAATTCACCTTTGTCTATATATTGTAACTTTCTACACACATTCATTCAAGGAATAATATTCAATCATTCCAACATTCCTTCGTTACTACACAGTTTTTCTTGCAAGCATCCCTTTATACATTCTCTCCCTTTTTCATATTTCCTTTTGTTGGGGGCAGGAAATTCTAGCAAAGATCACCTTGTTAGTTGTAGACCAAAGAAGAATGTAGGGTTAGGCCTTCGTAATTTTGGGGTCCAAAAACAAGACGGTGGCAGCTAAGTGGCTTTGGCATTTTACTCTACATTCTTTATGGCATCAAGTTAATGGGTGGGATACCAATTTTTCGAGTGAGCTACTCATGCTAGTCCTTGGAAATACATTTTCCAAGGTTTACCTTCTTTCAATTTTCTGTTGTCCTTTCAGTTGGTTTGATAGCTCTCATGTGAACTTTTGTGAAGATATTTGGGTTTGGATCTATTCCTCATTCGAAAGCGTTTCCAAGGCTCTTTCACCTATCTTCTTAGCATAATGTCCCTGTTTTCAATTTTATTCTCAAGATAACTTTTCTTGGAACCTTCAAATTTTTTTCGAGAAAAACTTGTATGATATAGGATAATAGTGAATGAGAGTCTCTTCTGATTTTACTTTTGTTTTTTTACTTAAGAACTTGGATTCTTGATTCCTTCGGAGTTTTTGCTTGTAAATCTTATTTTCTATTCTTCTTTCACTCTCCTAATAAAGAGAGATTTCTCTTGGATAAACCCATCTAAAAATCCAAAGCTCTCTCAAAGGCTTTTTGTCTAGACTGATGTTCTTTATAGGATTAACACTAATAACATGCTCCAAAAGTGCAGACCTCATGTCTTTGTCACCTAATATGTGTATAATGTGCGCTCAGATTCAAAATCTGTTGCTCATCTTTTTTCTTTTTTTTTTGCCCCATTGTTTTGCGGTGATTTCTCCTTGGAATGGGCTGTTTGGGATCTTTGGAAAGTCTTGGATATGCCCTTTGGATTTGCAATTTTGCATCAATTTCTCCTTACTAAGTTAGACATGCAAAGAGATTGGTGTGCTTTGTTGCTGGAGTTAGTTTCTTAAGTTTTAGTTAGTTGTTTATGTTTGTTTGTTTGTTTGAGGATGCTTTATTCTCTTTCTTTGTAATCTTGTTCTTTTCTAATCATTTTTTTTCTCTATAAAAATAAGCTCTGATAAATGGCAATGACTTATCAGTTTAGTTCTCCCCTCCAACAAAAGAATATAGCCATCATATGTGGCATAGTTATTAAACAGACAAAGAAACATCAAGAAATGAATGCATTATAACATTCTAGTTCCATATCTGCTTGCATCAGTGGAACATGTATTGTTTATCTTGCTTTAATATCTTACTTGTTTCATCTTGTTCCTTTTTGCAGCTTATCGCTTTTCCAAATTGTTCGCCCTATTCCAGGTTGGAATTTTTAGTGTTGCCATTCTTTTTGTTGCTTGACTTTCTATTTTTCCTTTTTATATTTCCTATTTGGAGAACATTTTAGGGATATTTGTAAATAATTATTCTATAAATGAATAATTACTGAATTCATGATTTGCTTTATAGTTTACTGGAGAAGTGGCTGATATATTGAAGATTGGTACATGCACTTGTAGTTTCTAAGTGCTGAGTTGGGACCATAAAGCTGATACATATCCCACTGTATCAATTAATGCAAATTAGTCGAAGTTGCATCATTTCACTTTATCATTAATTTATCTAATTCTCTTTTATACCTTTTAGGTTTTTAGCTAATCACTTGATTTACAAGACATTGCTACATTGCTTTTTTCCATAGTTTATTGCTTAATGGATGCTATGATTACCAATCGAATTGCTTTTGCTTTAAATTTACTGACACTGAAGAAATATATGCCAGAGATTTTGATTCTTGGCTGTGGAAGGAACATTCAGCATGTCGATCCTGAAATTCGACGGTTTATTTGCTCCACTGGCATAAAGTTAGAAGCTGTGGACTCGGTATATATGATTGCTTTAATTTTTGTGATCTGTGCTTGACTAAATCTTACATTTTTATTAGTTATATTTTTTGATAAAATTGTTGATTTATAATTAGGTCTGGTAAATTAGTCGATAGTAATCAAGCAAATTGGTCTTTTAGGATATGGGATAGAGGGCAATGGGTAAAATAAATCTAAATAATTGATTTTTGCGAAGTTCATTGCTGAAACAATTCTAATTTACGGCAGTAGAAAATGCTTAACATGGGACATGATTACAATATAAGAACCAAGTTAACATGGTTTTGAGTTTTACTATGGCTAGCTTTTGTAGTGTGGCACTCCCAATGTTTGTGTTATCTAATTTGCAATTATGTTTAACTATTGAAAAATGATTTTTATATATGTTAATAGTAGCTTAAAATTGATCTGTTGCGTAATTCTTATCTCCTAATTCCAAATGGTCGAAGGAAGAACCCAACCAAAATGTCCGGTACTAGTTTGATTTCATCTCTTTGAATTTTGAATGTTTCCATTTATTTGCTTTATTTATTATTTATTACCAGAGAAATGCAGCATCAACTTACAACATACTGAATGAAGAAGGTCGTATCGTGGCTGCTGCGCTTCTTCCATATGGAGTTTCTTCATGAAGCTTGGACCTAGATTTATATAAGTAGCCACTACTTGCTCCGTATGTTCACGTCCGTAACCACTAAAGATCTTAGCCCAGGTCCTTGGGAAATGCTTTGATTTTCCATGTAGAAAGTTTTGACATATAGCAATAGCCATTGTGAAGTGAGTACAAGTGAGTCCTTTGATGTCTGCTGACCTGTTCAAATGTAATAAGGTTAACTGATAAAGCGAATAGACAGAAATTTTATAAAGCCCAGCAAATTTGGCCTCTAGTTAGCTGTTTGGTTTTAATGCTATTTTAATTTGTTCGAGTTGAAAAGCTAAAACTGTCTATTTCTTCATTTGTGGGTGTGGCCGTGTGGCCACAGAACCTTGTTTTTTGCTTTGTTGATCCAGCTGCTGTGAGGCTCAAGACCAACCCAAGTGACATGGTGACTCAACTTATTGTTCGGATTCTGTTAGTGCCATGTGGTGCATTTGCTTATTTGCATTCGGTCAGTTATGCTATAAACATTGGATGGTGCATGCTATAGCATCTTCCCTTTATACCTTGTATGACTCTTTTACGAGGATATGATAAATTAGTCATCACTTTCCTTTCTGTACTTTTTTAGGAGGTCCTCTGTCCTCGAATTCAAAGATCCCTATCCCTAATATTGGTGCTTTCGTTGAGAGAACTCCCTCTCCCCAATGGCTTTTCAAAAATCTACCGATGAATTGTTCCGAAATATCTTTGCGTTACTTGCAGCACTGTGTGATGAGATGAGAGAGGAACAATTGAGTGAGGAAAGATTTTGGTTTTTTTTTTTTTATAAGCAAAGTGAATTAGTATATACTATAGGAGAACAAGGGGTACTCAACCCGTATACATAAAAAAGTGTAGATACGGCTAGTGAAAAGTCTAGCTATAAGTTCAACCAGATATGAAGAACAACATGGTTGAAGGATAACTAAACCTTACCCACTCTGAAAAATAAAGCTGTCCATGTAGAAAACTAACACATTCTCCCTACTGTCCTCACAGGTAGTTAGTATACTAGTGCCACAGCTGCAAGCAGAAAAAAACGAGGAAATTACTGATATATGGGCCACCAAATCAGCAAAATGCATGTTAAAGCAAAATCGCAGCACCAAATCACAGGACCCAAAGCCATATTGCAGCACATGAAGTTCTCCCAAAGCAGCAGCAAGCATGAAAAAGGAAGCACATTACTGACATATAGAATCCCCAAAACAGCAAAGTACCAATCACTACTTCGGAAACGCTGGACGTTACTTGGCTTTTTTATTACACTAGGGTCTTTTTAGGAACTTATTACCAGTTTAGAATCCTTTTGAAATTATTTATCAATGGGGATCTTTTTTTACACTGGCATTTTTTATTTTATTTTTGCATTGACAGAGGGGAAGGCGTCAGTCCAAGTGGCTTTGGGTCAAAAAGCATCTCTATGCCCCCTGCCCTGCAGCGCCACATGGCATAATGCAGGGCGCTCCTCCCCACCTACCCACCCACCCAAATTTAACCACCACCGCGCCCTCCCCTATAAATCTGATTCAACCCCCTTCCTCTCCCTTCTCCCCCCACCCCCACCACTCTTTATAGTATAATTTTTTTTCTACTACGGTATTCCTTTTAAATTGCTGGAAGCTTCATTTTAATTTTATAAGGTAATTTTTTTATGATACATAATTTATTTAAATGTAATATGTAAATGTATTTTAATTTACTACATTAATTCTATTTATTATTAATGTCTTTGTTACTATACATATTTTATAATTGCTACTTATTATTAATGTAAATTTTTACTGCTACAATTTTTAATATGTCGTTACTTTGTCTTTATTTTATTAATGTGCTATAAAAATAATTGCTACGTTGTATTTTTTTTTTAAATATGTTGATACTTAAGATATTTAATTAAAAAAAATTAAAAATTTTTTTAGTACTTAGTTGTTTTTCTAAGAGTAGCAATTAATATATGACTTTAAAGTTTTTTTTTTATTACTTAAGTTTTTTAAGTGATTTTTTAATTGATTATTTATTACATAAGTTTTTTTAATTACTTAATTGATTTTTTAATACTTAAGTTTTTTTAAGTGATTTTTTAATTGTATTTATTTATTAATATGCCATAAAAAAATAATAATAATAGTTTATTGTGAGTTTTTAATTAGTTACTTAATTAATTTTTTATTACTTAATTGAGTTTTTATTACTTAAGTTTTTTAAAGTGTTTTTTTAATATTTCATTAATTTGTGTTTATTTTATTAATGTGCCATAAAAAAATAATAGTTTTTTATTTTAGATTAAATATATTTTATTATACAATGTACATAATTTTCATAATTTTTAATGTCAGGTGAAAAAATATGGCATCATCTAGCTCACAATCAGGGGCACGTTTGGTAAACCCGCCCGATGGATACATCACTGTTGAAGCTGCAAGAAACGCATGTTTCCCAAAATGAATGGAATGGAGCACCCGATCGAGTTCTTAGACCTCGACGTGGACTGAGATTTAATGCTAGTGTTTTGGATCTCCCAGAGTCTGTCAAAGGTTATCTTCAAGTAGCCGGTTTTTTAGGGGTCGCCAAGTAAATATTTCCCAACTTGATCACAACTTGCTTAGTGCACTTGTTGAGCGATAGAGGCTCGAGACACATACCTTTCACATGCCATTCGGATAATGCACTATCACATTGCAGGATCTTGCTATTATGTGCGGTCTGTGCATAGACGGTCCCGTGGTTATTGGTGTAAATCATAGAAATTTGAAGCGATATGTGGTTGCAATGTTAGGCCATATTCCTGCCGATTCTGACCTTAAAGGTTCAAGAATAAAGTTGAAGTGGTTGGAGCAACATTTTGGATACTTCTCTCAACAAGAGGATAATGAGTGGTGGAGGATTGTATATACGCGAGCGTATATACTTAGGTTGATTGGTTGTCTGTTGCTACCGGATCAATCTGGCGGATATGTGTCACTGAGATATCTTACAATGTTAGAAAATTTTGACCAAGCAGGACAGTATAGTTGGGGTTCGACTGTCTTGAGTTACTTGTACCGAGAGTTGTGCAAAGCAACAAATTATACAGCAAAGGAGATTTGTGGTTTCATGCTGTTAGTTCAAATATGGGCATGGGAAAGAATGCCGTCCATTACTCCAGAGCTGCTGCTTGACCAACGAGCATACGATACCCCCATACGGTACACGGTAAGTGGCATGTAATAATTGTGATCATGATTGTCTGTAGCTTATACTTGATCTGATATTCCTTTTTTTTAACAATGACAGGTGGCGGTCAGGGGTAACTTATACGAGACAGTTGCACCCCGGCGTATTATTGATTTCGCTTTGACAAAATGAAGCGTACAGATGTAAGTAAAAATTTCAAGTTAGTTAAAATTAAGCAATTTCTATTCTCTCCATCTGGTGAATGTAATTGTATTATTTTTGTTCAATGTTTGTAGATTATTTGATGTCCGTACGACCACATGTATTCTTCCTTTGATATGCTTTAGTATTGTGGAGTGGCATCAACCGGATCATGTGATGCATCAATTCAACTTGAAGTAACATATACCTGTTGCGCCTTCCCAACCAGATGATCGCCATGATCTGTCCTTATAAACAATCTGAGGATTGGGAAGTCTTTTTGGAAGGAGACATCAAATTTTGGAATGATAGACACTCCAAGGGGTTTTTTGATAATACTCCACAACATGGTCTCTTAAGTAACCAATCAGAGTATATGCAATGGTACTTGCGTCACACACGTCGATGGGTCAGCAAGGAAGGTGCACTCTAAGGATATTCGGTAACCTTTAAGTTTCCCAGCATACTGTTGTTGATTGAATTTTATTTTAAGAAATTATTGTTAATAATTATTTACTTTTGTTGTTTTGTTGTAGCTTGATGGGTTGGGCGGCTAAACTACTTAAGTACTCCTGAGGGTTAACCTAAGTTCACGTTTTTTGAACTTAAGCAGGAGACCGAGGCCATACTGGGCACTCGCAGCATCGAACGATTGTGACCGATGACTCTTCAAGGACCATGCCTAGTCAGTTGATTTAAATTTAAAGTTAGATTACAAATTGAATTAAAAATAAACAAAAATGATTGGCTAATGATCGTATCTAGTATGCGCGAGCAAACGAAGTTAGAATCCAACTTTGTGTGGTCTTGCGACAACATCTGATTCACACAATTATGTTGACCACCCCACTTTGTAACCTCCCACTTTAGTGACTTTTTCGACAAGATAGCTCTCAGCCTCCATGGGCATCCTGTCACATGATTTGTGCACTTGACATAATAAATGATTGATTTAGATTCAACAACTTTGAAATCCTGATGAACATTCATGGAATAATGTTTAACAGCCATTTGAACAGCCTGTTTACTATCAAATCGCAAGCCAACATACAATTCCTGACCCACTTTCCATGATCCTGGAACATCCACGCCTTCAAATTCTATCTCCTGATCAGGATGGTCCCAGTTTATATAATTATAATGGGGGGATGAGTTGAAGAATGCATCATGTGATTGATCTATAAGTAAGTAAAAATGAATAAATTTCCAATTATCATCATGATATTAATAATGATAACATTAATAAGAATGTAAAATGATTACATTGATGATGATGATGATGATGATGATGATGATGATGATGATGATGATGATGATGATGATGATGATAATAATAATAATAATAATAATAATTCAAATTACAATTATTAATTGTCAGAGGAAACCAAACAGTTTGATGCGGAACAAAACCACCAGGAACTATCGATGAAACCGGAGCTGCAGCAATTCCAGGTGATGCCAATGCGGACAGAACTATGTTGGAATCATGTTCAACCTCCTCCTCGGTGTCCGATGAACCACTAGTTGGTATATCATCTTCCTCATCATCTTCATCTGACTCAACCTTTATCTCGCTCGTCCAATCTTCATCTTCGTCATCTGCATATGACCCAAGGTTTACCGACACATTTTGTAGCCCGAAATTACTACCCAATGACGGTACATGGAATGTGGAACTGCCTGTAACATTAACATGAACGTACAACTCAAGTGTTGACATCCACGAATTTTGGTAAAAATCATTCAACATGCATTCCACATCTCGATCATAAGCAATTTCAAAAAGAATATATTTTGCTGGGTTATCACATATCATATATCTGGTCACAATTTTTGAAACTGATTGATTTGGATCAGGACTGTGGAATCTGCAAGGCCATTATGACAGTTGCCTTAGGCCTCATCTTATTTTCACTTATTACTATCCTATTAGTAATTTGGAAGTAAAACCCATTATTACTACCAAGACATTGTGAGCACTACAATCAATTAGATGCTATGAATGTTAGTCAATAAAACAACTTGGTCAAAAACCAGTAGTCCACTACATGGAAACCTATTCACGAATCATGTATGATGTGCCATGTTAACTTATATCAATGTGCTTGACATAGTTGTTGCAGGTATAATCAGTTTTAATTACTCATTAATCATTTCAAGATTACAATAATTATTTTATTATCTATATATATTTTATTAAATTTTGTTATTCTTACTCCAAATTTTCTCAAGTCTCTTATTCTTTTTTCTCCTCATCTTCATATTCTTTTGAAGACTTGAAGTGAGTTGTCAAAGTGGATAATTAATATCAAATTGTTGCAGTGGATAATATCAACATGCAATTCTTTTAAATAATGATTTCTTAGCTCAAAAAGTTAGAAAATTAATATGAAGATTGATAGGTTATATTACATTAAGCCTTTTAATTTTTTTTGCCTAAGGCCTCAAAATTTCTAGACACGGCTTTGATTTGGATAAAGCCTTAACGTCGAGTGAATCTTTGCCCTCAAACGCTCATACCCGATTCCATGTTTTATTTGCACTGTTACTTGGTCCCCTTCGAATGTAATTCCTTCTGGTCTATCGAACACTCTCTTATTCGAATACACAAATACTGCATGTTGGCTCATGACGTATGCCCTACAATAATAACAAATAAATAAGAAATACTGCAAGTTGGCTCATGACGTATGCACCCTTATTGGTCACAGCGAGAGGAACAATTATCTAGACAAACCAATTGACATTCTCCGAGTGAAGGAATACTCAAGAGAGAGAGAGAATGTCCGGGAATCAACATTCCCAATGAGATAGATCGGCCGACATGCATAGGAGCTGTAACTCCTGAGAGGAATGGTCCTAGATTTGAGATTTGAGAATGTTTTGTAAATGTGTGGTTCGAGAGACGTTTGATGTTTGTTATTTTCTTTACGCGTTGTCTGTGAACATGTTGTATTGTGTCCCCCATCACCTTTTTATGATGATGTCATGTTGCTTATCTCCCTGTATCTTTATTTCTCTGTATGTATGTGTATACAATAGATGAGTAGTTCCAGCCGGACGGGGACGACAGCTTGGCAGGATTATCGGCCACCACATTATCTACACAGGATCCCGCTCATGAATCTGGTCTTCGGTGACCTAGAGCCCTGGTTTATCACGACCCTGATGGGTGGTAGGTCGACCACTCTCAGTCCTTCATGGTCTATGTAAGCCCAGTGAGCATCTATATGTGTATGGTGGAGATGTGGTATCCGCCTCGTCAGAGAGAGTTCCCTGATGACATGTGGAACAATGTCGATGACTCTTAGGCTTGTAGCAAACTAGGGATGGTGAGACGAGGTAGACGGCGGAGGAGCGCACTGTTCATGGCATAGAGAAGGTGTCGTCGAATTGTGATTAGTAGCGACGAGTCGGTTTGGGAGCTGAGAGCGCATGTATACAGGTGTCGCTACGGCGAGGGTGAGGGTAGCTTGAGATGCCCATACCACTAAGGGTATGGATTTGACAATGCGTAATTGTGAGCCTCTATGAGCTTTATGTTGTTATTTTTCTGTATTTTGGGAGGAGTGCTGAGTATTTGTAGGACCTTTTCTGTATCTTTCTGTGACCAGTATGTATCTGTTTCTATGTATGTTTTACTTTTCAGAGTTTGTATATGTAACGCCCCGATTTCTGTGTCTTTCTGTAGTAGTAAATACATGTGTTTCTATATTTATTTTTTTGGTAAAATTTAGAGAGTGATTTAAATAAAATAAAATCATTTTCTTGTGTTCTGTTACCGTAGGAAGTCACGGTTAAATTTTCGGTTGAAAATTCAGACGAAAGCCGGTCTGCGTTTTCACTGCTGGTACAAGTTTACTGAGCAGAAAACCTAATTTTGACCCGTGAACGAAACGGTTAGTGTTTTTGTCGTATTTCTAATGATATTGGATATTTTGAAAATTTTCATTCGGAAATAAAATTTAATATTTTTATCCGGGCGAAATCTTCGGAAATTACGATCGGGAACTTGAATAGGGTAAACAACGGAGCAGACTGATGTGACTTGTTGGAGATGGAATGACTTGATGATTGATGGCTCAAGTCACATCAAAGGAAGTCATCATTACACTTTTGAAATTTATCATATTTTATTTTAAAACCCATTTTTCTCTCACTTTCTCCAACCAAACACACCTTAACCAAACTTGGAGCCCAAGTCCTCACTCTTCCTCCCTCCTCACGGCACACACACCCTCCTTGCCTATATATACACTCTTCATTTTCAACTCATCACTTTACACCCTAAAACCAAGCTTCCTACTACAAAGACTTCATTTTTTTTTTTCCTTTCAAGTGATCATCTTCTCCATTCATTTTCTTCAAGCTTCAAGGGTAATGCTCTATAATCTTACTCATCTAAGTTCTTTCCTTCTCATATTTGTTGAGGTTATGCCATGTGTTTCCATTTAACATTCTTAGATCTAAAACTTCTAAAATCTCTAGAAATTAGTAGAAAAATCCTTTTGAGTTGAAAGTAATTTGTATGGACTCACAATGATCTCTATATTGTTTATCTAAGAGCTTGCATAAAACAAAAATTTCCTTCCTTATTTTCCTAAAGAGGTCGAACCTATGTTGTTGTTGGACAAGGAAGTTTTGTTTCAATTTTCAAAGTATGATAATTGATTTGAACTCTTTTTTATCTTTAGTTGTTAATTCCAAGAACTTGAAAAGTTTGAAAATTTCTAGCCTATTTTGGAGGTCAAGGCCGAAACCCTAAGCTAATAGCTTAGAGGAGTTTTTTTGGTTCAATCCTTGTTAAGTGATCATTGTTATTAAATCTCTAATACTTAAGGACCATTAATCCATGAGTTTGAGAAATGTCGAAATCTCTAACCCTATTTTCATGATATGGCCGAACCTATGCCTTAGGTAGATAGGATGTTTTGGTTGTTTTAACTTGTGTTATGTGTTGGAATCTTTAGACTTCCCTCACGAAGCAAGGCGAGGAAGATCGTATCACTCAACAAAGAACGAAAGACTTTGTTTGCTTTGGAATCAAGTAAGGGGAGCTTACTTGAGGGATTTTTCCCCGATAGCTATATGTTATTATTTGTGGTTTGTTGAGTTGTTTTGAGTTTTATTGTGATTTTGAGTTTATCTGATGTGGTTAAAATTGTCTGTTTTAAAATGTGTTATAGCTTTGAGATATGGCATGAACTGTATTATTTGAAATGATGTTGATGTGAAAATTACATTGTTGTGGATTGTGGTCTGAGAAGCTTGACATTCGTCAGTGCTCAATCAATTATTGAGATAAAAGCCTTAAAAAGCCTTATGAGGAATTTTGACAATGATAATATTTAGTTAATGATTTTCTTTTGATAAAAGAGAAAGTAATGGATAATTACAAGGATGAAATCGTAAAAATATTTCAGTACATTATCTTTTTCAAAAATGTAGATGAAAATTTATTTTAAGACATTTATGTGTCAATTTCTTTTAATGAAAGAAGAAGAATAAGAATGGAATTGAGAAAGGAATACATTTTATTATGTTATCATTTTCAAGAGTGAAGTGGAAAATCATTTTAAGAACTAAGTGTTAAAATATTTTAGAGCTAAAGGGAAAATCTTTTCTTGAGATGATTTTAGTATAAGTAGAAACAATTTTAAAAGTATGTTTTGGTGAAGGAGAACTTTTAAGGATGGTTGGCAATATTTTAGAAAGGGATTTGAAAGGATTTTAATAATGTTCTAAAGATGGTTTGGAAGAAAAAGAAGGATTTCAAAGGAAAATTGGTTTCTTTATAACTTAGTATTTTACAAATGAATTTCCAATGAAAAGGATTTTTGGAAAAACCTACTTTTGCAAATATTTCGGCAAGCTTGGATAAGTTGTTGAAGTTTCAATTTGTATGTGTTTCACTGAACGAAAAAGAATAAATACGTTGGGAAGTGATTCTAGTATACGAGCGTCGGAATACTAGTGTTTTGTGATTTACACGTAGATCTTTGATCCGTGTCACGTTGTGGTGGACTGTGTGTCCTAATCACGTTGTTGTGGCTGTGTGTCCTAATCATGTTGTTGTGGACTGTGTGTCCTAATCACGTTGCGATAAACGTTGTTAATGGTGAATGTTGTTTTCTTTGACCACAAGCCTAAGACTGGTGCATCGGTTTAGGGCGTTGTGATTGAGCACTCGGACTTCGTGTCCTGTGTTGATGTTGAATAATCTTAAAGTCAAAGATTTTGTGAATAGTCGTTAGCCTTTGAGCTTCGACAAGGAAATAAAGTACACACAGATAAACTTTGAGAATAAAATGATTTTTACATGCATTTGTTTGGCAGACGTGCCATGTTGCCCAGTTGGAAATCATTGAGTCATGTGTTAGCCAATGAATTTTGGGGAAATACGCCCATGAACTACGATAACCATTGGTTGCTGAGTGATATGCCAATGCGTGGACAGAAGTTTCCCGTTTATCGTAATGACAATTGAGATGTCATAATTTGTGCGCAATAACCATTGGCTGCTGAATGATCTACCAATGAGTTACAAAGGTGTTGGACATTGGATTCTTTTCGTTGACAATGATCCATGTAAAAAGCTTGATCAACTTAAACGAAAAATGAAGTTGGTATCTCATGAGATTAGGTTAGAGCCTGAATATTGAAGTGTCATGCATATTTTTATAAAAACCATGACTGATCGGGTATGAGACCCCTTGATATAATACTGTTTATTTTCAAGAATTCTATGATATATGACTTTACATGTTATCTGATGTTTTGTGCTGCGCATATGGTTATCGTGTTTAAATCCATATATTGGTGTCTCACCCTTACAAATATATCAGGTTTCTTCTGGTCTCGCTGTTGTACCTCGGTACTCTAATACAGATGGTGCAGAGGAGTTTTCCTAAGTCACTCAGGGACTTAGATCTAGAGGTTTGAGGAATTTTGATCGTGGAATGACCACGGGGGTCTTTTCAATAAATGTATTGTAGAAGAGACCAGCTTAGGAGTCTTGGTTGGGTTATGTATTTGAAAAGTGGTATTATACTTTAGTTTTTGTTTTAATTTTGTTTCTCTTTTCTTTAAAATTGAAACTTTTGGGAGAAGTTGTATGTCGTGATGACTTTGTTATGAATGTGATTTTTCTATTTAGATGTATGTATCTTGGTATTTAAGAGTTATCCGCAGAAGAAAATTTTTATACCCCTGTTTTCTGACTTAGGAGAAAATAACTTTCCGAAAACAACCAGCATATTACTTTTTAATTTATTTCCACACGTGTTCCGATGTAATGCCTAGGGAGGGTGTTACAAGTGGTATCAGAGCTGGTCGAGTCTTTCGGGAACTTTGGAGAATAGGTCTATTATGTTTTTGTTGCGGGTCTCTAGTTGGTCATCTCTTGAATTGTTTCCTTGTCGAAACAATGTGTGTTGGTCTATAGGTGTGTGTTTATCATGGTGGGTTATATGAGTTTTGACTTGTAGGGACCCATGGCTAGTGATTCTTGTTTCGATCCATGTGTGACACATTTGGTTATCCTTTGTGGATGGTGTCAGATATTTAGATAGTATGCCTGCTAAGGTCGATTTTCTGGGAATGTTCGCTGAGAATGTTCTAGGAGTATCGTGTGCGAAAGGACTTTCCGGGAGTGTTCCCTGGAAATGTTTTAGGTGTGCTGCTAGAGAGGGATATTGAGTTATCAATCAATCTAGTTCCTAGATACGGATTGATCTCTATCACTTTGTGTAGGATGTCACCTACTAAGTTAATCAAGTTAGACGACTCGATCCAAACTAGAAGACCTGCGACCTAAACAGTTGATGAGACTGAGTCTTTTTCGTAGACTCCAATATTGTTGAAGATTTGAGAATCTGCATGGATTTCTAACGACTCGACAAAGTGACGACTATGAACGGGTATTCTCTGCCGTGCGTAGTTGATATAAACAAGGAGTTGTTGTCTACTCAAAGATTGACTTGAGGATGAGTTATCATCATGTTAGAGTAAGGACTTACTAAAGATTTTGGCGTCATGGATTCAGCTCATGCAGAAAAGTCAACTCTTCGTATGTTCGATAGATTGATTAAGCTGTCCGTGATCATGCATGATTCAGGTGACCGCACTAAGCGGGTATGGAGAGATATGTGTGTTGATGGGAATCAAGGCAAATCGATTTGAAATTTCGACCTTAATTGAGTGTCTCATGATTAAGAAACTCTACACTGTACTGTTCAATTCTTATGAATTTGTGAGTCAGCCTTTGTTTCTCGAGCCCTATGGTTGTATTAGACAACCACAGAGGTGAAGTCGGTGCATTACAGAAAGATTTTCCTGATTTTGATTTAAAATCTATTCTGGACTCATAAATTGGTTATGCTAGTCCATAAATTTCAATTAATTCTAATTGATTTCCTTACTTGTGAGCAATTGTACTCACACTTCTAAATGACCCTCGGTGTACTAGACATGTGAGTGGGTGGAATTGATATTATCCATTGTGTTGGGACCTCATAACTCTAAAACACATTCAAAGTGTAAATCCTCTATGTTTTGATGATTCCAAATAGTTCAAGTATGGTAATATTGAACCAAAAGAAATTACTGATATATTTGATAAGTGTGCAGGAAAATAGACTTGAAGTCACTCGTCTAAATTTCACCCGTCTACTTTTTAGTAGAAGCTCAGCAGTGACTCGTCTAAGTTTCACTCGTCTAAAAAGTTAGTCAAAGAAAGTCAACGCTCAAGAAAGACTAAGCTCAGTTGATGACGTGGCAAGAAGCATGCGTCTAAGTTTGGCTCAGCTGACCACCCGTCTAACTTTTGGAACAAGCTTTCACCCGTCTAAGTTTCTGAACAAGCTGACCACCCGTCTAACTTTTGGAACAAGCTTTCACCCGTCTAAGTTTCTGAACAAGCTTTCACCCGTCTAAGTTTTTGGATGACTTTCACCCGTCTAAAAATTCTCATTGCTGACACCAAGTCAGTATGTCAGAAATCAAGTCCGAGTCACCATATTCAAAATTATAGGCCATCCTTAAGGATCTCGAAGACCTATGGACAATAGCTCGAAGGACAAAGAATAAAGAACGTTGTTTCAAGGTTTTAAGGAATAAACACGCTATCTCTGCACCACTGCAGTAACCTTTTGCCTATTCCAGTACAAAGTAAAAGTACTTTATGGAAAAGTAAACTGATGTTGCACTGAAAGAAGAAAGCTCTCTGCAACAAGTACAAGAAGCCTGCTGCCATATACTCTGAAAGAACAGCTGCTCAGTTTAAAGTGTACTCTTGGACACTCTTGACAATGCCCAATGTTTTCAAGCATTTAATGAATACTCAGAACGACTCTTTGGCATTAAATGGTGTCTTAGAAAGCTCAAGACAGATGAAAACACTCTCTGAAGCTGTGTCAAACGGATCTCTTGATTGAAGCCTTTAAATAGATCAAACAATGAAGATGAAGATAAGAAGTTGAATATCAAAAGAACTCTGCACAGAAGCATTTACTCTCTTCATTAACTTCTTCATTCCTTCATTGAATATATACTCAATCATTAGATATAAATTCGCAGTCTTTCATACTTCATATTTATTCCACTCTCTGAGTGTGATCTGAAAGACTTGCAAGTTGTATTAACTATACAAACCTTCTATCTCTTACTGTTTTTGAGCCTGAAGAGGCTAGGTGAGAAAAGAATACTTGTTTGAGTGTTGAGCCTGAAGAGGCTAGGTGTGCAAAGAATACTTGTACTGTAATTTACTCAGTTATAGTGGAAACTTGGTGCTGCCAAGAAACTGGACGTAGCCCTGTGGATTTTGGGGTGAACCAGTATAAATCTCTTGAGTGATATTTCTTCTCCCTTATCTTTTAATTTGTTTGAGTATTGTTTCAGTCTTAGCTTTTTAACTTGGGGAGTTAATACTGTGGTTATCAAACTCTTTTTAACCTTCTTGGTTTGTGTGTGCTATTCTGTTTTAATATTAGACGCTTCACTCGTCTAATCCTCTCTTAACCAAACCTTCTTGCTGTGCCTGCGAAAATCTTTTTAAGTAACCGAAAAAGTTGGTAAACACAATTCAACCCCCCTTCTTGTGTTTACTTTGGTTATTTCAGTTGGTATCAGAGCTCAGCCTCTGGGTTGAGCACTTAACAGTGTAGAGGAAAAGATCTTGGAGATGGCAGGAGAAACCAGTGGAAGCAAGAACCATGCTGGAGAAGGATCCTCAATGTCGAGACCTCCTTTCTTCAATGGAGAGGACTACATCTACTGGAAAGAAAAGATGAAGTGGTTTTTACAATCCACTAACTCTATTCTTTGGGATATTATCGATGAAGGTCCTTTTGTCCCTAAAGATGACAAAGGAGAGGAAGTTCCTAAAGCAAACATGACCACTGATCAAAGAACAAAGTGGCAGCTTAATGCCAAAGCTAGATATGCAATCATGTGTGCTCTGAGCAGAGAAGAATTTGAAAAAGTCTGTGCTTGTGAGTCTGCAAAAGAAATGTGGGACTCACTAGCTATTGCTCATGAAGGAACTAGCAAAGTAAAAGAAACAAAAGTCAGCATGCTTGTCAGAAAGTATGAGCTGTTCAAAATGGAGGAAGGTGAAACTATTGGCCAAATGTATGGAAGGTTTCAAACCATAACCAATGGATTGAAATCTCTGGGAAAAATTTACAAGACTGAGGAACACATTCAAAAGATTCTCAGAAGTCTTCCAAAACAATGGAGACCACTTGTAACTGCTGTGTCTCAGGCCAAGGATCTAACAACAATGAAGCTTGATGAGCTTCTTGGGACCTTTCAGATTCATGAACAAGAACTGATTGAGGAGAACAATGGAAAGAAAAACAAGTCCATTGCACTCAAAGCTGACAAGAAGTCATCTAAGGGAGCAAGTTCAAAAGCTCTCAAAGCAGATGAATCTTCAGAAGAATCTGGAGAATCAAATGAGGATGACTCAGATGATGAAGATGATGAACTGTCTCTCTTCACCAGAAAAATGAAGAAGCTGTGGAAGAAAAGAAACTTCAGAAAAGACAAACCCTTCAGGCGCTTCAACAAAGACAAGCATAACAAGGATGGTGGATCTAATGACAGAAATGTCATTGTATGCTATGAATGTAAAAAGCCTGGTCACATCAAGGCAGAATGCCCTCAAATCAAAAAGCAATCTTCCAAGAAATTCTTCAACAAGAAAAAGAAAGGAATGATGGCTACTTGGGAAGATCTTGATGAAAGCTCCACTGAAAGTGAAGGAGAGGAGCTTGAAGCAAACCTCTGTCTTATGGCTGATACAGATTCAGAATCAGAAACTGAGGTACATTCTGAACTTGAAAAATTGAATGATGCCTATGATGAACTTTTGGAAGAATCCAACTATATATCTAAAGCTTTTAGATCCCTCAAGAGACAGTATGCTAAACTCTCTAATGAGTACACACAGAAATCTCTAGAGTGTGAAAAGTTAGCTGAAGAAAATAGTAAACTTAAGACTGAAAAGTCTGAAGTTGAGATCTCAGTTGAAACTCTACCATCTGAAGAAGTAACTAAACTTCAACAGAAAGTAGAAGAGCTCACCTTAGATCTTGCCAAGTTTGTTAATGGTAGAGATAATCTGACTAAACTCTTAGGAAGTCAGAGGCACTCCCTTAACAAAGAAGGTATTGGATATTCCAATCAAGAACATCATAAAGGATCAACAAAGTTTTCAAATGTAGCTGTTAAATCTATATGTTCCTACTGTGGAAAAGCTGGACATATCATGTCTAAGTGTATTCACAAAAAGAGAAGGAAGTCTTTACAGACTCCTCACACTAACAAAAAAGGACCCAAGAAAATATGGGTACCTAAGGTCATGATCATTCCTGTTGCAGACATTCTCAACAGAACAAAGCAAACACCTGTCATGGTATCTGGACAGTGGATGCTCGCGACACATGACAGGCGAAAGGTCTATGTTCCTAGACCTCCAACCTAAGAAAGGTGGACATGTAACTTTTGGTGGCAACCAGAAAGGAAAAGTTGTTGGTTTAGGTAAAATTGGTGGTAAACCTCCCTTACCTGTCATTCATGATGTGTTATTTGTGAAAGGATTAAAACATAATCTGCTTAGCATAAGTCAATTATGTGACAGTGGACTCTCTGTATCTTTTTCTAAGGATGCATGCATGGTCAATGACTGTAATGGAAAAACCCTCTTTTCTGCTAAAAGGCAAAACAATCTGTATAAGATTGACATGACTGAACTTTCAGATCAAAGTGTAACATGCTTTATGTCTAAAAAGGATGAAAAATGGCTGTGGCATAAGAAATTAGGACATGTTAGTATGAAGCAAATTTCAAAATTGAAAAAGCATAACCTTGTGAGAGGATTGCCTGATATTTCTTTTAAGAAAGATATTTTGTGTGATGCATGTCAGAGAGGTAAACAAGTAAAATCAAGTTTCAAATCTAAGAAAGAAGTCACATCCTCTAGACCTTTGCAACTGTTACACATGGATCTGTTTGGACCAGTTAGTGTAGCTAGCCTAGGTGGAAAGAAATATGGTTTTGTCATAGTTGATGACTATTCTAGATTTACATGGGTACTCTTCTTAACCCACAAGGATGAATCTTATAAGGCATTTTCAGTATTCAGTAAAAGAGTACAAAATGAGCAAGGTTTCTGTATCTCTGCTATAAGAAGTGATCATGGAGGAGAATTTGAAAATGAGCAGTTCAAACTGTTCTGTGAGGAAAATGGTATTTCTCACAATTTCTCTGCACCTATAACTCCACAACAAAATGGAGTAGTTGAGAGAAAGAACAGATCTCTTCAAGAGATGGGAAGAACAATGCTAAATGAAAATAATCTTCCTAAGTACTTCTGGGCAGAAGCCATTAACACTGCTTGTTTTGTACAAAACAGAATACTAATCAGGCCTATTCTAAATAAGACTCCTTATGAATTGTGGAAAGACAGAAAACCCAACATATCATATTTTCATGCATTTGGTTGTGAATGTTATATTCTCAACACAAAAGATCATCTTGGTAAATTTGATTCTAAAGTAGATAAAGGAATATTTATTGGTTATTCTGAAATGTCTAAAGCTTTTAGAATTTTCAATTCTAGAACTTCTGTTGTAGAAGAATCAATTCATGTAAAGTTTAATGATGGTTTGAAGACTGATAGGGAACTATCAGATCTAGAAGATGATGTTGCAGGTATTGAACTCAATCCTACAATAGAAGAATCTTCAGACAAGTCAAAAGTAGACGTATCTGAAATACAGACTGATGCTGATAAGTCTGAAACTCAGACTCTGAAGAAAGATTGGAAATTCAAGACCTATCATCCAGAAGATCTCATCATTGGAAGTCCATCTCAAGGAGTTAGAACCAGATCTGCCTTCAATGAAAACAACAACATGGCCTTCATATCAGATTTGGAACCTAAAAAGATTGAAGAAGCCCTGCAAGATGAAAGCTGGATTCTAGCCATGCAAGAAGAGCTAAATCAGTTCAAAAGGAATGATGTCTGGTCACTAGTTTCTAAACCCAAAGAGAAAACCATTATTGGAACCAGATGGGTGTTTAGAAACAAACTAGATGAAGATGGAAAAGTGGTAAGGAACAAGGCAAGACTAGTTGCTCAAGGTTACAATCAACAGGAAGGTATTGATTTCACTGAAACTTTTGCTCCTGTAGCTAGACTAGAAGCAATTAGGATTCTCATGTCATATGCTGCACAACGTGATATGACTCTTTATCAAATGGATGTTAAAAGTGCATTTCTAAATGGAATAATTGAGGAGGAAGTTTATGTCAAGCAACCTCCAGGTTTTGAGGACTCTGAAAATCCTCACCATGTCTATAAGCTTAAGAAAGCTTTATATGGACTCAAACAAGCTCCTAGAGCTTGGTATGATAGATTAAGCACATATCTAATGGAAAATAACTTCATTAGAGGAAAAGTAGACACTACACTTTTCAAGAAATGCTCAAGAAAAGACTTTATAGTAGTACAGATCTATGTTGATGATATTATATTTGGTGCTACTAATGAAAAGCTCTGCAAAGAGTTCTCTGAGTTGATGCAGAATGAATTTGAAATGAGCATGATGGGAGAGTTGAAGTTCTTCCTTGGTCTTCAAATAAAACAGTCAAATGATGGAATCTATATCCATCAACAGAAGTACACCAAGGAGCTTCTGAAAAAGTACAAAATGGAAAATTCAAAGCCTATGAGTACTCCTATGCATCCAACGATTGTTCTAAACAAGGATGAGGAAGGTAAAAAGGTAGATCAAACTGTCTACCGAGGTATGATTGGATCTCTGCTATATTTAACTGCTAGCAGACCTGATATTCAATTCAGTGTCTGTCTTTGTGCTAGATTCCAATCTGACCCTAAGGAATCTCATCATAAGGCTGTCAAAAGAATTTTCAGATATTTAATTGGAACCACTAACCTTGGTCTATTATATAAGAAATCTGAAGTTTTCAGGTTAGCTGGATTTTGTGATGCTGATTTTGCTGGAGACAGGATTGATAGAAAAAGCACCAGTGGAGGATGTCACTTCATTGGAGCAAATATGATCTCTTGGTCAAGCAAAAGGCAAAGCACCATTGCCTTATCAACTGCAGAAGCTGAATATATATCTGCAGCTAGTTGTTGTTCACAACTACTCTGGGTAAAATATCAACTTGAAGATTATTCAATGATTGAGCATAATATACCTGTTTGGTGTGATAATACTAGTGCTATTAATCTGTCTAAAAATCCAATACAGCATTCTAGAGCAAAGCATATAGAAATAAAGCATCATTTCATCAGAGACTATGTTCAAAAAGGTGTTTTTGAAATTAAGTTTGTAAACACTGATTATCAGTGGGCAGACATTTTTACCAAACCCTTAAGTGAAGACAGATTTGTTTTTATAAGAAGAAATCTTAACATGCATAATGTACCTGATTAAATGTTTTGCTGTGTTGTCAGAAAAATTACTTGTCTATATTTTCTATGATTACTTGACTCGTCTAATTTAGCCAAGCGTCTAATGACGTGGCTAAAAGCACTCAGTGCTAAATTCTGACTGAGACACACGTACATTGAATTTTCCCTCCATTTCTAAAATATTTTATTTTATTTGAAATTGATTATCTGTCATTTATGGCAACACTCTCTTTCCTCTTTCCCAATGCAAAAAGCACTCAAACGTTTTTGGCATAAACCCGTGTCTTTTCAAAAACTACCCACTCAAAAGTTCCTTGCTTACAAACTCTTTCTCTAAGCTCTCTTCGTCTTCACCTTCACTAAACCTTCTCTGTCAAACCCTAATCTCTTCTCTCAAATCAATGGCACCCAAAAGCCTCCTTGAGACACTATCTGAGAAGACCAAGATATCTGTTACTGAGTTGAAGAAGGTGCTCCCTGGAAGAGTTCCAAACTTTGATGAACTCAGAACCAAAGGTTTAGACGTACTCCCGGAACTTAACCATGCTGGATGGTTACCTTTCTTTCAACTGCAAGAACTTGTCTTCCCTGCTCTTGTTAGGGATTTCTGGACTACAGCGAAGATCACCAAGGACTCCACCACCCACATGATTTCTGGGGATGTTGGTGAGGATCATATCTTCATCACTCACGAGTTACTCGCTGAAGTAACAAGATGCCCTAGGGAAGGAGCTGGGCACTACAAAGACTGGATGAAGGATCAAGGGGAAGCCAATGTAAATTTGGTACTCTATGGGACTGCAAACCCTGACAACATGGACTCCAAGTATCTGACCCCCAAGGCAAGGTTTTTACATGTTTTGCTTATAAACTGTGTAATGCCTAGGACTGGGTCTAGAAACCATGTCAATTTATTGGAAAAGTTTGCCCTATTCCATCTTGTCCAAAGAATAAAGATTGACATAACTGATCTAATCTTTATTCATATGGAGAAAGCTGTAAAGGGAAAAGATAAAGATTACCCCTTTGGAATGGTTATGACTAGGATCTTCAGGGCCTGTAAGTTGGATTTAAGAAGGGCTGTTTCTGCTGATCTCTGTACTGAGATTACCACAAAAACCCTGGCCTTAATGAAGATGAACCTGAATCCTACTCTGGATGGCAATGCTGAAGCCTCTGCTCAGATGGAAGCAACTGTTTCCATTCCTGGTGTTAAATCTGAAGTGGTTGAGGAACCAGCTGAGGAAATTACTGATCAGCTTCAGAGGAAGAAGAGGAAGATTACAAAAACCACTGCTGAAACTGCTGGGACAGAAGAGTCTACTCAGGTTGTTGAACCTGCTGCTGCTGCTGCTGAGGAAGCTACTGCCTCTGTACCTAAGATCACCAAGGTATTCAAGAGAAAGAGGACAGTACAAGCTGAGGGGGGGTCTCAATCAGAAGAGACTGTGATCCCTAAGAAGAAGAGGACAACTGTTACAAAGAGGAAACTTGTCTTGCCTCCCTCTTCATCTCCATCACCATCACCCTCACCTCAGAAGGATTCAACCCCTCCACCTCAGGAAACATCACCTTCTACCACCACAGTTCCAACTCCACAACCTTCACCTCAAAGAATGCCTACACCACCTCACAGATCACCTACACCTCCTCCATCACCCAAAATTCCAACACCACCTCTATCACCAAGAATTCCCACTCCACATACTTCACCACAAATCCAAACTCCACCACATACATCACCTAACCAACACTCACCCGAACCTAACCCTACCACATCAGAACCTCACATGTCTGATACTCACTCACCTGCGCCACCCTCACCACAAATATCTCACCATTCTGATATTCCTCAAACTGAGGATATCAATGACTTTGAGTATTTTGACAACCCTACTTCACCACCCTCACCACACTCACCAATCCCTGACCATATCTCAAACCAATGCCAAGTGCCTCTGAGAACAATCTTTCCAGACTTATTCTCTGAAACCAGACACAACTCTCTCCCCTTAGCCACTTTACCACCCTACAACTCATCCTCCAGAACTACACCCTTCTCTGTAACAGATGATCTCTGTCCCTCTTACCTTGATGGCAAGACTCTGGACATGATTGCTTCTCTGGAAGCTGAAAGGCAGGTTGTGAGGCTGGAAAGGTTGCAGAAGCCAGTAGGAAAATGGCTATTTAATCCTCACATCTTCATGAAGCCCTCCACTGCCATAAGAGTAATGCCTGACTCAATGGTGTTGAAAGGGAAGCAGAAGACAATATCCCTAGCAGTAGAGCAGAAATTTTCCCTTATCCAGAGGACTGATCAGAAGCTGAAATTCAAAGAGAAGATGTTCTCTAAGGGTGGCTGCAGTTCTGGGTTGACAGAAGAAGAGAAGGCAGACATTCCCATTAGAGGTAGCCAAGCCTATGCTCTCTACCCCGTCTCACCCTCTATTTACTTTATCCCTCCCTTCTTCATGGTATTCCCTTTCTCTGTCCTAAACTTTCCTGAAACTGCTCCTTTTACTCACATAAATCTCATTAGGAGATCTTATGAGTTCCTTCTTTCTATCATAAATTCCCCTCTACATCATGACAGAATTCATGCCTTTTTAAGGGAATTCCACCCTAATAATGATTTTGAAACCACTCTGTCAACAAATGTATTTCTAGATCCTCACCCTGAGGATGATATTGTTGTTGAAGAGTTACCTCCTACCCCTCCTCCTTGTCCATCAGCTTCTGGAACTTCTCTGGCCACTACAGATTCTACTGCTCCAGTTGTTGCATTTGATCCTGCTGCACATCAGAGACTGGATGAAATGGCTGCAAGTTTGCAGACTGTCATTCAAAGACAGGATGAAGCAATTGCTCAACAGACTGCATTTCAAGCTCAGATGTTGGCTCAGCAGCAAGCAATGCAGCAGATGATGGAAGCTTTCTTCAAAAGCCAAGGAGGCCCTAGCTCTTAGTGCTTAGAATTTTTTTTTTTTCTTTCTCTTTGTTGAGTCATGCAATGTACTAAGTCAGTGATGTCTATCACTTGTAATCCTTCATGACTTTGATTAAATGAAATGAGCTTTTCTTTTGGCAATTTATCTTCTATGTTTATTTTTTCTCTTTCTGTTTGATTGATGCCAAAAGGGGGAGGAAATATAATTAAGTTTTCATGATTTTATTTCTCTTATTGTATGTTATTCTTTCTAATATCATGATGACCTCATATTTGTCCTTACTTAGTGCATAAACTAAGGGGGAGCCTAACCTACTATGATCATTTATATCTGTTTCGAAATTTCTACTGTTTCTTTTTGATATTCAATAAAATCAGAAAAGATATTTGTCATCATCAAAAAGGGGGAGAATGTTGGGACCTCATAAGTCTAAAACACATTCAAAGTGTAAATCCTCTATGTTTTGATGATTCCAAATAGTTCAAGTATGGTAATATTGAACCAAAAGAAATTACTGATATATTTGATAAGTGTGCAGGAAAATAGACTTGAAGTCACTCGCCTAAATTTCACCCGTCTACTTTTTAGTAGAAGCTCAGCAGTGACTCGTCTAAGTTTCACTCGTCTAAAAAGTTAGTCAAAGAAAGTCAACGCTCAAGAAAGACTAAGCTCAGTTGATGACGTGGCAAGAAGCATGCGTCTAAGTTTGGCTCAGCTGACCACCCGTCTAACTTTTGGAACAAGCTTTCACCCGTCTAAGTTTCTGAACAAGCTTTCACCCGTCTAAGTTTTTGGATAACTTTCACCCGTCTAAAAATTCTCATTGCTGACACCAAGTCAGTATGTCAGAAATCAAGTCCGAGTCACCATATTCAAAATTATAGGCCATCCTTAAGGATCTCGAAGACCTATGGACAATAGCTCGAAGGACAAAGAATAAAGAACGTTGTTTCAAGGTTTTAAGGAATAAACACGCTATCTCTGCACCACTGCAGTAACCTTTTGCCTATTCCAGTACAAAGTAAAAGTACTTTATGGAAAAGTAAACTGATGTTGCACTGAAAGAAGAAAGCTCTCTGCAACAAGTACAAGAAGCCTGCTGCCATATACTCTGAAAGAACAGCTGCTCAGTTTAAAGTGTACTCTTGGACACTCTTGACAATGCCCAATGTTTTCAAGCATTTAATGAATACTCAGAACGACTCTTTGGCATTAAATGGTGTCTCAGAAAGCTCAAGACAGATGAAAACACTCTCTGAAGCTGTGTCAAATGGATCTCTTGATTGAAGCCTTTAAATAGATCAAACAATGAAGATGAAGATAAGAAGTTGAATATCAAAAGAACTCTGCACAGAAGCATTTACTCTCTTCATTAACTTCTTCATTCCTTCATTGAATATACTCAATCATTAGATATAAATTCGCAGTCTTTCATACTTCATATTTATTCCACTCTCTGAGTGTGATCTGAAAGACTTGCAAGTTGTATTAACTATACAAACCTTCTATCTCTTACTGTTTTTGAGCCTGAAGAGGCTAGGTGAGAAAAGAATACTTGTTTGAGTGTTGAGCCTGAAGAGGCTAGGTGTGCAAAGAATACTTGTACTGTAATTTACTCAGTTATAGTGGAAACTTGGTGCTGCCAAGAAACTGGACGTAGCCCTGTGGATTTTGGGGTGAACCAGTATAAATCTCTTGAGTGATATTTCTTCTCCCTTATCTTTTAATTTGTTTGAGTATTGTTTCAGTCTTAGCTTTTTAACTTGGGGAGTTAATACTGTGGTTATCAAACTCTTTTTAACCTTCTTGGTTTGTGTGTGCTATTCTGTTTTAATATTAGACGCTTCACTCGTCTAATCCTCTCTTAACCAAACCTTCTTGCTGTGCCTGCGAAAATCTTTTTAAGTAACCGAAAAAGTTGGTAAACACAATTCAACCCCCCTTCTTGTGTTCACTTTGGTTATTTCACATTGGTCTGGATATTTTCACATTTTGTTGAAAGAGTGTGTTATGACTATTTCTTGAGTTATGACACAAACAACTTCTTGGTAACGTAGGTTCCTTGATGGAACTTAGTCTAATCACTTTTACTTTGGTAGAGGTGACCTTATCTGATTTTGGCCAGACTGTTTTCTTTTAAAGTCGTCATTTTGTAAATTCTTTGTACTAAGAATAAATCCTCTTGGGATTAGGAACTATTCATCCTTTGTTTTTCTAAACCCGCTGGAAGTTCTTGTGGAAGAATGAACTTTATTAGATTCATGTTTGTAAATATTTATTGATCATGCATTTTTACACCCACAAACCTATTTGAAGAATCTTTTTCTATACTGGATGTTCCTGTATCTTTCAAATTGATAAAATTCTTCTCCATGTCTTTGTGAAAGTGAGATCAAGGAATTTCTTTTCTTGAAGATTTCTTTCAGTGATCTTTAAGACCATGTCTTATTGTAGTTCGAAAGAATTTGTCTTCCTTGATCAACCTTACCCTACGTATTTTCTAAATGTCATTGATGTGTGACCTATCGGGTCATGAGGATGGGTCTGAGTTGGGTGCAGTGAAAAAGAGATAACTGGATGTTTGAGACCTTTCTTGTTAAGATGTTGGTGTCATCATGAATTTTCGTCATAAGACCCATAAGAGTCTTATTTGAATTCGGGTAATCGTGGACCGACTGACGAGGTCGACACCCGTTTCACCTGTTAAGATTCACTATGCAATGGAGAGGCAAACCAAGGAATGTATCAGAGGACTGATCAGACTTCACGGAGTATCTTCAAGTATCGATTCAAATGAAGACCCGAAGTTACCAATGTTTATTGGTAAAGTCCGCTCTCTAAGTGTGGAGGACTAAGTTAAGGCTAAGCCCAACGGATCACCCTCAACTCGAGTGGGGTGAGCGAGAAAAAATGATCTGATCTTTAGAAAGTTGGTTGGGAGTAATTGTAGTATCTAATTACGGTCTTTTCTTTAGCCGGGTGAACAAGGAATAATGAAAGTTTTGTCGAGGTATAGCTGTGACTAGTAAGATGTGAATCCTTAGATCAATAACGATAAGTGAGGCAATTATTATAAATCGAATGTTGGTCGAGGCAGAATATCGTTAAAGGAATCTAGGGTGATGATCAATATCTATGATCAAGATTGATTTTATGAGTTTGAAGAATTACAGAAAAGTGTGAGAGCGATAAAGAGGAGTCCTTGAGTAAAACTAAGTTGTTAGGAAAGTTCAAGATTTATGATTTTGGATAAATTAAATCGAAGTGGTTCCTTTTAGTTATAATTGCATGAAGGAGTGTAATCATGTCCTTTAAGATTGGAATGTATGACTATGAAATGTTTTGGAGTTGTGGGATAGGTCCAAGGGAAACTACAACTACGATGAGATATCTTGAATAGGAACTGATGCGTGTGTTATGAACGGAATGTGAATAGTAGTTGTACTTAAATGGATTCGAGCGAGAGGGATGAGCTCTTGTGAAAATTAAGTTTCAGATAAAGTTCAAAGTTGATAAATTTGATGATCCTACCCAACGAGGTTCCTTTTGGATTTCAGTTTACCGTAAGAAGTAGTGCGAGGTTTTAATTGAAGACTTAAAGTATGTGATTTTGATAGAATCTGGAAAAGTAGAATAGGTTCGGAGGAGCTAAGACTACAATTGGATACATTGGGTAAGAAGTTGATACATGTTGCAGTAAAGTTAGTTTTTGATCTTGGTGATAACGATGAGGGTAAGATGTGTGGAAAACAGTTTTCTAGCATACCAGTAATTGAGAATAAGAATGATTAAGTTTTGACTTTACTCTCCTTGTGAGAGGAATGTAAATCTTAGATGGAATATTGGTGTTAACCGTGAGAATTAAAGATGTAGAGAAATTTTTTTTTTTCGGATTAGTGTTTACGGAAGTAGAGTATGAATTAAGGATAATCGATTTGATGTTGAGGATGAAGAGAACAAAGAATAAGTATGAATTTCGCTATTAAGTTAAATCATCTAAGGGAAAGAGAATACAGAAAGTACGATATAGAATCTTGGGATTTGGACATGATTACAAGACCCTATCTAGTTTCGAGTTACGTAATTTCGAGGACGAAATTCTTTTTAGAGGGGTAGTATTGTAACGCCTCGATTTCTGTGTCTTTCTGTAGCAATAAATACATGTGTTTCTATATTTATTTTTTTGGTAAAATCCAGAGAGTGATTTAAATAAACTAAAATCATTTTCTTGTGTTCCCTTACCGTAGGAAGTCACGGTTAAATTTTCGGTTGAAAATTCAGACAAAAGCCGATCTGCCGGTACAAGTTTACTGAGCAGAAAACCTAATTTTGACCCTTGAACGAAACAGTTAGTGTTTTTGTCGTATTTCCAATGATATTGGCTATTTTGAAAATTTTCATTCAGAAATAAAATTTAATATTTTTATCCGGGCGAAATCTTCGGAAATTACGATCGGGAACTTGAATCGGGTAAACAACGGAGCAGAATAGAGAGCTGAGATGACTGAGGTGACTTGTTGGAGATGGAATGACTTGATGATTGATGGCTCAAGTCACATCAAAGGAAGTCATCAATACACTTTTTGAAATTTATCATATTTTATTCTAAAACCCATTTTTCTCTCACTTTCTCCAACCAAACACACCTTAACCAAACTTGGAGCCCAAGTCCTCACTCTTCCTCCCTCCTCACGGCACACACACCCTCCTTGCCTATATATACACTCTTCGTTTTCAACTCATCACTTTACACCCTAAAACCAAGCTTCCTACTACAAAGACTTCATTTTTTTTTTCCTTTCAAGTGATCATCTTCTCCATTCATTTTCTTCAAGCTTCAAGGGTAATGCTCTATAATCTTACTCATCTAAGTTCTTTCCTTCTCATATTTGTTGAGGTTATGCCATGTGTTTCCATTTAACATTCTTAGATCTAAAACTTCTAAAATCTCTAGAAATTAGTAGAAAAATCCTTTTGAGTTGAAAGTAATTTGTATGGACTCACAATGATCTCTATATTGTTTATCTAAGAGCTTGCATAAAACAAAAATTTCCTTCCTTATTTTCCTAAAGAGGTCGAACCTATGTTGTTGTTGGACAAGGAAGTTTTGTTTCAATTTTCAAAGTATGATCATTGATTTGAACTCTTTTTTACCTTTAGTTGTTAAATCCAAGAACTTGAAAAGTTTGAAAATTTCTAGCCTATTTTGGAGGTCAAGGCCGAAACCCTAAGCTAATAGCTTAGAGGAGTTTTTTTGGTTCAATCCTTGTTAAGTGATCATTGTTATTAAATCTCTAATACTTAAGGACCATTAATCCATGAGTTTGAGAAATGTCGAAATCTCTAACCCTATTTTCATGATATGGCCGAACCTATGCCTTAGGTAGATAGGATGTTTTGGTTGTTTTAACTTGTGTTATGTGTTAGAATCTTTAGACTTCCGTCGCGAAGCAAGGCGAGGAAGATCGTAGCACTCAACAAAGAATGAAAGACTTTGTTTGCTTTGGAATCAAGTAAAGGGAGCTTACCTGAGGGATTTTCTCCCGATAGCTATATGTTATTATTTGTGGTTTGTTGAGTTGTTTTGAGTTTTATTGTGATTTCCTGAGTTTATCTGATGTGGTTAAAATTGCCTGTTTTACATATCTGAGCTTGATGATTAATTTGTAGAAATGTGTTATAGCTTTGAGATATGGCATGAACTGTATTATTTGAAATGATGTTGATGTGAAAATTACGTTGTTGTAGATTGTGGTCTGAGAAGCCTGACATTCGTCAGTGCTCAATCAATTATTGAGATAAAAGCCTTAAAAAGCCTTATGAGGAATTTTGACAATGATAATATTTAGTTAATGATTTTCTTTTGATAAAAGAGAAAGTAATGGATAATTACAAGGATGAAATCGTAAAAATATTTCAGTACGTTATCTTTTTCAAAAATGTAGATGAAAAGTTATTTTAAGACATTTATGTGTCAATTTCTTTTAATGAAAAAAGAAGAATAAGAATGGAATTGAGAAAGTAATACATTTTAGTATGTTATCATTTTCAAGAGTGAAGTGGAAAATCATTTTGAAACTAAGTGTTAAAATATTTTAGAGCTAGAGGAAAAATCTTTTCTTGAGATGATTTTAGTATAAGTGGAAACAATTTTAAAAGTATGTTTTGGTGAAGGAGAACTTTTAGGAGTGGTTGGCAAAATTTTAGAAAGGGATTTGAAAGGATTTTAATAATGTTCTAAAGATGGTTTGGAAGAAAAAGAAGGATTTCAAAGGAAAATTGGTTTCTTTATAACTTAGTATTTTACAAATGAATTTCCAATGAAAAGAATTTCTGGAAAAACCTACTTTTGTAAATATTTCGACAAGCTTGGATAAGTTGTTGAAGTTTCAATTTGTATTTGTGTTTCACTGAACGAAAGAGAATAAGTACGTTGGGAAGTTAATCTAGTATACGAGACGTCGGAATACTAGTATTCTGTGATTTACACGTAGATCTTTGATCCGTGTCACGTTGTGGTGGACTGTGTGTCCTAATCACGTTGTTGTGAGCTGTGTATCCTAATCACGTTGTTGTGGACTGTGTGTCCTAATCACGTAGTTGTGGACTGTGTGTCCTAATCACGTTGTGATAAACGTTATTAATGGTGAATGTTGTTTTCTATGACCACAAGCCTAAGACTGGTGCATCGGTTTAGGGCGTTGTGATTGAGCACTCGGACTTCGTGTTCCGTGTTGATGTTGAGAATCTTAAAGTCAAAGATTTTATGAATGGTCGTTAGCCTTTGAGTTTCGACAAGGAAATAAAGTACACAGAGATAAACTTTGAGAATAAAATGATTTTTACATGCATTTGTTTGGCAGACGTGCCATGTTGGCCAGTTGGAAATCATTGAGTCATGTGTTGTTCAATGAATTTTTGGGAAATACGCCCATGGACTACGATAACCATTGGTTGCTGAGTGGTCTGCCAATGCGTGGACAGAAGTTTCCCGTTTATCGTAATGACAATTGAGATGTCATAATTTGTGCGCAATAACCATTGGCTGCTGAGTGATCTACCAATGAGTTACAATGGTGTTGGACATTGGATTCTTTTCGTTGAGAATGATCCATGTAAAAAGCTTGATCAGCTTAAACGAAAAATGAAGTTGGTATCTCATGAGATTAGGTTAGAGCCTGAATATTGAAGTGTCATGCATATTTTTATAAAACCATGACTGATCGGGTATGAGACCCCTTGATATAATACTGTCTATTTTCAAGAATTCTATGATATATGACTTTACATGTTATCTGATGTTTTGTGCTGTGCATATGGTTATCGTGTTTAAATCCATATATTGGTGTCTCTTCCTTACAAATATATCAGGTTTCTTCTGGTCTCGCTGTTGTACCTCGGTACTCTAATATAGATGGTGCAGAGGAGTTTTCCTAAGTCACTCAGAGACTTAGATCTAGAGGTTTGAGGAATTATTTGATCGTGGAATGACCACGGGGGTCTTTTCAATAAATGTCTTGTAGAAGAGACCAGCTTAGGAGTCTTGGTTGGGTTATGTATTTGAAAAGTGGTATTATACTTTAGTTTTTGGTTTAATTTTGTTTCTCTTTTCTTTAAAATTGAAACTTTTGGGAGAAGTTGTATATCGTGATGACTTTGTTATGAATGTGATTTTACTATTTAGATATATGTATCTTGGTATTTAAGAGTTATCCGCAGAAGAAAATTTTTATACCCCAGTTTTCTGACATAGGAGAAAATAACTTTCCAAAAACAACCAGCAAATTACTTTTTAATTTATTTCCGCACGTGTTCCGATGTAATGCCCAGGGAGGGCGTTACAGTATAGCTTGTGTAGGTGATCATGGTTCCATGGATGGGACTTTACGCACTTTGATGGACATGTACACATATTATGTATATATCTGTGTGTTTATGTTTGCACAAGTTTAAATGTTTTAAGTTTGCGGGTTTTAAATATCTTATTATTTTCGATTGTAATAAAGCGTTCTAACCTTAATAAAATTATTGAGGCTTAGTTAGTTAGATTCTTCTTTAATAGGACATCAGGGTGTCTCAAGGGGGATTTTTTAAAACCTTTTATGTTTGGTTCAATTTTTAGGAGGGGAAGGGAGGAGAATTTAGGGGAGCGAAATCCTTGCTCACTCAATTTTGGCTCTCCTCCAATATTGGAGGGATTTGGAGAAGAGGAGATTTAAAATGTTCTAAATGAATTGACTAAAATATTCTTAATTGTGTATTTTGGAATTCAAAATTGTAGATGTATAAAAGTAAGCTCGTTTGGATGGGTTGTTTTTTAAATAAAGAACTTAGAAAATGGGTGTTTGGATGGTTTTTTTTTTTTTTTTAAAAGAAGCAAAGGCACTAAAAGAAGCACATTTCTGTGCTTTTTTGAGAAGCTACAATTGCTAGCTTCCATAAAAACATATGCGGTAGATGAAAGAGAAAGAGCGAAACAAAGAGGTGTCACATTTTTATTGAATTTTTGACAAAAATATCCTAGTAAAACATGTTAAATGATAATCCCTTTTCTTCTTCTATTTTACTGTTCATGCACCATCTCTTTTGCCGTTCTGCTCCTATTTTCACTGCCTATCTCACTTTTTTCATCGATTGAGTTACATTGCATTCTTTGTATTATTTTTTTTTTTTTACTTCTAAATGTTCTAATCCAATTTTTTATTTTTTTCTCTCTCATCTCTATTTTCTCTCCTTTTTAACACTTCCTCTTTTTACTGATTCTCTATTTATCATGGATCTAGATTCTCTGACTTTGGATTTTGAAAGTCATGTGACTTTCGGTCTATCCGGGCCATTGGATTAATCCTATGGTGATAGTTATTCTATCCATAATTCTAATGTTTGAATTAATATTTTTATTATTTCTATTCTTCTTTCATATTCTCTACAATCACAATATTCACAATGGTATTCCATATGTTTATTACATGAGTCAGTTGCTTCTTTTGATTCTTGTATTAATTCTTTTAATGTATTTTGATTAGTTAAATCTAGCATACTTAGTTTATGAACAAACTTTTCTATAGTGGTGGCCATATTAATCTATGAATCTTTCTATTTTATTTTTTGTATTTGCTATCATCCTTTCTACAAGTAATATAAGATCTTTATATCTATCTCCATGTTCCTTTAATGAATTTAGATAATCTCTTAGCATAGCTAATCTTGTTTTTAATTCATGTAGTCTTTTCATCTTTTAGTACTTAGCTCTGATACCAATTCGGTACCACCTTCTTTCTTTCGATCAAATTTCTATTAATTCTACTAATTCTTTTAGATTCCATTATAGCTTTGGTGGTTATTTTTATGCATAATTTCAGTTACTAATAGTTCATATAATATGTAGTCTATATTGTTTTCGATTTCTAGAACTTCTCTAATTAGATTTTGTCTTTCTTCTCCGTAGAATAATAATTTTATATTTTGATTTATTTGATTTAAATAAAGTTTTTCCTGCCAATGTAGATGTTTTAGTTTAGTGATTATAATTCGTTTACAGTCTTTTGGTAATTTTAATTTTAAAATACTTAATATTTCTTGTTCTATTTTAGTCATCAGGCCAATCATAATCTTCATATTCTTCAGGAAGTTCATATTCAAAAGCTAATCCTAATTCTTCCATACATTCCCATTCAAAACTTAATTCCAGACACATTAAATAAAAATTTTCTTCTCTAACTCGTTCTTTAATCTTTTCAATAATTAATTGTTTACAATCAATAGGCAAATTCATTCTCAAGACACTCATAATTTCTATTTCAGTTTGTTCATCAAACTCAGAATATATTTCCATCTATTCACTATCTTCGAAGTCTGGTGCTTTTAGTCTAAAACAGTTTGAAGATATATTATGTGTTTTTTCTAATTCCTTTTGGATTCTATCTCTAGCCCTTTCTTGCTTGATTAGTTCTTTTTCTTTGTTAATAATATATTCTTCTATCAATTCTCTTCTTCTATTTCTAGGATATCTTTTAAGAAATTGTTCTTGTAATTCTGAAAAATTCTTAATATCCTTTTTATATCTTTCTATTGTAGGATAAATATTTTCAAGTATTTTTTCTAATATTTCTCTATGATTCATATTCTGTTTCTTAAATATTGGGCTAAATCTCTTACCTGATTTGATAATCTATTTATATTTTCTCCTTCTTCGTCTTCTATTCTTCTAGTTTCTGGAATAGTGACTGGTTTAGTATCTAACAGTTTTGGCTTATTAATTGATATTCCTAGTTCAGTAATTTCATTTCTTTTAGGATAATATATTTTTCCAATATCTTCAAATAGTCTGGGTATATCAATTCTATCATTAGTCCTGAAAGTAATGCTATGATGTGAATTAGTTAAAGCATAATTAACACAATAAGTAATTGAGAAGATCTTGTCTCATGTTCGCATTAAATTGTTTCTTAAAAATCTATGTTCTAGACTTAGTGTTTGATCTAATCTCTGAGTATCTAAAGGTATTCCTATATTTGGGTGGATTTCGAATTTTAATTTAGTATATGCTAGGTTTCCCTCAATTACTCCTAAGATTCTATCCTTCGGATCTGTGATTCTATTATCTTTTAATACTAACTCTATTGGTGAATTTATTCCTTCTTGGAAAGTTGCCTTAATCAATACTTGTATAGCTCCTATATGGATGTAACCAATCTTTTTTCTATGGTCTTCCTTTTTTAGATTTTTCTTTAGTTCAATCAATTTTCTTTTATTCAGTAATTGTATACTAGTGTTTCCTTGAGTTTCAGATATATCAATGGGTGTTTCATTAACAATCTTTCCATAATATATTATATTTTCTTTTTGGTTGAATCTTTTCATGAGTCCTCCTAGTTTTTTCATGTTTGCATCTTTAACTAAGTTCAAATCTTCTCTTTGTATTTTCTGGAATAATTTTGGGTCTATTAATATACTACCTTCATAATTTCCATCTTCTTCGGTTATATGTACATGTTCTATTTCTCTATTATCTAATCTTTCATTTTCTAAATTGATTTCAGACATCTAAACTAGTATAAGGAAAAAAGGTTGAGTTAACCATACCTGACTGGGTGTTTCTTTGAATTATTCTTGAAGTCTTTGGTCCACTTCGTCTTCCGCTTAGTCAATCTGATGTAGTATGTTTAGTGAATGAAAGTTGTTGATAGTAAATGAAAACATTTAGTAGAAAGAAGTAGTTATATATTGATAGTAGTGGGGGAAATACATAGCACACATGGATCTCGACCGGATATGACTAACACTCTTACAGAGGCTAGCTAAACTTCTCAGATGAGAGGTTTACAAGGGTGAGAGATTTACACACTCTGGATTCTCTACTTGCCTCAGCATAAGAGGACTTATTTATACATGAAAAGAGGTAGGAGTTATTTACATCTTAGTCCTTACATTATTACAATCTATTACTCAGACATCTAATAATTCACATGTGACGTCATGGCTTACATCACTCTTCTATAATTGCATCGTCTGAGTCATTGTCCACTTGCCGACAGTCATTTATTCCTTTCTTGAGTGCGCACCTTTCGCACGCGTGATTTCCATTGGACCGTATTAGTCCACAAAGCTGGTCGAGGACAGCTGGTCTATAATGCATTGTCAGTCCTTGGAGTGTATAGAACGGCAACTCAAAGCTAGTCAATAAAGCTAAATCTTTTTATTTTATTATTTTCCCGCTTGTTTTGCTTAGAAGCAAAGCATGGGGTCCTTTGTATAGTGCTTTAATGAGCGAATCTTTCCCAATCATCTGACATTGAGTAAAGATGCTAGTCAATTGGTTGGCCATTGTTGAAACTATTCTATCTTCATCATAATCTTCCTTAGTCGATTCATCCCTCATGGAGAAAGTATTGTTGCTAACTCCAATGAAGATCAAGTGCTTCGCAGGCTGCTTAGTCACAAAATCTGGATAACATGAATAAAATTTCAAGAATATAGTTCTATCTCTTGAAACATTATCTCTGTAAATTTGGACAGCCTCCTTCAAGTTATATGGGAACAAGCTAATCTCTGACAAGTCTTTGTTTAAGTAAACACATTCAATAAGTCCAAATTGGAACATATTAAATGTTAAACATTTCGATTCACTATATAGAAACAATTAGTCTGTTCTCTTTCAGTCCAGTGAGTCAATCTTTTTAAGTTTTCAGTAAATTTTTCCTTTGAGAATTGAACCTGAAGATCATGGTCCTTTCTCACAGGAATTGAATAGTCATCAATCGATGAAGGAAGTCTTCCCAGTATTTTCATGGAAGTTCTTTCTGCTGGTGGTCTTTTGACAGTTTCTGAAAAAGTTCTATTATCAGTTGTTTGAGGGCCAAGATAAATTTCTTTCCCTTTTTTTAGTCTATCTGGATAGGCTTTCATTGCTTCTTCTGCCTCTTGTTTAGTCTTGTATGCTTGGTGATGAACTCCTGAGAGTCCAATGCAATGCGGTGCTGCTTTGCTCCAATCATCATATATTCCTGGAAATGGTCCATTGAAAATGGCATAGTATTTTTCTTTAGTATTTTCTTGTATTTTCTGCTTGATTTCTATCATAGGATCCTCTGTTGAAGATTCTCCTTTGTTGTGTAGTTGTAGTTTTAGTACTTCTATGTTGACTTGAATCAATTCCAGTTCCTTCAATTTTTGTTTCTCTAGTGCTTCCTGCAGTTGTAGCTGCGTCTTTATTGCTTCTATTGTCGATTGCTCCATTCTCTTGAAAGTATATCTACAAGAACATTTTTATCTCCCTTAATGTGAGAGATTGAATAATTATATTCGGCAAGCTTCATTTGCCATCTAATCAATCGGTCTTGTTTATAGGTTCCTTTGTGATTTATATTTTTGAAACCTGCAACATAGGTCGAGTCCGTTCGGACAATAAATTCTTTATCTAGTATATAAATCCGATGTTTTTCCAACATACGGATCAGTGCCAATGTCTCTTTTTCATGAGTGGGATAATTAATCTCACTATCTGAAAAAGTTCCAGACATATATCGGCATAGTCTTTCATTTTTACATCCAGGGGGTATTGCTTTCATAACACCTCCCCAACAGTCCATTGAGGCATCAGTCTCAATAATTATTCTATCATCATCCGATGGATGATAAAGCTCAGGAAGTTCCCGGCATAAGTCTTTCAATTTAATAATTAGTCTATCATCTTCCTCGGTCCAAGACCAGAGGGCGTCTTTCTTTAGTTTTTGCTGAAGTATCTTCCTTTCACCTGCAAGATTCTTCAGAAATCCTTCATTTGAAATATATGTTAGTAGTCCAAGAAATTTTTGTAATTCTTTCTTATCCTTTTGTGTTGTGGGAAAATTCTGAAGTTTTTCTAATACATGTTTTTGCATTATTATTTTTCCTTTCTCAATTTCCAATCCCAAGTAATTAATCTTATTTTGAGCTAATACAGCTTTCTTTTTACTTAAAACTACTCCATGTTTCAGACATTTATTGAGGACTAGTTCTATCTTGTTAAAATGATCAGGCAAGTCTCTATTGGTAAAGACTAATATATCATCAATATATATAAGACAAAAGTCCTTGAATTCCTTGAGAACTGAATCCATCCTTCGCTGGAAGATTCCAGGGGATTGTTTCATTCCCATTGGAAGTACATTCCATTCATATTGACCTTGGGGACAACTAAATGCAGTCAATGCTTTTGAGTCTTCAGTCAATCTAATTTGGTAAAAACCTGATTTACAGTCAAAAGTACTAAACCAGTTCATGTTTCTAATTCTTTCAATAATTAAGTCTTTCCTTGGGAGGAAATAAGCATCTCCTTCCATGGCATCATTAATTTGTTTATAATTAGTTACCATTCTTCTTTTTCCTCTTTTAATCTCACTATGATTTTCAACATAAAAAGCTGGGGCTGAGTGCTTGCTTTTAGAGGGTCTAATCAATCCTTTGTTACACATTTCTTCAATGTCTTTTGCAAATTCATCTCTATCTTGTTTTGTGTAAATCATTGGTTTACATTTTACCTCTTTGGTAGGGTCTTTTAATTTTAATTCAATCAATTCAGTATTTTTATTATTTATTGTTGGGTCTAAAGGGTTTTCACTACATACTTTATCTAGAAGTTCTTCTATATGGGCTGGAATTATTCTATTTGGTTCCAAATTTATAAGTATATGACGAATTTTGGTGCAAACTTCAGTAATTACATCACCACGGTTCAGCTTGCGTGATTCTGATAGTTGAGAATATTTACAGGCTGACAAATGAATAATTGGGATTTTAATAATTTCTTTTAATTGTTTCTGGTAAATATATGGGGTGTTTAAGGTTATATATTTCAAATATTGACAAAAGGGTGCATATAGTCTTAAGAAGTTATTTCCAATTATTACATCTAGTCCTGTTTCCTGTTTATATATTCTTGGTACGATAAATAATTTTTCTTGTATAGTCAATGTAACCCTAGTTATTACCCAGTATATTGGATGTATTGATCCGTCAGCTATTTGTATCTTTATTGGTTTTTCTAGTTTTTCCCAATTAGTAAACAAGGCTTCTGTTGCAAGACAAAGGCTTGCTCCAGTGTCAATATATGCTTCAGTTTCTATTTTGGTTTTTTCGATTAATATTTTTATATAAGTATTATTCGGATTCTGTTTCTTCTGTAGATAATTCATCGTCAGAATATATATATATATATATATATATATATATATATATATATATATATATATATATATATATATATATATATATACTTTTATCAATATTACTCAATTCATCTTCTAGTGGTTCTAATTCATAAAGTTGGAAAACTTGTTTTATTATTTTTGATTTGTCTTTGAAGTCTTTTTCTTTTCTTTGAGGGCATTCGTTGGCATAATGTCCTTCGACATTACATATCCAACAAACACACTTCTTTTTTCCCTTTGGACAATATTTCTTTGGTATAGACCTTTTTCTTCTAAAATATTTCTTTCTATTATTTTTATAATATGTTTTCTTTCTTGGGTAAGTCTTTCGTAAGTTTGGTTTTCTATATTTATTCTTTCTTCTTTTTAAGCTATTGTCACAACCATATTTTCCTGGTTTGTCAATTTCTGGAATGTCACAACAAATGACATTACTCCCTCTATTCAATTGCCTAATAGTTTCTCTAGCTAGACATTCTTCTCTTAGTTCTTGATATAGGAGTTGAATAACTCCTCCTAAGGTATTTGCAGTTTCTATATTTCTTGATTCCCATAATCTATGGATTTTTGCATTTAGTGGATAAGGTAGTTTATCTATGAAAATATTTTTATATACCTCTTTGGATTCTCCTGCTAGCTGATAATAATATTTTTGATATTCACAAATAAAGCTTTCTATTTGGCACATATCACAAATTTGCATTCTATTCAAATGTGTTTTAGCATTTTCAATCAATGTTCTATTTACCTTATCTTTTTGTTCCATCCAATTGTATCCTAAAAATTCCTGTTGAATTAAGGAAGTTATTAGTTTAAGATATTCCTGTTGATTAGGTACCATGGTACCATATCTAGTCCATTCTGATTCGTTAATTCCTGTTAAGAATTTTTGTACATTCCCCATAGTTTTAAAAACTACAAAATTTTTTGTTTCTATAAAGTTTAATTTACTAAATTTATCATCAGTTGCAATTAGAAATATTAAATCATTCATCCATTTTAAAAGGATTCTTCCTTATTTCTTATACAGTCAAGATTTAGTATTTTGTCATTAGTAATTTCATATCTTGGTTTATATTCTTCAGGCATTTTAGTCCATTTAGTATTACTTTTTCTTGCATATCCATTATTATACATGGTTTCTTCTTCTAGTTTATCCCAAGCACTATCAGGTGCATAATGAAATTCTTCCCATTTTCTTTTAGGGATATTACTAGTTTCTCCTTTTTCCATTCTTATATGATTTTCTTCAGATTCTGAAGAAGAGTTATAGTCTAGAATTACTCCCTCGTTTTCCTTGTCTATTTGAGCAACGTGTTCAATTTTATGTATTTGTTTATTTTCCTCCTCTATTATTTTTAGTTGTTCTAATAATTGTTGAATTTCTTCTATATCATTCGATTTTCTTAGTGTTTCCATATTTTCTTCAGTTATCCTCTCCATGATGACATTGGCATCGGTATTCTTGAGGTTTCTTCATTAGTTTCTTGTTTAATTACTATTATCTTTCTTTTTGAGTCTTTTAATTCTGTTAATTCTTCTAAGTCTTTTATTGTTATTGGTCTATTATCTTCTTCTTCTTTTAGAAGAATTTCTAATTGTTCAAGGATTAGTTTTATTTTATCAATATCTTCATGCTCTTCTATTCCTTTTGCCTTTATTATATTATTTAGTGTATTTCTAATATTATTTATTTCATCTTGTCCTTTTTGGATTCTATTATAAGTGTAAGCTGTAATTATGTTAGTAGTTTCTATAAGTTGAGAGATATTTTTATTAGTTATTTCTAGTATTTTTTCTATTTTGTCAAAGTGTCTTTTTATCTCATCTATCATCAAACTCATTTGTTTTAGTATATATGAACCCTTAGATGAATCTAATGGTTAGGAATGGTTGAAAGTTAGGTGACTTTGTTATTGTAAAGTTAGAGGATTTGATTCCATTTATCATCTTGCCACCCCCTAGGTACAGTCTATCACACCATTATATTCTTTATCTCAATTAGTTAAATGATTATTTTTTATTTTTGTATGAAATCATCGTAGGTCTTGTTTTTTATTTATTTCTTGAAAAAAATATAATAATGACAAAAAAAAGTACTTCTGCATGTCCATTTTAGGAATTTTAATCAATTAAAAGCACTTTTATAAAGTTGTATCCAAATGGCTTTCGTAATTTAAAAGTACTTCTCGATCACCGTATCCAAACACAAAATAACTTCTGCTTCTACTTCTATATCATAGAAGTCATTTTTTTAAAAGCTCATCCAAACAAGCCGTAAATTTGTTTTAAAATCTCTCCCCTCCCTTTGTAAACCAAACATAAATGGTGTTACTTCCCTCCTCCAATAAAATCCCTCCCCTTCTCTCAACCAAATACAATATCTAATTAAAACCCCTCACTTCCCTTCCCCTCCGCTCTTCTTCCCTCCATTAAAATTCCTCTCGTCCTTTGAACCTAACCGAATGAAAACTAAAAAAACACATATGCAGCTAATATGAGAATCTAGAAAACTCATTAGCAACTTTCTTTCTATCCTCAGAATTAGGTAAATATCTCTTTAATACACTTGTCACAAAAAATTGAAGATGGCTAATCTCATAGAGTGGTTCATAATAAAATGAGTAAAGATGTTTGGACACACAATTTGGATACCTTGTATAGACACCGTAGATCTAGAGCTTATGAGTGTATTGGGAGTGATGAAATACATGATGAGAGAAAAAAAAAAAAAATGGGGAGAAGTACTTTTATATGGTGTTAGACACTATTTTTGTGTCCAAATATCATTACTCTAATAAATAAAATATCATTAGCTATTTGGGCAATTCAATAACACTCAGAATATGTAACATTGTTCTTTCATTATTTTAAGCTACACATATTTTTTAGTACAAGAAACATGTTAACATTTTAAAGGAACAATTAGACTCCTGTTAATAATTTAAAAGACCAATTTGAAACTTAATTAAAACATAATGGATTGAGAGTTAATACCGTTACCAACTTCATTGATGGAGAGGACTAATTTGTGTTAACAAAGACAAATTAAGAGACCAAATTGAAACTTTTAAAAGTTAAGAGACCAAATTGAAATTAGAAAAATAAGTTAAGGGACCAAAAATGTATTTTAGCTTATATTGTAACTTTTAAAAGTTTCAATTTGATATCTTAATTTGTCTTTGTTAACACAAGTTAGTCCTCTCCATCAATGAAGTTAGTAACAGTGTTAACTCTCGGTCCATTATGTTTTAATTAAGTTTCAAATTAGTCTTTTAAATTGTTTACTATAACGGATATGTGTTCTATCAAGAGTATATAAATTTGATATGTCATAACTAAATGTGTCCTTGCAAACCAATTCTCTACCATGTTTTCTTTTCAAATCTTATTAATCCATATAATCCTTCCAAATCTTATAAATTATTATGATATAAATCCATTAAAATCCAAATTATAAAATCCTGATTATAAAAGTCTTTAAAAATAAAATAAAAAATCTTATAAGTCATTATATTCCCACGCAGTCTTTTTAAGTCCACAAGATTTTTTAATGCTAAAAAAATGGTGTTTTAAAATCTCGATCCAACTTTTAGGCTAAAAAGTATGAGTTCAAATTCAAGAAAAGGATCATCGACGATTCAAATTAAGAGTACGTTTGGGAAAGATTGTTTTTTAGACTTTCAGCTGTTTTTATGAGAAAAAGCTGTTTTATAAGGAGGTTGTTTGGGTCACTTGATTATTTCTTGAAAAAACCTTTTTATAGCAATTTCAACTGTTTTTCTCAACAGCTCAGGACCCAACGGTTTGATTATTCAGCTGAAATTATTTTTCCTCTCCATATTTTCATCCAGTTTTGCCCCCCAACAATATTGCCAACTAACACACCAATTTCAGATGGAAAATAATAGATTCATGGAGGAAAGAAGAACACAATATTGAACAACAAATATTCTCATAAATCCACTCATATTGAACACAATATTGAACAACAAATATTCTCAACAAATACTCTCAAAAAAAAAAAATCGCACCAAGGACAAACCTCACTACATCTTCTACAATGGCCCACCCTTCGCCGGCACCATCAAGGACATCATCACTCGCTACCAATCCATGATCGGCCACCACGTCACGCGCCGCTTCGACTGGGACTGTCACGGCCTCCCCGTCGAGAACGAGATCGACAAGGGATGAAATGGAGGACTGACTTTGGTGGAGGAAAGGGACGATCTTGGAGGAAAGGGACGACTGGAACGAAACAGGAAAGGGAAAGGACGATGGTTTGTTGGGAGGGACGATCTAGGAAGGAAGGAGGCGGTCGGAGACTTTTGTGTTTGATGGAATGAAGAAAAGAGAAAATGGGAGATATGGAGGATCTAGAGAAATGGAGAAATATGGCATGGGTTGGGTCAATTGGGTATGGGCCTGCGTATTTTTAGTGAAAAAATTGAGAAAAAAGAGCCGTTGCATAAAAAAAGAATTATCAAGTCATTATCATTTTAAAACAATTGATATTTTATTTGTAAATCTTTTTGAAAAATTTTTAAATTTGATTTCCAACATAAAATCCTTTAGTTTATTTAAATTAAATATTTATTATTTATATTTAAACATTGTAAAAATAATATATAAAAAAATAATGGCATATTTTTTTTAGGACTTACCTCTCAAATAAAAAAAAAATAATGTTAAAATAAAAACAAATATTATAAGCAAATATCTTCATACCCTTTTTTGTAATTTACTATATAAAAGTGATTATTTTTGCACCACCCAAATGAAATAGATTATCTTAAAATCGCTTTTCAGCAAACAAGCCCAAACAAAAACAGATTCTAATTATAATCGATTATCATAATAATAAAAATAGATTATCAGCATATATATATATATATAGTTTTTAGCTTTCCCAAATACATTAACTGATAATCCTTTCGATTATTTTACCGAAAATGATCAACTGGTCTGTTATCTCTCTAGTTACCTGCAGCAAATGTCTTGTTCCTGCTTCATAAAATTACACTGTTACCTTAGTAGTTCTTCTTTGCGGAGAAGGCCTTCAAGGGACGCTGTTTCTGCGCTAATGCTACGAATTTCACCCTTTCTTTCTACTCCCTCTTCTTCCCCTCCTTATCTCTCATTCTCTTCCAACTGCCACGTTTCTTCCGCTCAGATAGCAGTAGAGCACCGCCGCCACCACCAACAGCAACAACCCCATCTGCGAAGCCCAGACTTGGTGGCTTTGGAATATGCAGACCTCAATCTTTCTTACAACTTGGTAATTTCAATTTTGCCATAAGAAAGGGATATGAATATAAGATGCAAACTATAGGGGGCGCTATTATGGGTTTGTGTTAGTTTTTATTTTATTTTAAGGAGTTAGTTTACATTCCTCTGAATAAAAAAAATAAGTTATCATCTAATTATGTATTTCATGTCAATGAAAAATGTTTAACTTTTCAATGATTACTTCATAAATCACAAAATGTATGATTAGTTGATGTGATGATGTTAAAATTTATGCTAACTGAATATCAAAATTAAACCTTTCTTATTAAATCATGTTGTATATCCCATTTCAGGATCAGGGTCATGTGAGGATCAGGCAACATGTCAATCCCCTCAGCTCTTCTTTCTCTGTATGTTCTTTTGTAAACTAAAATTTCCCATTCCTTGATTTCAGCATATGTTGATAGTCATTTTTTTAGCCAGGGCTTAATTTTCACCAACCTATACATGTATGTTAGTATATGTGTAGAGCAGTTATACTAATATTATTTAAATGATATGTTATAAGGAGAATCACATTCTGAAACAATACATAGTTTCTGTTCTGTGCCATGGGATTAGGTGTTTGGTTCAATAAATCTTCTTTCCATGCATTGAAGGAGTCTTTTGCTTTCCACTAATTCGATTCTTTTGCTAAATAGGTTCCTGCACAAGTACCAGACTGGAACCAGGTCTTTGCAGACCCAACATTGCCACTCATGGTGGATATTGGATGTGGTAACCTGAATTTTGATGTTAAATTTATTTTATGCATCCATTTCGTTGACAGTTGGCATGACTGTCATGTACTGTTGTGGATCATGCATTTGGAATTAGCCTATGACAAAATTTGTTTCTTACATGATAGATTATGGGGTTGGATTTGGCCCCTTCTAATTTACTGAACCAAATTATCGTGTTCAAATTGATACCCTAATTATTTTCATTAATTTCTTTACGTTAATATCAGAATGTGATTCAGAAGTAGCTCTAGCTAGCACCAGGCTTTATCCTTTTTCAAGTAATCAAATAATCATTTCACTACCTGAGGGACCTAAGTATGCTAACTTGTTGAAGTATATTTGTTATTGTAAAAATGTCAGGTAGTGGCAGGTTTCTTATGTGGCTTGCTAAAAGAAATCCTAAAGTGAGAAATTATTTGGGATTGGAAATACGGCAAAAGGTATGGAAGCTTTTTCTTTCTGTCACTTTTTTGTTTTAAAAGCCCTCGATAATTTCTCGCTTTTTTAATTAATTTTGATTTCTTAGCTGTTGTGGCACCTTTAGTTTTGAATATAGGGGTTAATAGAGTGCTTCCATGTGCAGCTAGTCAAGCGTGCTGAGTTATGGGTAAAAGATATGGCTCTTGATAATATGTACTATCCTAAACTTTATTTAGATGGTGCAGTAAAACACACGTGCTTATTGGAATACTGACTGTGAAACTAAAATGCAGACATTTCTTGTTTGCAAATGCCACAATTTCTTTCAAGCAGCTGGTAGAATCGTATCCTGGGCCCTTGCTGTTAGTGTCAATTTTGGTGAGTTTATCTCCCTGTTCTTGGAATTCTAGGATGTGTACATTTGTATCTAGCTTCAGCAGGCTGTCATCTATATTTCAATTTTCTTTTTGGTACTAGGCCGCACTGGGGTGGGGCGGGTGGGTGGGGGCTAGTGGAGGTCGCCTACTGTGGCAGAGCCTAGGGGATCCTCACTAAGGAGTGGGTTCCAGGGAGGGGAGTGGGATCAAGACCCCACCATACACTGAAAGGCAAGAATTTGTGCTAGTGTGCTTTGTTGAAATAAAATGGCACCTCAAGAGGGGGGTCAATTGAGGTTATGAAACTTTATTTAGAAAACTTGCTTTCTTTAAAATAATTGTTCAAGAAAAAGAATTTTTTCTATACAAAGAAAGAGAATAGAAAGATATAACAATTATAAACCAATAACAACTATTCCAAAGCAATAACACATTTCTTAACAATTTGCATAAACAACGTAGAATAATAGTTTGCAAGAAATTAAATGAGATTAAAGGAGGAAGAAGATCACACATTCAATTTTATTGGTTCAATCACATCCTTAGTGATCTACATCCATCTCTCAAGAAACCTTGAGAGATTTCACTATCTTGAAAATTGTTCTTTACAAGATTACAATAATCAAAACCAAAGGATACCACACCTATACCTTGATTACTTTGAGATACCTCACTCAAAGCAATCATTACCTCTAGGATATCTCACCTTAGCACTAAGGATACCTCACCTTAGCTTTGACTTGGATGCCCCATCAAATCAATAGATCAATCCACTGACCTCTAAGGATACCTCACCTTAGCTTGATTTGGATGCCCCACCAAATCAATACACCAACTTCAAATATCTATGGATACCTCACCTTAGCTTGTTTGAATGCCTCACCAAACCAATACAACAACTACACTATTGCTATTACATATGAATCTAAAAGAATATAGCACTATTGCTAAGTGCACTTTGAATTACAAAGAAAAACTATAATTGCCTCAAGAAGAATAAAACATTAAAGCTCTAGTGTATTTTTGGGAGTTTTTTGGCAAAGTAGTAGTAGTGCAAAACTTGTTTATTTTCGTGCCAAATTGACCCTTTTTTATAGAGAAAAAGTTTAGAAGAAAAGTTGGAAATTTGGAAAAAATTTATTCTGATTTTCTTGAAGTAGTTGACTACTTAACTAGAGTAGTCGACTACTTGGGTCAACCAGAAAACAAGATTCAAGATTTTCACTAAGTAGTCGACTACCTAACTTAAGTAGTCGACTACTTTGATTCAAACTCATTTCTGGAATTGCTTAGAATAGAGTAGTTGACTGCTCAACTCAAGTAGTCGACTACTTGCCTTTTCACATAAAAAATTATTTTTGTCTTTATAAAGGCAAGTCCAGAAACTTATTCTTAACATCTTGAATCAAATGAATATTAACTTCTAAACATTTTTGTTTTAAAAAGCACTTATTAAAACACTAAAGCTATATTTCATTCTTAAGGCAATTTTATAAAAAATATTCCTTAAGCTTTATGAATGCCTTCAACTTGGAGTTCCTTCATTAATGCATTTGAAGATCATCATCAAAACCACATAGTCAACTTCATGCTACTGAGCTAAAGGCTGGTTGGCAACATTGTTTTTACTTTAGGGTTTTACATAAAAAAGGCCTTTCAATTCTGATTTGATGATTTTGTGCCACACATGCAGTGTCCAGATCCACATTTCAAGAAAAGACACCATAAAAGAAGAGTTCTTCAGAAGCCTTTGGTTGGTTTTATTGTCGATAATCTAATGCCTGGGGGACAGGTATAATTTCTGCATGCTCTATATATTTTTAATTGATTGTAAATCTGATATATGGGTTCATCTAGTGTTTTGTTGGACACTTTCCTGCTAGTTTTACTTATTATTCCCTCTCATGAATGTGTGAACAATATATTTTTGGTATTGATTGCAATTGTAGAAGATCCATGCTCCATTTCCTAACTCTCTTTGTTTCCTGATTGAAATCTGATACTGAGCAATCTGAATTTACTAAAGATCTAGAGAAACTCCCCTAGTTACTAATCTTCGAGAAACACAGTACCGAGGAAGCCATTACATCATAAAGGCAAAACTCAGAAGTAGGAAAAGAAAGACAAGATACCACAGGTATCTCAAGATCCTATACACTACCTCAAGGTGTTCATAGGGAGAATGCATGAACTGAGTCACTAAAGTTATTGCAAACACAATATCAGTCCTTGATTGTGACAAATAAATAAGCTTGCCCACTAGCCTTTGATAATGAGTAGTGTCCACAGATTCACCTTTCTTGTCATCTCCAAGCTTCTTATTAGGGTCAATAGGGGTGTCTGCTGGTTTGCAGCCACTCATCCGAGTTTCTTTAAGAAGATCAAGGAACAATTCCCTTCCTTGACCTTGCAATGTCCATTTTGAGAGAGAACAATTCCCTTCCTTGACCTTGCAATGTCCATTTTGAGAGAGAACAATTCCCTTCCTTGACCTTGCAATGTCCATTCCAAGGAACTATCTTAAGGACCCCAAATCCTTCATTGCTAGGAAGTCATCGCCAGTAAGAATTATGTCATCCACATATCCAATCAGTACAACAACTTTCCCTTCAACTCAATGCCTTACAAATATAGAGGGCTGCTTGTCCCTGTGGGTAACCTTTTTTTTGTTGTTGATAAATTGGGTGAATTTATCAAACCAAACTCTCGGTGATTGCTTAGTCTCTGAATTATTCAACTTGGATACTTCCGAATCACACTTTTGCTCAAAACTCAATAGTGTGTCCATATATACTTTATCCTCCAAATCTCCATTTAAGACTGAATTCTTCACATCCAGCTGTCATAGAGGCCAATCAGGATTTGTAGCAAGTGGTAAAAGGACTCTAACAATGTTTTGCTTTGCTATTGGTGCAAATTTCTCTGTCGATATATTTTTATATATAGTGATATATTTTTTTATATGTTTTTATATGCTTCAGATTAGGTGTTGGCTGTTCATATGTTTTAAGTTAATTTCCTAGTTTCCTTGATTTAGTTATAAACAAATGATATGGTCAATCCCTAAAATCAGGGGATACAATAGTGTACACTTGTAAATCATCTTTGTCGATATTCAAGAGGCTAAGAGGTTTCTCTCAAGCTATTCAAGCATCATAAGTTGGTATCAAGAGCTGGGGTTCGATCTGGTTAAGAACCTTTGTCTGGCGACTATTTTCCGGCAACTGTTTTTCGGGGGCAACCTCTGATTATCAAAGTAAGGTTACCAAACACCTCAATAACGGCCTGCAACTCCTTTCCAGGAAGACCCATCGCCGTTCTCTGCTGCACTTGTCTTCACGTGTCACCCGTGTCTGCATGTCTTCATTGCGCATGAGGTAAACGTGCTGCCTTCCATGCACCTGTTCATCTTCCGACCAGTTCTGGTCTATTTTCCGGCATCCTTTGGCCCTGTTTTGAGTGTTAAAGGCCACGTCCGAATGATTTCTGTCATTTCTTTCTAACCATGTCAACTGATTCGACCATTAGTTCTAATTCTGGTTCTGGTTCTACAGGGAAGGGCCTAATTTCTTTTGCTTTATCTGGAAGTCCCTACATTACATTAGAAAAACTCAATGGTATGAATTTTGTGGATTAGTATTATGTCATTGAAGTATTGTTTTTGGGTCAAGGGCTTCCTGAACATATCACCAAGAAGGAAGCAAATATTGATGCTAAGGTTTGTGATGAATGGAAAAGGGAAAATTATCAGCTGGTATCTCTATTATGGCTGTCAATCGATCCGAAGTTGTTAGTGCACTTCGCCCTTACACAACTTGTTATGAAATATGGAAGAAAGCTCAAAATGTCTACTCTAATGACATACAACGTCTCTGTGTCTATCCATAATTTGCCAAACTTCTGATGATGGACCATGACCTTCCTTCTTATCTGAATGGAGCACAATCAGTCATCAAAGACATCAAACGCATCTTGTCAGGAGATGGAGGTACTAGCAAAACTTGACAAATATGTATATGGTCTTTGTCCTTCACGGTTTGCATAAAGATTTTGAATCTGTCCAGAATTAATCTCGTGGAGGAACTCATTGATCGTCTACTATGAGTTCTGTCACCAATGGAGACATCCAGGATTGGCTCTTAGACATCTTCAGAGTCTTTAGCCTCTGTCTCTAATTTGGTAGACCATGGAGGACGAGGCCGTGGGCATGGTGGAATAGGTGGTCGTGGTAGAGGTGATCGTCCTCAGTGTTCTTATTGAATGCACCTGGGCCATACTCAAGACAAGAGTTATTCTATACATGGTTTCTCAGAAAAGTCAACCGATGTAACATAGTCTCAAGAACTGATGTCTACTGATAAGAAAATTGAGGTTGGGTATGCTAATCAGAAGAGTGACAATCAGAAGAGTCAACAGTGTTCTTTAGAAAAGAGGGACCACACCTGCTCTATTACAAACTTGAGGAAGGACTAAGAAACCAGAAGACAGAGAGTTTTGTGAATGCTTGAATAATAATACACTTAAAAAGTTTGATATATTTATACACAGATAATAAATGCACTTATATTTACAAGAAATACTTGCAAATTTCTAACCCACAATAAACATTTCCTAAGGTAGGAGTTCCAATACTACTAGTTATTTCCAACAACTGTCATATATTAGGACTCAAATTTTCTCTCAAATAGATTATGCATTTCATACTCGTGTTTCTTGTAGTGTAAGTTTTTGGAAGCATATAGCAACGTTGTGGGTTTTTTTTTTCCTTTTTGTTATTTTCATATATTTTGCTCTGAATTTTCCTTTAATGATATTTTATGCCTATGAAAGGACAGGTGTTTGCTTTCGGGCAGGGAGTTTTCTGAAGGGAGTGAACCTACTAGTATCGTGTTTGTGGGTGGTTATTGGTGTGGCTTTTGGCTGAAATTCACGTTTGGGTCTGTATTATGACAGGTGTTCGTACAGTCTGATGTGCTCGAAATGGCACTCGGCATGAGAAATCAGTTTGATGAAGTTGATGCACTCAAACACATGGATGCTTTGAACCCAGCTATGTTGTGTGACAGTGAAGGGTGGTTGTTAAGCAACCCCATGGGGATAAGGACTGAGAGAGAGATTCATGCAGAGCTTGAAGGTGCAAAAATTTATCGAAGGCTGTACCAGAAACAGACGTGATTTGATGCTTGACTAGTTTTCTATGGAGCACGTCGGACATGCATGAAACACTCATGTTAGACACAATGCACACCACATGAAACATTGACTCTTATGGGTGGATACATCCCTTGCTTTCTCACTTTACTTTTTTTTTTTTTTTTAAGCAAAGTGATCCTATGTCACCATAATTTATTGATAAAAAAAGAAAAACAAAAGAAAACAAAATCATGGAGGGACATAAACCAAAACCCATGCAAGGGAAACAAAGTCAATTAAGCCTAACATTATGTTTTATATTCCTCCTTAGGTTATATTTCTGAGACTTAGACATAACCACCTTGAAATTAGAATCAACTTCAGCAACATTATCAATATTCAACTGCTCTGTTGAGAGTCATTCTTTAAGTCATTCTCATCTCTATTTCCCAAAAACTTAGCAAGTATCTTCATATCATGAGCAACATTAGGATGCATAGGGGTTGAATTAATATCTGGAGTCTTAAGATTCATATCACTAATTGCTAAATCATAGGTAGCCCTGGAATATTGCATTGTAGTCGGGGTATTCTTGGATGTAGAGTCAGAATTAGTTGTAACAGAACTAGAGATATGTGGAATAGAATTTGAGACATGATCAGGACACTACAAAAAAGTCGCTCATTATCGACGGCCAAAAGCTGTCGGTAAAAAGTGATTTCCGACGGACACGTGTCCGTCATTATGAGCTTGTCGGTAAGGGTTTCCGTTGAATATGGGGGGTCCGTCGGTAATTACCGACAAAAATGCCTGTCGGTAAACTCATTAGATGGGTTGCCCTATTACCGATGGAAATACCCATCAGTAAACACATCAAAGACTTACCAACGGAAATGTCCGTCTGTAAGTTATCTTTATTTGTTTTATATTAATATTAAATTTATTTTATTTTAATATTTTAATATAATTAATTTTAATATAATTATTAATTATTATTTATACTTATATTTTTTAATTTAAATTTAAATTAATTAATTTTAATTAATTTAATTTTAATTATTAATTTATTTATTATTTTAATTATTAATTAATTTTATTTTTATTATTAAACTTTTTTTATTTTAAATATTAATTATTATTTTATTTAATGTTAATTAATTTAATATATTATTATTTTATTAATTAAAACTTAAATTTACACTACAAATAAAATTTAAAAAGTTAATTAAATTTAAAATAAAATAAAATAAAATAAAACATAAAACAAATACAATATCGATGCATACATAAATAGCCCTACAGGTACAAAACCCTACAACATAACCATCCTCGTCGCCCTGGCGGGGGGAGTTCACCGTCGTAAGATGATCATTAGGCTGCGGTTGAGAAGTAACACCGGCACCCTACTGCTGCGGAGGTGGATCGGTAGAAGTAGAGGGCTGGGTGGTCTGGAGGACCACCTGCAGAGCGCTGTGCCTCTTGGGTGGGAGCACATCGATCATCACCGTAGAGAGGGCCTCCATCTGCTGCTTCATGCGCTCGTTCGCCTCCCTCTGCTGCTGCACCTCCTGCCTCAGCTGCTGCATCTCCGTATCTTGTGAGCAGGGACGGACCCAGGAATTTTATGGTGTGGGGGCAAAACTCATATAAATTTGCAATGTAAAAAATATAACATTTCATTTCTAAAAGTATACATATACAGTTCTCCAAGACATTTCATTTCTAAAAGTATCTACATACATCATAATTGGCCTTAAACCAGGATCATTAGGAAGCTTTTCCAAATCAAATTCCAATTTTTTTTTTCAAAGATGGACGCAATGTTCTACTTCCACATTCATTAAGTGCTTGAGGAGAAGATGATTCCTTTGGAGGTGACTTTCTTTTGAAAAATCTTTCCATTGTTTATTCTAGAAATAGAATCAATATAACCATAAATAAATAAATCATAACCAAGAATAAAATAAATTATACTATATTATTATATAAATATGACTATATGAGAATATATGAGAAAGGAGGCGTACCACACAAGGAAGAAAACACGGACTTTGTGTCTTTGTCTCTGCTGCTGAGTGCTGCGCACAGGGAAGGGAAGCAAGAGCTGGGACCGCAAGAGTACAACTCACAAACAGGGAAAGGCAAAAGGGAATATGCGCAGGGGGAAAAATTGTGGGGGGAAAGTCAAAACCCTTAACCCTATATGGTCCGTCCCTGCTTGTGAGCTAGAGGATGCAGGCTCCCGAATGGTCAAGCTTGGCGTCCCCGGACGGATCGTACGAGCTAGGCTCCCAGTACAGTAAATTCGCCCATTCTTCTTCTCGCCGCCCACATCAACCCATATCTGGGTCTGAAGTCTCTCTGCCTCGGCAGGGTCGAGCTGGGAAGGATCTGAGGCACCGGAGCAAGAGGCAGCCTCAAACACTACCTGACTATACCTAGCAGTGAACTCCTCCTGTGATCAATAAATAAAAAACATTATATTATTAAACTATAATAATAACATGTATTAGAAACGTTAAAAAAAAAAAAAAACTGAGGCTCACCACAGTTCGCCCGGACCTCTCATCAACATACTGTCCGGTGTCTCCGCGTATATGGGTCTGCGTAAAGATCGTAGGGACAACAACCGACCGCCCAAGTTCTCCTGCCTGCAAATGACACACGAATAAAATCAATTAAATATAAAATAAATTATTAATAAAAATATAAATAAGTTATAAATAAAATTATTTAGGTTTAAATAAGCTTTTAGTCCCTGAAAAGTTCACTAATTTTGGTTTTAGTCCTTGTAAATTTTTTTTATAGGATTTTGTCCTTGTATTTTCGAAAATTTTGTAAATAGTCCCTATTGTTACCCCTGAGTACTAGAGATTAGATAAATAATTTTGTCAATTTTAACCCTATGGCCCTAATGCATGATTTTATTTCTACTTTCTAGGCAACTTTTGGAGCAAGTCGGACAAGAACGAGAAATTATATCGGTACCCCCCGAGTATTAGATATCATACAAAATGAAGGAATTTAGCAATTTTAACCTTATGTCCCTAATATATGATTTTGTTTCTATTTTATGGCCAAATTTTACAGCAAGTCGAACAGTAAAATAAAATTACCTCGATACCTATGAGTACTAGATAACAGAAAAAGATGATGGTATGGAATATTTGCAAAATTTGTGAGATTACAGGGACGAAAACCTAAGAAAAAATTTCACAGGGACCAAAACCAAATTTGATGAACTTTGTAGGGACCGAAAACTTATTTAAACCAATTATTTACATATGTATATCATGTTAAGGGCATGCTGCATGTGGTTAATCGAACCACCCATGTGTAGGCTCCCACCCGTCTCGGAAGCTCGATTCCTCTTCGCCTGTTGACACTTCAGCTTGTAAGCTGGAGTGTCCCAGTACGCACATAGCTGGGCCCAAGTGTTTGGGTCGATGTAATTCGGACGGTCCTGGGTCTCCCTACGCTCCCGGAGCATGTCCCTCATCCTACAACCTGCTCTATCCTCAAATCACACGTATTTCTGAGGAATGCTGCAGGTGCCAGCACACAAGGTCCTGTTAACAAGGAAAAATATTAATAATATTATACAATAAAATATATAAAATGCATGAAATTTTAAAAAGTCAACAATATGACAAACAACAAATTCATTGAATAATAACTAAAATAGTAATTGTTAAAAAACATTAAAGTTAAAAATACTTACGCTCCACCAACAGGCTCGATCTATGGTCGACCCTCAGTTGCGGGAATCCTCATCTACTAAGGCATGGCCTCCGGCACGGGCCGACTGCTGCACAGAAGATGATGCGCCATGATCGTACTGGGGCGCGGATGACAATGATGGAATGGTCATGTCCTAGTGTGGTGTCATCCTGGGAGTGGGCATAAACGATAATCCTGCTGGCTATGTGGTCAGCGCAGTAAATGATAGTGGTGGTGGTGGTGGTGTGGGTGCATTAGGGGGCGGCGAGTAGCCGACAAGTGAGGGTCGAGGTTGGAAGCAAGTAGGTGCAGATGGGATGGGGGTGGGGTGCGGAAGAAGAAGTAACAAAAGCTAGCATTGGGGGTCTTGACAATGTATCGTCCCCATTTAGCCTCCCCCTTATCACCGTTGGACGGTGAGGGGTGGGGCAGCTGTCCTCCTGATGCTGACATATCTATATTTATGGGAAAAATATAAAACAATGCAAAAACACTAAATCAAACGATATCTTGCTATTAATAAAAATACACATAATTAATAATATCTAACATAAAATTTGTCAGTCTTACAATTAAAATATTTAAAATACAATAAAAGTACTTAACAGTAAAGTTCCTATTCAGACTCGATATCGTCATCTGATTCTAAATCCGACTCTTCATCTTCTTCCATTGAGTCATCACTTTTGATTTCTTCCTCTAATGATGCATGCATAGATGACTGATTACCAATGAGCACTTCTTCTCCATCAGCTTCAGAACCCAATCTTTGTCAAAAAAAAAAAAAAATCACATTATTATTTGTCTAGCATTTTATTAAATCATTTATTTTTTAAATTTAATTTAATTAATAAAACATTTTATTGAATTAGTTAATTACTTATGTTTGTTTACTTGAATTTTTAAATATCAAATTTTAAAATCTATTATTTAATATATTAGTTAAATGCTTGCTTGAATAGTTACTAAGAAATTATTTATTTAAATAATTTTTTATTCTTCCCATTTATTACGTTACTTGACTATTTAAAGTCCTATGATATCAAGTCTTCAAAATTATTATTAGTATATTAGTTTTTTTTTTTTGGAAAGGATTATTAGTATATTAGATAATTACTTAAATAATAATTAGTAATTCTTCCCATAACATTGATTTATTCAAATACTTACATTTTTAAATAATATTTAATTAATTTTTTTAAATTAATGATTTAATTAACTTCTTAACTATTATTGATTATACCATAAAAAAAAACTAATCACTATTTACTATGTAATTATTTTATTAATTAATTCAACATTAATTACGTACAACATTCCCGATCACGCTTATAATCGATCACCACCGCTACGTCGAATCAGCTCCATCACTACTGCTGCAAGTATATGTGGGAGGAAAACGATTTTACCGGTTGACTAATCCAAGCTACATTAAAGCTATCAACATTATATTTTGTCCTTATGATTTTATATTATTGAGTAAATTTAATAATTAATCTATATTCATTAATGAATTGTATATTCATTAATTAATTTACACAATTAGCAGAAACAACAGATTAATAAATTTACAACTAATAAACAAAATTTAGTTACAACTAGACAAATATATAAAAAAAATACACCCATACAAATTAATCAGATATATACAATTTACAACAAATTAGACAAATTAAATTTATACAATTTCTTTAGCATGCATTGAACAGTTATAATTAATATCCTAAAATAGAAACCCCCAGTACCTCTGGCGGCCCAAAAAACTGCTGTACGCAATGGTGGTGACGGTGGCTAGTGTCAACCTCTGGCAGCCCTCAAAACAATGAGCACAAAAACAACAAAATAAATCAGATTCACCAATTTTCAGACATTACAGCAACACCACAACAACACACCAACTTTCACCACCACAACTCTTCCCTTCACCAATTTTCAACACACAATACAACAACAACACATTCCTAACAATACATTCCTTTCAAAAACTCCAACAGCAACACACCTAATTTCAATAGTTACATTTCAATAGTTCAAAATCAGATTTTTAATAAATATAAACAGCAAAAAATTAGCAAAAACTAGAGGAACTGAAAACAACAAATTAACAAAACCTATAAACAAAAAAAATTACAACAAAGGAGGAGGCAGAGAGGAAGAGGGGGGGAGGTTGCTTACCTAGGTGGTGCTCGGAGCGGAGGTGCTTGCACAAAGAGGGGGAGGCAGGGAAGATAGAGAGGCCGTGGTGGGTGGTGGCATACAGAGAAGAGAGAAGAGAGGAAGAGAGAGAAGATAAAATGGAAAGTGAGGGGGAGAAGGGTTTTGGTGGTAAATTAATAAAGCTTTCCGATGGATACCGACGGAACCTCCGTCGGTAATTCATAAATCCACATTACCGATGGAAATATCTGTCAGTAATGGTAAAAAACATTTCCGACGGAACGTCTGTCTGTACGTGTAGTTCCGTTTATCGAACGGGCTAACCGTAGGGAACCACTGGCGCTAAATTTTGATGATTCCAGCCACCTTTTCCGATGCACTTACCGACGGATAAGCCCGCGGTAACGTTACCGATAATGCTTTTGTATGCTTGTTTGGTTGGTTAAGCCTTAAAACTTAGCTTGAGGGCTAAGTGGGACTTATAGGCTTGAAATCCCTTCTCTTAGGCTTGTGCCTTGTGACTTTCTTGGTCACAAGCACGACCGTGCTTGTTAAGGAGCACGACCATGCTCGTTGTGAGTGAGCGTCTTGCTGACGCTGAGTTGAGCACGCCCTGCTCAATGGCAGACGCGCTTCGCAAGCGCTAAGTTGAGCAAGGCCGTGCTCAAGGAGGAGCACGACCATGCTCAAGTCTGTGCCTTTAAATATGGAACAGTAACCGAGGGTTAAGTCAGAACCCTATTTTGTCTGTAGCAGCTTCCCCAATGCAGCTGCAACCCTTTCGTTCCCTATTTTCTCTAAACTCCTTTCGTTATTGGAGCATTAGAGACCGTTGGGAGCATCTTGTTTGTCAATGTTGATCACTATAGGTAACGGTTCCTTCTCCTTAGAGTTTCCTTTTTCTATTATTAGATTTGGGAAACTAATTGATTAATGTTCTTGTTTGACCAAGGCTTGGAGAGTTAATTGAGCCGCTCGAGGAACGCGTGGGTTACCGTTTGAGTGATCGCTACCGGATTCTTCATACCCGGTATGGGAGAAGTATAGTGTATACACTAGGCTAGGGAGTAACATAAGATGAGGGGTTCCCATAACCCCGTTTTATTGTTGTTATAACTGTTACGTTCAACTGTTGTTAATACCATGATCTGCCTAGTTGTATAATTTAATTGTTTATATGTTTAATTGGATTAATTGGTATGCCTATTTCTTATAATCGTTGAGTTGTTCATGATGTGGTATGCCTATTAAATCCCTTTATGCCATGAGTTTTAGTTGAATTGATATGAATACCTATGTTATGAACGTTGTTGTTATGATATGGATTATGTTGAATATGTTGGCTGAATATGCTGTTGATTGAGCGATGTTGTTGTTGTTACGTTGAAACGGTTAATAAGACCCCAATTGGCTAAATTAGGATTCTTAATGAACATGAGAATTAAAGAACTTAATTCCCCAAAATGTTAAAAAATATGGATTGATAGTAACGAGAGGTGAGCTACTGTTTGATGGTCCTTGACTAGACCCAAGGATCTGATTTGAAAGCGTTAGGGAGCCAAATCTCCAAGAACATAATTGAATCTACTCAGAACAGTACGACCAGCTCCAGGGGCACGATCGTGCTGAACAGGGAGCACGCCCGTGCTCCCAGTTGCATTCTGGAATGCAGGCCGCGCATTGAGTACGGCCGTGCAGGACAGTGAGCACGACCATGCTCCACTTAAGTGACAGCACGACCATGATGGGGTGAGCACGCCCGTGCTCGCCTTACCGGTCAGAACCTGAGATTAAAGGAATTAAGGGGTGTTTCACTCCAAATGTCCCCAATAATATGATAAAACACCAATCGAATAATGATGGGTTAGATAACTTAATTAAAGGATGATTAAGATAATAAAGAATAATAAGTTGGTTAAGCCGGTACCCGTTGGGTTCTGCACGTTGTTACACTTTGGTGCTTTTTGGTCAAAGTGCCCTCGATGCTTTTTGGTCGAGGCGTTGATGAGTTTAACCTTGGTGCTTTTTGGCCAAGACATTGATGTTGATGATGGTGATAAGTCTTGGGTGCTTATTGGCCCAAGCAAAGGAGGTGGTTGCCTTGTGTGACGTTTGCTCATGCATTCATACGTTGAAGTTGATTAGTGGGGGATGTTCAACATAGGGGAGGTCGTCCAAGTTATGATGATCTGGCCCAACTCTCGGGTGGTTCACCTAAGGTTTGGTGAACAGTGCGCCCTCGAGGTGGCGTATCCAGTTATGATACGTCGGCTATCCAAGGGGTTCACCCATGGTTTGGTGAACTGCCGGCGTTGGTGCTTTTATGGCCAATGTGGATATGTAACTCCGAAGTTGACTTCCTGAGATAGTTGGATCCATATGCATAACAGAGTAGCGGAGTAGTGTTGCATCGCATAGCATCTATTGACTGTTGACTTGTATTATGTAAATGATGATGTATGATGTTGTTGCCATGCCTGATATGATGTATTTTCATCTTATTCCCTATTCTCATGCTGTTGTGTTTACATGATTTCTTACTCCCTGTTTTCCTGTTTCTGTTGTTGCATGTATCTCTTATGCAGAGGACGGTGAGCAGCCAGTGGAGGAGTGACTCTGAGGAGCCACGACTCTAGTTAGGATGCTTTGTTGTTAGTTGTTAGTTTATTTCCGGTTTTGTTGTATTCCGTGGATTTTATTCCGGAATGGTTATACCAGCTCTGTATGTGACATCAGGGTTAGGTTATGTTTATTAGTTGTTTCGTTTATGTTTATCTTTTTAAAACTATGTTATTTCCACATTGTTATGTTACAATGTGATATCTTTCTACCAGTTTTTATTTTATCAAATAAATGCATGTTTTATAATTCCTCTTTTAAGTAAATGTTTTATATTAATGTGCGGGGTAGAAGGGTGTCACACAAGTGACCATGAAGGTTGTTTTGGCAACATTCCAACCTCTTTGATATTAATCCTCAGAAATTTTGATAGAGATAGAGTCTCCCTTCACGTACGGCTGAGGAAGCTGACTAACCGGGATGTCAAATGAACCATTCAAAGCCTGAGCAAAAGATTTTCTCTATGGAATTGATGGAGAAGACAATTCCGGATTGAGAAATGTCCAAGGACAAGGCATTAAGAACGCACAAAACAGAGAAAACCAAATTTAAAAAAAATGCACAACCACAGTCAAGGGGACGCACGCAGAATAATCACCAGAAACAAGGAGCTCGAGTTCCGACCTTGCGACCCAGAACCAGAGTCAGACCGTTGCAGCAGGAATGCTCCAGTGTGGATCTGATTGGGGCACAACAGTCGTATGGTGTGCATGGCTATGCAGGACAAAATTGAACAAAGGAGCTGCACGGACGGCGAACAGTACCGACGGGGGGTGCAGTGGTGTTGGGGACGCCCTTGATTACCTGTGGCGCTAGGTTTCAGAGAGAAGACCCATTCGGCGCTAACCTCCCCAATATCTATTTTTCTTTCTCAATTTACACTTTTGCTCACTTTAGAAGAGTTTGATTCGTGCTCTTTATAGGTTCAACCATAGTAGAAAAATATACATGCTCTTAGAATTCTTGCCAATCTTATGAACAAAGTTGTAACAGGTATTTGTGGGGATATAGGTTGCGAACGAATATGGAATTTATCCTGCCAATTGCCATTGCAAAGTTAGAGTATCTTTATCCCAGCATCCCATATTTTTACAATTTTTACTCTTTGGAGTTCTTAAATGGATAGCACCTTGACACACACACACACACACACACACACACACACACACACACACACACACACACACACATATATATATATATATATCTGTGTGTGTGTGTGTGTGTGTGTATGCAGACGAATGAGAAGCAGAGACTACAAGAAATGTGATTTTTAGTGATGAAAATTTAGTGACGAATATAAAATTGGTCACTAATTGTATATTATTTGTGACTATGTATTGTTTTGCGACTAATATTATCCATAACAATGACTAAACAACAATTCGTCATTATAATTTTGTCTTTATTGACCAAAATATATGTGTCACAAATAATTTGTCACTAATATTATTCATAATAGTGACTAAGCGATGATTCGTCACTATAAATTTATTATTAATGACCAAAATATAGGTGTCACAACTAATTTGTCATTAATATTATTCATAGTTGTGACTCAGTGACAATTCGTCACTCAATTTTATTGTTAGTGACAAATATAGGCATCATAAATAATTCGTCACTAATATTATTTAGAATAGTGACTAAGCGACAATTCATCACTATAAATTTATCATTAATGAAAGAAAGTAAAAAAATAAAACTAAAAAATTTAAACATCTTTTTATATAATTTTTATTACCCGCCATAGTCCCCCGCTAAAACACAGTTTATGTTTTTCACTTCTTGCTCCGTTTATACGAAATTCCACGCACTGGTTACCTCCTTTATTTCTATCTGGTTCAGTGGCTCTCTGCCTTTCTGCTTTTAATTAGACGGTTCTCTCCTCACTTCTATCAATTATCTCGTATACTCAATTTCCATGTAATTTCCCAAAATTTAGGGTTTCTTCTTCTTTTTCTCGCTCTCAGCTACGGTCGGAGAGTCCATGGCGGCAAGTTCGCGAGAAAAGCTCGCGAGTCTCGTGAACTCTGTCAAGTTAGCCATCGACGTACCTTCGAAGTTGGAATCTCTGTGCCAACTGAGGCACGAGCTTCCTCAAGAATACCCCATTCTCCTCACTGAGTTCCTCTCTTCCCTCTTCGATTTCTTCTCCGATCGATTCAGCCCTGTTTGCTAATTCGTCATCGAGTACGCTTTGTTGCACTACCATTTTCACATTTTTCAATTTATTTTTGTTTTTGAACTTTGATTTGTCGTTTTGGTGATGGCAGTGCGTTTCGTGTTCGATTTTGTTGTGGAATTGAGAAAAAAAAGGTGGAAATTTTTTTTTTCGGTTGCAGGATGGTTGGTGAAATTGATCGAAGAATACTGAGTTCTTGCCTGATATTGTGCCCATATTGATTGAGGTCTTGGATGATGATACACCCGCCATGGTTCGACAAGCTATACTATGTGGCATTGAATTATTCCATTCAACTCTTAAGAAAATCTTGATTCAGATGCTTTGTTTTTAGCGATGAATGAATGAATTTGCTATTACTGAGCTTTCAGTTCAGTTAATAATGGGATGATGATATAAATTGCTCTTATGTCTGCTGTGTTTGGTATGATTACTTGGTATAGATTTTGTGTTGTGAGTGTTGTAGTGTTGCATGTTTAATGGGAATCGAGTTTCGTGCAATAAGGTACTACATTCTTCCTTCTATTAGTATAATGATTCCGTGTGTCACATAGTGTGCCTGTTATTTGTTGTTTTTGTCTCTATCCAGCGGTCAAATGTATAAAGGAAGCGCCTATATCTGATTGTGTATGGTGTTGTGATGCTAAATGGTTGTTATTAGGATCTGCTGTGGTTGACCGTTTTTTAAATTTTTTCAAATCGCTCCTTCAGCTTGACAGAAGATTTTCGCACATGCCGCTAGATGGGTCTTCATAGTTCTAGTGGGGAAAATGTCTCTAATTTGGGACCTTTTAAGCTACAGTATATGAATTTTTTGGGCAAAAATTGGTATTCAAATGTAGTGCTCTAACAGGTTGCCTTTCGGTAGGGATATTGGACTTTGGTTTGGGTTTTTCTTTGGTTCTTTATTACTTCGGTGTGGTCTACCAACTAATGTCTGGCTATATTTCTGGGTTCTGTTATATGTCTCTGAATCTTGGTTTCTTTTGTATTTTTTCGGTTATGTTTCTAGGCTTGTGTAAAATGATACTAATCTCATGTTCAGTATTTTAATTACAATGGGCCTCGCTTTTGTTGTTCCTCTTGTAATAAAGTATAGTTGATAGCTTTGTTGAAAAGGAAATAGTAATGCTAGCTCTGAAAGTAGTATGAAATTGGTCTTGCTTTGATTTGATGAGATGATACAAGATAATGTGTGTACGGCTTTCTTTCTCACACTTTGGGGATTAGCTTGTATCTATGCCTATTTATAGGATAAGTCCCACCGACATGCAGTACTTTTAACGCAGTACTTTTAACAAAAGTAATAACTTGTTCAAATGACATGTGTTCTTATCATAATGCTATTACAGAAATCTATATTAAGAGTGCGGTGGATTCTAACATGAAGTAGGTTGTTTATGAGTATACTGGTATACCCCAAATTTTTTTCATCTTGAACGATTTTGAACCATCGAATATAATAATTAAATAATTGATGGCTCAGATTTATTGGTCCAAAAAAATATAAAAACAAAAAAAAATTGAAAATTACCATTTTGCCTTTTACCCCTCCCACCTTGCTATCACTTTTCTTCCTGCTGCATCTACCGCCTATGGAAGTCCCAGAACAATCTTGCACAATGAAGCACTTCGTGTCTTCGTGATGATCGATTTATGATACCAAAGGATGCCTTTAAACAGGAGAGGAAAAGGGCGCAAAGAGTCTTGATTAGAGACATGGTGTGAATACTAGAAGCACAAAATCTAGGCATAAGAAGTCTTGGTCTTTGCATTCATCACACCTAGAAGCTAATGAGTTTTCACCATACTTAAATACAATTCAGAATAAAATGAAGATCAATCTTGAAGAAGATTCACCCAAGCTAGAAGTTCTGGCCTCTAAAATCCTTTGCTAGAATTCTTGAAGAAGATGCCCAATGATTCTACCCACCCAACAGGGATGTGCCAGACGGAAGGGTTTGATGGTGGTGGTGGTGGTGGGGTGATTGGTGGTGACAGGGGTGGTGGTGGTCAGTGGGTGATGGGGGTGGTGGTGGTGATGGTCGGTGGATGGTGGGGGTGGTGGTGATGGTGGTCAGTGGGTGGTGATGGAGGATAGGAGGAATATGCTGATGAAGAGGGTAAAAGAGGATTTTCACATTAGAATTTGAGGTATACCGGTATACCCATAAACAACCTACTTCATGCTAGAATTCACCTAAGAGTGCAACTAGTTCAAGTAGAACCAAAGTAAAAACTTGTCCACAATTCCTATGTGGCTTCACCTCTAGCGTACTTAACCCATGACAAACCTCCCCACACACTCAAATCAGCCTTGTAAGGTATGTACACAACGTTTTAGCTATTGTCCTTGATTGCCTCAAAAAATCTTAAGAAAACCAACAGTATTCAATTTCACCGAGTGGAAAGCAACACTTTATATATGGTCTATTAGAAGCATGAGTCTACTATTAAGACAATTCTATCTTGTGATAACCTGAATCTCTTTAGTAAAATTTAAAATAAAATGAGCTGGGTTTACATATTATTTCTCCTTTGATTTGTGTAGCGCTTTTTATATTGATTTAATGCTTAATTTATATTTTATGTTTGATTTTTGTTATTAATTTTGGAATTGTTAGATGGTGAAAGCATTAAGACTAATTCTAAAAGGGTCTCCAATGATCAAGACATCAAGCTACATCCCATGATGATGAGAAACATATGAATGAAAATGAAGCAAGAACTTGAACAAGAGATGAAACATCAAATGACTGCCTTTTTGGGAAGATTTCCATTCAATGGACATTCTAGCACATCAAGTGCTCCTAATGACAACGTAAGCTTATTTGTTATTTGATTTTTTTTATTAATATTCTATTATGTCTTGTCATTGCTATTTTATATTTCTTAACATCAAAAGTGACTAATTACTTTAGTTTTATTAGCTCTGGTTATTTTATTTCTTTTGTTTAATTTCAGATATTTAGTTTGGTACCTAGGCATGGTTCACTTTGATTTAAGAATTTTAAAATGTCTGTAGTCTTGTATTGAATTGATTAATCGGTATTTTGAATTTGTCACTTTGTTAGGATTTACTTTCTGCAGGTGTGTGAAAGCTTTGGTGGCTAAGAGTTGTGCCAGCGGTGATGCAATAAATGGGATACTTCTTCTTGCTATTGTTGGATGTTTTTTTGGTTGAAGTTGGGCTGGTCTATTTTGCTTGTCTATCATAGTAATAGGTGTTTGAGGTATGAGAGTAGTGTATATTGGTGTTGCTAGTTTTTCAAGTTGTAAGTGGAGGTTCTGTTGTTGTTTTGCAGAATTTTCTGCTAATAGTTAGTAGTTGAGAAGACTTTTTAGTCATTTATCTTTTTTAGTAGTAACACGGCTTGTTGTGGTCGATTTGTATGTACCTTTGTATACTTGACTTTGTCCTTTATATTTGGGTTTGAGTATCCCTAGTACTAATAATTTAAGGTGACAACAATCCATGTCATTAATAGTAATTTGTGTTTCGTTTAAAAAATAGTAATATGTTTTAGTGACGACTAAGGCAATGGCCACACAATTTCCAATATTTTTAGTGACAAGTATTAATAATTACTAAAAGCAAATTGTGTTAAAATAGTAGTAGAAATTTATCTGTCACTTTAAATTTGAATAGTGACGATAAATCATCACTATTGTGATATATATCTATGACGATTCTAATTTTTCATTGTTAATTATAAATATTAGTGACATTCATTTCGTCACAATAAATGTTTATTTTTAGTGACGATTGAAAAAATATCACTAATTGAATAGTGACTTGAGTTATACTGACGAAAGTTGACCAACGAAAATATCGTCACAAAACCATCATAGTGGCGATTTTAAAGCTTTTAATGACGAATTTCGTCATCACAAAAATTACATTTTCTTGTAGCGTCTCTCTTAACGGTGGGGTTTGTATTTTAATCTGGGCATGAAAAGTAAAATGAGTGATATCCTGTGTAGGAATAGTTCTTATGTTGGCAAGTTGCGCATATCTGGTAGTGTATGGTTTAGGGATTCATAATCTGATCTATCTACTCCTCTGGAGTTTCTTAACATAATCTCAGGCTGCTCAAACTATTATTAATACATCATTGTTTTTGTTTTGGGACAGAGTACAGACACATCAAATCACGGCAAATATAGGGAATAATTCTTTAATCAAGGTTGATGCTATTGGAATAGAACATGCTATTGTAAATTATTATTTTAGGGTACAATGACAACTTGGAGTTATGAGCTTATGGTCTCTAGCACTTACATATAGCAAGTTATCAACAAGGGACTTGTTAGAATAATGTGAAGTTTTTCATAGAATATTTTAAAATATCCTAAAAGATATTTCTAATATATAGTGGAATAAGTTAATGTTAAGTCACAAAGCGTTTTGACTCTATCATGCGTCTGACTCATACTATGGTTAGCCCGTGCATGTTTTAATGAACCCAATAATTAAGCAAATGATTTTATATGAACTGTGTGAATATTGCTAATCATCTACTTGAGTGTGCAGAAAAAGGACACTATCATAGTAGAATCAAATCAACTAAAGGATATGAAAGGATCAACAACATAAGTATATGGGTCTGATTTATGGTTTCCAAATATATGTTGAACCATAATGCGTCTGATGTTAGATTCAAACTGAAGCCTAATGTCAACATCATTTCTCAGACTCCTTGACTTTGAAGAAAAACAACTAGCAGCACTGAAGCAAAGTGTTCAAGTATCTATCATCTTCAAGATTGGAAGTTGAAGATAAAGTCTCATTACTTTTATCAAGCTAATGGAAAGAAGAATGCCAAAGTTGATTTGTTAAAGATTATCTTTCTTATTTCAAAAAAGAAGCTCGAAGTGATCTTCAATTATACTCTGATCGAATACTCTTCGAAGACTACAAACACTATCTTCTGAAGGAAGTTGAAAGAAGATGGATCAAGTGTACAAACTAAACAATGTCAAGAAGATACACATCAAGAAGTGTCTGTCCCTCATAAAATGTGTCTTAGTCTCTGACAGATACAGGATCAAACTCTTGTCAGAACTATTTGAAGAATTCAAAGGACATCCATTACTTACACCTTCAGCATGGAAGACATGAAGAATTTAGACATGGAACTCTATCTTCGCATCTCTGAAGCGACTCACAAAGAAGAAAAGCACTTTATGAAGAATCCACTTACTCTCTGAAATTAAAAGTAGTATGATTAGAAATATAATTAATTAAACTTGAAAGAAGTTTATTAATATATTTCCTGTCTTCAATCGAGATCAAGAACGAATAAAAGACAAAGAGGAATACTTCAAAAATGTTCCTTATGCAAGTAAGAGTAAAGCTACTTTATCTGAGCTTTTCTAAGTGTTGCACAAATAAGGAAAGAACGCTGCCCAAAGCAAGAAAAGCATATCTGCTATACTTTGTGGTCAACCAAAAGATCTCCGACGTTCCTCTGAGCATTTATTGTCAAGTCAGAACGTCTATTATCTGAAGTATAAAGTTGAAGACCTTTGATTGCATCTCAACGGATCTTTTGTGAGCAAATATAAATAGAAGAAGTTGAAGAACTGAAGAGCAGTGATGAGACTCTGAAAGACGCTAAACAACTAAGGACAACCATAATACTCGACATACTGTGAAGGCAATCTTATTCAAAAGAATAGTATTCATATGTAGACCTCAAATAGCTGAAAGTTATCATCACTCTCATTATCTTCTCTTATTCTGAAAATCATCTAGAAAAGAAGTCATCTGCAACTCACCAGATCTCAAATTCTACATTCACTTACTGAAGTGTAAAATTGGTTGAATTGCTATTGTAAACCTGAAGCTATGCTTCAAACAAATCCCAAAACTCCCTGAGCCTGAAGAGGCTTGTTTCAAGAATACTTGTTGAGCCTGAAGAGGCTAGGTGTGCAAATAATACTTGTGTTGAGCCTGGAGAAGCTAGGTATGCTAATAACACTCGTTTGTAACCTTGATCAGTTATAGTGCTACAACTTGGTGAAGCCAAGGACTGGATGTAGCCCAAAGTTTGTGGGTGAACTAGGATAAATATTTGAGTACTTTCTTTCCTTAGCTCTTTATTTTATTGAGTTTATTTATCCTGTTAACTAACTGGGGAGTGTCAATAGTTGATATTCAGTTTGCTCAGAAAGGCGTATGTGTCTAAGTGTCTTATCTGTACTGAATTTTGTTTTGTGCTTGAAAAACTCTGATTAGCGAAAACACTATTCAACCCCCTTCTACTGTTGTTTTGTGTCATTTCAGTTGGAATCAGAGCTCAGCCTCTGGGTTGAGCACCTCATAGTGTAGAGGAAAATAGTCTGGAGAATGGCAAGTGAAGCAGGCTTAAGCAACAATATGTACAATCAGGGTACATACCTTAGCAGACCTCCCATGTTCAATGGAAAGGATTATAAATACTGGAAAAACAAAATGAAAATGTTCATCGAGTCAACTGACTTGGATCTATGGGAAATCATATCTCAAGGACCTTACAGCCGAACTGATGAAAATGGAAATGTTATCCCAAGGAGCAAATGGATATCAAATCATAAAAGCATGGTTCAGCTTAATGCAAAAGGGAAGTATCTACTTGTTTGCTCTCTCAGCAGATCTGAATATGACAAGGTGAGTACCTGTGAAATAACCAACGACATTTGGAACAGACTTGAAGAATTCTATGATGAGGATACTGTAGTCAAAGAAACTTCTGAGGAGATGCCAGTAAACAATGATGATAAGATTCCATCTTCAAGTATGCCAAAGGATCAGCATTCTCAAAATGATGATGAGGATGAGGAAATTTCTGAAGCCACCAGAAAGATGAGAAAATTCTGGAACAAAATTAGAGCCAGAAAAGCAGCAATCAGGACAGCTAGTGACATGATGCCACCACTAAAGAAGATGATCACTTGGGAAGATCTAGACAAGGAACTAGAAGATGAGTTTAAATGTCTACTTGGAGACACTGATTCAGACTATGAGGTAAATTCTGAATTTGAGAATTTACAAGATGCCTATCATGAACTTCTCAGTGAATCTAACTGTACTCTTGACAAGGTCAAAGAACTTAAGAAAAAGTATGTGAAGCTCACTAAGGAGCATGAACAGAAAAATCTTGAGGTTGTTGAACTAATCAAAGAAAAACAGAAAGCTTAAGGCAGAAATGCTTAAAGCAGAGATCATTACTAAAATATCACCATCTCAAGAAGTGTTAAAACTTCAACATAAAGTGAAGAGCTCACTAATGATCTTGCTAGATTTGTCAATGGCAAGAATAATCTGACAAAACTTCTTCGAAGTCAGAGATCTAGCTCTGACAAAAATGGTATAGGATACATTGAAGAGAATCCTGATAAAGTATTTGATAAATTCTCAGATAACTTGAAAAATCCTAATAAATCTTCTTTTAGAACATCATGTACATTCTGTGGTAAATATGGACATATCATGTCCAAGTGCTTTCACAAAAGAAAAGCCAAGTCTTCACAGACTCATAAATCTAACAAGAAAGGACCCAAGAAGGTATGGGTACCAAAGCATCTCATTGTTCCTGTTAGCGTGATTGTACGATGGCTTGTCTCCAGGAGATTATCGTGCTGGCTTGTCTATAGGAGACTATCATGCCAATCATATCAATGCCAAATAAATTCATTTATTTTCATTTCCTTTATTAGTTGATGCTTCTTTATATATATTCAGATTGTATCATTGTACAAATCAACCAATATACAATACACTTTTATTCTTTCCAAATCTGCGCATATTTTGTCCTAATATGGTATCATAGAGCTTAGGTTCCAGACCCCTATTCCTGCTGTCTTGTTCTTTTGTGTTCTTTTCCTGCCTCTGTCCTCTTGTTCCTCCATTCTGCTTCTGCTATTCTATTCCCTTTTTTTCTTTTGCTTGTTTATCATGGAGAAATCTGACTGGATCAAACTATAACCTCTGGGTTCAAGGAATGAAAAGTTTTCTGATAGGCCGCAAGCTGTGGCGTATTGTCACTAGAGATATCACCAAACCAACCAAAGAAAAGGAAGAAACTGCTGCAAAATTTGCTGACCGTCTTGAGGATTGGGATAGTAAAAATCATCAGATCATCACATGGTTCCGCAATACTTCTGTCCCATCTATTCACGTTCAATTTGCCAATTATGACTTAGCAAAAGAAATCTGGGATTTCTTATCTGGCCGATATCAGACCACTGGACTTGCTCACTATTATCAGTTATGGACTACACTTCTCAATCTCAAGCAAGAATCTGGCCAATCAGTAAATGACTTCCTTGCTCAAGTTCAACCAATTTGGAATCAAATATCTCAAGCCAAAATCAGTGAAGATCACCTTCATCTCATTCAAGTTCTCATGGCTCTTCGACCAGAATATGAAGCTGTTCGAGCCTCCTTGCTACATCGACATCCACTCCCATCATTGGATACTGCTATTCAGGAAATTATTTTTGAAGAAACTCGTCTGAATCTGGACAAAACTCCTCAGTTTGATGCTGCTCTTGCAACTACTCGAGCCTCACAGCAGGAATCTAGCCATCAACTCTGTAAGAACTGTAATAGAACTAGTCATGCATTTTCTAATTGTCCCACTATAGAATGCAGATATTGCCATGGTTTTGGCCATATTCTGGAACACTGTCCCATACAACCTCCAAGACTGAAAGGTGGATTTTCCAAATCCAAGTTCATTCCAAAAGCTGGATCCTCCTCTATCACTGCTGCTGTCACTGAGGGTTCTACTACTATCACTATGAGTGATCTTGAGGCATTACTCAAACAGGTTATCTCTTCCAATACCTCTACTGCCATGTCTGCTACTCCGGGTAATTCTCGTTGGTTTTTTGATTCTGCATGTTGTAACCATATGACCACAAATATTAAGTCATTGCCTGCTGCAACACCTGTTTCTTCCGTACCACCAATCCACACAGCAAGTGGTAATAAAATGCACATCACTCATACTGGTCACGTATCTATCTCCAATCTCACTCTTCCTGACACCTACTATATACCCAACTTGACACTTAATCTTATCTATGTTGGTCAGTTGTGTGAACAAGGACTAAATGTACTTTTTACTCCCTTTGGTGTGCAGGTACAGGATCCACAAACGAGACAGATTCTTGGGACTGGGCGCAGGGTGGGTCGGTTATTTGAGCTTCAATCTCTTCACCTACATCAAAAATATGTGTCTGCAGCTACCATCACCTCCCCCATTCACCAATGGCATCTTCGGCTTGTTCATGCCTCGGCTAGCAAAATTCAGGCTTTAATTTCTCGTGGACTGTTAGGTTCTACAAAGTTTGAGTCATTTGATTTGCATAAATTGTAAACTTGCAAAACAACCTACGCTATCCTTTAATAATAGTGATTCTACTTCAGACACTCCTTTTGGTTTAATTCATTCTGACATTTGGGGTCCTTCCCCTATTCCTTCAGTAAATGGTTTTCGTTACTTTGTGTTGTTTGTTGATGATTTTTCTCATTTTACATGGATATATTTTCTGAAAAATCAATCTGAGTTACCCCAAATTTACATTTCATTTGCACGAATGATTAAAACTCAGTTCTCTTGCACTATTAAAACTCTTCGCGCAGACAATGCAATGGAATATCAAGATTCTTCTATACTTCAGTTTCTCAATCAGCAAGGCACTGTTGTTTAAAACTCTTGTCCTCACACCTCTCAACAAAATGGTCGAGCTGAGCGAAAGCATCGACATATTCTTGATTCTGTTCGTGCTCTTCTCCTCTCTGCCTTGTGTCCAGAAAATTTTTGGGGAGAAGCCGCTCTTAATGTTGTCTATACAATCAACCGACTCCCCACCTTGGTTCTTCAAAATTTATCCCCTTTTGAAAGGTTGTTCGGTAAGCTTCCTGACTATTCATTTCTTAAACCTTTTGGTTGTGCTTGCTTTGTTCTTCTGCATCCTCATGAGCATACAAAATTAGAACCACGTGCCCGTCTTTGTTGCTTTCTTGGTTATGGCACTGAACACAAAGGATACCGTTGTTGGGATCCTATTTCCAATAAATTACGCATCTCTCGTCATGTTACCTTCTGGGAAAATACCATGTTCTCTTCTCTTTCCGAATTACAACACCCATATCATCTTACTGATTACCATTGTTATTCTACTATTGCAACCCTTCATGAGCCTTCCTCTTATCGTGAGGCAAGTACTGACCCTATTTGGCAGCAAGCTATGACTGAAGAAATTCAAGCTTTAGAGAAAACACATACTTGGGACTTAGTTGATCTTCCTCCGGACAAGACCCCTATTGGCTGCAAATGGGTTTATAAAATTAAAACTCGTTCCGATGGAACTGTTGAACGTTACAAAGCTCGTTTAGTGGCCAAAGGGTATACTCAAGAGTATGGGATAGACTATGAAGAAACTTTTGCTCCAGTTGCTCGGGTAACATCAGTTCGTAGTCTCCTAGCTATTGCTGCAGTTCGTAAATGGAAGCTATTTCAAATGGATGTCAAAAATGCCTTCCTTCATGGTGATTTGTTAGAAGAAGTATATATGCATCCTCCTCCTGGTTATCATTCTCCTCATAAGGTTTGTAAGCTTCGACGAGCCTTGTATGGTCTAAAACAAGCTCCCAGGGCCTGGTTTGCCAAATTTAGCTCCACTCTTACACAATTTGGTTTCATTTGTAGTCCACATGATTCTGCTCTATTTACTCGATGAACTGATGGTGGTATTGTACTTTTATTGCTATATGTTGATGATATGATAATTACTGGAGATGATGAATCTGGAATTTCAGCATTACAAAATTATCTTGGTCAACATTTTGAAATGAAAGACCTTGGTTCTCTTAGCTATTTTTTGGGTCTTGAAGTCTCTCAAAACTCTGAAGGCTATTATCTCTCTCAAGCCAAGTATGCGTCTGACTTACTCTCTCGAGCGGGTATCACAAATAGCAAAACTGAATCAACCCCCTTGGAACTCTGCTGCAAACTCACACCACTTGATGGCATCCCTCTTGATGATGCCACTTTGTATCGGCAACTTGTTGGAAGTCTTGTTTACCTCACTGTTACTTGCCCTGATATTTCATATGCAGTTCATGTAGTAAGTCAATTTATGTCTGCGCCTCGCTCATCCTATTTCGCTGCAGTTCTTCGGATTCTCCGTTATATTAAAGGAACTCTCTTCCATGGTTTACACTTCTCTGCTAATTAATCTTTAGTTCTATCTGGATACTCTGATGCCGATTGGGCTGGGATCCAACAGATCGTCGTTCAACAATAGGTTATTGTTTCTTTTTGGGAAGCTCTCTTATTTCTTGGCATAACAAAAAGCAAACTGTTGTTGCTTGCTCTAGCACAGAATCTGAATATCGTGCTCTTGCTGATGCTACCTCCGAATTACTTTGGCTACGGTGGTTATTAACTAATATGGGTGTTCCACATTCTTCTGCTACTACGCTTTATTGTGACAATAGAAGTGCTATACAGATTTCTCATCATGATGTTTTTCATGAGCGCACAAAACACATTGAAATTGATTGTTGTAACACCCCAGTTTTTACTGTACTTCAATAACAGTAATTATATGTATATGTTTATATGTTTATACTATTTTAATTGGAAAGATTAATTTTCTGGATGTTTAATTTTGTTTATTTTATGAGGTTTGGTTTGAGTAATTCTAATAACTCATTTAAAATGAGTTTATTAAAGTGCTTTAGCACTGCTTTATTTCAGTGCATGCACGTGTACTAGATAATAATGTTATGTTATTGTCACTATTAGTGTTTGTTTAGAAAAATATTTCAAATGTTATGATTGAAAGAAATTTATTATATATTTTATTCTATGTAATTTTAGTTTTGAAAATAAATTAGTTTGACATCAATCGGAGATTAAATGTTGGACCGTGGATTTTCTTAGTTGATAAATTCAACTATAAATCTTTACTCTATTTTGAATTTTGAAAAGATATATTTGTCACTTATTTTTTTTAGATCCAAGGGCCAATATTTCAATTCTTTTCTAGACTCAATCTTAACCACTCATTTTATACTTAACCACTAAGTAAATGAAATTTCCTTCCTTTCTTTCTTTCCTCTGCCGCACGATACCCCCAACACACTTCTCCTTCTTTCTTTTTTTCTCCTCTTCTTCCTCCTCACTCTCTTCCTTCCTTTCCTCTTGAACAAGCGCCGTCCAGCCCACCGCCAGCCGCGCGTCGCCGCCTGAGCGCCGCTCGTCCGACCGCCGGAGTGACGACAACCACGCGAGCCCCGCCTGGTTCGTCTGCTCCTCGCTATGTATCTTGCGTGTCTGGTTCGTTCCTCCACCGTGTTAACGCCGCTAGCCGCCGCGGTAAGGCTCCTTTGCCGCTGGTTATGATGGTTTCCACCTTATCATTTAAACTTTCTTTTCTTCTTCTTGAGGCTTATCCTCTTTATGTTGGTTTGGGTTGTTACAGCAGAGGTCGCCACCACTGCCGCCAGCCGCTAGCTGCAACCGCGCCGGTCAGCCTTGCAACCACCATGTTCTCTCTTCCTCTTCCTTGGGTGAGTCCCTTGCACTAATCCTTGGTAATTTTGAAAATCCCCAAATCAGTTTCAAACCCTAACCCTAGCTCTTTGATTTCATGTTGTAATCTGAAATTAAAATCGATTTTTATGCAATTGGAATTGTAAATTAGTGTTTCCCTAAACCAATTTCATCATTCTTTAAGTGGATTTTATTTTACCCAATTTAGGTTATGAACCCTAAAGCCCCAATTTGATTTTCATTGAAATTGGTTATGTTTTATAAAATTAAGTTTGCATTTATGACATTGGGACTGTTGATTTAAGTTCTGACAAATCAATTTCGCTTTCCTATAAGCAAATCTTATTGTCCCCAAATTTGGTTTAGGAGTCATAAACCCAAATCTGACATTAGTTGAAAGTGACTCATCCTTGTGAAATTAACTATGATTTAATGAAATTAGGACTTTTAATTGATGATTTGTAAGTTTAATTTCATGATCCTTTAAGCAAAATAAAGTTTCCCCAAATTGTGGGACGAGACCTCTTTTACCGAATTGGTTTTATTGGAGAATCAAAATATGTTTTGAGAAGTTAAATATATTTTTCTTTGATTGTATGTGTTGGAGATTATTGAGTTGTGGTTATGTTGTTTGACTGTTGTATGTGCTTGGACATTCCCTCTATGTTGATGTTGCGGTTGTGCTTGCTTGGGAGGGCAACCTTGTTCTTTTTGGAGTTGTCGCAGGGTTACCTGGGCGTGTTGTGAAACGTCAAAGGAACCGAGGCGTCGTTGATAAGGAAATGGACTGTTGGAGCTTTAAGTCGAAGATCTTCACTTGTCTTCAAAGGTAAGGGGAGCTTGCCTAGGGATATTCAATAATTATATGCATGTGTGTATGTGTTTGAGTGTTGTGAATGTTATTGTGATATTGAGACCATACTTGAATAACTTGTTTACTTGAACTATTGTGGTTATTACTTGAAGTTGAACATTACTTGCTTTAAAGTGTTATGAATTATATATATGTGATGAACTGTCATTAATTGTGATATTATTATTGTTGTGAATATATTACTGTTGATTGAAGTTTGAGAAGCCGGACTTGAGTCTGTGCTCAATGATTATAAGGATTAAAAGCCTTAATAAACCTTGAATAGAACTTTGAAAGTCTTGGTTTCAGTTATAAAAGTTTCTTGTCTAAAGTGGTTACTTCAAAAGAATAAGATTCTTATTTTTTTTAAAAAAGAAATGTTGAAGTGATTTCAAGTCAATCGAAACTACCTTTTTATGATCTGAAGTTTTGTACGAGAGAAAACCTTTTTCGAACTATGTGTTTTATGAAGGAAAAACCCGTTGAAAGTATTTACCGTCAAGGATTTAAAAAACAAACGAATTTCCTAAATGTTTTATAAAAGAGTTTGTAAAGGAAAAGATTTTCTCCTAAATGATTTAAAAACGTTCCGGTTACTTGGATAAGTGACCGAGGTTTTGTTTTGGATTTGATTTTCACTGAGCGAAAGGTAAGTACATGTGAAAGAGAATCTAGTTCGCGAGACGTCGCCTCTAGTATTCAGTTATATGCACGTGATCTAGGATCCGTGTTAAGAATTATGGGCCAAGGGTCCTAATCGTGATGTATGGGCTAAGAGTCCTAATTTCGGAATTGAGGACGGTGCGTCCTAATTTCGTTGCTGTGGACTAAGAGTCCTTATCATGTTAGAGTAAAACATGGATAAAATCATAAGTGATTTCTACGACCACAAACCTTGACTGCGGCATCGGTCTAAGGCGTTGTGATTGAGCACTCGGACCGCGTGTCCTGTGTTTTCTTTAAGTTCAAGTGATGGGGAATTATGAATAGTCGTTAGCTTTGAGCTTTGACAGCGAAAAAGAGTACACACAAAGAAAAACCTTGATAACTGAAAGTCTTTTATTCATATGCATTTCCCCTTGGCAGACGTGCTTAAGTAAACCAGATACAAGGTGGTATCTGAGGGTCAGTCCGATTGGCCCAGTTGGAGGCATTCGAGACGTTGTGCATCCGGAGACCTTGGTGCACGAGGTTATGGTGGCAACTTGCCAGTGGGCATCAGAGCTTGACCAACTCTTTATTACTTCTACAATGAAACGGTGTTGTTATCTCATGAGATTAAGTTAGAGCCTGAATATTGAAGTGTCATGCATTGATTTTATAAAACTGATTGTTCGGGTATGAGACCCACTGATATAACACTTGCTGTCTTATGATCTTATCTTGATTATTGAAAAAATGCTCATATGCTGCTATATTGTATGTATCATGTATATGGTTGTTGTATGATATATCCAATTGTCGGTATCTCACCCTTATAGATATATCAGGTTTCTTCTGGTTTCGCTATTGTACCTTGGTACGCTAGTACCGATGTTGCAGAGGAGTCTTTCTAAGTCGCTCGAAGACTTGGTTTTAGCTATTTGATAGAGTGACCAGCTTAGGTTTTGAGATGTTATAGATTTCTAATAGTATTTATTTGTATGGCTCGGAGAGCCTTTATTTTGAATGTGAAGTTTATAGCTCGGAGAGCATTTCTTTTGAATGAAAATCTAAGATTTTCCTTTTGGGTCCTGTATAGCTTGTTGATGTAATTATTTCCAAAATAATACTATCTGGATGTATTTTAGTGTAACTGAAATTCTGGAATGAAAATGTAATTATTTTAGCAGGTGTTCTTTTACCTGGGATGTTCGAATTACAGAGGAGATTCTGTCGAAATTTTTGTAAAAATACTAGTTTTTATTCAAGTATATTTCTAAATTAAATAGACTTACCAGGCTAGGATTGTAAGCCTGTGTGCCGATCAAAGCTTAGGTTTGAAGTCGTGACAAATTTTTATACCCAATTTCAGACGCTTATGTACTTATATAAATTATTTTTCCGAAAGCAACCAGCAAACTATCTTTTTAATTTAAATTTCGCATGTGTTACGTAGTAATACCTAGTGGGGGTGTTACAATTGTCACTTTGTACGCCATCATGTTACTAATGGCACCATACGCTTGATATCTGTCTCGTCTGCTGACCAAACTGCTGATATCTTCACCAAAACACATCCTCCTTCTCGTTTCAAAGATCTCTTAAGCAAACTCGAGTTGGCATCTACTATACCAACTAGTGTTTGAGGGAGGGTGTTAGCGTGATTGTAGGATGGCTTGTCTCCAGGAGATTATCATGCTGGCTTGTCTATAGGAGACTATCATGCCAATCATATCAATGCCAAATAAATTCATTTATTTTCGTTTCCTTTATTAGTTGATGCTTCTCTATATATATTCAGATTGTATCATTGTACAAATCAACCAATATACAATACACTTTTATTCTTTCCAAACCTGCGCATATTTTGTCCTAATAGTTCCTATTGCAGATTTATTAAGTAGAACAAAGAGAACTCCTATTATAGAGATTGGAAAATGGACTCTCACTACTCTCAATTACAAGAGGGTGTATATTCCAAAGCCACCAAATTGATGAGGAAATGAGCCCGTTTGTTTAAGATTAAAAATAAGTGATTTTGTTATAAAATAATTTAGTGATTATTTTTAGTGATTTTATAGAAAAGCAGAAGCAGTTTTATGTTTGTTAATACATGAGTAAAAATCATTTTTAAAAAAAAAATTGATTTTGAGTGTGTTTGGATATCAACCATGTAGAATTGATTATTTTTCTGTAAAATTACTATAAGGGACATAGCTAGTATTAATGATAATTAACTGAGCCATATATAGAACCATCCTTAATATGGTTATGGTCAAAAACACAACACCCACCCATATCTCATTCCTTCTGATGGAACTTACACATGAGACAAAAAAAAGTGCCCACCCACGTCTCGTTCCTTCTAATGGAACATACACGAGACAAAAAAAAAAGTGCAGGCGTGTCAATTGAGAAGTGCAAGCATGTGAAGGGAGAGAATAGCAATTGAAAATTCTATTCTATAACAAATCAAGGTTGAAAAGTCAAAATGTTGAGAGAGAGAATTTACTTTCACAATAGTGAAAGAAAGAGACCAGCATCGTCAGTCAGAAATAGCAGCGTAAGGAACAGGAACGGACACACATGAAACTGGAGTGACACAGTAGGGGTAGGAGAAGTAATTTTTAAAAAATTATCAGGGATAATTTTGTTAAGAAAAAATTTAGGTGTTGCATCTCCGTGTTTTATCTCAACTTCTCTCTCTTCTACCGCACATCCCCAAAATCAGAAGCAACTCAAAGTTACTTCTCATTTTAACCCCCAAAATGGTTTTTTTCTGCTTCTGATTATTTCCAGAAGCAAAAACAAACACACTAAAAGTTCTAAAAAATGATTTTATGATTAAAAAAGTGATTTTTTTGGGAAAAAAAGCAATAACAAACGGACTCAATATCTCAAATAAAAAGAAACAGAAAAGAAGTTAGTGATTTATTGAGACAAATCACATACAAGTAAGTATTCAAACTCTACCTTAGAAAAATATATTATGTGTGAATGTTTGAATGATGTGTCTGATTTGTTAAGATTCGTTTGATATGACGTGGATCTTATTAAAGTCTAAGAAAGACTTAATTAATTTCAAATTCTCAAGTAATTAAGTGAGAAGTTTTCGAGAAAAACTTTTCACTCCCTCGGCTAGTTCTCTCTCTCTTTCTGTCGTGTCATTATGACAAATCCCTTTTCGTAAACCTCTCCGCTCACACAACCGTTCATCTTCAGACTCTTCTCTCTCCCAAAGTTATCACCTTTTCGCATTCTCTAAAGCCCTTATCCCTCTGTTCACTACCCGAAATGGCATCAAGAAAAGCAGCAAATCCTTCTGCTATCTCAAACAGGGAAGAAGCCGATGCTAGAAAGATAACTATGGAGCATGCAGTTAACTTCGAGGAAATCAGAAGCGCTGGTCTGGATGTGTCTTCTGAACTAGAATATGCTGGATGGACAAATTTCTTCACTATCAGAGAAGGTTAAAATTTTTAATAAATTCTATAGTCTAAAAATTCTAAATATAGATATTAATTAATAGTAATAATTATATCTGAACTATCAAATCAATTCATCGTCGAGAATTGAATAGAATAGTATTTAAAGGATCTCTTTTAATTTCATGAATTCCCTTTTTTAGCCCATTGTGATAGATGTCCAGTCAACTGCTGCGCCTCAATGCATTTCGGGGAGAACCAGCTAGCTCTGGGCTCGAGTGGCATATCCTCATACTCTTAAAGAGTTCTGGAAAAGTTCAGCCTCTACAAGGCACATGTATCTGTTCAGTGTTGTTGGAAACGTAAACGCTGTCAGACATCGTTTCGAGCTTTTTGACTTAGAGAAGCCAACAGGCTGTGCTAGAGAAGGAGTTGGATACTCGGATTATTGGGAAGAAAATGTAGAAAAGGAGGATGTGAATCTCACTCTGTTTGGAAATTCCTTCATTGATAGCAAATCCGTTCGAGACCTTATGCCAAAAGCAAGGTTTTTGCACTTGCTTCTCACTAGATGCATCACCCCCAGAAAAGGCTCAGTCGGTATTATCTCAAGGCCAGATAAGTTTGCCTTATATCACCTTCTTCAGTTTAGGAAGATTGATATAAATGATCTGATTTTCAATCACATGTTGAAAATAGTTCAAAGTAACAAAACCTGTTATCCATACGGCATGTTATTAACTAGACTAATCAGAAATAAAGGCACTACTCTAAATTCTGAAATTCTGAATGAGATTCCTATTCTGTATGTGACAACTCTTGCTGAGTTGGGTATGAAGAATGAAGATGGGGAAACTTTCTCTGTTAACTCAGTTTCTAAAATTTATGTTTCTACAAATCCTATTTCTGAAAACCCTGTTGAAAGAATTTTTGTGGATTCTGATGATGACAAGCCCATAGCTTGTGTGTTGGAAAGAAAAAGGAAAGATGTGTCTGAGGAGGAAAAGAAGAGATAAGTTAAGAAAGTCAAGACTGGTGAAACTTCAGTCTCTGTAACAAGTTCTTTACCTGAGTTATTCACTAGACTATCTCAACGTTTCAACAAGAAGAAGAGAGTAACAAGAAAAAGAAAAGAAAGGAAAAATGATCGGTAAGAAGGAAGGTTGAGTAAAGGAATAAGAATTTGTGAACCAAGGCAAGAAGAGGAAGTTATGCAGGAAAGATTGGATGAGGAAGGCTGGGAAGGAGAGCAAGAAATCTATGAGGAATCAAGGGAAGATGTTACTGAAGAAGAGGAAACAGAAGAAGAAAGAACAAGAAGACTACAAGAGCTTGAATAAAGATGGAACAAATACAAGCAAGGATGGTGTGCCAAATGTTGACAAGTGACTCCAAACACAAGAGGGGGGTGAATTGTGTTTTTCAAAAAACTTTGGCAAATATAAAACTTTTTCCTTTGAATATATTATGAAAAACAACTTTGTTAAATACGCGTGCAATAAAAGACGTTTTGCAAAAGATAAAGCATAAATAAAAAGATAAGGGATGAGAAGATGAACACAAGCGAGATATCCTTGTTCGGCCACAAACTACCCAAGTGTCCTACGTCCAGTCCCCAAGGCAATATGACCAAGGGATTTCAATCAACTCTAGTTTTTAACAGGATCAACTAGAACCTTTACAATATAGAGCACTCCTCACAGACCAGGGATATCACCTCCCCCAGTGAAAGAGTCTCAAGACAATAACCCAAGAGATATCACCTCTCTTGTCAACCACAAGGAATATCACCTCCCTTGTAAACACTTGGAAATCACATCCAAGAACACCTCAAGAGATATCACCTATCTTGAAAACAAGGTGTAGAAAAGTAGGATTTGAGTCACACGACTCTTACCAACAATATGCACTCTTAATAGTGCTGATTAAACAAATTGAAGAACAACTACAATAACACCTATATGGTGTAGAGAATGCTCAATATAATATGGTCAATGTGAAAGTGCAAGAGATAGAGTATAAAAATGTTTTCACAGAGTTTTAGCACAGAGAAAATGATAGCAGTGTATTGTGTATTTTTGAAGGCTGCCTAAACTTGCTTTTATAGGAGTTCAAAAGAAATTAGGTCAAGCCTCTTAAAATTCATTTTTGTCGCAGCATAATCGATTATTACATTCTCATAATTGATTATTTAAACCAATTTCAGGAAGCGCTCACTTTGACAGAATAGTCATAATCGATTACACTAATCGATTATGAGTCCACTGACTTTCATATAAAAAGCTATAATTGATTACATAATCGATTACAGGGTTTTTGTTGAAGCTCGTTTGAAGTTAGAGAGGACATAATCGATTATACAAAAGTCATAATCGATTATTCTAATTCAAATTCAAACTTAACGGCTTTAATAACATAATTACTCATTAAACTCATTTAAAGCCTTTTTAATACATATCATAATCGATTATTGGTTTCCCATAATCGATTATGGCTCGAAGCATATTTGAATTTGAAAATCTTAACAATTAATATTTGATTACTCATTAAGCGCAATTTATTGTCAGATATAAAACATGTTAAAAAGATTTTAGGCACATGTTAAAAGTGTGTGTGTGAGACCAATATTAAATTGAGAACTCTACTTACTATTTACACACTTTTTCTAAAACACACAATACACTTAATGAAATTCCCATTTTGCCCCTTGTGCTTGCTTGCTTTATAACTTTCCGCTTTATGCACTTTAGTCCTTCTGGACCTTTCCCTTTTGTCATTCATCAAAACTTAAAGTACCTGTCAAGGCATATATTCACACCAAATATAGGCCTGACCAGGACACCACTCCTCAACCCATCAAAACAATTGAAGAGATACTTTTAGAAGCTTTGGAAGCACTGGAATCTTTGAGAAAGCCTGTGAAATACAGAAAATTCATTGCCAATGACACTCATGTACCTGTACCAAGATATCTTCTGTCTAAACATCAAAGGAAGAACATCATAAAGAAAATGAAGAAAGGTGAAAGTACTGCAAGGGATGTAGCTCTGTTTCTAGAAGATGAGAAGGGTCAAATGGATGTTGAGGCATCAGGTTTTGGTTTGACAGAATATCACAAATGGAAGACTCCATCAAAGAATGGAAGGATTGGATTTGTTGATTTGCAACACTTCGGGTATGTTGGACCTTTAAAACCTTTACCTTTGTACCTTGCTACAAAAATTATCTCTTCTTGATTGTCTCTAGTCCTATAATTTATCTTTTTAAAAATACCTTTTTCTTCTGTTGTGTTGGGCCAAGTTATCTGATTAATTGGCTAGAAGAATCAATTGTCTTTGAGGAAGATTTAGAGGAACCCATTCCACCCTTTAGATCAACTGAAAGTTTTTTTTACACTGTGATCACTCACTCCTTAGTCAATTGATTAAGTCTATGGTGTAAAACTCCAATCCTTGAAGAAACAGTCTCTAAAACACTACCACCTCTGTGTCAGTTTTTGTGTATGAACTCTTTGCACAATTTCGTCTACTCTGTTTCTGACATATTCATTGTGCCAAGTCTGAAGCGCGTTACCAAGTTTAAGTTGAGCACGACAGTGCTCAAGTGCGGACCGCGTCTCACTGACGCTAAGTCCAGCACGACCGTGCTTGGTAAGGAGCACGACCGTGCTCTGAGCGCAGCTTATATATGTTGTGCAGACTCGAGGGTCGCGCCGTACACTCCAAATCTTGGTGGCTAAAACCCTAGTGAGGCTGCTACGTATTTTTCCCTCTTTTCCTTCATACTCAGTGTGTTTCATGAGTATTGGAGACCCTAGGGAAACGTGGTTTCGTCTGTACTTCGTATATAGGTAATGTTCCGTCCCTTTTGTTTGTTTCCTTTTTTGTTTTCGTATTGGGAAACTAATAATGTTGTGTTTTTATTGTTTAAGGTTTGTTTGAGTGTGAGCCGCTTAAAGGGGAGGAACCGGTTGCTGTTTAGGACGCTGTTAGAGCTACCTTCAATCCAGGTATGGGGAGAAGGGTAGTGTACTCATAGGCTCGGGGTTAGAGTAAAGTAAAGGGATTCCCATAACCCCGGTTGAATGCATGATTATTATATGATTAAATGCCTTGTTGATAATATATATATTTGATAATTTATATGTTCATGTTTGGTTACTGGTAATTGATGAATATGATGTTATTCTGTTGGTTGTTGGATGTAAATGTATGATGTGGTTGGTTGATGCAAATATTGATTTGGTTTGATGTTGAAGTGAGTCTGATCCCAAAAATATGTTGATAATTGACCTTAAGATAAATGGATTAAAAGCCCTAGAAATTGGTTAAAACTCGGTTACTGTTCCTGCCCAGAACAGCACTGTCGCGCGATGAGCACGACCATGCTCCTAGTTGAATTCTGGAAAATGGCCGTGCTGTTTAGCATGGCCGTGCAGGACAAAGAGCACGACCGTGCTGCTGAGCATGACTGTGCTCAATAGGAAGCACGACTGTGCTTCACTTAAGGGACAACACGCCCTTCACGTGGTTAAGCACGACCGTGCTGGGGTTTAAGCACGACCGTGCTCACCCCTCCTGGACAGAATCAGAATTAAATAACTTAAAGGGGTTTCAAACCCCATTCCCCCAATAATGATAAGTTGATTAGACAACTTGGCTAAAGTCCTCTAAAGATAATTAAGATGATGAGGTGGTGAAATGTTGAGTTTGATAAGTTGGTGCTCATTGGGTACCGCAAGCTGATGAGTTATGCCTTGGTGCTTTTTGGCCAAGGAAGCCTTGACCCCTCGGTTTGGGTCTAAGGTGTTGTTGTTGTACCTTGGTGGCCGAGAGTTTGCCCTAGGTGCTGCAGTTGATTCCGCTAAATTCCTCAGGTAGATTCCGCGAGGCAAGTTGTTGCGGTCGATTCCGCTGTTATCTTCGGTCGATTTCGTTGGAGTTATGGAGGTGGCGTTGCCGTTGTTGTTGTGTTGCATACGCATTGCATCGAAGTTGTTGTTTAGGGATGTTCGACATAGGGGAGGTCGTCCTCGAGTATGGCGATCTGGCCATCCACGGTTGGAGTAGATTCTCCTTGCGCCCCCGTGACGAGGCATTCGTTGGTTTGATGCGTTGGCTATCCAAGGAGTAGATTCTCCAGCGTTGAGTAGATTCTCAATGTGGATATTTAACTCCGAAGTCGTTCATCCTGAGTTTAGTGGATCCACATGCATTGTTGGTTTAGCAGAGTAGGGTTACATTGCACTACATAACATGTCGAATGTTGATGCTGTTGATGTGTGTTTATGTTGGTGCCATGTCTGTATGATTTACTTTACTTCCTACTTCCTTGCTATTATGTTTACATGGTTCTTACTCCCTATGTTTGTTTGTTTGTTGTTGTTGGCCTGATTGCCACCTTGCAGAGGATGACGAGCAGCTCGGAAAGGAGTGACTCTGAGAAGCCGCCACTCATAGTTAGGGCTAGTTTATATTTTGTTAGTTTATTCCCGTTGTATTCCGAGGATATGTTTACGGAACAGTTATACCAGCTCTGAGTCGTGACATCGGGGTTGGGTTATTTTTTGGTTATGTTTTAATTGTTTTAAACTTACTTTAATTTTTCGCGTTGGTGAACTGGTTCATGTGGGACTTTTCTACCCATGGACAAATATTTTATATTATTCAGTAAATGCATGTTTTTCATTTAATTTGTTTTATTTTAAATGCCTTATAACATGCGGGGTAGAAGGGTGTCACACTAACCTCATATGACTCCCTGTCATACGGCTCGCCACCTTGGCAGTATGCAATGCAACAACCATCCTTAAGTTAACACCGGAACCTTCTCTCACAATCCAAAGTCTAAGAATGGATGGTAATACACCCCCGGCCTTAAAGCCACAGTCTCAAGGCATTGCCACGGTGTCAACTCTCAATATAACCAGATCACACTATCAGTCATTCCCATTCATCCAACAATCATCAACAATATATTATCATAATAAAATATCATGCTATCATATCAATCATCACAACCAAGCATATTATAGCAGTCATCACAGTAACAGACATAGCAAACAACCCCAATTATTATCAGTTCTCTAACCTAGAGTTTCAAACCGAACATTGATAAATCTACAATAACTAAACCCAAGACATTATTAAAATATTATTTTATTGGGGTTTAGCCATTGTTGATTACTCAATATCCTAGTATATATATATATATATTACGCTTGCCTCCCCGACGATGTCGGTTACTTTCTCCCCACCTTGGCTTATCTGGTACAATCTTCCAAGCTCTCTACACACCTCCTCTAAGCTATACAGTTGTTGTCTTGCTTCCTAGGGAACCCTTTAGTGCTCCAAAATTTGCCCTAACACATGGACAGAGTCCCGACAATGTCATAAACTCTAATCTTACTATAGATTCTCAAACAGAACTCATATTGAAGTAAGAATCCAAGAGAGAAGTAAATGACAATACCAAGTTAGGGATTTGAGCATTGCCTCTGTTGGATCGAAGAAACATTAGAGTATACTCGTAGTATTCACTGCGCTGATCATAGATTCGAAGTCGGAATTACGATCGGACGGACGAATTTTCCTCAGGATCAATTTTTCTTCCCAAACCCACTTTCTCCCTCTCACTCTCAAGCTCTCTCCTGGTCCCTCTTTAAAATCCTCAATATTTCTACAAGTTTCTAGCATTTTAAAGAATAAGCAGGTGAGACAGCACTGATTACGCCCAGCTCAAGTTTTCGACTCCCGGCGCAGCCGCTTACACCCAGCTTAAGTTTTCTATGCCCGACACAATTGCATACATCACCGCCTTTGTGTTGCGCCCGGCCTAACAAACTTGCGCCGGGCCTAATTTCGGAGCCCGGCTCAACACACCTGAGCGCAGCCTAACCCGCGTTGACCAGTTTGACCAGAAACTCTGATTCGGACATTTAGTCGTGTTTTGAGTCCGATTGACCCCAAATTTGAAACACCTAAAGTTTTTTTAGCATGTTTATGCCTTTGTAATGGTGACTTACAGATATAATCATTTAGCAAAGTCCAACTAAACCTATCACCCGAGTGGAAATATAGACTTTACAGATCTTAATCATGAAAATGCAGAGGAGGATTTAGCACAAGAAGATGACGAAGACCTCATCATCTGCAAGGTCTCTACTTTCGTCTTTCCATACTACCCTTTTCATTATTTGACTATTGAAACCTAGATTAGATGTATTACTTCTATTGATTAAGAAACAGTTAAAGGATTGCTCTGAAGGCCGATTTTCTGTCTACTATATGTTTTCTATTAAAGCTTTCAGAGAGGAGAAGAGTGATCATTCAGGATTTCAGAAGTAAAACTTTGGTTCTATTCGGGAGTATTATAAAAAGATGGCAAGGAACTTCCCTGTTCCAAAGGTACTCTACTTGTAATATGGTTTTCCTTTGACCATAGGAATAGGGATGTTCCTTGCCATCGTTTCTATAATTCTCCCAAATAGAGACCAAAGTTTTACCTTTGAAATCATGATTGGTGATTCTTCTCCTCTTTGGAAGCTGCAATATTGACAGCAGATGAATTAATACAAATCAAATAATAGACTAAAATTCAGTCTCCAAAACACCCCTTTTCACGTTGTTTAAGCAATAGTAATAATACATCTAATCTAAGGGTAAATAGTCAAATAATTGGGGCTGTAGGGAAAGGCGAAAGTAGAGACCTTGCAGATGATGAGGTTGCTATCATCTTCTTTTGCCAAATCATCCTCTGCATTTTCTTGACTAAGATCTATAATGCGACACCCCGTTCCCAAGGTATCACATTTACGTAACATGTTATAAAACTCAACTTTAATAAAATCATAAATTTGCTGGTTTCCTTCGAAAAAGAAATAAGTTTACTACTTACTTATTCTTGTCAAAAAGGTGATGAAATATTTTCTTTTTATTTTCCTTACTGAACATACAACCAATGCCCAGTAACATAATATACATCCATATATCATACATATGCCTCAAAGTTTTATACAAGACCTTTGTCCTACCAGGTCACCATCTACTGCCACACCTATATCACATCAACTGAAAAACAAACATAACTATGTCATAGTGGGAGTCTGAAAAACACTACTCAAAAAGGTTGACTCTCAGTAGCCAAACAGTCAGACTATCTAAAATTCCCACTCTCCCCAAACAGACTACATCCTACAGCTGGTCGCCACTACAGAAACCCATTGGAGAGTCCAGTGTAGACTCCCCCACCTCCAGGAGGTGTATCAGGAGGGGATGCATCATCTCCCACTCCAACATCTGGGACTACTCCATCATCCTCAGGGACATAGTCCGGATCAGCTATCGGATCCTCCTCTGGATCTTCCTCCATCTCCTGCGGTGCATCCTCCGGAATCAAGACTATCGGCCCTGGAGAAGACTCCGGGGCTACCTGCTATAACGGCTGTACATGCGGAGGTGGCTGATGCTCCAAATCCCCGTGACGTACCAAGTGCTGTAAGATCATCCATATGGGAGGCAGTGAAACCTCTACCGTCTCCCTAGTATGTATCAACTGATGGGGTCCATCAGCTACGGTCCCTCGAAGTGTCCGCATCGGACCCGTGTACGTAGCACTCCGAGCTCCTGGGTTGATCACCCAGGCGTTCCCTTGATCAGCATTATCGAACATTAGGGCTCGGACCCCCGAGTAATTCAGATCCACCGCATTCGGGTCTATCTGAACGTATATATATACATAGATTCCACATACAGAGAAGAGAATCAACAAAACAGATATGAGAGGGTGAGTTACCAATATATGAGTTTTAATAAGACAACCCAATGCACGACACACAAAACAGCACATACCATACGATTACAGTATACAAAATTATCTAAACAGTAGAATAATTCAAAGGATTTCATATCCGACAATCATCGTCATTTTATAAAAATGCATCACACTTCAATATTTCGGCTCTATTTTGATACCTAATCTCCGGAGATTCCACAACTTTCTATTTCGTTTTGAGCAGATCAAGCTCGCACATGGCACATTGTAAAAACGAAATAAAACAATGCCTAAGAGAACACATAACACACTGGCAACTCTCCAACGTACCAAGGTTATTGTTCAAAAATGTAACTCATTGGTCTATACACAGAGAACCCAATGGTCACTGCGAATAATGGAGTTTATTGTCCATAACCTATTGCATCACTCAGAACCTTAATAGTTATTGCATAAAGTTGGACACTCAGTCCAGTAAAATACATTGGTTCACACAGAAACCCAATGATTCAAATGGAACCATAGTCCATAACAGATACATTGATCCACTCAGGACTCAATGATCACACTGCACGTCTGCCAACAATGCATGACAAAAACTTTTATTCTCGTTTGTTTTCTTTGTCGTAATAATCTTTCCTTGTCGAAGCCCACAGCTTATGACCATGCTTAATTATATATTAAGACTTTTTACTTTAAACAAACACAGGACACGCAGTCCAAATGTTTCAAACTCAACACAGGACACACAGTCCGAGTGCTCAATCGCAAAGCCCTAAACTGATGCACCAGTCTTAGGCTCGCGGATATGGAACTCACATTTTCCACATCAAATTTAGGACACACAGTCCACAAAACCATTACAGGACCCTCAGTCCAATGACAAAGATCCCTGATCAACGTGTCCACAGAACACTAGAACCCCGACGTCTCGGTTCCTAAGTTCGTTTATCCTTTGTACATATTTCGTTCAGTGAAAAACAAATACAAAAACAAATCTCTGAAAACTTATCCAAGTTTAACGGAATACTTTTACTGAATAAAACTCTTTACAGAAATTCTTTTCTGTTAAAACGTTGATAAAACGTGAAATCGTAGATAAATTCTTTTCTGTTTAAATCATTTTTTTTTTCTAAACTTTGTTCTCAAGAAACATCAACTTTTAAAAGTCTCAATTAAATAAAATTAATAATTCCAAAATATAAACCTTTTTCAAAATTTTCCATAAAAATATTTTAATAGCGTAAATGACTGTTCTGTTTCGCGTAATTATTCTGACAGCTATAATATGTTATTTTCGTAACTTAATTACTTTAAATAACATTTTCTAATAAAATTTAATTTATTTTGGAAAAACTAGCGCCTGTAAAATTTTCACAGTTTCGCCTTTACTGTCACTTTATTGACACCTTTCCACTTTTTCTCAAAATTACACAAATTAATCACTCTGATTAATTATTCAAGCTTATTAAGCTTTTATCCTCAAATTAAATTGTACACTGACCAATGTTAGGTTTCTCAATCTATCACTCAACAGCAGATAATTTGAGCACATAATAGCATGACATATATCAATTCATGACATGCACCACAATTATAATATAACAAAATAATTATAATCATATAACACAGTATATCTTAAATACTCAAGTAAACAGATATTCAGCAGATAATTCAATCAAACCATTAACAGTAGATAATTTAAAACACAGTAAATTACTACAGACAATACAGAAGACTCCAACAATTTAGCATGTGGTTATCTTAAACTCCTCAGGCTTACTTCTCTTACCTCTTGGAGAATCAAATTAACGTTTTCACGAAAACTCCTTATTCGATTTGATTTCCTCCGTCGGCTTTATGTTAAATCAACTCAATCGATTCCTTCATAACGAATTGCAACCAAAATAAATCAAAATCAAACAACAACATACTCATTCATGAGGTCTAGGGTTCGGCCTCCTCTAACAATCTAGGTTAGGAACCCTTAAAATTTTCTAACTAATGGATTTATGATCCTTAGGAAACTTAATCATAATTAAGCACTTAATCCATGATCATGAACTTAAGAACTTTGAATGAGCCTCATCTAGTTTCAAGAACTAGGTTTCGGCCTTGACACAAAAAGTGGGATTAAAAATTCAATTGATTTCCATCTCTTGGATTTAACACAAACACATGGTATATGATTAGATTCAAGTGTTACAAAACAACTTTGAATCAAAAATCTTTCCAAAAATGCAAACTAGGGTTTCGGTTTTCACAAGACCAAAGGCTAAAGATTTTGAAATTTTTCTCAACTCTTGGATTCAATCAACATACATAACATAGAGTTGGATTCAAGTGTCACAAGATAACTTTTGAATCAAAATTCATCCAACAACAAAATTTAGGGTTTCGGCCCTCTTGATAAAGAATAGGCTAGGATTGGATTATTGGTTTTCAAATCACTTATATACAATAGCTATCATGGTATCAAGAGATTAAATCATGAATCATGTCTTAAAGTTGAAACAACATTCAAGAACACCCATTTTGAGGGGTTTCGGCCTAGCTCAAAAAATTAGGAAAGAAATTTATCATGATCACATGCTTCTAGATGATGAATATAGAGATGATTATGAGAATATAGAAATTGGTTTCAAGTCAAAATGATTTTTCTACAATTACTTATGAATTTTTGAAGAAAGTGTCATGAACTTGAATCAAATTGAAGAACATGATAATCTATGGCATAAACTCATAAAATTTGTGAAGAGAAAGTGTTGAGGGATTAAGGAAAGAAGAAATCACCTCTTGAAGCTTGAAGAAATGCTGAGATTTGATCAAGTTCTTCACAAAATCACTAAGATGTTCTTGGTGTTCTTAACTGTTCTTAAGGAACTATGAACTTTGGAGAGAAAGCTTGTTATGGAAAATGAAATTTTTGCCTAAGTGTGGCTAGTTGAAAAGGGAGCCGTGGGTTTGGGGGGCAATTTGGTCCAAAATTGCAATGGCAAAGCTTGAAATTAACATGTAAAACTAGGGGTAAAATTGTCTTTTCATTACAAAAATATCTAAACGTCATAAATGCGTCATTATGGCCATGATGATACGGATAGGATCGTCATAAATACCAGTCACATCAGCCATCTTAGCTCCGTTGCTGACCCTTTTAGTTCATCTGACGCGGATTTCCTAAAGACATTTCAACGTATACCCCCGCAGCAAATATAATATTTTATTTTTTTGCTAAAATTTTCAAAACTTCCAATATCGAATCAAATATGATAAAAATATTTTTCATCTCGTTCACGACTTCAAATTAGGTTTTCTGAGCAGTAAACATTTACTGTCAGTGAAAACGCAGACCGGGTTCCGTCTGAATTTTGAACCCAAAATTTTATCGTAAGCTTATAATATTAAGCGTAACATGGAAATGACGTTGGTTTATCAAAAATCGTTTTCTAAGTCTCGGATAAAAATATAATCTTTTATATATTTATTACCGATATTAGAAAGCAGTAAAAATCGGGGTGGTACATATAAAGTCAATATTTCCATCCGGATGATCGCTTGAGTCGGACTTTGCCAAATGAGAAGACCTGTAGGACACAATTACAATGGCATAAACATGATGAAATCAACATGCTGTTGGCACCTAAAATGATTTTAGCATGTTTATGCCACTTTAGTGGTGACTTACAGATTTTCTCATTTGGTAAAGTCCAACTAAACCTATCACCCGAATGGAAATATAGACTTTACAGATCTTAATCATGAAAATGCAGAGGAGGGTTTGGCACAAGAAGATGACGACGACCTCATCATCTGCAAGGTCTCTACTTTCGTCTTTCCTTATCACCCTTTTTCATTATTTGACAATTTACTCTTAGATTAAATGTATTGTTACTACTGATTGAGCAACGGGAAAAGGATTGTTCTGGAGACTGATTTTTTGTCTGTTATTTGTTATCTATTACAACTTTCTGGGAGGAGAAGAGTGAATATCCAGGATTTCAGATATAAAACTTTGGTCTCTATTCGAGATTATTATGAAAATATCGCAAGGAACTTCCCTCTTACAAAGGTACTCTACTTGTAATATGGTTTTCCTTTAACCATAGGTAGAGGGAAGTTCCTTGCCATCTTTTCTATAATTCTCCCAAGTAGAGACCAAAGTTTTATCTCTGAAATCCTGAATGGTTACCCTTCTCCTCATTGAAAGCTGCTAAATGAACAGTAGAAGTATTAATACAAATCATACAATAGACTAAAATCAGTCTCCAAAACGCCCCATTTCACATTGTTTAATTAGTAGTAATAATACATCTAATCTAAGAATAAATAGTCAAATAATGAAAAAGGGGGTTGTAGGGAAAGGCGAAAGTAGAGACCTTGCAGATGATGAGATTGCTATCATCTTCTTATGCCAAATCATCCTCTGCATTTTCATGACGGAGATCTGCAAAGTCAATATTTCCATCAGGATGATCGATTTAGTTGGACTTTGCCAAATGTGAAGACTTGTAGGTGACTACTACAATGGCATAAGCGTGATGAAATCAACATGTTATTGGTACCTAAAGAATTTTGAGCATGTTTATGCCTTTGTAATGGTGACTTACATATATAATGATTTAGCAAAGTCCAACTAATCCTATCACCAAAATGGAAATATAGACTATACAAATCTCAGTCATGAAAATGCAGAGGAGGATTTGGCACAAGAAGATGACAGCCACCTCATCATCTGGTAGGTCTCAACTTTTGTCTTTCCTTAAAACCCTTTTTTCATTAGTTGACTATTCACTCCTAGATTATATGTATTATTACTACTGATTAAGCAACAGGAAAAGGATTGCTGTAGAGACTGTTTTTTTGTCTATAATTTGTTTACTGTTACAACTTTCAGAGAGGAGAAGAGTGATATTCAGGATTTCAGAGGTAAAAACTTTGGTCTCTATTCGGGAGTATTATAAAAAGATGGCAAGGAACTTCGCTGTTCCAAATTACTCTACTTGTAATAAGGTTTTCCTTTGACCATAGGAATTGGGGTTTTCCTTGCCATCGTCTCTATAATTCTCCCAAATAAAGACAAAAGTTTTGCCTCTGAAATCATGAATGGCCACTCTTCTCCTCTTTGAAAGCTGCAATGTTGATAGTAGAAGAATTAATACAAATCAAATAATTGACTAATATTGAGTCTCCAAAACACCCCATTTCACGTTGTTTAAGCAGTAGTAATAATACATCTAATCTAAGAATAAATAGTCAAATAATGAAAACGGGGGTTGTAGGGAAAGGCGAAAGTAGAGACCTTGCAGATGATGAGATTGCTATCATCTTCTTGTGCCAAATCATCATCTGCATTTTCCTGACTGAGATCTGTAAAGTCAATATTTCCATCTGGATGATCGATTTAGTTGGACTTTGCTAAATGAGAAGACTTGTAGGTGACTACTACAATGGCATAAACGCGATGAAATCAACATGTTATTGGCACCTAAAGTTTTTTGAGCATGTTTATCCCTTTGTAATGGTGACTTACAGATATAATCATTTTGCAAAGTCCAACTAAACCTATCACCCGAATGGAAATATAGACTATACAGATCTCTGTCATGAAAATGCAGAGGAGGATTTGGCACAAGAAGATGACGGCCACCTCACCATCTGCAAGGTCTTTACTTTTGTCTTTCCCTAAAACCCTTTTCATTATTTGACTATTCACTCCAAGATTACATGTATTATTACTACAGATTAGGCAACAGGAAAAGGATTGCTCTAGAGGCTGATTTTTTTGTCTATAATTTGTTTACTATTGCAACTTTTAGAGAGGAGAAGAGTGATATTCAGGATTTCAGAGGTAAAAACTTTTGTCTCTATTCGGGAGTATTATAAAAAGATGGCAAGGAACTTCCCTGTATCAAAGGTACTCTTCTTGTAATATGGTTTTCCTTTGACCATAGGAATCAGGATGTTCCTTGCCATAATTTCTATAATTCTCCCAAATAGAGGCCAAAGTTTTACCTCTGAAATCATGAATTGTCACTTTTCTCCTCTTTGAAAGCTGCAATATAGACAGTAGAGGAATTAATACAAATCAAATAATAGACTAAAATTCAGTCTCCAAAAACCCTTTTTAACATAGTTTAAGCAATAGTAATAATACAACTAATCTAAGGGTAAATAGTCAAATAATGAAAAGGGGGTTGTGGGGAAAGGCGAAAGTAGAGACCTTGCAGATGATGAGGTTGCTATCTCTTCTTGTTCCAAATCATCCTCTGCATTTTCATGACTGAGATCTGTAAAGTCAATATTTCCATCTGGATGATTGATTTAGTTGGACTTTGCCAAATGAGAAGACTTGTAGGTGACTACAACAATGGCATAAACGTGATGAAATCAACAAGTTATTGGCACCTAAAGTTTTTTGAGCATGTTTATGCCTTTGTAATGGTGACTTACAGATATAATCATTTAGCAAAGTCCAACTAAACCTATCACCCGAATGGAAATATAGACTATACAGATCTCAGTCATGAAAATGCAGATGAGGATTTGGCACAAGAAGATGACGGCCACCTCATCATCAGCAAGGTCTCTACTCTTGTCTTTCTCTAAAACCCTTTTTTCATTATTTGACTATTCACTCCTAGATTACATGTATTATTACAACTGATTAAGCAACAGGAAAAGGATTGCTCTAGAGACTGATTTTTTGTCTATAATTTGTTTACTATTACAACTTTCAGAGAGGAGAAGAGTGATATTCAGGAATTCAGAGATAAAAACTTTGGTCTCTATTCAGGAATATTATAAAAATATGGCAAGGAACTTCCCCGTTCCAAAGTACTCTACTTGTAATATGGTTTTCCTTTGACCATAGAAATAGGGATTTTCCATGCCATCGTTTCTATAATTCTCCCAAATAGAGACCAAAGTTTTTCCTTTGAAATCATGAAAGGTCACTCTTCTCCTCTTTTAAATCTGCAATATTGACAGTAGAAGAATTAATACAAATCAAATAATAGACTAAAATTCAGTCTCCAAAACACCCCTTTTCACATTGTTTAAGCAATAGTAATAATACATATAATCTAAGAGTAAAGAGTCAAATAATGAAAATGGGTTGTAGGGAAAGGCGAAAGTAGAGACCTTGCTGACGATGAGGTTGCTATCATCTTCTTGTGCCAAACCATCGCCTGCATTTTCATGACTAAAATCTGTAGAGTCAATATTTCTATCTGGATGATCGATTTAGTTCAACTTTGCCAAATGAGAAGACTTGAAGGTGACTACAACAATGGCATAAATGTGATGAAATCAACATGTTATTGGCACCTAAAGTTTTTTGAGCATGTTTATGCCATTGTAATGGTGACTTACAGATATAATCATTTAGCCAAGTCCAACAAAACCTATCACCTGAGGGGAAATATAGACTATACAGATCTCAGTCATGAAAATGCAGAGGAGGATTTGGCACAAGAAAATGACAACGACCTCACCATCTGCAAGGTCTTTACTTTCGTCTTTCCATACTACCCCTTTTCATTATTTGACTATTGAAACCTAGATTAGATGTATTACTTCTATTGATTAAGCAACAGTTAAAGGATTGCTCTGAAGGCCGATTTTTTTGTCTACTTTATGTTTCTATTAAAGCTTTCATAGAGGAGAAGAGTGATCATTGAGGATTTCAGAAGTAAAACTTTGGTCTTTATTCGGGAGTATTGTAAAAAGATGGCAAGGAACTTACCTATTCCAAATGTACTCTACTTATAATAAGGTTTTCCTTTGACCATAGGAAAAGGGATGTTCCTTGCCATCGTTTCTATAATTCTCCCAAATAGAGACCAAAGTTTTACCTCTGAAATCATGAATGGTCACTCTTCTCCTCTTTGAAAGCTGCAATACTGACAGCAGACGAATTAATACAAATCAAATAATAGACTAAAATTCAGTCTCCAAAACACCCCTTTTCACGTTGTTTAAGTAATAGTAATAATACATCTAATCTAAGGGTAAATAGTCAAATAATGAAAATGGGGTTGCAGGGAAAGGCAAAAGTAGAGACCTTGCAGATGGTGAGGTTGCTATCATCTTCTTTTGCCTAACCATCATCTGCATTTTTCTGATTGAGATCTATAAAGCAATATTTCCATCCGGATGATCGATTTAGTCGGACTTTGTCAAATGACAAGACCTGTAGGACATAATTATAATGGCATAAACATGATGCAATCAACATGCTATTGGCACCTAAAATAATTTTAGCATGTTTATGCCACTGTAGTGGTGACTTACAGATTTTCTCATTTGGTAAAGTCCAACTAAACCTATCACCCGAATGGAAATATAGACTTTACAGATCTTAATCATGAAAATGCAGAGGAGGATTTGGCACAAGAAGATGACGGCGACCTCATCATCTCCAAGGTCTCTACTTTCGTCTTTCCTTATAACCCTTTTTCATTATTTGACTATTTACTCTTAGATTAAATGTATTATTACTACTGATTAAGCAACAGGAAAAGGATTGTTCTGGAGACTGATTTTTTGTCTGTTATTTGTTTTCTATTACAACTTTCAGAGAGGAGAAGAGTGACCATCCAGGATTTCAGATGTAAAATTTGGTCTCTATTCGAGAGTATTAAAAAAATATGGCAAGGAACTTCCCACTTACAAAGGTACTCTACTTGTAATATGGTTTTCCTTTAACCATAGGTAGAGGGAAGTTCCTTGCCATCATTTCTACAATTCTCCCAAATAGAGACCAAAGTTGTATCCCTGAAATCCTGAATGGTTACCCTTCTCCTTATTGAAAGCTGCAAAGTTGACAGTAGAAGTATTAATACAATTCATACAATAAACTAAAAATCAGTCTCCAAAACACCCCATTTCACGTTGTTTAAGAAGTAGTAATAACACATCTAATCTAAGAGTAAATAGTCAAATATTGAAAAAGGGGTTGTAGGGAAAGGCGAAAATGGAGACCTTGCAGATGATGAGGTTGCTATCATCTTCTTGTGCCAAATCATCCTCTGCATTTTCATGACTGAAATCTGTAAAGTCAATATTTCCATCTGGATGATCGATTCAGTTGGACTTTGCCAAATGAGAAGACTTGAAGGTGACTACTACAATGGCATAAACGTGATGAAATCAACATTTTATAGGCACCTAAATTTTTTTGAGCATGTTTATGCCATTGTAATGGTGACTTACAGATATAATCATTTAGCAAAGTCCAACTAAACCTATCACCCGAGTGGAAATATAGACTATACAGATCTCAGTCATGAAAATGCAGAGGAGGATTTGGCACAAGAAGATGACGGCCACCTCATTATCTGCAAGGTCTCCACTTTTGTCTTTCCCTAAAACCCCTTTTTCATTATTTGACTATTCACTCCTAGATTACATGTATTATTACCACCGATTAAGCAACAGGAAAATGATTGCTCTAGAGGCTGATTTTTTTGTCTACAATTTGTTTACTATTACAACTTTCAGAGAGGAGAAGAGTGATATTCAGGATTTCAGAGGTAAAAACTTTGGTCTCTATTCGGGAGTATTATAAAAAGATGGCAAGGAACTTCCCTGTTCCAAAGGTACTCTACTTGTAATATGGTTTTCCTTTGACCAGAGGATTGGGGATTTTCCTTGCCATCGTTTCTATAATTCTCCCAAATAGAGACCAAAGTTTTACCTCTGAAAGCATGAATTGTCATTCTTCTCCTCTTTGAAAGCTGCAATATTGACAGTAGAGGAATCAATACAACTCAAATAATAGGCTAAAATTCAGTCTCCAAAACACCCCTTTTCACGTTGTTTAAGTAATAGTAATAATACATCTAATCCAAGGGTAAATAGTCAAATAATGAAAAGGGGGTTGTAGGGAAAGGCGAAAGTAGAGACCTTGCAGATGATGAGGTTGCTATCATCATCTTCTGCCAAATCATCCTGTGCATTTTCATTACTGAGATCTATAAAGCCGATATTTCCATCCGGATGAACGATTTAGTCGTATTTTGCCAAATGAGAAGACTTGAAGGTGACAACTACAATTGTGACACCCTTCTACCCCGCATGTTACAAGGCATTTAAAAATAAAACAAATAATAAGAAAAACATGCATTTAACTGAATTAAATTAAAACAGTTGTCCAGGGGTAGAAAAGTCCCACATGAACTCGTTTACAACGCGGAAAATAACAGAATAAGTTTAATCAAATGAAAACATAATCAAATAAATAACCCAACCCCGATGTCACAATTCAGAGCTGGTATAACCGTTCCGGAAATAAATCCTCGGAATACAACTGGAAACAACTATCTAAACTAAAACAACCCTACTTTGAGTGGCGGCTCCTCAGAGTCACTCCTCTCCGGGCTGCTCGTCATCCTCTGCAAATGCCAATCGGGCCAAACACAAACAATACAGGGAGTAAGATTCATGTAATCATTTAAACAGCAGGGGAATAGTACGCAAGGTAAACATACACATAAGCATATGCTATGCTATGCTATGCAATGCATCAACTACTCCGCTACTCCAACTATGCATGTGGATCCAAACTAACTCAGGATGAACGACTTTGGAGTTACATATCCGTATTGGCCATAGAAGCACCAACACCGGCAGTTCACCAAACCTTGGGTGAACCCCATGGATAGCCAACACATCAAACCGTGGATGCCTCATCACGGGGGGCCTCGGTCACCAAACCTTGGGTGACCTACCGTGGATGGCCAGATCACCGTACTCTCGGGCGATCTCCCCTTTGTCGAACCTCCCCCATCAACTACTCCAATGCTTTATGCAAATGGCACAACAACAAACAATCTCAACCACCTCCTTGCTTGGGCCATGAAGCTCCCAAGACTTTCAACATCAACTCAACGTAACCTTAGACCCAAACCATGGGATCAAGGCTCCCTTGGCCAATAAGCACCAAGGTTCAACTCAACGTGCTTGGGTCTATAAGCACCCAAGACTTCAACTTATCAACGTGCGGTAACCCAACGGATACCGACTTAACATTTGATTATCTAATTATCTTTTATAATTAATAACCAAGTTGTCTAATCTTTATCTTTGATTAATTAGCTCAACTTATCATCATAGGGGAACGGGGTTTTAAAACCCCTGAAGTCCTTTAATTGTATCACTGTCCAGGGGGTCAGCACGGTCGTGCTTAGACCCTAGCACGGTCGTGCTTGGACACGTGAGGGCGTGCTGCCCTTTTAAGTGAAGCACGGTCGTGCTTCACACTCAGCACGGTCGTGCTCAGCAGCACGATCGTGCTATTCAACCTGCTTGGCCGTGCTGAGCAGCACGGCCATTTTCCAGAATTTGAGTGGGAGCACGGTCGTGCTCCCTGTTCAGCACGGTCGTGCTCAATGCACGACTGCACTGTTCTGGGCAGGAACAGTAACCGAATATTAACCAAAACATGTAGGGATTTAATACCTAGACTTAATACGTTTATTACACCTAATTATTCAATTACACAGTTTTATCAACACACTAATCATTACTATCACAACGTCAATCAACCAACATCACATTAATATCAATAGTCAACATATCATCATACTCATTAACCAACCAACATGAACATAGAGTACATATCATGAACATATAACCAGAAAACATACATTTATCAATCATGACTCGTAAGCATACAACGACACCGAGGTCATGGGTAACCCCGTTACCTTACACTAACCCACTACTTAATGAATACAAGCCCTTCTCCCCATACCTGGATTGAAGGTTGCTCTACTGACGGTTCCCAACGGTAATCCGATCCCGAATCCTCAAACGGCTCCCTCCGGTACTAGGCCTTGATTGATCAGAAATACAAACAGTCAATATCTCTCATTAAAATGAAAGGAAACTGACAGAGGAAGAGGGACCATTACCTTAACACCAACCCAAACGCACTAAGCTTCCCAACTAGCTTCCACCAGTCCACTATGGCAATGAACGAAGAGGAATCAGGGAAAAAGGTCTCTCTGGCCGAACTAGTGACGGCTGCCAAAACAGAAATAGGGTTTTACGTCACCCTCGGGTTCTGCAACGTTTATAAACCTCGGACTTGAGCATGGTCGTGCTTCTCCTTAAGCACGGTCGTGCTCCACTTAGCGTCAGCGAGACGCGGTCCACGCATTGAGCACGGGCGTGCTCAACTTAAAATCAGAAACACGCTTCTGACTTTAAGCACGGGCTTGCTGGCTGATGAGCACGAGCGTGCTCATGTACCAGAAAGGGACTTTTAGGCTAAAATCCCACTTAGCCCTTAACCAACAAATTAAAATAAATAAACTAGCTTAAGAAAACATTTTAAGAAAAACAGGGTGTTACAACAATGGCATAAACGTGATGAAATCGACATGTTATTAGCACCTAAAGTTTTTTGAGCATGTTTATGCCTTTGTAATGGTGACTTATAGATATAATCATTTAGCAAAGTCCAACTAAACCTATCACCCGAATGGAAATATAGACTATATAGATCTCAGTCATGAAAATGCAGAGGAGGATTTGGCACAGGAAGATGACGACCACCTCATCATCTGCAAGGTCTCTACTTTTGTCTTTCCATAAAACCCTTTTTTCATTATTTGACTATTCACTCCTAGATTACATGTATTATTACTACTGATTAAGCAACTTGAAAAGGATTGTCCTAGAGGCTGATTTTTTTGTCTATAATTTGTTTACTATTACAACTTTCAGAAAGGAGAAGAGTGATATTCAGGATTTCAGAGGTAAAAGCTTTGGTCTCTATTCGGGAGTATTATAAAAAGATGGCAAGGAACTTCCCTGTTCCAAAGGTACTCTACTTGTAATAGGGTTTTCCTTTGACCATAGGATTGAGGATTTTCCTTTCCATCGTTTCTATAATTCTCCCAAATAGGGTCCAAAGTTTTACCTCTGAAATCATGAATTGTCACTCTCCTCCTCATTGAAAGCTGCAATATTGACAGTAGAGGAATCAATACAAGTCAAATAATAGGCTAAAATTCAGTATCCAAAACACCCTTTTCACGTTGTTTAAGCAATAGTAATGATACATCTAATCTAAGAGTAAATAGTCAAATAACGGAATAGGGAAAGGCGAAAGTAGAGACCTTGCAGATGATGAGATTGCTATCATCTTCTTGTGCCAAATCATCCTCTGCATTTTCATGACTGAAATCTGTAAAGTCAATATTTCCTTCTGGATGATCGATTCAGTTGGACTTTGCCAAATGAGAAGACTTGAAGGTGACTACTACAATGGCATAAACGTGATGAAATCAACATGTTATTGGCACCTAAAGTTTTATGAGCATGTTTATGCTATTGTAATGGTGACTTACAGATATAATCATTTAGCAAAGTCCAACTAAACCTATCACCCGAGTGGAAATATAGACTATACAGATCTCAGTCATGAAAATGTAGAGGAGGATTTGGCACAAGAAGATGACGGCCACCTCATCATCTGCAAGGTCTCTACTTTTGTCTTTCCCTAAAACCCCTTTTTCATTATTTGACTATTCACTCCTAGATTACATGTATTATTACCACCGATTAAGCAACAGGAAAATGATTGCTCTAGAGGCTAAATTTTTTGTCTATAATTTGTTTACTATTACAACTTTCAGAGAGGAGAAGAATGATATTCAGGATTTCAGAGATAAAAACTTTGGTCTCTATTCGGGAGTATTATAAAAAGATGGCAAGGAACTTCCCTGTTCCAAAGGTACTCTACTTGTAATAGGGTTTTCCTTTGACCATAGGATTGGGGATTTTCCTTGCCATCGTTTCTATAATTCTCCCAAATAGAGACCAAAGTTGTACCTCTGAAATCATGAATTGTCACTCTCCTCCTCATTGAAAGCTGCAATATTGACAGTAGAGGAATCAATACAAGTCAAATAGTAGACTAAAATTCAGTATCCAAAAAACCCTTTTTAACATAGTTTAAGCAATAGTAATAATACATCTAATCCAAGGGTAAATAGTCAAATAATGAAAAGGGGGTTGTTGGGAAAGGTGAAAGTAGAGACCTTGTAGATGATGAGGTTGCTATCATCACCTTGTGCCAAATCATCCTGTGCATTTTCATTACTGAGATCTATAAAGCCGATATTTCCATTCGGATGAACGATTTTTGTCGTATTTTGCCAAATGAGAAGACTTGAATGTGACAACTACAATGGCATAAACGTGATGAAATCAACATGTTATTGGCACCTAAAGTTTTTTGAGCATGTTTATGCCATTGTAATGGTGACTTACAGATATAATCATTTAGCAAAGTCCAACTAAACCTATCACCCGAGTGGAAATATAGACTATACAGATCTCAGTCATGAAAATGCAGAGGAAGATTTGGCACAAGAAGATGACGGCCACCTCATCATCTGCAAGGTCTCTACTTTTGTCTTTCCCTAAAACCCCTTTTTCATTATTTGACTATTCACTCCTAGATTACATGTATTATTACCACCGATTAAGCAACAGGAAAAGGATTGCTCTAGAGGCTAATTTTTTTGTCTATAATTTGTTTACTATTACAACGTTCAGAGAGGAGAAGAGTGATATTCAGGATTTCAGAGATAAAAACTTTGGTCTCTATTCGGGAGTATTATAAAAAGATGGCAAGGAACTTCCCTGTTCCAAAGGTACTCTACTTGTAATAGGGTTTTCCTTTGACCATAGGATTGGGGATTTTCCTTGCCATCGTTTCTATAATTCTCCCAAATAGAGACCAAAGTTTTACCTCTGAAATCATGAATTGTCCTCTCCTCCTCTTTGAAAGCTGCAATATTGACAGTAGAGGAATCAATACAAGTCAAATAATAGACTAAAATTCAGTATCCAAAAAACCCTTTTTCACATAGTTTAAGCAATAGTAATAATACATCTAATCCAAGGGTAAATAGTCAAATAATGAAAAGGGGGTTGTTGGGAAAGGTGAAAGTAGAGACCTTGTAGATGATGAGGTTGCTATCATCACCTTGTGCCAAATCATCCTGTGCATTTTCATTACTGAGATCTATAAAGCCGATATTTCCATCCGGATGAACGATTTAGTCGTATTTTGCCAAATGAGAAGACTTGAATGTGACAACTACAATGGCATAAACGTGATGAAATCAACATGTTATTGGCACCTAAAGTTTTTTGAGCATGTTTATGCCATTGTAATGGTGACTTACAGATATAATCATTTAGCAAAGTCCAACTAAACCTATCACCCGAGTGGAAATATAGACTATACAGATCTCAGTCATGAAAATGCAGAGGAGGATTTGGCACAAGAAGATGACGGCCACCTCATCATCTGCAAGGTCTCTACTTTTGTCTTTCCCTAAAACCCCTTTTTCATTATTTGACTATTCACTCCTAGATTACATGTATTATTACCACCGATTAAGCAACAGGAAAAGGATTGCTCTAGAGGCTAATTTTTTTGTCTATAATTTGTTTACTATTACAACGTTCAGAGAGGAGAAGAGTGATATTCAGGATTTCAGAGATAAAAACTTTGGTCTCTATTCGGGAGTATTATAAAAAGATGGCAAGGAACTTCCCTGTTCCAAAGGTACTCTACTTGTAATAGGGTTTTCCTTTGACCATAGGATTGGGGATTTTCCTTGCCATCGTTTCTATAATTCTCCCAAATAGAGACCAAAGTTTTACCTCTGAAATCATGAATTGTCCTCTCCTCCTCTTTGAAAGCTGCAATATTGACAGTAGAGGAATCAATACAAGTCAAATAATAGACTAAAATTCAGTATCCAAAAAACCCTTTTTCACATAGTTTAAGCAATAGTAATAATACATCTAATCCAAGGGTAAATAGTCAAATAATGAAAAGGGGGTTGTTGGGAAAGGTGAAAGTAGAGACCTTGTAGATGATGAGGTTGCTATCATCATCTTGTGCCAAATCATCCTGTGCATTTTCATTACTGAGATCTATAAAGCCGATATTTCCATCCGGATGAACGATTTAGTCGTATTTTGCCGAATGAGAAGACTTGAAGGTGACAACTACAATGGCATAAACGTGATGAAATCGACTTGTTATTAGCACCTAAAGTTTTTTGAGCATGTTTATGCCTTTGTAATGGTGACTTACAGATATAATCATTTAGCAAAGTCCAACTAAACCTATCACCCGAATGGAAATATAGACTATACAGATCTCAGTCATGAAAATGCAGAGGAGGATTTGGCACAGGAAGATGACGGCCACCTCATCATCTGCAAGGTCTCTACTTTTGTCTTTCCATAAAACCCCTTTTTCATTATTTGACTATTCACTCCTAGATTACATGTATTATTACCACCGATTAAGCAACAGGAAAAGGATTGCTCTAGAGGCTAATTTTTTTGTCTATAATTTGTTTACTATTACAACTTTCAGAGAGGAGAAGAGTGATATTCAGGATTTCAGAGATAAAAACTTTGGTCTCTATTCGGGAGTATTATAAAAAGATGGCAAGGAACTTCCCTGTTCCAAAGGTACTCTACTTGTAATAGGGTTTTCCTTTGACCATAGGATTGGGGATTTTCCTTGCCATCGTTTCTATAATTCTCCCAAAAAGAGACCAAAGTTTTACCTCTGAAATCATGAATTGTCACTCTCCTCCTCTTTGAAAGCTGCAATATTGACAGTAGAGGAATCAATACAAATCAAATAATAGACTAAAATTCAGTATCCAAAAAACCCTTTTTCACATAGTTTAAGCAATAGTAATAATACATCTAATCCAAGGGTAAATAGTCAAATAATGAAAAGGGGGTTGTTGGGAAAGGTGAAAGTAGAGACCTTGCAGATGATGAGGTTGCTATCATCATCTTGTGCCAAATCATCCTGTGCATTTTCATTACTGAGATCTATAAAGCCGATATTTCCATCCGGATGAACGATTTAGTCGTATTTTGCCAAATGAGAAGACTTGAAGGTGACAACTACAATGGCATAAACGTGATGAAATCGACATGTTATTAGCACCTAAAGTTTTTTGAGCATGTTTATGCCTTTGTAATGGTGACTTACAGATATAATCATTTAGCAAAGTCCAACTAAACCTATCACCCGAATGGAAATATAGACTATACAGATCTCAGTCATGAAAATGCAGAGGAGGATTTGGCACAGGAAGATGACGGCCACCTCATCATCTGCAAGGTCTCTACTTTTGTCTTTCCATAAAACCCTTTTTTCATTATTTGACTATTCACTCCTAGATTACATGTATTATTACTACTGATTAAGCAACATGAAAAGGATTGTCCTAGAGGCTGATTTTTTTTGTCTATAATTTGTTTACTATTACAACTTTCAGAAAGGAGAAGAGTGATATTCAGGATTTCAGAGGTAAAAACTTTGGTCTCTATTCGGGAGTATTATAAAAAGATGGCAAGGAACTTCCCTGTTCCAAAGGTACTCTACTTGTAATAGGGTTTTCCTTTGACCATAGGATTGAGGATTTTCCTTTCCATCGTTTCTATAATTCTCCCAAATAGGGTCCAAAGTTTTACCTCTGAAATCATGAATTGTCGCTCTCCTCCTCTTTGAAAGCTGCAATATTGACAGTAGAAGAATTAATACCAATCAAATAATAGACTAAAATTCAGTCTCCAAAACACCCTTTTCACGTTGTTTAAGCAATAGTAATGATACATCTAATCTAAGAGTAAATAGTCAAATAATGAAAAGGGGGTTGTAGGGAAAGGCGAAAGTGGAGACCTTGCAGATGATGAGGTTGCTATCATCTTCTTGTGGCAAATCATCCTCTGCATTTTAATGACTGAAATCTGTAAAGTCAATATTTCCATCTGGATGATCGATTCAGTTGGACTTTGCCAAATGAGAAGACTTGAAGGTGACTACTACAATGTGATAAACATGATGAAATCAACATGTTATTAGCACCTAATTTTTTTTGAGCATGTTGCCATTGTAATGGTGACTTACAGATATAATCATTTAGCAAAGTCCAACTAAACCTATCACCAGAGTGGAAATATAGACTATACAGATCTCAGTCATGAAAATGCAGAGGAGGATTTGTGATAAACTGTCATTTTGTATACTTTATTGTTGGGAAATTAAATGTGATTTATTATTTATTTGGATATTATTGTGAATACTCACCCTATTTCTCATGATTATTGTAGAATTTGTCATCATGACAGGGGAGCATTTAATTGGAGAAAAAGCAACAAATCTGGAAGGATTTTGGATAAAATGAATGTGTTCTGAAATATCAAAAGAGCACGGCCATGCTCATCAGAAGAACCCGTGCTGACCAGCACGCCCTTGCTTGGATTGCCAGATTGACGTCGATAAATGAGCATGACCGTGCTCATTATTGAGCACGACCGTGCTCTTCAGCAAGACCTAGCTGACTCTCTCAGATTAAGCACGGTATGACGCCGTTTTAGTTGAGCACGACCGTGCTCATCATTAAGCACGACCGTGCTCGTGTCTCAGAGGCCCAATTACGTAGGTTTTTATGTTGCCAATATAAGGGAGTGATTGGAGCCATTCTAATGAGCTTTTGCACAGCAGCCGTTCTACACCGGAGACAGCAGCCGTCGTTGAGCACAGCGAGGAAGATCGAGTCATGAAGTGAAGGACCGTCTCCCAATTGATTTGAAGAACTGCTTCGCGTCAAAAGGGTGTTCGGGTTTTAGTTTTCTTTTTCTCTTTTTTATGGATTGTTACATGCCTTTGATTTGTATAGTGAATTTTGTTATTATGAGTAGCTAAATTCATTCCTAGGGTAATGGTGGATCTTATGTTTTGATACCGTTGATGTTTGCCTAATTTTAATATGATTCAGTGTTTCTGTTAATTGATTGGTTTAATCCTTGTGTTTGAACTTCTATGAGAATTGATCATTCTTTGCTAAGTTAGTTAATTGACTGGTGACCGTACCACAATTAGTTAACGGAACTCTACGATTAACCGGATTTGGGGTTGCGTGGACCAAACGCAATCCCTCGTTTTCAATCAGTTATTGAATTAATAAAACTTGCCAATTCTTTATGCTTCTTTTAACTGTTTACCTTGCATGACCATTGGGGGTAACTGATTAAGGGAAAGAATATTAATATTGCATGACCATTAAGTATTAATAGATTTAGAGTGAGTGATTGGCAATCAATAAGAAACACATATTATTGAGGAATTGGGTAACATCATAGGTAGTGACATAAGTGAAACCAAGCACCCTAGGCTTTCCATAATTGATCCTTTGCTTGCAATTTTTTGTCTTTCTTGGATTTCACAATCTTGCTACTTATATTCCGTTGTTTTCAACCAATTCGATTGTCTAAATAACATAAGGAAATAATTAATCCAGTACTTGTCAACAATCTCTGTGGGTTCGATACTTGGAGTCCCAAATACTCCTATATTACTTTTGCGATAGGGTGCACTTGCTCTTAAGTGTAGTTTTAGCGCAACAAGTTTTTGGTGCCGTTGCCGGGAATTGTTTTTGACAATATTAGAAAGATTAAATCCTAGTTACTTTCGACGCCATTTCATTTACTTTATTTTTATTTTATTTTGATTTACTTCCTTGTATGCTAACGCGTTCTCAATCTCCTAACTTGCAGTATAATCCTGAGATAGAAAGAACTGCGCGCAAAAGCAGAAAGCAAGCTAGAGAAAGGAGAACCATGGCTCAAGAGGATGAAAGGACGATGTTGGACTTTGCTCGCCCTTCAACAACTAATGCTACAGGGAGTATTATTAGGCCTAACATTGAGGCCAACAACTTTGAGATCAAACCAGCTTTGATCTCTATGTTGCAAAATGCAATTCAATTTAATGGGAGTCCAAGTGAAGACCCCCATGATCATCTTGCTGATTTTCTTGAGATTTGTGACACCATCAAACATAATGGTGTCTCAAATGATGCTTTTAGGCTTCGACTGTTTCCCTTTTCTTTAAGGGATAGGGCCAAACTTTGGCTTAAGTCCTTGTCGTCTGGTTCCATAACCACTTTGGACCAACTCTCTTCTAAATTTATGGATAAGTGTTTTCCACCTGCTAAGTCTGCTAAACTGCGTAATGACATAACTTCTTTTGTGCAGGTTGAACTGGAATCTCTGTATGAGGCATGGGAGCGATTTCAAGAGGTGTTGAAGAAATGCCCCCATCATGGTTTTCCTGTTTGGCAGTTAGTCCAAGCATTCTACAATGGACTATCTTCATCAAATAAGGGCATGATAGATGCAGCAGCTGGAGGTAGTATATGGAATAAGAGGCCACAAGCTGCTTATGAGTTGATAGAACAGATGACTTCTAGTTACCAGTGGCTATCCAGTGATAGACATGTGAACAAGAGGCAACCTGCACTTATACAACCTGGGGCCTACAAAGTGGATGCTTAACACCGCATTGGAGAACAAATTGGAGGCTCTTTCAAAGAAGATGGAAGCAATGATGCAGACACAAACTCAGTTGATAACTCAGACTGCTCCACCTCCTGATCTTTGTGATCTTTGCGGTATAGAGGGACATGAAAGTACAGGATGCCAAGCAGGCAACCCTTTTATGCCAGATGAAGAAGCAAATTATGTGGGTAATCCTAATCGGGGTAACAATGATCCTTATTCAAATCACTACAATCCCGATTATAAGCAACACCCAAATCTCTCATATGGAAGTCAGAACCAGAATGTTCTCTACAGGCCACCTCATTTGAAAAATCAAGGCCCGTGACAAGAGGAACGCAGGCCAAATCTTTATGATACAGTGATGAAACACATAGAGAGCAGTGATGAGAGGTTTAAGAATTTAGAGAATCAGATGTCTACCTTGGTAACACTGATGACCCAAAGAGAAAAAGGGACACTACCTAGTCAACCAGAAAAGAATCCAAAGGAGCATGCTAAGGTGATTACCCTTAGAAGTGGGAAAAAGATAGAGGTTCCTCATGAAGAAGAGGATAAGTCAAAACCCAAGGAGGTTTCTACTGAAGGGAACCCAAAGGATGAGGTAAGTGAGAAAGATCTAGTGAAGGAAGTTCTTGTGCCATCTCCTAAGTCAACCATTCCTTTTCCTCAAAGGTTTAGCCAACAAGACCCCCAGTTCACTAGGTTCTTGGATATGTTGAAACAACTCCATGTAAATATCCCATTTGTGGAGGCTATTTCTCAAATGCCCAAATATGCCAAATTCCTTAAGGAGATTTTGAGAAATAAGAAGAAATTGGGAGAGTTTGCTACAGTGAGGCTTAATGAGGAATGCTCTGCTATCCTCCTCAAGAAATTGCCACCTAAACTTAAAGATCCAGGGAGTTTTACTATTCCTTGTTCTATTGGTACTTCTTATTTTGAAAAAGCTTTATGTGATTTGGGTGCCAGTATTAACTTAATGCCTTTGTCTGTTTTTCGTAGGTTAGGTATGCAAGAGCCAAAGCCCACTACTGTTTCATTGCAGCTAGCAGATAGATCCATCACCTATCCTAGAGGTATTGTGGAGGATGTTCTTGTCAAGGTTGACAAGTTTATCTTCCCGGCTGATTTCATAGTGCTTGACATGGAGGAAGATGAAGAGGTTCCTATAATTTTGGGAAGGCCATTTTTGGCCACTGGTAGGACCATCATTGATGTGCACCAAGGGAAGCTTACTTTAAGGCTTAATGATGAGGAAGTGGTTTTTAAAGTTTTTGATTCTTTGAAATTTCCTTCCTCTTTTAATTCATGTAATTTTATAAATGCCTTGGATAGTACATCTGCACTAATATCTTCTTATTCTCAGCAGCAATTGATTGAGGACGCCCTTGAGAAAATTTTATTTTTCGAAAAGGATGAACTAGTGGATTCTGAGGAGTTGATAGATGAGATAATGGCATTGGAGGCAGGGATTGTTGCCCAAGAAAAATGGAGAGGGACTAGGCAATTTGAAGTTCTTAAGGGACGTGATTCACAAAAGCCAAAATCATCAATTGAAGAACCCCCAGAACTTGATCTTAAACCCCTTCCTTCTAATCTTAAATATGCATTTTTATCTCCCCCTTCTTTATTACCAGTAATAATTTCTTCTTCTTTGACAGGTTCTATGGAGGAGAAACTCTTGCGAGTTCTGAGAGATAATAAGGAAGCCTTTGGGTGGACCATTCATGATATTAAGGGTATTAGCCCCTCAATTTGCACCCATAGGATACATATGGAGGTGGAACACAGACCCAAGGTGCAACCTCAAAGAAGGCTCAACCCAAATTTAAAGGAAGTGGTGAAAAAGGAGGTAATTAAATTGCTTGATGCGGGTATTATTTTATCCTATTTCTGATAGTCCTTGGGTGAGTCCTGTGCAGGTTGTCCCTAAAAGGGGAGGAACTACTGTCATGGAGAATGACAAGAAAGAATTGATAGCTGTTAGGGAGGTAACAGGGTGGCGTATGTGTATAGATTATAGGAAATTAAATGAGGCCACTAGGAAAGACCACTTCCCCCTTCCCTTTATTGACCAAATGCTTGAGAAATTATCTGGTCGTGAATTTTATTATTGCTTGGATGGGTACTCCGGATATATGCAAATACCTGTGGCTTTTGAAGATCAAGAGAAAACCACTTTTACTTGCCCATACGGTACTTTTGCATATAGACGGATGCCTTTTGGTTTGTGTAATGCACCTGCCACTTTTCAAAGATGCATGATGGCTATATTTTCTGATATTTTAGAGGATTGCATTGAAATATTCATGGATGATTTTTCTGTTTATGGGTCCTCATTTGATAATTGTTTGCATAATTTGGGGGTGGTTTTGAAAAGGTGTAAAAACACTAATCTGGTTCTTAATTGGGAAAAATGCCAATTCATGGTGACTGAGTGCATTGTTTTGGGGCATAAGGTTTCTCATAAGGGTATCGAGGTTGACCCTACAAAGGTTGAGGTAATTGCCAAATTGCCTCCTCCTAACTCTGTTAAGGCCATTAGAAGTTTCTTGGGGCATGCTGGTTTTTATAGGAGGTTTATAAAAGATTTTTCAAAAATTGCAAAACCTCTTTCTAATCTTTTACTGAAAGATGCCCCATTTGAATTTTCTGATGCTTGTTTGGAAGCCTTTAAAATTTTGAAGGCTAAATTGATTGATGCACCTGTTGTTGTTTCTCCTGATTGGTCTTTGCCATTTGAACTTATGTGTGATGCTAGTGATATGGCAGTAGGTGCTGTTTTAGGCCAACGTAAGGATAAAATTTTTCAAACCATTTACTATGCTAGTAGGACTCTTGATGAAGCACAAAAGAATTATACCACTACAGAAAAAGAGTTGCTAGCAGTAGTATTTGCTTTTGATAAATTTCGTCCTTATTTGGTTATGTCTAAGGTTGTTGTTTATACTGACCATTCTGCTATTAGACATTTGCTTGCCAAACAGGATGCCAAACCAAGATTGATCAGATGGGTGCTGTTGCTACAAGAGTTTGATGTGGAAATTAGAGACAAACGGGGTGTGGAAAATTCAGTGGCAGACCATCTCTCAAGAGTAGATGCTCTTGTCAGACCACAAATTGAAGAGGCCATAAAGGAGACCTTTCCTGATGAGCAATTATTCTCAGTTTCCAAACTTCCCTGGTATGTAGATTTTGTCAACTACAAGGCAGGTAATAAACTTCCCCCTAACCTTTCATATGCTCAGCGTAAGAAATTTCTTTCTGATGTTAAGTATTATTTTTGGGAAGAACCTTATCTGTTTAAGGTATGTAGTGATAAAATTATTAGGAGATGCATTCCTGAGGTTGAGACACATGCTATTTTAGAGCACTGCCATTCTAGGGAAGCTGGCGGCCATTTTGGCCCAACTAGGACAGCTCAAAAGGTTCTTCAATGTGGTTTTTACTGGCCCACTCTTTTTAAGGATGCATATAATTTTGTGAAATCTTGTGATAGGTGTTAGAGGAGTGGGAATATTTCTAGAAAACATGATATGCCTCTAAATAATATTTTGGTTTGTGAATTATTTGATGTTTGGAGCATTGATTTCATGGGACCTTTCCCCAAATCTTTTTCAAATGAGTATATTCTGGTTGCTGTGGATTATGTCTCAAAGTGGGTGGAAGCAGTGGCTTTACCCACTAATGATGCTAAAGGAGTTATAAAGTTTTTAAAGAAAATTATTTTTACAAGATTTGGCACTCCTAGAGCAATCATTAGTGATGGTGGCACCCATTTTTGTAACAAACAATTTGATAATCTTTTGACAAAATATGGCGTCACTCATAAGGTAGCCACCCCTTATCACCCACAAACTAGTGGGCAAGTTGAGGTTTCCAATAGGGAGTTAAAGAAAATTTTGGAAAGAACAGTTAACAGTTCTAGGAAAGATTGGTCTTTAAAACTTGATGATGCATTATGGGCATATAGAACTGCATTTAAAACTCCCATTGGCATGTCCCCCTATCGATTGGTTTTCGGAAAAGCATGTCACTTACCTGTTGAGTTAGAGCATAAGGCTTACTGGGCATTGAAATTTTTGAATTTTGATATGCATCTTGCAGGTGAAAAGCGCTTATTGCAGCTTAATGAGATGGATGAATTCCGTCTTGAGGCATATGAAAATGCCAAACTATACAAGGAGCGCACTAAAAAGTGGCATGACAAACACATTCAAAAGCGTGAGTTTCATGTTGGTAGTAAAGTTCTAATTTTTAACTCACGACTTCGTTTGTTTCCAGGAATACTAAAATCTAGGTGGGTTGGCCCTTATGAAGTTACCAAAGTCTTCCCATATGGCGTGTTTGAGGTAACCAGAGATGGGAAAGAAACCTTCAAAGTTAATGGGCAGAGAGTGAAGCATTACGAGGATGGCGTGGTACCTGAGCGCTACACAGTAAACTTGGAATAACACCCCTGTCGGGAACAATCGTCAGGCTCGCGACGTTAAACAAGCGCTTCGCAGGAGGCAACCTGTGTTTCTTCCTATATTTTTTTTTATTAACTGTTTATTTGGTAGATGAAATTTCTTCGTTTCTTTTTCCTTAATTTAATTTTTTTTAAGAATTGAATTAAGTGTGGGGAGATTAGAAGTTTCTTTAAAAAAAAAAATTGAAAAATGAATGAAAAATGATTGGGGCAAATACTCTTGCTGCTGCTTATTACTCGTAAGCGTTGAATTGAGCACGACCGTGCTTAATAATGAGCACGACCGTGCTCATATGCTGGTTTGAATAAGTTAAAATGGGGTTGAGCACGACCGTGCTTACTAATGAGCACGACCGTGCTCATTTTCTGATTCAAATTCGAATTTGAAATTATTTTGAATTTTAAAAAAAGGATGAGCACGACCGTGCTTAACATTAAGCACGACCGTGCTCCTGCACTGATTTGAATTATAAATAACGGAGGACAGGGAGAGCGCGGATTAGGATTAACCGTGCTCTCACCTTCTCCTTCTTACTTTTTGCTCTGGCAGTCCCTTTACCCCTTTTCTAAAGTGTTTTTGCTCCAATTATTAAAAGGTATGTTACAGTGAATGAATGCATGATGTGATCCCTTCTTGTTTCCCTTTTCTTTCCTTTATTCTTATTTTCTTTTATTATTAAATTACGAATACTGACCAAGATTTTATTTGTGAAAACAGATGTCATTCTCAATCTCCTCGGATCATCCAGAGTTTCAACACATCAAAAATTCAATCAAGGACAGACTGTGCCCATTCCCAGAAGTTGAAGTTTTGACTAAAGAACAAAGGGAGAAGATTGCTACCAATTCTTACCCCGGATACACTCCATCTCGCTTGAATTTCTGTCAGGATGCAAACGAGTATGCCCGGGTAGAGACCCTTAGAGATATTGAACGGAGGGCAGAAGAACGCCCACGTGGATACAGTGCTGGGTGTAAGTGCTATCATGACATGATTGACAGGAAAATCAGGAGACCGGACCAGATCCCATTCCCAGAGATAGAGCGCTACACTGAAGAGGAGAGAGACAGATGGTGTGACCTTTACTTGGTAGAAGCTGAAGCAACAAATGATTATGCATATCTGAAGATTGAAGAGTCTAGGCTTGCTAAGCTAGCATTGGAAGGAAATCCGGAAGGAGAACCGAAGGCGGAGGAGAAAGAGAAGGAGTCCTCTTAGACTCCTTGAGATAACAAATTCTAAACCCTTCCCTTTGTTTTTCTTTTTCCAAAATTTGCAAATAATTTTTGGTTATAAAAAAAATGAATTAAAAAATATATATATAAAAAAAATAAAAATAAAATAGTGTTAATGAGTCTAAGTAGGTAATCTGTTTCTGCTTAGTATTTACGTTTTTATAAAAAAAAAAAAAATTAAAAATCAAAATTGTTTTTTTTTTTTTAAAAAAAATTAAAAAAGTAAGCACGGCCGTGCTCATTGAAGAGCACGCCCGTGCTCAGCAGCGATTTTGAAAAAAATAAAAGTGGTCAGAGCACGGGCTAGGGTTCATTTGTTGAACCCGTGCTCCCTCTGCAACTGTCCCAAAATCCTAGCGCCCCCAACACAGCAATCTCTTTTCTCCAACTTTTGCTCATCACTTCACTTAATCCAGGTAATTTTCCATGTACCTCTGTCTATTATTGCTCCTTACTCGGTTTAAGTGGGTATGTGGTAATATGATTGGGCATGCATAATGTTCATGATAATTGCTTTTGCTTGTGGTTTCTGTATGCACATACATTGCTAGGGGTGATTTTGGTATGCATTTTGGGTTTCTGTCAATTGCTGTTTTGTTCGTTTTCTGGATTTCTGCTTCGAGCACGGTCGTGCTCATCACTAAGCACGACCGTGCTGTTCATCATCTGCAGTTTCTGGGTTTCATAACTAAGCACGGCCGTGCTCATCATTAAGCACGACCGTGCTGTTCTTCATTTTCCAGAACCAACCAGAAACAATGAGCACGACCGTGCTGTATGTTAGCAAGGCCGTGCTCATTCATTTTCCAGAATTAAAATAATTTTTTTTTAAAAATAATAAAAAAAAAGAAAAAAAAAGAAAAAAAAAAAGAAAATCATCGCAGAGAGTGCATGCATCAACTAAACTGCTTATTGCTTATGATGCCCTGATTTAGTGCCTGAGCTATTTGTAATTTCCTTCGGCACTGATATACTTTCTGTTTGATTTTCAGGACTATGCCTCCTAAACGAGCTCGTCAGGCCGCTCAGGCTCCACCACCTCTTCAGGATGGCTATCCACAGTTTCAGCGGCCTGAGCATATTCAGAGATTTCACTGGCTAGCCTCTTTCGAGTTCGTCTCGACTAGGAGGCTAGACATGGACTTATTGGCCGTTTATGGGCTTGCTCCCCTTATCCAGCAGCTGATTCGGCATATTGGGTGGGAACGCATCAGATCAATCACATCTCCTACTTATAGGAAGCCCACCCAGGAGTTTCTCTCCACGCTGAGATATGTTTACGATGATGAGGAGGAGGAGCCCCTCGTTATTTTTCAGATGCATGGATTACAAAGGGAGTTGACTCTGACTGAGTTCAACATCTGAATCGGCTTTGCGACTGCAGAGTCGGTACAGACTGATTTGTACCAGCAGGGATTATTGGAGCCTCCAGTAGAGTTCTTGGATTCAGTCATGTGGGCCTCGATCACCGGTGGGGATGCACACTATAACCCCCGGATGTCGAAGGCCTCCACCATCACTGACATGCCACTGCGTGTGATTCACCGTTCGTTAGCCCACTCCATCACAGGCCGCTACTCCACGCAGGGAGTGGTCTCGAGGACAGATCTGTATATCCTCTGGTGTATGGTTCAGGCACGGCCGCTGAATGCCGGCCATATCTTTCTACAGACATGCCTGAACATTGGCATGAGGCTGAGAGAGGGGCAGACAGGATATATCTTGGTGGGATCCTACATTAGTCAGCTGGCACTTAGCTTCGGCGCCATGGACCCACGTGCACAGCAGATGTGTCCTATGCTCACCATTGATGAGAGGATGCTGACGCACATTGGTGTTTTGGTGCGTGATCGACGAGGGGGTCTACGCGTCGCTGCTCCAGTTGCCGCTCAGGAGGAGCCTACAGCTGAGGCCCAGGATGAGCACCCACAGGAGGATGTTCACATAGATGACCAGCTTGCTCCACCACCACCGCAGGGAGCCTTGGATACCCTCATCACTCGTTTGGACAGCCTTCAGTTAGGTGTCTATGCTCGCTTGGATGTTCATGAGGTGCAGGTCCAGGGTCTATACCAGCGGATGGATGTTTTGGACACACAGGTCCAGGGTATTAACCAGAGGATGGACGCACAGGGCGAGCAGTTAGCGGCTATGTACCAGATGATGCAGCGCTAGTTTGGCCCTCCTCCACAGTGATTTTATTTTATTCATTTTTGTACACAAGCTGATATGCTCTTGTATAAAAAATGAATAATCAATCAAGACTACTTTTACTGGGAAGATCTCTATCTCTATTTCTTTCGTTCTAGCTTAATTAATTTTTCTTTTCCATACTTGTGTTTTTAATTGTTTGCATTGGGGACAATGCTAGATTCTAAGTGTGAGAAGGGGAAATTACTTGTGCTTTTATTCCTCTGCATTGAGGACAATGCTAGATTTTAAGTGTGGGGAGGGAAAATTCAATTTTGTCTTTACTAAGTGCACACAGATTCACTTGATTTATATGTCACATACACTTAGCTAACTGTGATGATTGCATTATGTCCTTGGGTGATGATTCTGTGCCATAATTTTGTCGAGAATTTAGAGATCTGCATGATTAGGGGACCCAATTCAAAATTTTATTACCTTGATAGACATATAACTTAAATTGGGTTGGGGATTATCAATTGAAAGCTGAAAATTAGCATGAGGTTCCTTGTTTGATTGCTTTTCATTGAATTGAGCTACTAAATGTGAGACTTGAGCCATTATAGGGGTATTTGTTAAATCATGAATATTCACCCCTCTCTTTGTTTGTGTGATGTTCCCTAAGTTTTTGCATTCTAGAACTTGTTTTGTGACCATTTCAAGGCGAATTTGATTTGCATGCATGTTGAATATGATTGAGGCAATTGTAGGTATTTTTCTGGCCTTCAGATATATTGTTTTGCCATATCCATTAGTTGCCCATTTTGAACCTTAAAATATATATATATATATATATATATATATATATATAAATAAAATAAAATATTTTCCTTGTACCCAAGTATTAATTCAAAAATTGTTTGGCGGTAACCTCTTGGAAACATAAATGGAGCAATTAGATTTGAAATGTTTTAGTGGGATATTGCTTATGTATGAGTGGCAAAAAAAAATTATTGTTGGGAATTTCTCTCTTTGATGTGAAAATAAAAGAAAAATTGAAAAGAAAGAGAGATAAAAATAAGTGTTGATTTAAAAAAAAAAAAAAGAAATAAAGGAAAGAAAGAAGAAGAAAAAGGAAAAAGTAGTGTAAAATGTGAAATTCATTAGAATAGATGAATGATGTTATTCTATAATTCATTTCTAATGCTCCATTTATGCTCTAAGGGTTATTTGCTTAATTCTTGATTTCCTTTAGCCATTTGTATATCCCTTTTCTTTCTTTTTCCTACCTGACATTATTTCCATAGCCACGTTACAACCCATGAAAGACCTCTTGATTCTAGATGCATGTAAACTTTTAGTGGAGATTTGGTCTATAAACAAGCTTATGGTAATGTACTTTCTTTTGGGAACTTGAGTGATAATTGTCTTTACCTTTTTACACTTAGAGAGTTGTGAGAAGAGTGACCCTTTATTCCATTGAGAAGTTTGATTTCAAGGAACCTAAACCTCTAATTGGGCAATCTGTTGATCCTTCCCATAGAAATAGAGGTTGATTTATCAGTCATCGTATTTGAAAATTTAGGGTCCCTTAATGGTTAGTTCTTTGATTTTCTCATTTTTCTTTTAGGCCAGGATTATTGCTTGAGGACAAGCAATCCTTAAGTGTGGGGAGGTTGATAAACTGTCATTTTGTATACTTTATTGTTGGGAAATTAGATGTGATTTATTATTTATTTGGATATTATTGTGAATACTCACCCTATTTCTCATGATTATTGTAGAATTTGTCATCATGACAGTGGAGCATTTAATTGGAGAAAAAGCAACAAATCTGGAAGGATTTTGGATAAAATGAATGTGTTCTGAAATATCAAAAGAGCACGGCCGTGCTCAACATTAAGCACAACCGTGCTCATCAGAAGAACCCGTGCTGACCAGCACGCCCTTGCTTGGATTGCCAGATTGACGTCGATAAATGAGCACGACCGTGCTCATTATTGAGCACGACCATGCTCTTCAGCAAGACCTAGCTGACTCTCTCAGATTAAGCACGGTATGACGCCGTTTTAGTTGAGCACGACCGTGCTCATCATTAAGCACGACCGTGCTCGTGTCTCAGAGGCCCAATTACGTAGGTTTTTACGTTGCCAATATAAGGGAGTGATTGGAGCCATTCTAATGAGCTTTTGCACAGCAGCCGTTCTACACCGGAGACAGCAGCCGTCGTTGAGCACAGCGAGGAAGATCGAGTCTTGAAGTGAAGGACCGTCTCCCAATTGATTTGAAGAACTGCTTCGCGTCAAAAGGGTGTTCGGGTTTTAGTTTTCTTTTTCTCTCTTTTATGGATTGTTACATGCCTTTGATTTGTATAGTGAATTTTGTTATTATGAGTAGCTAAATTCATTCCTAGGGTAATGGTGGATCTTATGTTTTGATACCGTTGATGTTTGCCTAATTTTAATATGATTCAGTGTTTCTGTTTATTGATTGGTTTAATCCTTGTGTTTGAACTTCTATGAGAATTGATCATTCTTTGCTAAGTTAGTTAATTGACTGGCGACTGTACCACAATTAGTTAACGGAACTCTAGGATTAACCGGATTTGCGGTTGCGTGGACCAAACGCAATCCCTCGTTTTCAATCAGTTATTGAATTAATAAAACTTGCCAATTCTTTATGCTTCTTTTAACTGTTTATCTTGCATGACCATTGGGGGTAACTGATTAAGGGAAAGAATATTAATATTGCATGACCATTGAGTATTAATAGATTTAGAGTGAGTGATTGGCAATCAATAAGAAATACATATTATTGAGGAATTGGGTAACATCATAGGTAGCGACATAAGTGAAACCAAGCACCCTAGGCTTTCCATAATTGATCCTTTGCTTGCAATTCTTTGTCTTTCTTGGCTTTCACAATCTTACTACTTATATTCCGTTGTTTTCAACCAATTCGATTGTCTAAATAACATAAGGAAATAATTAATCTAGTACTTGTCAACAATCTCTGTGGGTTCGATACTTGGAGTCCCAAATACTCCTATATTACTTTTGCGATAGGGTGCACTTGCTCTTAAGTGTAGTTTTAGCGCAACAATTTGGCACAAGAAGATGATGGCCACCTCATCATCTGCAAGGTCTCTACTCTTGTCTTTCCCTAAAACCCTTTTTTCATTATTTGACTATTCACTCCTAGATTACATGTATTAGTACTACTGATTAAGCAATAGGAAAAGGATTGCTCTAGGGACTGATTTTTTGTCTATAATTTGTTTACTATTACAACTTTCAGAGAGAAGAAGAGTGATATTCAGTATTTCAGAGGTAAAAGCTTTGGTCTCTATTCGGGAGTATTATAAAAAGATGGCAAGGAACTTCCCTGTTCCAAAGGTACTCTACTTGTAATATGGTTTTCCTTTGACCATAGGATTGGGGATTTTCCTTGCCATTGTTTCTATAATTCTCCGAAATAGAGACCAAAGTTTTACCTCTGAAATCATGAATTGTCACTCTTCTCCTCTTTGAAAGCTGCAATAGTGACAATAGAGGAATCAATACAAATCAAATAATAGACTAAAATTCAGTATCCAAAAAACCCTTTTTGACATAGTTTAAGCAATAGTAATAATACATCTAATCCAAGGGTAAATAGTCAAATAATGAAAAGGGGGTTGTTGGGAAAGGTGAAAGTAGAGACCTTGCAGATGATGAGGTTGCTATCATCATCTTGTGCCAATTCATCCTGTGCATTTTCATGACTGAGATCTATAAAGTCGATATTTCCATCCGGAAGAACGATTTAGTCGGACTTTGCCAAATGAGAAGACTTAAAGGTGACTACTACAATGGCATAAACGTGATGAAATCAACATGTTATTGGCACCTAATGCTTTTTGAGCATGTTTATGCCTTTGTAATAGTGACTTACAGATATAATCATTTAGCAAAGTCCAACTAAACCTATCACCCGAATGGAAATATAGACTATACAGATCTCAGTCATGAAAATGCAGAGGAGGATTTGGCACAAGAAGATGACGGCCACCTCATCATCTGCAAGGTCTCTACTCTTGTCTTTCCCTAAAACCCTTTTTTTCATTATTTGATTATTCACTCCTAGATTACATGTATTAGTACTACTGATTAAGCAATAGGAAAAGGATTGCTCTAGAAACTGATTTTTTGTCTATAATTTGTTTACTATTACAAATTTCAGAGATAAGAAGAGTGATATTCAGTATTTCAGAGGTAAAAGCTTTGGTCTCTATTCGGGAGTATTATAAAAAGATGGCAAGGAACTTCCCTATTCCAAAGTACTCTACTTGTAATATGGTTTTCCTTTGACCATAGGATTGAGGATTTTCCTTGCCATCGTTTCTGTAATTCTCCCAAATAGAGACCAAAGTTTTACCTCTGAAATCATGAATTGTCACTCTTCTCCACTTTGAAAGCTGCAATATTGACAATAGAGGAATCAATACATATCAAATAATAGACAAAAATTCAGTATCCAAAAAACCCTTTTTCACATAGTTTAAGCAATTGTAATAATACATCTAATCCATGGGTAAATAGTCAAATAATGAAAAGGGGGTTGTTGGGAAAGGTGAAAGTAGAGACCTTGCAGATGATGAGGTTGCTATCATCATCTTGTACAAAATCATCCTGTGCATTTTCATGACTGAAATCTGTAAAGTCAATATTTCTATCTGGATGATCGATTCAGTTGGACTTTGCCAAATGAAAAGACTTGAAGGTGACTACTACAATGGCATAAACGTGATGAAATCAACATGTTATTGGCACCTAAAGTTTTTTGAGCATGTTTATGCCATTGTAATGGTGACTTATAGATATAATCAATTAGCAAAGTCCAACAAAACCTATCACCCGGGTGGAAATATAGACTATACAGATCTCAGTCATGAAAATGCAGAGGAGGATTTGGCACAAGAAAATGACAACCTCACCATCTGCAAGGTCTTTACTTTCGTCTTTCCATACTACCCCTTTTCATTATTTGACTATTGAAACCTAGATTAGATGTATTACTTCTGTTGATTAAGCAACAGTTAAAGGATTGCACTGAAGGCCGATTTTCTGTCTACTTTATGTTTCTATTAAAGATTTCAGAGAGGAGAAGAGTGATCATTGAGGATTTCAGAAGTAAAACTTTGGTTCTATTCGGGAGTATTGTAAAAAGATGGCAAGGAACTTACCTATTCCAAAGGTACTCTACTTATAATAAGGTTTTCCTTTGACCATAGGAAAAGGGATGTCCTTGCCATCGTTTCTATAATTCTCCCAAGTAGAGACCAAAATTTTACCCCTGAAATCATGAATGGTCACTCTTCTCTTCTTTGAAAGCTGCATTATTGAAAGCAGAGAAATTAATACAAATCCAATAATAGACTAAAATTCAGTCTCCAAAACACCCCTTTACACGTTGTTTAAGAAATAGTAATAATACATCTAATCTAAGGGTAAATAGTCAAATAATGAAAATTGGGTTGTAGGGAAAGGCGAAAGTAGAGACCTTGCAGATGATGAGGTTGCTATCATCTTCTTTTGCCAAATCCTCCTCTGCATTTTTATGACTGAGATCTATAAAGTCGATATTTCCATCCGGATGAACGATTTAGTCGGACTTTGCCAAATGAGAAGACTTAAAGGTAACTACTACAATGGCATAAACGTGATGAAATCAACATGTTATTGGCACCTAAATTTTTTTGAGCATGTTTATGCCATTGTAATGGTGACTTACAGATATATTCATTTAGCAAAGTCCGACTAAACCTATCACCCGAGTGGAAATATAGACTATACAGATCTCAGTCATGAAAATGCAGAGGAGGATTTGGCACAAGAAGATGACGGCCGCCTCATTATCTGCAAAATCTCAACTTTTGTCTTTCCCTAAAACCCCTTTTTCATTATTTGACTATTCACTCCTAGATTATATGTATTATTACCACCGATTAAGCAACGGGAAAAGGATTGCTCTAGAGGCTGATTTTTTTGTCTATAATTTGTTTACTATTACAACTTTCAGAGAGGAGAAGAGTGATATTCAGGATTTCAGAGGTAAAAACTTTGGTCTCTATTCAGGAGTATTATAAAAAGATGGCAAGGAACTTCCCTATTCCAAAGGTACTCTACTTGTAATATGGTTTTCCTTTGACCATAGGATTGGGGATTTTCCTTGCCATCGTTTCTATAATTCTCCCAAATAGAGACCAAAGTTTTACCTCTGAAATCATGAATTGTCACTCTTCTCCTTTTTGAAAGCTGCAATATTGACAATAGAGGAATCAATACAAATCAAATAATAGACTAAAATTCAGTATCCAAAACACCCCATTTCACGTTGTTTAAGCAGTAGTAATAACACTTCTAATCTAAGAGTAAATTGTCAAATAATGAAAAGGGGGTTGTAGGGAAAGGCGAAAGTGGAGACCTTGCAGATGATGAGGTTGCTATCATCTTCTTGTGCCAAATCATCCTCTGCATTTTCATGACTGAAATCTGTAAAGTCAATATTTCCATCTGGATGATCGATTCAGTTGGACTTTGCCAAATGAGAAGACTTGAAGGTGATTACTACAATGGCATAAACGTGATGAAATCAACATGTTATTGGCACCTAAATTTTTTTGAGCATGTTTATGCCATTGTAATGGTGACTTACAGATATAATCATTTAGCAAAGTCCAACTAAACCTATCACCCGAGTGGAAATATAGACTATACAGATCTCAGTCATGAAAATGCAAAGGAGGATTTGGCACAAGAAGATGACGGCCACCTCATCATCTGCAAGGTCTCTACTCTTGTCTTTCCCTAAAACCCTTTTTTCATTATTTGACTATTCACTCCTAGATTACACGTATTAGTACTACTGATTAAGCAATAGGAAAAGGATTGCTCTAGAGACTGATTTTTTGTCTATAATTTGTTTACTATTACAACTTTCAGAGAGAAGAAGAATGATATTTAGTATTTCAGAGGTAAAAGCTTTGGTCTCTATTCGGGAGTATTATAAAAAGATGGCAAGGAACTTCCATGTTCCAAAGGTACTCTACTTGTAATATGGTTTTCCATTGACCATAGGATTGGAGATTTTCCTTGCCATCGTTTCTATAATTCTCCCAAATAGAGACCAAAGTTTTACCTCTGAAATCATGAATTGTCACTCTCCTCCTCTTTGAAAGCTGCAATATTGACAGTAGAGGAATCAATACAAATCAAATAATAGACTAAAATTCAGTATCCAAAAAACCCTTTTTCACATAGTTTAAGCAATAGTAATAATACATCTAATCCAAGGGTAAATAGTCAAATAATGAAAAGGGGGTTGTTGGGAAAGGTGAAAGTTTGCAGATGATGAGGTTGCTATCATCATCTTGTGCCAAATCATCCTGTGCAGTTTCTTGACTGAGATCTATAAAGTCGATATTTCCATCCGGATGAACGATTTAGTCGGACTTTGCCAAATGAGAAGACTTAAAGGGGACTACTACAATGGCATAAACGTGACGAAATCAACATGTTAATGGCACCTAAATTTTTTTGAGCATGTTTATGCCATTGTAATGGTGACTTACAGATATAATCATTTAGCAAAGTCCGACTAAACCAATCACCCGAGTGGAAATATAGACTATACAGATCTCAGTCATGATAATGCAGAGGAGGATTTGGCACAAGAAGATGACGGCCGCCTCATTATCTGCAAAATCTCTACTTTTGTCTTTCCCTAAAACCCCTTTTTCATTATTTGACTATTCACTCCTAGATTATATGTATTATTACCACCGATTAAGCAACGGGAAAAGGATTGCTCTAGAGGCTGATTTTTTTGTCTATAATTTGTTTACTGTTACAACTTTCAGAGAGGAGAAGAGTGATATTCAGGATTTCAGAGGTAAAAACTTTGGTCTCTATTCGGGAGTATTATAAAAAGATGGCAAGGAACTTCCCTATTCCAAAGGTACTCTACTTGTAATATGGTTTTCCTTTGACCATAGGATTGGGGATTTTCCTTGTCATCGTTTCTATAATTCTCCCAAATAGAGACCTAAGTTTTACCTCTGAAATCATGAATTGTCATTCTTCTCCTCTTTGAAAGCTGCAATATTGACAATAGAGGAATCAATACAAATCAAATAATAGACTAAAATTTAGTATCCAAAAAACCCTTTTTCACATAGTTTAAGCAATAGTAATAATACATCTAATCCAAGGGTAAATAGTCAAATAATGAAAAGGGGGTTGTTGGTAAAGGTGAAAGTTTGCAGATGATGAGGTTCCTATCATCATCTTGTGCCAAATCATCCTGTGCAGTTTCTTGACTGAGATCTATAAAGTCGATGTTTCCATCCGGATGAACGATTTAGTCGGACTTTGCCAAATGAGAAGACTTAAAGGTGACGACTACAATGGCATAAACGTGATGAAATCAACATGTTATTGGCACCTAATGTTTTTTGAGCATGTTTATGCCTTTGTAATGGTGACTTACATATATAATCATTTAGCAAAGTCCAACTAAACCAATCACCCGAATGGAAATATAGACTATACAGATCTCAGTCATGAAAATGCAGAGGAGGATTTGGCACAAGAAGATGACGGCCACCTCATTATCTGCAAAATCTCTACTTTTGTCTTTCCCTAAAACCCTTTTTTCATTATTTGACTATTCACTCCTAGATTATATGTATTATTACCACCGATTAAGCAACGGGAAAAGGATTGCTCTAGAGGCTGATTTTTTTGTCTATAATTTGTTTACTGTTACAACTTTCAGAGAGGAGAAGAGTGATATTCAGGATTTCAGAGGTAAAAACTTTGGTCTCTATTCGGGGGTATTATAAAAAGATGGCAAGGAACTTCCCTATTCCAAAGGTACTCTACTTGTAATATGGTTTTCCTTTGACCATAGGATTGGGGATTTTCCTTGCCATCGTTTCTATAATTCTCCCAAATAGAGACCAAAGTTTTACCTCTGAAATCATGAATTGTCACTCTCCTCCTCTTTGAAAGCTGCAATATTGACAATAGAGGAATCAATACAAATCAAATAATAGACTAAAATTCAGTATCCAAAAAACCCTTTTTCACATAGTTTAAGCAATAGTAATAATACATCTAATCCAAGGGTAAATAGTCAAATAATGAAAAGGGGGTTGTTGGTAAAGGTGAAAGTTTGCAGATGATGAGGTTGCTATCATCATCTTGTGCCAAATCATCCTGTGCAGTTTCTTGACTGAGATCTATAAAGTCGATATTTCCATCCGGATGAACGATTTAGTCGGACTTTGCCAAATGAGAAGACTTAAAGGGGACTACTACAATGGCATAAACGTGACGAAATCAACATGTTAATGGCACCTAAATTTTTTTGAGCATGTTTATGCCATTGTAATGGTGACTTACAGATATAATCATTTAGCAAAGTCCGACTAAACCAATCACCCGAGTGGAAATATAGACTATACAGATCTCAGTCATGATAATGCAGAGGAGGATTTGGCACAAGAAGATGACGGCCGCCTCATTATCTGCAAAATCTCTACTTTTGTCTTTCCCTAAAACCCCTTTTTCATTATTTGACTATTCACTCCTAGATTATATGTATTATTACCACCGATTAAGCAACGGGAAAAGGATTGCTCTAGAGGCTGATTTTTTTGTCTATAATTTGTTTACTGTTACAACTTTCAGAGAGGAGAAGAGTGATATTCAGGATTTCAGAGGTAAAAACTTTGGTCTCTATTCGGGAGTATTATAAAAAGATGGCAAGGAACTTCCCTATTCCAAAGGTACTCTACTTGTAATATGGTTTTCCTTTGACCATAGGATTGGGGATTTTCCTTGTCATCGTTTCTATAATTCTCCCAAATAGAGACCTAAGTTTTACCTCTGAAATCATGAATTGTCATTCTTCTCCTCTTTGAAAGCTGCAATATTGACAATAGAGGAATCAATACAAATCAGATAATAGACTAAAATTCAGTATCCAAAAAACCCTTTTTCACATAGTTTAAGCAATAGTAATAATACATCTAATCCAAGGGTAAATAGTCAAATAATGAAAAGGGGGTTGTTGGTAAAGGTGAAAGTTTGCAGATGATGAGGTTCCTATCATCATCTTGTGCCAAATCATCCTGTGCAGTTTCTTGACTGAGATCTATAAAGTCGATGTTTCCATCCGGATGAACGATTTAGTCGGACTTTGCCAAATGAGAAGACTTAAAGGTGACGACTACAATGGCATAAACGTGATGAAATCAACATGTTATTGGCACCTAATGTTTTTTGAGCATGTTTATGCCTTTGTAATGGTGACTTACAGATATAATCATTTAGCAAAGTCCAACTAAACCAATCACCCGAATGGAAATATAGACTATACAGATCTCAGTCATGAAAATGCAGAGGAGGATTTGGCACAAGAAGATGACGGCCGCCTCATTATCTGCAAAATCTCTACTTTTGTCTTTCCCTAAAACCCCTTTTTCATTATTTGACTATTCACTCCTAGATTATATGTATTATTACCACCGATTAAGCAACGGGAAAAGGATTGCTCTAGAGGCTGATTTTTTTGTCTATAATTTGTTTACTGTTACAACTTTCAGAGAGGAGAAGAGTGATATTCAGGATTTCAGAGGTAAAAACTTTGGTCTCTATTCGGGGGTATTATAAAAAGATGGCAAGGAACTTCCCTATTCCAAAGGTACTCTACTTGTAATATGGTTTTCCTTTGACCATAGGATTGGGGATTTTCCTTGCCATCGTTTCTATAATTCTCCCAAATAGAGACCTAAGTTTTACCTCTGAAATCATGAATTGTCATTCTTCTCCTCTTTGAAAGCTGCAATATTGACAATAGAGGAATCAATACAAATCAAATAATAGACTAAAATTCAGTATCCAAAAAACCCTTTTTCACATAGTTTAAGCAATAGTAATAATACATCTAATCCAAGGGTAAATAGTCAAATAATGAAAAGGGGGTTGTTGGTAAAGGTGAAAGTTTGCAGATGATGAGGTTGCTATCATCATCTTGTGCCAAATCATCCTGTGCAGTTTCTTGACTGAGATCTATAAAGTCGATGTTTCCATCCGGATGAACGATTTAGTCGGACTTTGCCAAATGAGAAGACTTAAAGGTGACGACTACAATGGCATAAACGTGATGAAATCAACATGTTATTGGCACCTAATGTTTTTTGAGCATGTTTATGCCTTTGTAATGGTGACTTACAGATATAATCATTTAGCAAAGTCCAACTAAACCAATCACCCGAATGGAAATATAGACTATACAGATCTCAGTCATGAAAATGCAGAGGAGGATTTGGCACAAGAAGATGACGGCCGCCTCATCATCTGCAAGGTCTCTACTCTTGTCTTTCCCTAAAACCCTTTTTTCATTATTTGACTATTCACTCCTAGATTACATGTATTAGTACTACTGATTAAGCAATAGGAAAAGGATTGCTCTAGAGACTGATTTTTTGTCTATAATTTGTTTACTATTACAACTTTCAGAGAGAAGAAGAGTGATATTCAGTATTTCAGAGTTTAAAGCTTTGGTCTTTATTCGGGAGTATTATAAAAAGATGGCAAGGAACTTCCCTGTTCCAAAGTACTCTACTTGTAATATTGTTTTCCTTTGACCATAGGATTGGGGATTTTCCTTGCCATCGTTTCTATAATTCTCCCAAATAGAGACCAAAGTTTTACCTCTGAAATCATGAATTGTCACTCTTCTCCTCTTTGAAAGCTGCAATATTGACAATAGAGGAATCAATACAAATCAGATAATAGACTAAAATTCAGTATCCAAAAAACCCTTTTTCACATAGTTTAAGCAATAGTAATAATACATCTAATCCAAGGGTAAATAGTCAAATAAGGAAAAGGCGGTTGTTGGGAAAGGTGAAAGTTTGCAGATGATGAGGTCGCTATCATCATCTTGTGCCAAATCATCCTGTGCAGTTTCTTGACTGAGATCTATAAAGTCGATATTTCCATCCGGATGAACGATTTAGTCGGACTTTGCCAAATGAGAAGACTTAAAGGTGACTACTACAATGGCATAAACGTGATGAAATCAACATGTTATTGGCACCTAATGTTTTTTGAGCATGTTTATGCCTTTGTAATGGTGACTTACAGATATAATCATTTAGCAAAGTCCAACTAAACCAATCACCCGAATGGAAATATAGACTATACAGATCTCAGTCATGAAAATGCAGAGGAGGATTTGGCACAAGAAGATGACGGTCGCCTCATTATCTGCAAAATCTCTACTTTTGTCTTTCCCTAAAACCCCTTTTTCATTATTTGACTATTCACTCCTAGATTATATGTATTATTACCACCGATTAAGCAACGGGAAAAGGATTGCTCTAGAGGCTGATTTTTTTGTCTATAATTTGTTTACTATTACAACTTTCAGAGAGGAGAAGAGTGATCATTCAGGATTTCAGAGGTAAAAACTTTGGTCTCTATTCGGGAGTATTATAAAAAGATGCCAAGGAACTTCCCTATTCCAAAGGTACTCTACTTGTAATATGGTTTTCCTTTGACCATAGGATTGGGGATTTTCCTTGCCATCGTTTCTATAATTCTCCCAAATAGAGACCTAAGTTTTACCTCTGAAATCATGAATTGTCACTCTTCTCCTCTTTGAAAGCTGCAATATTGACAATAGAGGAATCAATACAAATCAAATAATAGACTAAAATTCAGTATCCAAAAAACCCTTTTTCACATAGTTTAAGCAATAGTAATAATACATCTAATCCAAGGGTAAATAGTCAAATAATGAAAAGGGGTTTGTTGGGAAAGGTGAAAGTTTGCAGATGATGAGGTTGCTATCATCATCTTGTGCCAAATCATCCTGTGCAGTTTCTTGACTGAGATCTATAAAGTCGATATTTCCATCCGGATGAACGATTTAGTCGGACTTTGCCAAATGAGAAGACTTAAAGGTGACTACTACAATGGCATAAACGTGATGAAATCAACATGTTATTGGCACCTAATGTTTTTTGAGCATGTTTATGCCTTTGTAATGGTGACTTACAGATATAATCATTTAGCAAAGTCCAACTAAACCAATCACCCGAATGGAAATATAGACTATACAGATCTCAGTCATGAAAATGCAGAGGAGGATTTGGCACAAGAAGATGACGGCCGCCTCATTATCTGCAAAATCTCTACTTTTGTCTTTCCCTAAAACCCCTTTTTCATTATTTGACTATTCACTCCTAGATTATATGTATTATTACCACCGATTAAGCAACGGGAAAAGGATTGCTCTAGAGGCTGATTTTTTTGTCTATAATTTGTTTACTATTACAACTTTCAGAGAGGAGAAGAGTGATATTCAGGATTTCAGAGGTAAAAACTTTGGTCTCTATTCGGGAGTATTATAAAAAGATGGCAAGGAACTTCCCTATTCCAAAGGTACTCTACTTGTAATATGGTTTTCCTTTGACCATAGGATTGGGGATTTTCCTTGCCATCGTTTCTATAATTCTCCCAAATAGAGACCTAAGTTTTACCTCTGAAATCATGAATTGTCATTCTTCTCCTCTTTGAAAGCTGCAATATTAACAATAGAGGAATCAATACAAATCAAATAATAGACTAAAATTCAGTATCCAAAAAACCCTTTTTCACATAGTTTAAGCAATAGTAATAATACATCTAATCCAAGGGTAAATAGTCAAATAATGAAAAGGGGGTTGTTGGTAAAGGTGAAAGTTTGCAGATGATGAGGTTGCTATCATCATCCTGTGCCAAATCATCCTGTGCAGTTTCTTGACTGAGATCTATAAAGTCAATGTTTCCATCCAGATGAACGATTTAGTCGGACTTTGCCAAATGAGAAGACTTAAAGGTGACGACTACAATGGCATAAACGTGATGAAATCAACATGTTATTGGCACCTAATGTTTTTTGAGCATGTTTATGCCTTTGTAATGGTGACTTACAGATATAATCATTTAGCAAAGTCCAACTATACCAATCACCCGAATGGAAATATAGACTATACAGATCTCAGTCATGAAAATGCAGAGGAGGATTTGGCACAAGAAGATGACGGCCACCTCATCATCTGCAAGGTCTCTACTCTTGTCTTTCCCTAAAACCCTTTTTTCATTATTTGACTATTCACTCCTAGATTACATGTATTAGTACTGCTGATTAAGCAATAGGAAAAGGATTGCTCTAGAGACTGATTTTTTGTCTATAATTTGTTTACTATTACAACTTTCAGAGAGAAGAAGAGTGATATTCAGTATTTCAGAGTTTAAAGCTTTGGTCTTTATTCGGGAGTATTATAAAAAGATGGCAAGGAACTTCCCTGTTCCAAAGTACTCTACTTGTAATATTGTTTTCCTTTGACCATAGGATTGGGGATTTTCCTTGCCATCGTTTCTATAATTCTCCGAAATAGAGACCAAAGTTTTTCCTCTGAAATCATGAATGGTCACTCTCCTCCTCTTTGAAAGCTGCAATATTGACAGTAGAAGCATTAATACAAATCAAATAATAGACTAAAATTCAGTCTCCAAAACACCCTTTTCACGTTGTTTAAGCAATAGTAATAACACATCTAACCTAAGAGTAAATAGTCAAATAACGAAAAGGGGGTTTTAGGGAAAGGCGAAAGTGGAAACCTTGCAGATGATGAGGTTGCTATCATCTTCTTGTGCCAAATCATCCTCTGCATTTTCATGACTGAAATCTGTAAAGTCAATATTTCCATCTGGAGGATCGATTCAGTTGGACTTTGCCAAATGAGAAGACTTGAAGGTGACTACTACAATGGCATAAACGTGATGAAATCAACATGTTATTGGCACCTAAAGTTTTTTGAGCATGTTTATGCCATTGTAATGGTGACTTACAGATATAATCATTTAGCAAAGTCCAACTAAACCTATCACCCGAGTGGAAATATAAACTATACAGATCTCAGCCATGGAAATGCAGAGGAGGATTTGGCACAAGAAGATGACAACGACCTCAACATCTGCAAGGTCTCTACTTTCGTCTTTCCATACTACCCCTATTCATTATTTGACTATTGAAACCTAGATTAGATGTATTACTTCTATTGATTAAGCAACAGTTAAAGGATTGCTCTGAAGGCCGATTTTCTGTCTACTATATGTTTTCTATTAAAGCTTTCGGAGAGGAGAAGTGTGATCATTCAGGATTTCAGAAGTAAAACTTTGGTTCTATTCGGGAGTATTATAAAAAGATGGCAAGGAACTTCCCTGTTCCAAAGGTGCTCTACTTGTAATATGGTTTTCGTTTGACCATAGGAATTGGGATGTACCTTGCCATCGTTTCTATAATTCTCCCAAATAGAGACCTAAGTTTTACCTCTGAAATCATGAATGGTCACGTTTCTCCTCTTTGAAAGCAGCAATATTGAAAGTAGAAGAATCAATACAAATCAAATAATAGACTAAAATTCAGTATCCAAAAAACCCTTTTTCACATAGTTTAAGCAATAGTAATAATACATCTAATCCAAGGGTAAATAGTCAAATAATGAAAAGGGGTTTGTTGGGAAAGGTGAAAGTTTGCAGATGATGAGGTTGCTATCATCATCTTGTGACAAATCATCCTGTGCAGTTTCTTGACTGAGATCTATAAAGTCGATATTTCCATCCGGATGAACGATTTAGTCGGACTTTGCCAAATGAGAAGACTTAAAGGTAACTACTACAATGGCATAAACGTGATGAAATCAACATGTTATTGGCACCTAAATTTTTTTGAGCATGTTTATGCCATTGTAATGGTGACTTACAGATATATTCATTTAGCAAAGTCCGACTAAACCTATCACCCGAGTGGAAATATAGACTATACAGATCTCAGTCATGAAAATGCAGAGGAGGATTTGGCACAAGAAGATGACGGCCGCCTCATTATCTGCAAAATCTCTACTTTTGTCTTTCCCTAAAACCCCTTTTTCATTATTTGACTATTCACTCCTAGATTATATGTATTATTACCACCGATTAAGCAACGGGAAAAGGATTGCTCTAGAGGCTGATTTTTTTGTCTATAATTTGTTTACTATTACAACTTTCAGAGAGGAGAAGAGTGATATTCAGGATTTCAGAGGTAAAAACTTTGGTCTCTATTCAGGAGTATTATAAAAAGATGGCAAGGAACTTCCCTATTCCAAAGGTACTCTACTTGTAATATGGTTTTCCTTTGACCATAGGATTGGGGATTTTCCTTGCCATCGTTTCTATAATTCTCCCAAATAGAGACCTAAGTTTTACCTCTGAAATCATGAATTGTCATTCTTCTCCTCTTTGAAAGCTGCAATATTAACAATAGAGGAATCAATACAAATCAAATAATAGACTAAAATTCAGTATCCAAAAAACCCTTTTTCACATAGTTTAAGCAATAGTAATAATACATCTAATCCAAGGGTAAATAGTCAAATAATGAAAAGGGGGTTGTTGGTAAAGGTGAAAGTTTGCAGATGATGAGGTTGCTATCATCATCCTGTGCCAAATCATCCTGTGCAGTTTCTTGACTGAGATCTATAAAGTCAATGTTTCCATCCAGATGAACGATTTAGTCGGACTTTGCCAAATGAGAAGACTTAAAGGTGACGACTACAATGGCATAAACGTGATGAAATCAACATGTTATTGGCACCTAATGTTTTTTGAGCATGTTTATGCCTTTGTAATGGTGACTTACAGATATAATCATTTAGCAAAGTCCAACTATACCAATCACCCGAATGGAAATATAGACTATACAGATCTCAGTCATGAAAATGCAGAGGAGGATTTGGCACAAGAAGATGACGGCCACCTCATCATCTGCAAGGTCTCTACTCTTGTCTTTCCCTAAAACCCTTTTTTCATTATTTGACTATTCACTCCTAGATTACATGTATTAGTACTGCTGATTAAGCAATAGGAAAAGGATTGCTCTAGAGACTGATTTTTTGTCTATAATTTGTTTACTATTACAACTTTCAGAGAGAAGAAGAGTGATATTCAGTATTTCAGAGTTTAAAGCTTTGGTCTTTATGCGGGAGTATTATAAAAAGATGGCAAGGAACTTCCCTGTTCCAAAGTACTCTACTTGTAATATTGTTTTCCTTTGACCATAGGATTGGGGATTTTCCTTGCCATCGTTTCTATAATTCTCCGAAATAGAGACCAAAGTTTTTCCTCTGAAATCATGAATGGTCACTCTCCTCCTCTTTGAAAGCTGCAATATTGACAGTAGAAGCATTAATACAAATCAAATAATAGACTAAAATTCAGTCTCCAAAACACCCTTTTCACGTTGTTTAAGCAATAGTAATAACACATCTAACCTAAGAGTAAATAGTCAAATAACGAAAAGGGGGTTTTAGGGAAAGGCGAAAGTGGAAACCTTGCAGATGATGAGGTTGCTATCATCTTCTTGTGCCAAATCATCCTCTGCATTTTCATGACTGAAATCTGTAAAGTCAATATTTCCATCTGGAGGATCGATTCAGTTGGACTTTGCCAAATGAGAAGACTTGAAGGTGACTACTACAATGGCATAAACGTGATGAAATCAACATGTTATTGGCACCTAAAGTTTTTTGAGCATGTTTATGCCATTGTAATGGTGACTTACAGATATAATCATTTAGCAAAGTCCAACTAAACCTATCACCCGAGTGGAAATATAAACTATACAGATCTCAGCCATGGAAATGCAGAGGAGGATTTGGCACAAGAAGATGACAACGACCTCAACATCTGCAAGGTCTCTACTTTCGTCTTTCCATACTACCCCTATTCATTATTTGACTATTGAAACCTAGATTAGATGTATTACTTCTATTGATTAAGCAACAGTTAAAGGATTGCTCTGAAGGCCGATTTTCTGTCTACTATATGTTTTCTATTAAAGCTTTCGGAGAGGAGAAGTGTGATCATTCAGGATTTCAGAAGTAAAACTTTGGTTCTATTCGGGAGTATTATAAAAAGATGGCAAGGAACTTCCCTGTTCCAAAGGTGCTCTACTTGTAATATGGTTTTCGTTTGACCATAGGAATTGGGATGTACCTTGCCATCGTTTCTATAATTCTCCCAAATAGAGACCTAAGTTTTACCTCTGAAATCATGAATGGTCACGTTTCTCCTCTTTGAAAGCAGCAATATTGAAAGTAGAAGAATCAATACAAATCAAATAATAGACTAAAATTCAGTATCCAAAAAACCCTTTTTCACATAGTTTAAGCAATAGTAATAATACATCTAATCCAAGGGTAAATAGTCAAATAATGAAAAGGGGTTTGTTGGGAAAGGTGAAAGTTTGCAGATGATGAGGTTGCTATCATCATCTTGTGACAAATCATCCTGTGCAGTTTCTTGACTGAGATCTATAAAGTCGATATTTCCATCCGGATGAACGATTTAGTCGGACTTTGCCAAATGAGAAGACTTAAAGGTAACTACTACAATGGCATAAACGTGATGAAATCAACATGTTATTGGCACCTAAATTTTTTTGAGCATGTTTATGCCATTGTAATGGTGACTTACAGATATATTCATTTAGCAAAGTCCGACTAAACCTATCACCCGAGTGGAAATATAGACTATACAGATCTCAGTCATGAAAATGCAGAGGAGGATTTGGCACAAGAAGATGACGGCCGCCTCATTATCTGCAAAATCTCTACTTTTGTCTTTCCCTAAAACCCCTTTTTCATTATTTGACTATTCACTCCTAGATTATATGTATTATTACCACCGATTAAGCAACGGGAAAAGGATTGCTCTAGAGGCTGATTTTGTTGTCTATAATTTGTTTACTGTTACAACTTTCAGAGAGGAGAAGAGTGATATTCCGGATTTCAGAGGTAAAAACTTTGGTCTCTATTCGGGAGTATTATAAAAAGATGGCAAGGAACTTCCCTATTCCAAAGGTACTCTACTTGTAATATGGTTTTCCTTTGACCATAGGATTGGGGATTTTCCTTGCCATCGTTTCTATAATTCTCCCAAATAGAGACCTAAGTTTTACCTCTGAAATCATGAATTGTCATTCTTCTCCTCTTTGAAAGCTGCAATATTAACAATAGAGGAATCAATACAAATCAAATAATAGACTAAAATTCAGTATCCAAAAAACCCTTTTTCACATAGTTTAAGCAATAGTAATAATACATCTAATCCAAGGGTAAATAGTCAAATAATGAAAAGGGGGTTGTTGGTAAAGGTGAAAGTTTGCAGATGATGAGGTTGCTATCATCATCCTGTGCCAAATCATCCTGTGCAGTTTCTTGACTGAGATCTATAAAGTCAATGTTTCCATCCAGATGAACGATTTAGTCGGACTTTGCCAAATGAGAAGACTTAAAGGTGACGACTACAATGGCATAAACGTGATGAAATCAACATGTTATTGGCACCTAATGTTTTTTGAGCATGTTTATGCCTTTGTAATGGTGACTTACAGATATAATCATTTAGCAAAGTCCAACTAAACCAATCACCCGAATGGAAATATAGACTATACAGATCTCAGTCATGAAAATGCAGAGGAGGATTTGGCACAAGAAGATGACGGCCACCTCATCATCTGCAAGGTCTCTACTCTTGTCTTTCCCTAAAACCCTTTTTTCATTATTTGACTATTCACTCCTAGATTACATGTATTAGTACTACTGATTAAGCAATAGGAAAAGGATTGCTCTAGAGACTGATTTTTTGTCTATAATTTGTTTACTATTACAACTTTCAGAGAGAAGAAGAGTGATATTCAGTATTTCAGAGTTTAAAGCTTTGGTCTTTATTCGGGAGTATTATAAAAAGATGGCAAGGAACTTCCCTGTTCCAAAGTACTCTACTTGTAATATGGTTTTCCTTTGACCATAGGATTGGGGATTTTCCTTGCCATCGTTTCTATATTTCTCCGAAATAGAGACCAAAGTTTTTCCTCTGAAATCAAGAATGGTCACTCTCCTCCTCTTTGAAAGCTGCAATATTGACAGTAGAAGAATTAATACAAATCAAATAATAGACTAAAATTCAGTCTCCAAAACACCCTTTTCACGTTGTTTAAGCAATAGTAATAACACATCTAATCTAAGAGTAAATAGTCAAATAATGAAAAGGGGGTTTTAGGGAAAGGCGAAAGTGGAAACCTTGCAGATGATGAGGTTGCTATCATCTTCTTGTGCCAAATCATCCTCTGCATTTTCATGACTGAAATCTGTAAAGTCTATATTTCCATCTGGAGGATCGATTCAGTTGGACTTTGCCAAATGAGAAGACTTGAAGGTGACTACTACAATGGCATAAACGTGATGAAATCAAATGGTTATTGTCACCTAAAGTTTTTTGAGCATGTTTATGCCATTGTAATGGTGACTTACAGATATAATCATTTAGCAAAGTCCAACTAAACCTATCACCCGAGTGGAAATATAAACTATACAGATCTCAGTCATGGAAATGCAGAGGAGGATTTGGCACAAGAAGATGACAATGACCTCATCATCTGCAAGGTCTCTACTTTCGTCTTTCCATACTACCCCTTTTCATTATTTGACTATTGAAACCTAGATTAGATGTATTACTTCTATTGATTAAGCAACAGTTAAAGGATTGCTTTGAAGGCCGATTTTCTGTCTACTATATGTTTTCTATTAAAGCTTTCGGAGAGGAGAAGTGTGATCATTCAGGATTTCAGAAGTAAAACTTTGGTTCTATTCGGGAGTATTATAAAAAGATGGCAAGGTACTTCCCTGTTCCAAAGGTGCTCTACTTGTAATATGGTTTTCCTTTGACCATAGGAATTGGGATGTACCTTGCCATCGTTTCTATAATTCTCCCAAATAGAGACCAAAGTTTTACCTCTGAAATCATGAATGGTCACGTTTCTCCTCTTTGAAAGTTGCAATATTGAAAGTAGAGGAATTAATTCAAATCAAATAATAGACTAAAATTCAGTCTCCAAAACACCACTTTTCACGTTGTTTAAGCAATAGTAATAATACATCTAATCTAAGGGTAAATAGTCAAATAATGAAAAGGTGGTTGTATGGAAAGGCGAAAGTAGAGACCTTGCAGATGATAAGGTTGCTATCATCTTCTTGTTCCAAATCGTCCTTTGCATTTTCATGACTGAGATATGTAAAGTCAATATTTCCATCTGGATGATCGATTTAGTTGGACTTTGCTAAATGAGAAGACTTGAAGGGGACTACTACAATGGCATAAACGTGATGAAATCAACATGTTATTGGCTCCTAAAGTTTTTTTCGCATGTTTATGCCATTGTAATGGTGACTTATAGATATAACCATTTAGCAAAGTCAAACTAAAAAAGTCACCCAAATGGAAATATTGACTATACAGATCTCAGTCATGAAAATGCAGAGGAGGATTTGGCACAAGAAGATGACGGTCGCCTCATCATCTATGAAGTCTCTACTTTTGTCTTTCCATACAACCCCTTTTCATTGTTTGACTATTTGTTCCTAGATTATATGTATTACTTCTTTATATTAAGCAACAGTTAAAGGATTGCCCTGAAGGCATCATTCTGTCTACTATATGTTTTCTATTAAAGCTTTCAGAGAGGAGAAGAGTGATCATTCAGGATTTCAGAAGTAAAACTTTGGTTCTATTCGGGAGTATTATAAAAAGATAGCAAGGAACTTCCCTGTTCCAAAGGTACTCTACTTGTAATATGGTTTTCCTTTGACCATAGGAATATGGATGTTCCTTGCCATCTTTTCTATAATTCTCCCAATAGAGATGAAAGTTTTACCTCTGAAATCATGAATGGTCACTCTTCTCCTCTTTGAAAGCTGCAACATTGACAGTAGAGGAATTAATACAAATCAAATAATAGACTAAAATTCAGTCTCCCAAACACCCTTTTTCATGTTGTTTAAGCAATAGTAATAATACATCTAATCTAAGGGTAACTAGTCAAATAATGAAAAGGGGGTTGTAGGGAAAGGCGAAAGTAGAGACCTTGCAGATGATGAGGTTGCTATCATCTTCTTGTACTAAATCATCCTCTGCATTTTCATGACTGAGATCTATAAAGTCAATACTTCCATCCGGATGATCGATTTAGTTGGACTTTGCCAAATGAGAAGACTTAAAGGTGACTACTACAATGGCATAAACGTGATGAAATCAACATGTTATTGGCACCTAATGTTTTTTGAGCATGTTTATGCCTTTGTAATAGTGACTTACAGATAAAATCATTTAGCAAAGTCCAACTAAACCTATCACCCGAATGGAAATATAGACTATACAGATCTCAGCCATGAAAATGCAGAGGAGGATTTGGCACAAGAAGATGACGGCCACCTCATCATCTGCAAGGTCTCTACTCTTGTCTTTCCCTAAAACCCCTTTTTCATTATTTGACTATTCACTCCTAGATTACATGTATTAGTACTACTGATTAAGCAATAGGAAAAGGATTGCTCTAGAGACTGATTTTTGGTCTATAATTTGTTTACTATTACAACTTTCAGAGAGAGAAGAGTGATATTCAGTATTTCAGAGGTAAAAGCTTTGGTCTTTATTCGGGAGTATTATAAAAAGATGGCAAGGAACTTCCCTATTCCAAAGTACTCTACTTGTAATATGGTTTTCCTTTGACCATAGGATTGAGGATTTTCCTTGCCATTGTTTCTATAATTCTCCCAAATAGAGACCAAAGTTTTACCTCTGAAATCATGAATTGTCACTCTTCTCCTCTTTCAAAGCTGCAATATTTACAATAGAGGAATCAATACAAATCAAATAATAGACAAAAATTCAGTATCCAAAAAACCCTTTTTCACATAGTTTAAGCAATTGTAATAATACATCTAATCCAAGGGTAAATAGTCAAATAATGAATAGGGGGTTGTTGGGAAAGGTGAAAGTAGAGACCTTGCAAATGATGAGGTTGCTATCATCATCTTGTGCCAACTCATCCTGTGCATTTTCATGACTGAGATCTATAAAGTCGATATTTCCATCCGGATGAACGATTTAGTCGGACTTTGCCAAATGAGAAGACTTAAAGGTGACTACTACAATGGCATAAACGTGATGAAATCGACATGTTTTTGGCACCTAATGTTTTTTGAGCATGTTTATGCCTTTGTAATAGTGACTTACAGATAAAATCATTTAGCAAAGTCCAACTAAAACTATCACCCGAATGGAAATATAGACTATACAGATCTCAGTCATGAAAATGCAGAGGAGGATTTGGCACAAGAAGATGACGGCCACCTCATCATCTGCAAGGTCTCTACTCTTGTCTTTCCCTAAAACCCTTTTTTCATTATTTGACTATTCACTCCTAGATTACATGTATTAGTACTACTGATTAAGCAATAGGAAAAGGATTGCTCTAGGGTCTGATTTTTTGTCTATAATTTGTTTACTATTACAACTTTCAGAGAGAAGAAGAGTGATATTCAGTATTTCAGTGGTAAAAGCTTTGGTCTCTATTCGGGAGTATTATAAAAACATGGCACGGAACTTCCTTGTTCCAAAGTACTCTACCTGTAATATGGTTTTCCTTTGACCATAGGATTGGGGATTTTCCTTGCCATCGTTTCTATAATTCTCCGAAATAGAGACCAAAGTTTTTCCTCTGAAATCATGAATGGTCACTCTCCTCCTCTTTGAAAGCTGTAATATTGACAGTAGAAGAATTAAAACAAATCAGATAATAGACTAAAATTCAGTCTCCAAAACACCATTTTCACGTTGTTTAAGCAATAGTAATAACACATCTAATCTAAAGGTAAATAATCAAATAATGAAAAGGGGGTTGTAGGGAAAGGCGAAAGTGGAGACCTTGCAGATGATGAGGTTGCTATCATCTTCTTGTGCCAAATCATCCTCTGCATTTTCATGACTGAAATCTGTAAAGTCAATATTTCTATCTGGATGATCGATTCAGTTGGACTTTGCCAAATGAGAAGACATGAAGGTGACTACTACAATGGCATAAACGTGATAAAATCAACATGTTATTGGCACCTAAAGTTTTTTGAGCATGTTTATGCCATTGTAATGGGGACTTACAGATATAATCAATTAGCAAAGTCCAACAAAACCTATCACCCGAGTGGAAATATAGACTATACAGATCTCAGTCATGAAAATGCAGAGGAGGATTTGGCACAAGAAAATGACAACGACCTCACCATCTGCAAGGTCTTTACTTTCGTCTTTCCATACTACCCCTTTTCATTATTTGACTATTGAACCCTAGATTAGATGTATTACTTCTATTGATTAAGCAACAGTGAAAGGATTGCTCTGAAGGCCGATTTTATGTCTACTATATGTTTCTATTAAAGATTTCAGAGAGGAGAAGAGTGATCATTGAGGATTTCAGAAGTAAAACTTTGGTTCTATTCGGGAGTATTGTAAAAAGATGGCAAGGAACTTACCTATTCCAAAGGTACTCTACTTATAATAAGGTTTTCCTTTGACCATAAGAAAAGGGATGTTCCTTGCCATCGTTTCTATAATTCTCCCAAGTAGAGACCAAAATTTTACCCCTGAAATCATGAATGGTCACTCTTCTCTTCTTTGAAAGCTGCATTATTGAAAGCAGAGAAATTAATACAAATCCAATAATAGACTAAAATTCAGTCTCCAAAACACCCCTTTTCACGTTGTTTAAGAAATAGTAATAATACATCTAATCTAAGGGTAAATAGTCAAATAATGAAAATTGGGTTGTAGGGAAAGGCGAAAGTAGAGACCTTGCAGATGATGAGGTTGCTATCATCTTCTTTTCCCAAATCCTCCTCTGCATTTTTATGACTGAGATCTATAAAGCAATATTTCCATCCAGATGATCGATTTAGTCAGACTTTGCCAAATGAGAAAACCTGTAGGACATAATTACAGTGGCATAAACATGATGAAATCAACATGCTGTTGGTACCTAAAATTATTTTAGCATGTTTATGCCATTGTAGTGGTGACTTACATATTTTTTCATTTGGTAAAGTCCAACTAAACCTATCACTCGAATGGAAATATAGACTTTACAGATCTTAATCATGAAAATGCAGAGGAGGATTTGGCACAAGAAGATGACGGCGACCTCATCATCTCCAAGGTCTCTACTTTCGTCTTTCCTTATAACCCCTTTTTCATTATTTGACTATTTACTCTTAGATTAAATGTATTATTACTACTGATTAAGCAACAGGAAAAGGATTGTTCTAGAGGCTGATTTTTTTGTTTATAATTTGTTTACTATTACAACTTTCAGAGAGGAGAAGAGTGATATTCAGGATTTCAGAGGTAAAAACTTTGGTCTCTATTCGGGAGTATTATAAAAAGATGGCAAGGAACTTCCCTGTTCCAAAGGTACTCTACTTATAATATGGTTTTCCTTTGACCATAGGATTGGGGATTTTCCTTGCCATCGTTTCTATAATTCTCCCAAATAGAGACCAAAGTTTTACCTCTGAAATCATGAATTGTCACTCTTCTCCCCTTTGAAAGCTGCAATATTGACAATAGAGGAATCAATACAAATCAAATAATAGACAAAAATTCAGTATCCAAAAAACCCTTTTTCACATAGTTTAAGCAATAGTAATAATACATCTAATCCAAGGGTAAATAGTCAAATAATGAAAAGGGGGTTGTTGGGAAAGGTGAAAGTTTGCAGATGATGAGGTTGCTATCATCATCTTGTGCCAAATCATCCTGTGCAGTTTCTTGACTGAGATCTATAAAGACGATCTTTCCATCCGGATGAACGATTTAGTCGGACTTTGCCAAATGAGAAGACTTAAAGGTGACTACTTCAATGGCATAAACGTGATGAAATCAACATGTTATTGGCACCTAATGTTTTTTGAGCATGTTTATGCCTTTGTAATGGTGACTTACAGATATAATCATTTAGCAAAGTCCAACTAAACCAATCACCCGAATGGAAATATAGACTATACATATCTCAGTCATGAAAATGCAGAGGAGGATTTGGCACAAGAAGATGACGGCCACCTCATCATCTGCAAGGTCTCTACTCTTGTCTTTCCCTAAAACCCTTTTTTCATTATTTGACTATTCATTCCTAGATTACATGTATTAGTACTACTGATTAAACAATAGGAAAAGGATTGCTCTTGAGACTGATTTTTTGTCTATAATTTGTTTACTATTACAACTTTCAGAGAGAAGAAGAGTGATATTCAGTATTTCAGAGTTTAAAGCTTTGGTCTCTATTCGGAAGTATTATAAAAAGATGGCAATGAACTTCCCTGTTCCAAAGTACTCTACTTGTAATATGGTTTTCCTTTGACCATAGGATTGGGGATTTTCCTTGCCATCGTTTCTATAATTCTCCGAAATAGAGACCAAAGTTTTTCCTCTGAAATCATGAATGGTCACTCTCCTCCTCTTTGAAAGCTGCAATATTGACAGTAGAAGAATTAATACAAATCAAATAATAGACTAAAATTCAGTCTCCAAAACATTCACATTGTTTAAGCAATAGTAATAACACATCTAATCTAAGAGTAAATAGTCAAATAATGAAAAGGGGGTTTTAGGGAAAGGCGAAAGTGGAAACCTTGCAGATGATGAGGTTGCTATCATCTTCTTGTGCCAAATCATCCTCTGCATTTTCATGACTGAAATCTGTAAAGTCAATATTTCCATCTGGAGGATCGATTCAGTTGGACTTTGCCAAATGAGAAGGCTTGAAGGTGACTACTACAATGGCATAAACGTGATGAAATCAACATGTTATTGGCACCTAAAGTTTTTTGAGCATGTTTATGCCATTGTAATGGTGACTTACAGATATAATCATTTAGCAAAGTCCAACTAAACCTATCACCCGAGTGGAAATATAAACTATACAGATCTCAGCCATGGAAATGCAGAGGAGGATTTGGCACAAGAAGATGACAACGACCTCATCATCTACAAGGTCTCTACTTTCGTCTTTCCATACTACCCCTTTTCATTATTTGACTATTGAAACCTAGATTAGATGTATTACTTCTATTGATTAAGCAACAGTTAAAGGATTGCTCTGAAGGCCGATTTTCTGTCTACTATATGTTTTCTATTAAAGCTTTCGGAGAGGAGAAGAGTGATCATTCAGGATTTCAGAAGTAAAACTTTGGTTCTATTCGGGAGTATTATAAAAAGATAGCAAGGAACTTCCCTGTTCCAAAGGTACTCTACATGTAATATGGTTTTCCTTTGACCATAGGAATATGGATGTTCCTTGCCATCTTTTCTATAATTCTCCCAAATAGAGACGAAAGTTTTACCCCTGAAATCATGAATGGTCACTCTTCTCCTCTTTGAAAGCTGCAATATTGACAGTAGAGGAATTAATACAAATCAAATTAATAGACTAAAATTCAGTCTTCCAAACACCTCTTTTCATGTTGTTTAAGCAATAGTAATAATACATCTAATCTAAGGGTAAATAGTCAAATAATGAAAAGGGGGTTGTAGGGAAAGGCGAAAGTAGAGACCTTGTAGATGATGAGGTTGCTATCATCTTCTTGTATTAAATCATCCTCTGCATTTTCATGACTGAGATCTATAAAGTCAATACTTCCATCCGGATGATCGATTTAGTTGGACTTTGCCAAATGAGAATACATGTAGGACACAATTACAATGGCATAAACGTGATGAAATCAACATGCTATTGGCACCTAAAATTATTTTAGCATGTTTATGCCACTGTAGTGGTGACTTCCAGATTTTCTCATTTGGCAAAGTCCAACTAAACCTATCACCCTAATGGAAATATAGACTTTACAGATCTTAATCAGGAAAATGCAGAGGAGGATTTGGCACAAGAAGATGACGGCGACCTCATCATCTGCAAGCTCTCTACTTTCGTCTTTCCTTATAACCCCTTTCATTATTTGACTATTTACTCTTAGATTAGATGTATTATTACTACTAATTAAGCAACAGGAAAAGGATTGTTCGGGAGACTGATTTTTTGTTTGTTATTTGTTTTCTATTACAACTTTCAGGGAGGAGAAGAGTGAACATTCAGGACTTCAGATGTAAAACTTTGGTCTCTATTCGAGAGTATTATTTAAAAATGGCAAGGAACTTCCCTCTTACAAAGGTACTCTACTTGTAATATGGTTTTCCTTTAATCATAGGTAGAGGGAAGTTCCTTGCCATCTTTTCTATAATTCTCCCAAATAGAGACCAAATTTTTACCTCTGAAATCCTGCATGGTCACCCTTCTCCTCATTGAAAGCTGCAATATTGACAGTTGAAGTATTAATACAAATCATATAATAGACTAAAATCTGTCTCCAAAACACTTCATTTCACGTTGTTGTAATAATTCATCTAATTTAAGAGTAAATAGTCAAATAATGAAAATGGGTTGTATAGAAAGACGAAAGTAGAGACCTTGCAGATGATGAGGTTGATGTCATCTTCTTGTGCCAAATCTCCCTCAGCATTTTCATGACTGAGATCTGTAAAGTCAACATTTCCATCTGGATGATCAATTTGTTGGACTTTGCCAAATGAGAAGACATGTAGGTTACCACTACAGTGGCAAAAATGTGATGAAATCAGCATGTTTTTGGCACCTAAATTTTTTTAGCATGTTTATGCTATTTTAGTGGTGACTTACTGATATTCTCATTTGGCAAAGTCCAACAAAACCTATCATCCGAATGGAAAATTGACTTTACAGATCTCAATCTTGAAAATGCAGAGGAGGATTTGGCACAAGAAGATGACAGGGACCTCATCATCTGCAAGGCCTCTACTTTTGTCTTTCCCTACAACCCTTTTTTTCATTATTTGACTATTTACTCCTAGATTACATGTATTATTACTACTGATTAAGCAACAAGAAAAGGATTGCTCTGGAGACTATTTTTTGTCTATAATTTGTTTTCTATTACAACTTTCAGAGAGGAGAAGAGTGATCATTCAGAATTTCATAGGTAAAACTTGTCTCTATTCGAGAGTATGATAAAAAGATGGCAAGGAACTTCCCTCTTCCAAAGGTACTCTACTTGTAATTTGGTTTTCCTTTTACCATAGGAAGAGGGAAGTTCCTTGCCATCTTTTCTATTGTTCTCCAAAATAGAGACCAAAGTTTTATCTCTGAAATCCTGAATGGTCACTCTTCTCCTCTCCAAAATACCCCTTTTCCCGTTGTTTAATAAGTAGCAATAATAAATCTAATCTAAGAGTAAATAGTTAAATAATGAAAAGGGGGTTGTAGGGAAAGACGAAAGTAGAGACCTTGCAGATGATGAGGTTGCTGTCATCTTCTTGTGCAAAATCCGCCTCTGCATTTTCATGACTGAGATTTGTAAAGTCAATATTTCCATCCGGATGATTGATTTAGTCGGACTTTACCAAATGAGAAGATCTGAAGGTCACCACTACAATGGCATAAACGTGATGAACTCAACATGTTATTTGCACCTAAATGTTTTTGAGCATGTTTATGCCATTGTAGTGATGTCTTACAGATGTTCTCATTTGGCAAAGTCCAACTAAACCTATCATCCAAATGGAAATATTGATTTTACAGGTCGCACTCATGAAAATGAAGAGGAGGATTTGGCACAAGAAGATGACGGCGACCACGTCATCTGCAATGTCTCTACTTTTGTCTTTCCTTAAAGATTGAAATTATTTTTTATTTTAATATTATGTTGACACTTAGTAGAAAGGGAAGAGAGTATGAATGACAAATCCAGATAAATTTTTTTTTTTTATATATGAAAAAGTATTTATTAAAAATCAACGAAAACTACTAAGATTAACAAATACATTTTGTAATGATGTAGAAAATTAAACTGGAAAAATTCATGCCTTTACAAAGATACAACCTCACTATAAGTAATGGCTGCACAAAACAAAACCAATCTAAATATGAAGGATATTCTATAAAAGTAAATTATGTTTCCTTTATCAACCATAATATAGATGAAATGAAATCCAATGCAGTATGAAGGATCTTTTATGCTGATGGAAATGCTAAATTCTCCCAACAACCTCGAAAATTAGTCCTCTGGTTATAGAAACTACCAAATTCCATAGCCAAACCCACAAAAATATCCATCAATGTAAAATAGAAAATTGTGTCAATAACCATAGTTTCTTATTTACCTTCATATCAATTTAGCATGTTTAGTCCCAAAAACACCACATTCACACACCAGGAATCTCCAAACCACACCCACAGATTGAAAAATGATGTTTGACCACGATTGTTCGAAAAATATTTTACACCAACCATCCCCACATCCAGTTAGACAATGATAAAATTGTTAAACACACACAGAGAGAGAGAGAGAGAGAGAGAGAGAGAGAGAGAGAGAGAGAGAGAGAGAGAGAGAGAGAGAGAGAGAGAGAGAGAGAGAGAGAGAGAGAGAGAGAGAGAGAGAGAGAGAGAGAGAGAGAGAGAGAGATTTATGGTGTTATTACCATAAGAGTTTTGATCAGTTGGTGCCTGAGTTCCCACTGCTTGATATAAGACCTTGTAGGAATAATGAAATGAAAATAATAATAATAATAATAATAATAATAATAATAATAATAATAATAATAATAATAATAAATAAATAAAAATAATAACAACAAATAGGGCAAATTGAAAAGGAATAATAAATTGAAATTAAAAAAAAGGACTCCTCACCTATGCTTCAAGTGCTTTCAATTTTTAGGCATGGATATCTTCTCTCTTACTGCATTGATAAATCAGATTAAATCAGATGCATGTTCATATGAGTATCAGGATGTGGATGTTCTCTAGCAGTAAAGTAATTAAATAACTTTACATAATTTCTATGGAACACGCACAACTCTATTCTGATCGTCGAGTGATGCTAGAGTGCTTCAGCATCAAATGCTCCATAAAGCTTTAACATCCCGTGCGTACTACATTTTGTGCGTAATGCATTTTAAGCAAAACACTGAGGAAAAAGGAAAGCAGAGGAAAAAGAATGGATGAGAAAAGATGGGAATGGAAAGAAAAAAAACTGCGGAAGAAAATGGTATCAGTAGAATAGAAATTAGACCTGAGAACGACGATTTCATTGCACAGCCCTCCTCTATTTCTATCATGGTTCTCCAGCCATTTTGTGTAGAGGAACCATTAAAATAAAACTTAGTGTGAACCCCATTTTCAACAAAAATAAAGAAAACAAAAAAGAATAAAAATGGAAGGTACCTCAGAGAGAGAGAGAGAGGAGCTTGCAGAGAACACAATGGATACACGATAGCGGTCTCCTGGGTAGCGGCGGTAGTCGCTAGTCTCTACTGAGACGGAGAAACCGAGAAAGGGAAAAGAGAAGTGAGAAAGAGAAAAGGAAAAGAAAACGTTTCAAATAGAGAGAAAGCAAAGTTATGAACTACGGACTGAAAAGGTGTGGGAAAGACTTAAATGGAGACATAAATTATTAGCTAGGTTTTCAATGCATTGGGAGAATACACTAAACAAATATAAAAAAATACCACCATTTAAACATTTGAAATTTAAAATGAAAAGAGTTTGCTAATTAGCTGTCATCCACAACTTGAAAATAATTCGAAAACTTAACCAAAATAGAAAGGTAAAAGAAGAGTATAGGAGAAGTCATTACATAAGAAGATGACATCTATACAAACTCTCCATAAAATTGATATCTTTATGTGTGTGTGTGTCAAGTGAGAGCAGTAAATCTTGATCTTTGAATCAGATATGAATAGTCAAGATTAAAATATAAAATCATGTGACTTTTTTAAGTGATGACATGATCACAAACTAACTTCTAATGACAATTCAAGTATGGTTTACTGGCTCACATTTACTCCTCTCACTCACACGAATATTCTTTTATATATATATATATATATATATATATATATATATAGTGAAAGATTATATTATTAAATGAATTACAGAAAACACGCTAGAACGACAATTTGAGTTTGGAAAGTTCTTAACTTAATTTTTTGTTTGGTTGTTTTTCTTCTCATACAACTACATCATCCAATCTTCTTCATTCTTCCACTACCTTCTTGTCCCAAATCTCAATCTCAGTCATTCATTATTGATGCCTCGCAAACTTTAGAAAAAATGAAACTTACAAATCATAGTTGAAAAATACAAAAAAAAAAAGAAAAAGAAAAAGAAAAAGAAAAAAAAGAAATTTACCTTCAGGCCTTTCTCACATGACATCTTACTGCAAGGTCAAAATCTTTACCTTCAACGTTTTTGTTTTTTTTGGATTAATAAAGGTGCTTGCAGCCCAAAAAGAAAGTTACATAGGAATTACTCTGGGAGTAAAAACTCCCATAAAATCATGAAGCAAGGCTTGCTCTAACTGATCAGGGGGTTCCTCATAAATCTCCAAACTAGTAAGTTGGTCACATCCCATAGTAGCCAATCTGTCTGCACTCATGTTTGCCTCTCTATATATATGAACAATCTTGACATTCCAATCAGACTTTAGAAGTTTGCTGATTTGTTGAACTAAGCCTCTTCCATTTGCACTCCCTGTATTGTTATTAATTAGACTTTGAACAACAGCTGTAGAATCAATTTGAAGCTCCACCTCTTTAAAATCCTTGGATTTTGCTAAGAGAACGGGTATTTCAACGTTTTAGTTTAGAGGGGGCATAAGAGAACGGGTATTCCAACAACATGGAAAAAAATTGTGAGAAGCATAAAAAAAATAATTTGTGAGAAACATAAAGGAGAGACTAGAGAGGAGAAACAGTAATGGAGTGATTTAGTAAGATATGGATGGTTTAAAAAATAAAACAGTAATGGAGAAGGAAACAATGATGGATGAGGGTGAGTTGTGCGGTTACATATTTTTAGTATAAATAGTAGATAGCATTCAAAACTTCCACTACATAGAGATATAAATCACTTTCTTGCATGCCTTTCGGAAGATATTAGGGATAAATTTGTAATATAAAAATTGGGACACCAAATTCAAACATTCCCATTATAGATCACTATAGATTAGTATAGATACACACGTTATTTTATGTTTCACAATGTTCATTGTATGAAAGATATGAAAATACAAACCCCAAGAGGTTGGTCTAATGGAGCATGACATGGTCTTGTATTGACAGGTTATAGGTTTGAGCTCCCACTAGTCTCTTTGGGTTGAGGTAAATTTAAAATCATTTGTAAGTGCTTATAGAATCGAAGGTTTCCCTACCTTCGATTGGGGCACCGTCCCTCACTCTAAATTTATTGTATAAAAAATAAAAAAAGAAAGATATAAAAATACAGGCTGCTTAAATTGCACTTGTGATATTGGGCTGTGATCCAACAGAAAGCCCAAAATACCAATATACCCGAACTGTTTCACACAACGCAACCGAGTGGAGCTTCAACCTTCACCGCTCTCCCCTTCTCTCTCCATCTCTCTCACACACTCTCTCTCTCTCTCCGACTTGCGTGACCGAGCGATCCAATCCATTTCTCGCCATGTTCCACCGAGCAGCAACCTTTATCCGGCGACCCCTTCACGCCGCCGCACGCCGCCGGTTCTCCACCGATCTTCCAGCCGAACCCGCCGCCGATACGAGTTTCGTGGAGGCATGGAAGAAAGTGAGCCCTAACCTGGACCCACCCAAGACTCCCTTGGCCTACATGAAGCCTCGCCCGCCCACTCCCTCTTCCATCCCTTCCAAGCTCACCGTCAATTTTGTTCTTCCTTACGCTTCTGAATTGTCCTCCAAAGAGGTCAGTCTTAATATCATGCCACCTCGTTTGTGACTTTTGTAGGTTTGGTCTATTAATTTATGTTTTAAAAGAGAGGAAAATAGTGTACAAACATTTGATCTTTTAATTGAATTAAAAAGTGAATGAATTTAGGATTCCATTCATCATCTTGTTTTGTGTTAAGTATTATTTTTAAGATCATTTTCTTGCAAACAATAAATGCTTCTTAATTTTCATTTCTGATCCTATGCTCTATCCATTTTGTGTGGTTTTGGTCACCTATTCACTCTTCAGACACACATATGCTTCCATTTATTGCTTAATTCAGATCCCATTGCCCTTATGTTGCATTTAGTCCAGATTTCAATTAGTTGTGGTTTGAGATTGTATTTATGATCCCTTTTCTAGTGTTTTCCATGCTTAATTTCCTCCCTAAAATTATGTCGCAAGTAAAAGTAGCTATTCATTCATTTTTGCAAGACAAATGTTGTTTTGTCTTATGTTATCTTATAGAATCTACATGGATCCCATTTTCCATGCCATTATTGAAACCTGGCTGTTACCATAATTTAAAATTTCGTGTTCAATGCCTCTTTCTTTGTTGTTCTATGGGAATAATGTTATTTCCAGATTTTAGGATTTCCTGGATCAAGCAATGCTGTAGAATCTCAAGATCTTTTCCTAAGTACATTTATCCTCATTTGTTTACATATAGAATGGGTAACTAATCTGGGACATAAGAATTTTGTTGAGAATTGTTTGCTGATCTTATTGTCCTGTGTCATCAACCCTCTGATAGGAACATGGATTTCTTCAAGCAAATATGGGGATTAACTCCTTACAGCAGAGGTTCTCTCAAAAAGAGAAAAGAAATAGAAAGAATTTTTTTTTTTGCAGATATTGCAGAACTTTGCGTGTCTGCTTCCTCGCCCAGAAGCCCCAGTTGTTCACACCATGACTGGATTCCTTCTCCAGTACCTTTTTCCTCCCTTATATCATGACCTCTTATTAAGACTGACCTACTCCCTCCATTAACTGCCACATAATTGCTGCAGCCCATTAGCATATTGAATAATCTACGACCTCTCTTTTTCCACTAATACCATATAAATGCTGCAGCTCCTCTTCCACTTGGCTCCCAACCCATTTATATCCACTTTCTGAATGATGGTGATAGCACAATCATTTTTTGCTTTTTTGCTTTTGACTGTTGACAATCATTTTATTTTGTCTTTAATTATTCTTGACTGTCATGAGTCTATCATCCTATCGACCTCAAACAAAAATGCCAAACAAAATTTATCAGACTTGACATTGGATAACAGGGATAGACTTTCCAGTAAGCTTTAAGGATGCAAAATTTGAAATGGGTAGCCTTGTTATTTTTCACATTTCAATTAGAACACATTACCAAGTGATGATTTTAATTTTTAAGAGATTTTTATGCAGAAATGAATGTGTAGGATACCAGAAGTAGAACTCTTTTATTTATATGAACACTGAATCTTTTCTTCTACTACTGATATGGGGGACAAATTGATAGAGAAAATAAAGATGAAGATACACTTGGTAAAGAAATATAATCAAGAAAAATTATTTGAAACTTCGAGGTTCTGCTCCTCTCAATCCACTCCTCACCAAAACACGTCTCTTCTTTCTTTCCCCTTCAATTTCTTGTCCTTCCTTATTCTAACTGGTTTCCCTCCCTTTCCTTTTCTGTCTTCACCCTGGAAATTTCCTCAACAACTTCTAGTTCCCTACTCTGTTTCTGCCTCTCCATCATGCCACCGAGGTTGATTGAGCAGATTTACTTCTTCTCTTGTGAACAGCACTGACAGAACAGCCATGGTTGGGTCTCGAGCCTCTTCACCCGGAGCTATAGTCCCTTTATTTTAAAAAATACTCCAATACCTTATAACTCTAGCTTCTCCGATGCAAAGTCCAGTTCCAGTTCTGGTTCATCAATCATTGAAGTGCTGCACGACATTGATCAGCCACCAGTAAGCATTCCCCCTTCAAATACTAGAGTCTCCGTTTGATAGCCACCATCAGGAGCTATGATAAACAATTGATAGGATACCATAAATAGAGTTCTATTTTATTTGTATGAACACTGAATCTCTACTTCTATTACTGATGTGGAGGCCAAATTAATAGAGAAAGAAGGTGAAGATGCACCCAGTAAAGAGAAATAACAGAGAAAAAACTAGGCATAACTTTGAGGGTCTGATTCTCCCAATCCTTTCCTCACCAAAGTATACGTGCCTCCTCTTTCCTCCCCTCTTGCCTTTATATCCTCATTCATCCTAACTGATTTCCCTCCCTTTTCCACTCATTTGCCACGTCAGCATTCTGTTATGCTCCCCTCCATCAGCATGATTATTTCTGTTGGGTCCCACATAAGGGATGTCCAACAGAAATTAAGATATCCTATTGCCTTTTGGTCTTACTAAAATCTTTTCTATGGATTAAGTCTTGAAATTCTTTCCGACACAGAACATTTTTCATATAAAGCTCACATCTTTGTTCAAGTGTGCTAGCGTTAGCAGAACTATCCTTTTCAAATGTGTTTTGGTTTGCATGCCTATAAAACTAGGAACTATTGAACTGTACACTATAAACTGTGATGCAAAGCAAAAATCACAAGGATCCATATTACCATGTCCCAACGCAATAAACTTCAAAACCGTCTACATTATCACCAGAAACTTGCATGTTTTACTCTTTCTTTTCTGATGTCTTTAGCAATGTTTGCAATGAAAGTACTGAAAAAACATGATGCATTGACTATTTGCTATTTTGCTCAAAGTAAGTTTTGAAAATAGGAGTAACTGATATTATAAAAGTATAGAAATATTGGTACAGAAATGGCAAAACTTAACTTCTGCCTGCAAAGCAAAAGCAAAACTCCACACTTCCACTGTTGTTAGCATGAACTTCACCTTAGAAAGCTCCCAAAAGCGGGAACTTGCCTTTCAGTGTGGGTTATTGAGGTGCTAAGGAAAAGCCTTCAACAATGGATTCATAGCAAGCTACTTAAACAATGTAAAGAACATTGAATTACATTTGATAACTCGAATACGAAAAAGTACATGAAAGAGAGTTGAAATACGAAGACGAACCTTTGCCCCAAAATGCAAAGCAAAGTAAATAGCTGAAAATAAAGATGAAGCTTGAAACTATAAAGGAAAACAATAAATGGCTGGAATAGTAAAGTAAAAAAATGTAAAATGCTACAAAACTACAGAGAAAAATAATGAAACAGAGATGATTTTGGTGCATTGACTTTTTAAGAGCCTTATAGGCTTATTTATAGTTAAGAGTAGGAAAAACTGCAGCTTCAATGCACTTTCTGGCCTCCAAGTCCACTTCCCTTAATTATTAATGTAGGAGTTTGATCTTTATCCACAAAGTTACCCTCATGCATCAACTGATCGTCGGGCATTTCCATGGCATCTCTGCATGTCTGAACATTGAATGGAAGTATCTTCTATATTTAAGGGATATGCTCTACCCAACACTTCATCCCTTATGTTTGACCTGGTCAACCTGTTTTCAGCCAATCTTACCTGTCTGAAACTGTTTTTGGGGCTTAAATTGCATTGAGCCAGTCAACAATTTTGGCCGCACCTGCCCATATCATTTTCTCTCAGCCTACAACCTGTCGTCTTAACTAACTAAATTTGGGTTACCAACAAGGACCATGAAAACGAACATCTCTTTATTCAACGAGCCTCTTTATGTTGTTTCACGGCAACCTGGATTATAAGGCTGTCCTAGCAGAATCCTAAAAATTTGCATGAAGGGCTTGCTTAATTATTTTGCCCTCTGGAATCCTTTGATCAATGAAAGTAATCTCATGCTTAAACACTCCTTTCTTTCTCAAAATAAGTTATTTTATCTAACTAACTCAGCTAAAGCTTGTTTGTTGCAAGTGAATTTTGGGTTTTTGAGACTGTCTGAATGTGATTCATCAAGTTATAATTACTCGAAGCCTGCCATTTCTGCCAGGTTTGTGCTGTATGCAGTTCTTGTTAAGATAGCTAGCCTTGCTGTGAATTTAGTTGCTAGTATTGGGGTATGAAATATTGTGTTAGTAGTTTGGGGTGGTGCTGGTAAAATTGATTATATCGTGATTGGATATCGAGGGCTGCAAAAGTTTACTTGCAGTAGCATTGATAGCCCAGGAGATGAAAATTTGCCTATATCTTATTTCTCTCCATTATCTAATTTCTTATTGTTGTCACCGTCCTCATAAAGTAGCAGATCAGTCCTGTCGAACAGAAAGCTATGCTGCATTTGGTTGAGAAGAACTTCTAGGCACACTCTCAAAGAGAGAGCATGTGGCAAAATATCTATAGACAGATTTTAAAGCTGTTTGTTAAGACAGGGTAACAGAACTGTACATATCAACAACAAAATAATAAACAAACTTAAATGTACTTTACCCTACCACATGCACATTTTGTACTTTACAATATTTCTTTTACTATCATATAAATAAATAAACTTAAATGTACCTTACCCTACCACACAAATTTATTGGACTTGAGAATTTTAGAATTTTCCCAAAATATTACAGTGCCCCCATGAAAGAATGCTGTTTGGCTATCAGAAGTAGGTAATTTCTAGAATTTGTTACAATGCAGTTATCTTGAATGACATTTGATTCTTTGGTTTTTATCTCGTGCTGCAATCACCCCACCCTCACCAGTCCCATCATTTTTTGGCTTTAAATGTCATTCAATGATATCTCCTATGAGAGAATTTATTAATTCTTCTTCCTGGAAATTGGCATAATTTATGTTTAAAATAGTTATACAGTAGAATTCATGTGTAACAGGTGGATATGGTCATAATACCAGCGACAACTGGGCAGATGGGTGTTCTCCCTGGACATGTAGCAACAATTGCAGAGTTGAAACCAGGGGTCCTATCTGTACATGAAGGGAACGATGTGACCAAGTATTTTGTCAGCAGCGGCTTCGCTTTCATCCATGCAAACTCTGTTGCTGATGTAATAGCTATCGAGGCTGTACCACTGGATCGAATTGATGCAAACCTAGTCCAAAAGGGTCTTCAAGACTTCACTCAGAAGCTGAGCTCTGCCACAACTGATCTGGAGAAAGCTGAAGCTCAGATTGGAGTTGAGGTCCATAGTGCTCTTAACTCAGCTCTCACAGGCTGAGTACTATAGTTGAGCATTCCTTTTCAATAATTTATTTTCACTCTCTGGCTTGACCGTGTGTGATCGATTTATCTCGTTGCAATCAAATTTCCAAAGTAAAATTGGTGTAATCAAAGTTCCTGAAGTGCATTTTGATCAAGTGTTGACAGGAAATTGATAAAATAAATTTTCAACTGCTGCCATCTAGCTCTAGCTCAAGGAAGGTGATTAAGGCCTTCAAATTTTAAACAAAAGCTTAATTTTTGTTTAGGATTATAGACAATACGAGTCTAATACCATCAGAGGTGCCTTTGATGGTTAGTGAATAGCTTGATCCATGTCTACAAGTTCTGCATATGGCTTCATTGTGCTTCTGCAGCTGCTTGAAATTTCATTGAGCATATTGATTAGTATTGATTAAAGTTAGAGCACAAAAGAAGTCAATGCATTTCGGAGCAATTGGATAAGTTTTGATAAAAAGTTTGAATAAGTTTTTAGTCCTTGAAAAGTGTCTATGTTTTGGTTTTAATCCCTATAATTTTTTTCATAGGTTTTGATGTCCATAATTTTAAAAGTTTAGCAATAAGTGCCTACTGTCAACTTTCCACTGTTATAATACAACCGAAGAGACAAAAAAAACCACTTGGATATATTTTTTGTAGGTTGTAGCAATGTTTTAAGAATCGGATCGGAGATCGAACCGGCGAGACCTCCGGGTCATGGTTCAATTGGTTCTGGTTGAACCAGAAGACTGATAAATAAATAAATAAATTATACAATAAATATATACACATATATATGTTTCTATACAAAAATAATAAAAAGAAACTTTATAACTTAATTTTATTAAAATAAAAATCACTTAATTAATAGATTATAGAGTTCTAGCTAAAATCTCAAACAATATAATAGTACAATTTCAATTTATTACTAGGATAGATTTTTTCATTCAGCCCAAAATCAATTGTTAAATTTATCGTAATTTATTTTTGTTTATTGGGCTGAGAGTAATTGAGCCCAAGTCCAATTCTTCATCAATTAAAGGGTCTTGCTACCTACACCCCTACAATTTGGCAAACACCCCCACACGTCTCCCGACATTTAAATGCAGGATTCAGAAACTATGTTTCCGACATTTAATTGCCAGGAAATTCTTAAAATTTGAAAAAGTGTTTCTGGGAATTAGATGTCGGATTTAGAGTTTCTGAATCCGACATTTAAATGTCGGAAGGTGTCCGGCAATTAGATGTCGGAAACATAGTTTTTGAATCCGGCATTTAAATGCCGGATTCATTTGAAAAAAAAAGTGTTTTTGGCAATTAGATGTCGGATTCAGAGTTTCTGAATCCGACATTTAAATGCCGTGAAGGTGTCCGACAATTAGATGCCGGAAACATAGTTTTTGAATCCGGCATTTCAGAGTGGGAGTGGATGCTAAATATAGGGAGTGTAGGTAGCAAAGCCCTCAATTAAAAGTGGAGAAACCCTAACTAAATGCCTATTGTGAACAATGCGCCGCACAGAAGCTCAAGAAAGAAAGTGAGCGTCGATGGCAAGCACAGCGACCAGGCATAGCCGTGTGGGAGGGCTGGACTATGATCTTCGATCAACAATGTGGAACTTGCGGCGGCTCTGGTGGGTTGCAGTAGGGAGTTTTTGGTGCGGTGGTGTGTGGAGCAACACCTCTGGTTGGGCATAGCTCGCCTGGATTGGGAGCATTTTCTAACCGGCCGGTTATTAAAAATCGTTCTCGGATCCCCGGTTTCGCCTGTTCTTCCCGGTTCTACACTGTTCCAGCGGTTTTTGGCGGTTTAACTAGACTTCCGGTTCCTGAGGTGTAATCGAACCGTAGACATAGCCGGTTCCTAGTTTAACCGGTCGAACCGGCCGCTCCGGTCCGGTTTTTAAAACATTGGGTTGTAGATTTAATGTTATCTAAAGTAGTCCTCTTCGTCAGACATGCCCCTTGGTCAAAATGAATCTTATAAATAAGATAAGGACCAAAAATCTAATTTTACCAATAAAATATCCTAATTCTAATATCTGGAAATTCATTTATGCTCTAAATCCTAAAATGAATTACATTTATCTTTCCTAAAATGGATGCTAAGGACTAAAAATGGTGATACCAAATTTTAAAGGGATTAAAATCAAGGAGAATCAAATTTATAGGGATCAAATCCAAAATTTGCTCATTTTATAGGGACTAAAATTAGTAATTCATATTCTAGAGGGATGAAAACCAACAAAAATATTTTATAGGGACCAAAACCAAAATCCGTTTGACCCTTTTATTTATTAAAATAATTTAATTTAATTAATATTAAAATTAAAAATTAATATTTTAATTTCTGAAACGATAAGCAATTTAAAATAAATTAAAAGTGAAAAAAAGAGAACATTATTTTTAAATAAATAATATATTTTTTTAAGCAAGGTGATCCTATGTCACTATAAATTTATTGATTAAAAAAAAACAGAAAACAAAATCATGGGAGGAAATATACCAAAACCTAGGTAAAAACAATAATCAACTAAATCTAAAATTAAGCTTTCTATTTTTTCTCAGGTTATACTTTTGAGATTTAGATATAACTACTGTGAAATTAGAATCATCCTCGACAGCAATATCATTATTCTGCTCCGCTGAAAGAGAGTCATTAGCCAGAACTTCCTCATCCCCATCTCCCAAAAACATGGCAAGTACTTTCATATCATGAATAAAATTAGGATGCATAGGGGGTTGAATTAATCGCAATAGTCTCAAAATTCTTATCACTAACTATTAAATTACAGGAAGCCATGGAGTGTAATGAATTTAAGACACGATCAGGAATGTGACACCCTAACTTGGGTCATCACATGATTACCCGTTTGCGGAAAATAATATTTTAATTTGCTGGTTGCTTTCGGAAAACACTGTTTTCTCAACGTTTATCTTTTCAAAATATGGTGATAAAATTTTTTCTTCTTGTTAACCTCATAATAACAGCAACATAACCAAATCACACTTAAGTACATAATAGTATAGAAGTCATACAACTATACTGTCTCATATGTTTTCACACTTATGTCTATAATAAGCATATATTATCTCCAAACATAGTATAACATAAAACCTAAGTTGGTCGTAACTTAACTAATACTATAACAGTAGAGGGTAGCTTCAACACGCTCCAACCTAAAGGGTCTTTCCCTTATATTCGCCAACAGGAAGAATACCTGATATTGTTTGTAAGGGTGAGACACCAATATATGGATATAAACACGATAACCATTAGTGTGACTCACATACGACACATACACATATATAAGCATATACTCTATCGATGGGTTTCACACCCCAAACATCAACATTTTAAAATTATGCATGAACACTTCATATACACCATCTAAACATTCACACCTAATCTCATGAGATATCCCAACACGTAATGAGTGGATCAAACTCAATAGCCATCCCATGGCACACAGGCACGCAGCCAAAACCCATTGCACACTGTCCAACACCGTGGCACAGTGATAAAACCGTAAATGGGGTTTCATTGTCCAACCTGGCACAATGAAAACTTCAGGGCATGATATACCTGACGCCGCAAGGTAATCATATATCGTATTGTGGCACGTCTGCCAAATGCATGCTCGAAAACATATTTCTTTCAACACTGTTCTTTGTGTTATATCTTTCCTTGTCGCAGCTTAAAAGCTTATGACCAACCGTAATCTTAAACATCTTAAAACTTTCATTAATAACACAGGACCTCAAAGTCCGAGTGCTCAATCACAAAACACCTAGACCGATGCATCAGGCTTAGGGTTTGTGGTAATAGAAAAACATCTCAAAATGTTTTAACACCTTTAACAACCATCAAGTAAACACCACGTCTACAGGACCTCAAAGTCCACAGGATACCAAGTCCACAACACCTTAAGAACCTTAGTACCCCGACGTCTCGGTTACTAAGTTCCATAACACTTTCAACCTTTAACATCTTTGAGAAAACTTGATTTCGGAAAATTTGCTAAGTGAGAAGATTTCTGCCATAAAACACCGGTTACCGAAAAACATCATTTTCAGAAAAGAGGGTCACAGAGATTTGAAGTTCATAAAAAAATACACGTTGCCGTTTCTAAAATATTTGCCGTCGTCAGTTTTCCAAAATTGTCGTCATTAAGTCCTTTTAAAGTATTTTAAGGTAACACTTAGCTTTTTCGGCTTAAACAATTTTCTACATTCATGATTAAGTTATTTTCGCAGATGAACTTCACAAAATAACATTTTATAATATCGCGGAATATCTTATGTAAAAACTAGCCGTAGTAAAATATTTTCACGGTTCCGCCCTCTCTGTGACTCCTAGTTCACTTTTACACTAATAGATCGTTAAAATAATAATATTTTCCAAAAACTCTTATTTTTCCCACATAATATTTTCCATAAACATTATATTCCAACATTTCCCATAAAACATTGAATATAATTTTATGCAGCTTATTAAAGCTTTTATCTGATTAAACGGTTGTGCACTGACCACTGTCAGGCTTCACAAACAACATCCAACATCATCATCAAAACTATATTACCAAACAAATCATACATCATAGCAACATAATATATATCTGCGGATAATTAAATAAATTAAAAGCATATAAATCACCGAAACACAGATAAACAGCTAGAAACACATAGCCAAATAAAATAAACCAAAAACACCACAACCACATAAACAAATTTATACAGACCACATATATCACACACACAGTTATCGAGAAAAATCCATCAGGCAAGGCTCCCCTTACCTCTTGAAGATTCGGCCTCCGATTGAAACTTGACACTGCTTCGAGAAACGGCGACACACGTACGTAGCTCAAAGTGCTAACCTTCATCAAACCATAAGGTAATCCATCAAAATCAAACAAAACAATCCCTAAGTTCCTCTCATAGGTCACGGCCTCAACATGGTTGGATGGCTAAAAATTCTTAACATTGCTTAAGTCATGGATTAATGATCCTAATGCATTTAAGACAATGGATTAAGGATGATACAACAAAGTTTGGATCAAAATCATCTTAACCACAAAGTTAAGATTTTCGGCCTCAACAACATAAATAGTTTAGGCTAGGGTTTGATCTTCTAATCACTTGAATGAACAACTAAATGGATTAAAGATCATGAATCAAGCATCATTTAAACAAAGTTGAAGAAAAATCTTACCTTACCTATATATCAATAGGTTCGGCCAAGCATAGATGAAAAAGGAAGAAATTTTTGTTGATCACATGCTCTAGGATAATCAAAGTATACATGATTCAAAGATCATAGAAAGTGGTTTCAACATCATAGGATTTTTCTAGAATTTGTTATGGATTTTCAAAGTTTCTAGATCTAGAAATGGAAAATATGATTCATGGCATAAACATGATAAATACATGAAGATAAAAGCTTAGATGATCAAGGAGTTGAGCTTTTACCTCTTGAAGATTGAAGACATGAAGAAAATGATCAACCAACACTTATATAAAGTCTGGACAGTTTGAGGGTGTGTTGGTTTTGTGAGTATATCTCATGATCTACTCATCCAAAAATTACAAACTTTGGCTTATTGGAGAGATAAGAAGAAAAGGAACAACTTTTATGTTGAAGGTTTCATTTGTTTCGGATCATAACAGGGGTAAAAATAGGCTTCTTTCTGCTGTCCAGCATGGATCTGAGGATTCTGGGCAGTTTCTGTATTTTGGTCATAACTCTCAACATACTCATCCGTTTTTGATGATCTTTATCTCGTTGGAAATAAGAGATAAATAGGAACAACTTTCACGTTGAGAGTTTTTTCGAGTTTCAGAAAGGAAGAGGGTCATATTTTCGGTGGAGATTCGGTGTTCTTATGAGTTTTGTAACTTAGAGATTATGAACAAAAGGCAATAGGAATGAAATGAAGTGTGATGGAGGGTATTTATAGGAGTGTGGGCTGCGAAAATAGGGACCAAAGAGCAAGGAATTCTAGTTTCATAAGGACCAAAGAGCAATTACTTTGAAGGACTAGTTTGTAAAATTCCAAAAGTATAAGGACTAAAATGCAATTTCCTACAACTTAGTCATCATGATGCCATGTGCACCATTAATGTGTTCACATGGGTGACTCATCATGCATGACTCAATGGTATTATCCATTAGCGGCTCCCGGAAATCCCGTAATCTGCTCCTCCATTTACCCGAATAAATACGACACCCGGATAAAATATAATGTCACTTTTTAGTGAAATATTTCAAAATAACCAAAATCATAGGAAATTAAATAAAAAACCTTAAATGTTTCGTTCACGAGTTAAAATTAGGTCTTCTGAGCAGTATAAATATACTGTCAGTGAAATTCGCAGACCGGGTTTCACCTGACTTTTCAACCTAAATTTTTATCGTAACTCTCTACGGTCAAGTAGAGTGTAACTATGGTTTCGGGTTAATTAAAATAATTTTCTAAGTCTCAGATAACTATATAAACGTATTTATATAAATTTCTGATATTAGAAAACAGCGAAAAGTCGGGGTGTTACAAACTACCCCTCTTAAAAAAATTTCATCCTCGAAATTTAGTGACTCGAAGCTAAACAGGATTTTTCGATCCAAAGATCTGACTCTCATAAGAAAGTATATAGAAGAATTTTATCAATCATGAAGGAATACAGGAATATCCAGTATGTAAAAAGATTCTTCAGTAGGTTCGTGAGTGTAAAAATGCATAGCTAATACAAGTTTACAATCATGACTCTAATAAAGTGTCTTCTTCCACAAGAATCTTCCAACAAATTAGGAAATCAAAGACAAACAGTTTCGAACTCCAAAGGAATTCATTCTTCATATAGGAAGTTTACAAAAAAAACAATCTTTAAAAGGAGAACAGTCTGGCCAAAAATTAGACTGGGTCACATTTACACAAGGTAAAAGTGACTGAACTAAGTTTCATCAAGAAATTTCCAGTATCAAGAAGTTGTTTGGGTTACAACTCGAGAAATAGTCATAACAAATCTTTCATTGAAATGACATGAAAATGTTGAAACCAAGGGATACTACCAAACCAATCCACTCAGATGTCTAATACACTGAGGGTTAATTAGGAGTGTAAACTCACACTTTTGTAACTTCGTGATAACCCTTCTCATGTAGAATCCGTAACACTTGATGCAGAGTTTCCTCAAGCTCCTCGTGACTCTTAGAGTAGGTGAGAGCATTACCGATGATGACTAACTTATCAAGAAACGGACGAAAATTCCATTTCATAAAGTCTAACTCGACAAGCTTTGCAAGCGATATACCTCATTCAAATGTCCGACACAATCCCATAAGGATATGTGCCAACATGATTACAAGTACGATCTACTAATCATGACTTCTTACAAGGTCTCAACCCTGTTAGAACTCATCAAAACACACATACTCGTGTGTCATCACACATTGTTTCGACAAGGAAACAATTCAAACAAGAGCCAACCAGAGATCACACAACAAAAACTTAACAGACCTATTCCCCAAAGATCCCGAAAGACTCGACCAGCTCTGATACCACTAATGTGACACCCTAACTTGGGTCATCACATGATTACCCGTTTGCGGAAAATAATATTTTAATTTGCTGGTTGCTTTCGGAAAACACTATTTTCTCAACGTTTATCTTTTCAAAATATGGTGATAAAATTTTTTCTTCTTGTTAACCTCATAATAACAGCAACATAACCAAATCACACTTAAGTACATAATAGTATAGAAGTCATACAACTATACTGCCTCATATGTTTTCACACTTATGTCTATAATAAGCATATATTATCTCCAAACATAGTATAACATAAAACCTAAGCTGGTCGTAACTTAACTAGTACTATAACAGTAGAGGGTAGCTTCAACACGCTCCAACCGAAAGGGTCTTTCCCTTATATTTGCCAACAGGAAGAATACCTGATATTGTTTGTAAGGGTGAGACACCAATATATGGATATAAACACGATAACCATTAGTGTGACTCACATACGACACATACACATATATGAGCATATACTCTATCGATGGGTTTCACACCCCAAACATCAACATTTTAAAATTATGCATGAACACTTCATATACACCATCTAAACATTCACACCTAATCTCATGAGATATCCCAACACGTAATGAGTGGATCAAACTCAATAGCCATCCCATGGCACACAGGCACGCAGCCAAAACCCATTGCACACTGTCCAACACCGTGGCACAGTGATAAAACCGTAAATGGGGTTTCATTGTCCAACCTGGCACAATGAAAACTTTAGGGCATGATATACCTGACGCCGCAAGGTAATCATATATCGTATTGTGGCACGTCTGCCAAATGCATACTCGAAAACATATTTCTTTCAACACTGTTCTTTGTGTTATATCTTTCCTTGTCGCAGCTTAAAAGCTTACGACCAACCGTAATCTTAAACATCTTAAAACTTTCATTAATAACACAGGACCTCAAAGTCCGAGTGCTCAATCACAAAACACCTAGACCGATGCATCAGGCTTAGGGTTTGTGGTAATAGAAAACATCTCAAAATGTTTTAACACCTTTAACAACCATCAAGTAAACACCACGTCTACAGGACCTCAAAGTCCACAGGACACCAAGTCCACAACACCTTAAGAACCTTAGTACCCCGACGTCTCGGTTACTAAGTTCCATAACACTTTCAACCTTTAACATCTTTGAGAAAACTTGATTTCGGAAAATTTGCTAAGTGAGAAGATTTCTGCCATAAAACACTGGTTACCGAAAAACATCATTTTCAGAAAAGAGGGTCACAGAGATTTGAAGTTCATAAAAAAATACACGTTGCCGTTTCTAAAATATTTGCCGTCGTCAGTTTTCCAAATTATCGTCATTAAGTCTTTTTAAAGTATTTGAAGGTAACACTTAGCTTTTTCGGCTTAAACAATTTTCTACATTCATGATTAAGTTATTTTCGCAGATTAACTTCACAAAATAACTTTTTATAATATTGCGGAATATCTTATGTAAAAATTAGCAGTAGTAAAATATTTTCACGGTCCCGCCCTCTCTGTGACTCCTAGTTCACTTTTACACTAATAGATCGTTAAAATAATAATATTTTCCAAAAACTCTTATTTTTCCCACATAATATTTTTCATAAACATTATATTCCAACATTTCCCATAAAACATTGAATATAATTTTATGCAGCTTATTAAAGCTTTTATCTGATTAAACGGTTGTGCACTGACCACTGTCAGGCATCACAAACAACATCCAACATCATCAACAAAACTATATTACCAAACAAATTATACATCATAGCAACATAATATATATCTGTGGATAATTAAATAAATTAAAAGTAGATAAATCACCGAAACACAGATAAACAGCTAGAAACACATAGCCAAATAAAATAAACCAAAAACACCACAACCACATAAACAAATATATACAGACCACATATATCACACACAGTTATCGAGAAAAATCCCTCAGGCAAGGCTCCCCTTACCTCTTGAAGATTCGGCCTCCGATTGAAACTTGACACTGCTTCAAGAAACGGCGACACACATACGTAGCTCAAAGTGCTAACCTTCATCAAACCATAAGGTAATCCATCAAAATCAAACAAAACAATCCCTAAGTTCCTCTCATAGGTCATGGCCTCAACATGGTTGGATGGCTAAAAATTCTTAATATTGCTTAAGTCATGGATTAATGATCCTAATGCACTTAAGACAATGGATTAAGGATGATACAACAAAGTTTGGATCAAAATCATCTTAACCACAAAGTTAAGATTTTCGGCCTCAACAACATAAATAGTTTAGGCTAGGGTTTGATCTTCTAATCACTTGAATGAACAACTAAATGGATTAAAGATCATGAATCAAGCATCATTTAAACAAAGTTGAAGAAAAATCTTACCTTACCTATATATCAATAGGTTCGGCCAAGCATAGATGAAAAGGGAATAAATTTTTGTTGATTACATGCTCTAGGATAATCAAAGTATACATGATTCAAAGATCATAGAAAGTGGTTTCAACATCATAGGATTTTTCTAGAATTTGTTATGGATTTTCAAAGTTTCTAGATCTAGAAATGGAAAAATATGATTCATGGCATAAACATGATAAGTACATGAAGATAAAAGCTTAGATGATCAAGGAGTTGAGCTTTTACCTCTTGAAGATTGAAGACATGAAGAAAATGATCAACCAACACTTATATAAAGTCTGGACAGTTTGAGGGTGTGTTGGTTTTGTGAGTATATCTCATGATCTACTCATCCAAAAATTACAAACGTTGGCTTATTGGAAAGATAAGACGAAAAGGAACAACTTTGATGTTGAAGGTTTCATTTGGTTCGGATCATAACAGGGGTAAAAATAGGCTTCTTTCTGCTGTCTCGCATGGATCTGAGGATTCTGGGCAGTTTCTGTATTTTGGTCATAACTCTCAACATACTCATCCGTTTTTGATGATCTTTATCTCGTTGGAAATAAGAGAGAAATAGGAAACAACTTTCATGTTGAGAGTTTTTCGAGTTTCAGAAAGGAAGAGGGTCATATTTTCGGTGGAGATTCGGTGTTCTTATGAGTTTTGTAACTTAGAGATTATGAACAAAAGGCAATAGGAATGAAATGAAGTGTGATGGAGGGTATTTATAGGAGTGTGGGCTGAGAAAATAGGGACCAAAGAGCAAGGAATTCTAGTTTCATAAGGACCAAAGAGCAATTACTTTGAAGGACTAGTTTGCAAAATTCCAAAAGTATAAGGACTAAAATGCAATTTCCTACAACTTAGTCATCATGATGCCATGTGCACCATTAATGTGTTCACATGGGTGACTCATCATGCATGACTCAATGGTATTATCCATTAGCGGCTCCCGGAAATCCCGTAATCTGCTCCTCCATTTACCCTATTAAATACGACACCCGGATAAAATATAATATGTCACTTTTTAGTGAAATATTTCAAAATAACCAAAATCGTAGGAAATTAAATAAAAACCTTAAATGTTTCGTTCACGAGTTAAAATTAGGTCTTCTGAGCAGTATAAATATACTGTCAGTGAAATTCGCAGACCGGGTTTCGCCTGACTTTTCAACCTAAATTTTTATCGTAACTCTCTACGGTCAAGTAGAGTGTAACTATGGTTTCGGGTTAATTAAAATAATTTTCTAAGTCTCAGATAACTATATAAACGTATTTATATAAATTTCTGATATTAGAAAACAGCGAAAAGTCGGGGTGTTACAAGGAACGGTAGCAACAGGAGTAGGGGTGGTCTCAATCGATTCATTGTCATCAGACTTGTCAATCAAATTCTTGTCCTTATCCAAAGAATGATTATTAACACCCTTATCATTATCACATAGAGCCTCCTTATTATCCTGCACAAACCCGACAAAGGGTTAGAATCATCATGACGACAAAGGGTTAGAATCATCATGATTTTTGTTTCCATTGATGGTGTTCACAACGTGACTTGTTGACTAACTTGAGCCGAAGTAGAGGAACTAGTGTCTTCTTTATGAGGCACCACTAGAGCAGCAACTTCCTTTTTCTTATGGACGTATTTAGGAGTAATCTTACGAGCTACCAGAGGCTTTTCCTTTCAAATCACTTGATCATTACCAGAATTTGGAACAAAAGAAGAGGTTGTTTTACAGTTAGCCAAAGAACGACCAATTGTTTTGCAATTAGGACAGAAATGGGGTAACTTTTCATACTCTACTCCCACAAAGAAAGCATATCCCTCTCTTTCCACCAGAATTTGGTCATGCAATTTCCCAGTAAGATCAATGTCCCCACGAATTCTAGCAAAGTGACCCAGAGTTCTATTTCTAGTTGCTTCATCCAAAGAAATATGGATGCCAGGACCCTCGCAATTTCAAAGAAGATTTTTGGCCTCCAATATTCTTGATGTGGTCCATGTATGTGAAGTCAACACTGTATGTGTGTTTACCTTAAAGAATTAGGATTGAAATCAGGAGACCAAGAAAATAGTCGAAAGAACCCTGGTTTGAGATTCCAAGAACCCACCGTCCAAATATTGTCAGATCTTCTAGTGGATGAGGTTTTAGCTTTATTTGATAAACATTTTTTTCACTAGCTTATAATGTTTTTATATCAGTTTATAGCATTTTTTTTTCTAGAAGCTACTTGAAGTAACGTTTGAGCTTATTGCTTATAACTTTTCTTTTTTCTCATTTTTCCTTCCTAATCTATTTTAACTTTTCCATTATCCTCTTTTAAAATAAAATAGTCTAAGTTAGAGTTTTGGTCCCTTATCTTGTTTTTTTAATTTTCATTTTGGTCCATTTTGTTTAAAAAGATTTAATGTTACCTAAAGTAGTCCTCTTCGTCAGACACGTCCCATGGTCAAAATGAATCTTATAAATAAGATAAGGACCAAAAATCTAATTTTACCAATAAAATATCATAATTCTAATATCTCGAAATTCATTTTTGCTTTAAATCCTAAAATGAATTACATTTATCTTTCCTAAAATGGATTCTAGGGACTAAAAACTGTGATACCAAATTTAAAGGGATTAAAACCAAAGAAAAACAATTTATAGGGATCAAATCCAAAATTTGCTCATTTTATAGGGACCACAAGTAGTAATTTCATATTTTAGAGAGATGAAAACCAACGGAAATATTTTACAGGGACCAAAACCAAAATCCGCTCATTTTCTAAGGACTAAAAACATATTTAACCTTTTTATTTTTATTATCCCATTAAAATAAAAAATTAATATTTTGATTTTTGAAACGATAAGCAATTTAAAATAAATTAAAAGTGATCATTGTTTTAAAATAAATAAAATAAATAATATATTTTTTTAAGTAAGGTGATCCTATGTCACCATAAATTTATTGATAAACAAAAAAAAAACAAAGAAAACAAAATCATGGGAGGACATAATCCAAAACCTAGGCAAAAACAAGAATCAAGTTAATCTAAAATTAATCTTTCTATTCTTTCTCAGGTTATACTTTTGAGATTTAGATATAACTATTGTGAAATTAGAATCATCCTCGGCACCAATATCATTATTCTGCTCTTCTGAAAGAGAGTCATTAGCCAGATCTTCCTCATCCCCATCTCCCAAAAACTTGGCAAGAACTTTCATATCATGAATAATATTAGGATGCATAGGGGTTGAATTAATCACAAGAGTCTCAAAATTCTTATCACTAACTGTTAAATTACAGGTAGCCATGGAGTGCAATGAATTTAAGAGAGGATCAGGAACGGTAGCAACAGGAGTAGGGTGGTCTCAATCGATTCATTGTCATCAGACTTGTCAATCAAATTCTTGTCCTTATCTTAAGAATGACTATTAACACCCTTATCATTATCACATACATCCTCCTTATTAGCCTCACAAACCCGACAAAGGGTTAGAATCATCATGATTTTTGTTTCCATTGATGGTGTTCACAACGTGACCTTGTTGTATAACTTGAACGGAAGTAGAGGAAGTAGTGTCTTCTTTATAAGGCACCACTAGAGCAGCAACTTCTTTATTCTTATGGACATATTTAGGAGTAATCTTACGAGCTACCAGAGGCTTTTCCTTTCAAATCATTTGATCATTACCAGAATTTGGAACAAAAGAAGAGGTCTTTTTATAGTTAGCCAAAGAATGACCAATTGTTTTGCACTTAGGACTGAAAATAGGTAACTTTTCATACTCTACTCCCATAAAGAAAGCATATCCCTCTCTTTCCACCAGAATTTGGTCATGCAATTGCCAAGTAAGATCAATGTCCACACGAATTCTAGCAAAGTGACCCAGAGTTCTATTTCTAGTTGCTTCATCCAAAGAAATAGGGATGCCAGGACCCTTTGCAATTTCAAAGAAGATTTTCGGCCTCCAATATTCTTGATGTGGTCCATGTATGTGAATCCATCATTGTGCGTGTGTCTACCTTAAAGAATTAGGATTGAAATCAGGAGACCAAGAAAATAGTTGAAGGAATCCTGGTTTGAGATTCCAAGAACCCACCGTCCAAATATTGTCAGATCTTCTAGGGAGGCAAATTCGAACTCATAAAATCCTTTGCTAAGAGGAATCATCCTCCATTGACCAAGAGGTTTCCAAAGCTTGGATAATTTGGAGCACAAGTCTTCATACTTGACGGGTGAATCACATTTTGAGTGGATTAATCAACCATGAAGATTGTTTTTACATCTGTCCAAGCTAGCTTTGTATTCTTCCTCACAAATTTTGATCGATAAAGCATCACCTTTCAGGCAAGGCCACGACAATTGACTCAAAGCGATATCACAGGCATTACTCATAGCTTGTGCGAAGGTCTTCCGAAGAGGAGAAGAAATCGTTGTGTCTTCCTTGTCCATTATTCATGTGACAGATTACCAAACACGAGGTTGAGTGGCGTCCCCGTCAAACAAGACACGGACAAAAAAAAGGGAGAAGCAAGGAAGTAAGCGGTGCATATGCGAGTGGGAGCCACACCTCATGCACAAGAGTGCCAGGATGCTGAAATGAACAATTGAAAACACAAGAAAGGGGGGTTGAATTATGTTTTGCTTAAACTTTTTGCAAACAAGAAAGTTTTCCCATAAAGCATGATCAGACACTTTGATGTGTCTGAAACAGAACAGATTAATTTAAAACTTGACACTTTTAACCCTAGTTAGCACAATAAATATAAAGCAAACTTAAAGAGATAACGGAAGAGAGTTGACACTGAGATTTATACTGGATCACTTCAAACCTTGGGCTACGTCCAGTCCTTGGTTTCACCTAGTGTTACACTATAACTGATCAGGTTACAAACAGGTATTAGTTGCACATCTATCCTCTTCAAGCTCAACTAACAAGAATTGTTTGCACACCTAGCCTCTCCAGGCTCAATTAACAAGAATTCTTTTAGCTAGCCTCTTCAAGCTCTACATGGATTAAGAATTAAATGAAGCAACAGCTTCAAGATTTACAACTTGAAAGTCAACCAAAGAACACCCAATGAGTGAATAAGAATTAGGGTTGGTATGACTGTAGTAATAACTTCTCAATATATACAAATGATTGAGTAGAGAAGTATTCTCAGAAAGAAGAACTGAGAGAGCTTTGAATGCGGAGATAGTATTGAATGCTTGAATAATTAAGTTATGGTCAATCTCATCAGGCAATCTTCAAGGTCTTCCTTTTATACTCATCAGCAATAAATCCGTAAGAGAGATGGATATAATTTTTGTTCTTCATTCATTAATGCTAAAATGGCATTCTGAATCTCCATTTAATGCTTAAGGCAAGTTGAACGTATTTCTTGGCATAGCTTTATCAGGGTGCAGCATGATTTAGAGCAGTTGCAGTTGCTTTTCTGACTTGGGCCGACTTTCCTTATTTGTGAAACACGGGTTTGTGACCGCGTAAAGGTCTCTTAGCTTGTTACAACAAAAGGAATTTCTAACATGGCTTCGACTTTATGCTTCTGAATCCATATTCTTTGATTTGAAAATGCTAAGGAATATTCTTGAATTTTGAATGAGTATCGTTAAACACCTTCAGTCACTCTGCAGGGTCAAAAGCATTTTCCTAGATTATTGCTATTGTGACTAAAGTCAGACGCATTTTATAAGTAATACATACCCATCTTTCAGACACGTTGTTTTACCAAAATGGTTTTGTCTTTATGATCTGCACACTTAATAAACACATTAGCAGATTTCAAATGGTTCAATTAAAATCATTCTTTGCTTGGATTCATCAAAATTAGAGATGTCAAAAACTTAGACTTCAATAGATGCAATCGGTTGAAAGACGAGGCAGATGTCTTCTCTCTAACGGTGCATCTCTTGGAGAGTTCAAAGAAAAAATGCTCCTGACCTAATTCTCCTAAATAATATATATATATATATATATATATAAACATGGCATTTTATGTCATTTTACATTTATCAGCTGGTTCAACCGCTAGTTTTACCAAACACTTCAAATCCAATCCGCTAACTTACCCACTATTTGCTATCAGCTGGCTCATCTGCTATCAGCCACTATAAGAAGACATCGATTTACCGACGGCCATTTATCGACGGACATTTTTCCGACGGAAATCTTATCATTACCGACGGAAAAAACCGTCGGAAATTCGAATAGGAAAAAACACGGCCATTTCCGACGAAAATGCCGTCGGAACCGTTGTCGACGGGCATTCCGTCGGTAAAATGGCGAGAAAATGTGGCGGGAAGGATTACCGACGAAAATTGCCGTCGGTAATTTACCGACGAAATATTCCATCGGAACACTGTCTCGAAAAAGGGTATACCGACGGAAATTTCCGTCAGTAACTTACCGACGGAATTTTCCGTCGGAAATGCTTCTCGAAATTTGGGCGGGACTAGGGTATTTCCGTCAGTAATTTATAGACGGAATTTTCCGTCGGAAAGGCATCTCGAAATTTGGGCGGGACTAGTGTACCGACGAAAATTTCCGTCGGTAGTGCGTCGGTCAGATCTGGGATATTTACCTACTGAAACACAGATCCTGCCATCGGTAATTTGAATTCGTCGCTAGTTACTGATGACCCGATCCATCGATAACCTCTTTTATGTATAAATCGGTTTCCCTCCCCCCTCATTTCATTCTATATTCGTCTCTCCCAAGCCCTCTCCTCACCGGCGACCAGCCGCCCCTCCTTCTCCCCTCCGGCCAGCCGCCCCTCCGTCTCCCCTCTGGCCAGCCTTCCCCCTTCCTCATCTTCTTCCTTTCTCCCTCTCTTTCCTTTCTCTTTTCCTTCTTTCTTCTCCACCACCGCCTTCATACTAGCCTACCGCTGCCAGAGACCGTCGCGCGACGCCACTCGACTGCCACCAGAGACCGTCGCACCACCGCCGGCCGATCGGCACCAGAGACCGCCGCGTGTGCCAGCTCCTGCGCCTCCGCATGCCACCACGTTCAGGTAAGCCACCTTCTCCTCCAACTCCCTTCTCCCTGTTTGTGCATTATAGCTAGTAACTCAATCTTCTTCTTCTCCAGAGAACCACCACTTGTTTGGAGTACCAGCCACCAGTGCGGTTGTTTCAGGTGAGTTTCCAATTTTTTTTTAATTTTTTTTTGTTTATTAATTAAATGTTGAATGGATGGTTGTTAATTATGATGTTGTGAATTGTTAGGATAGTGATAAAATGTGTTGGACTGTTATGTTGGATCAATTTTTTTTAAGTGTGTTGGACAGTTTTGTTAGAGTGTAATTAGGTTTGTTGTACTGTTATGGTGTAAATTGTTAAGTGTGTTGGGCTGTTATGTTGGATCAATTTAGTAAATTGTTATCTATTTGTGGTTTGGAGTGTAATTAAATGTTGGTTTTGTTTTATTTCTGTTAATTTAATTTAGAATTTGATTGTGGTTAGAAACATGTGTCATTCAATGCTGCTTTATGGTAGTGTAAAATTCACTTTTAGCTTTTGATGTCATATAAAACTTAAATTAATACTATTTTTTTTAAAGTAAAATGTTTATGTCTTTTAAAATGATTACTCCACGTCTCGTCGATGTGTTATGTGGGACACGCATCCGTGCCAGACTTCAAGGAGTGCCTTTCGAAAATTGAATAATAATATTGTTAAAAGTAAATAATGTTTATTTAATTAAATAAAATTAAACACTGACAAGCAAATAATAAATAAACAATATTATGAAAAAAATAATAATAAACATTTCAGCGACAAAAAACAATTATATAGTTAATGATTAAAATTGAAACAATAATATATAATTAAAAAATCTTAATATTTAAGTAATTAACTAATATACTAATAATAATTTTGAAGATTTGAGCTCATAGGACTTTAAATAGTCAAGTTACGTAATAAGTGGGAAGAATAAAAATTCATTAAAATAAATAATTTCCTAAAGACTACTTTCAAGCAAGCAATTAACTAATATACTAATAATATAATTTTAAATAAATTTTAGATTTTAAAAGTCAAGTATACAAATTAACATAATTACTTTACTAAAGCAATAAAATGTTATATTAATTAAATTAAATTGAAAAAAATAAATGATATAATAAAAAGTTAGGCAAATGATTATGGGCTGATATATGTTTATGTTGGTTGCTTAATTATGTGTTATATAGTTTGTTGTTGTTATCAAACTTTACGCAAATTATCTGTGTTACTTAAAGTTTTATTTTATCTTAAAGTATATATAATTAATACGTAATTGAGAAAAACCGTGGCTTCCCGTTCAAGGTTCAATATTATTGAGCATGTATACTCGTGGTCATGGTATTGCTCATTTTATTGAATCTTGAATTGTCCAATTGTGACAGTTTGGGAAAAACTTTTTCTCCACTGATATACTAATTACATGTTGATTCTCATCTGTTATATCGTTGTTGAAATTTCGGGTCGAAGCATTTCTTTTTGTTCTCCAAGCCCATGCTTGATTGCGGTATCTTAGTAATTTATATTTAAAATAAAAAATAATTATTAATTAAAAAAGTAGTTGCTGATGGAAATTTCCGTCGGAAACATAAAGGCGTCGGCAATGGAGACGGGTTACCGACGAAAATTTCCGTCGGAAACATTACCGACAGAAAATCCCATCGGTAATTTCCGACGGATCCGACTCATCCGTCGGAAAACCGTTTCCTACGAGCCTGATACCGACTGAATTTGGTCCGTCGGAAAATCTGTCGGAAACGCGCTTTACCGAAGGATTTTTGGCGTTTCCGACAGGTTTTGGCCATCGGTAATCCCGTCTTTTTTTGTAATGCGCTTGCTTATTTTCTATCAACTAGTTTTTACCAAACATAGCATATGTCATTTTATCTTGAGGAGGCGTCTTCGGTACACCACCCTCCAAAGTGGAGCAGTGATGTGACCCACATGGTAAAATGTGGACCAATCACCTTGCCAACTGGATAAGTGAAATTCTCTTTGACTTTTCAACTGGATTTGTAGTCAAACAATATGTGGGTATAGTATTTTGCCTTTGAAATACGTTACTAAAAATACTGAATAATTTTTTTCAATAGATTATAATTTAATTACATAAAAACTCTTATGGTTCATTTATTGTTTGTTTTCTATGATCGAATTTTGTTTGAGAATTTATTCCTTTTTTTATTTTATTAATAGAGGATTTATTCCTTTGTAGAATTATATTGAACCATTGCTCCTTCATTTTTGTGGTTTTATCATGTTGGCAACGGAGATCGTAGCTAGTCGTCGGAGAGTGGTTAAACCAGAGAATGAGAGAACCAACTACAATCAAATATAGTCATTACACATAATAAATTACTACAATCAAATATCCACTAAATACATTTCTTCAATGTTGTACAACTTCAATAATAAGTGAGGAAAACATCATTGAGCCAACTATACCTGAGGAATTTGGGGGAAATCAACATATTTGAAATTGGGGATTTAGGGTTTATGTCAACGGAACAAAGTAGGAGATGAGGTGTACCAACCCACAATAACAATGAGCACTAAGGGAGTGAAAACTTTCTCAGTTCAAAATACAAATACAGAGAGAGAAGAATATTGCTCAAAGAAAAAGGGAGAGAAGCCAGAGGCCGCCGCCCAGCCACCATTGGGCCACCACCACATGCCGCCGTAAGCTCCGGCTCACCATTTCCACAACAGCAAGCCAGTCATGCCTCCCTTGCACCAGATCCGCGAACCCGTGCCAGCACGCTCCACCCCGACGTCATCGCCATCCTCTACACAGCTCCACCACGCAGATCTGAATAGCCCCAACCACCATCCCAGCAACCACGTGACCCGCGTCCCTGTCCACCGCGAGTTCCGCCTCGGACCGCCAGCTTCCTTCTCTATTCGCTGCAGCGCCGCCACGCACTAACCGTCGTTCCCTGCGTGTACCCACCTCGAGCTGATTTGAGATGGCCTCGATCCGAACCTTGTAGGCGACTACGAGCTAATCATTGTAGACGACGACCGGCAAGAGGTTGAAGATGCTGGGTTCAATGTTTCACTGACGACGAAAGTGTTTGAGTGAAGGAGGCGTCTTTGGTGCACCACCCTCCAAAGTGGAGCAGTGGTGCACCACCCACGTGGTAAAATGTGGACCAATCACCTTGCCAACACGACTTTGGTGGGTGGTGCACCATAACCTTCACCTTATATTGATCAGTTAATTCAACTTTTAATGTTACCAAACACTTTAAATCCAATCAACTAGCTTATCTGGTATCCTCTAGCTTATCCACTATCCGCTGTCTAGACCATTATCTACACCTAAAACTCTTCATTCTTCCTATTGCTGCAGATTGGTTCACAATCGACAATTGCCCATTTGATTTACGCTCCTGCCAACGCAAGACTCAACCTTAATGCGACTGTCTTGCTCGAGTCTTTAAGAGCAAAAGGAATAACCGGAAGAAATATGGGTATGACATCATCATGCTATCTCAACAAGACATCCCCCTCATCATGGAACTCTTGTTTGCTTTGTTGATTTCTAGTCCACTTCCATTAACGACTTTATCTTTCCCTTTGGCATGCCAAACCCAACTCTACTGGATGTAGCTGCTATTAAGGGTTTTCCAATGTATGGAAATGACCTTCCTTCGCTATATTCATTAGTGAGCAACAATCTAGGGATTCATCTTAACGCCAAGTGGAAGGAAAATGTCTCTATTGGTGAAGAAAAAGATAATCATCTTAACGTTAAAGAAGCCTATAAATACAAGAATCAAATATTTCAAGATGGAACACAATGTTTATTCTTGATTACATCTTGCTCTATGAAGAAACTCTACTGCAAAAACTTTGATATATATTTTTTTTCTTTGTGTGTTCTTTGTATTCTCAGTTTGTATTTGTTGTTCGCTGAGCTTTCTTATGAGAATACTCTTATCTTCCAAACGATTCATTTCCTATCCACTCCAAGAGTAATTTTGTTTGAAAGATATTAGTCTGATATTTCATTGTAACTTTCTTGTATTAGCATGGACAGGCCGTGTTCCAAAGAATACTTACTTTTATTAGCTTGAAGAGGCTATGTCCAAAGAATACTTGTTGTATTAGCCTAGAGGGGTTACATATCAAAGAATACTCTATTGTAATAGCCTGAAGAGGATGCATCCAAAGAACATATATTGTATTTAGCCTAAAGAGGTTGTGTTCAAAGAATACTTCTTAGTGAAAATCTCAATGTTGTTTTGGGACTAGACGTAAGCCAAGGTTTGAATCGAACCAGGGATAAATATTGTTTTCCTTCTCTTACTTTCATTTCTTTTGTCTGTCTTAAACTCATATTGAACTTATCAGGGTTGATCTTTGTGCTTTTGTCAACTTCATCTTATAAAAGACATGTTAAAACTACATCACTTTTAAATTCACAACAACAAATGCTCAGAATACTTGCATAAGTATTATGATATCGTTTTAAAGAAAACTAGAAATTTGCTTGCTTCGTCTAAGATAGTGTCATCTTTAATTTCCAATGAAACAGAATTATTTTAAAACAAAATTCAACCCCTTCTTGTGTTGTTTTTTATCCCATTGAATTTTTGCCGATGTGCTTTGATTTTATCTTAAACCTTTTTAATTTCCCTTTTGGCGAGAGATTGTCATGGATATTTTGGACGAAAAGCAATTAAATTGACAGGAAAAAATCTTTTAATTTTTACTCACTAAATCAGGTTATAAAATTTTATCGCAAAACTAAAATGGAAAATGACAAAAAACTGTTATCTCTTCATTTCACTTGCCTTGCTGCTCAAAATATAAATGGTATTTTTGTAAATTTGTATATTTAATCCAGTACTTATGCATTTCCAACCATGGATACTATTTTTTTTTAAATCTAATACATTAGTCATCAATTATGTAACAACATCAAAAATTGTCTTATTGCTCAACTGTTTATACTATACTATTTTGTTTGCTGTCCTGTAATATATTTCAAATGCATTGTAATCCATATATTGGTGAGGGTGTGCACATGCACCCACTCATTCTTAAAAAATAATTATAACTACCTTTGTTAGAACTACTGATACCATGTTAGACTTGTAAAGGAGAGAAGTTGGGAGAATTCCATGTAATGGAGAATTCATTCAATGAGTAAAAATGTACAAGTCTGAGATCTACAATTAGCTGAGATAGATATATATAGTGCAATTAGAAGCAATAATTAGGCTAACTAAACTAACAGAAAGCTAACCACTTTGTAACTGACTCTTAACCGTAATAACCTTATATATTTATCCCCCCCCCCCAAACAAAAAAAAAAACAATTATTAATTTATTTGCACCCATGTCACTCGCTTCTTTCTTTCTTTATCTCATGTGCAGAGTCTGCAGACCACTTTTGTCCTCACCTGACCTTCTTTCTTTCTTATACATACATTTCAATATAGCAATATAGCATATTGTTTTCTTATAAATTTTAATTATGGCTTGCACAGCTGCACCGCTAGACTATTTATATCCTAGTGTTTACAATATTATGTCTGTGACTGATCTGAAATACAAAATAGCATGATATTTATCTTTCTTGGTTTACACTTGTTCACTGTTGAAAAATATTTATGAAATAATATACCTCCTCCAATTTTATTCAATTGAAAAAGAGTTGCTTATCATGTTGTGTATGGATGAAATGAATGAGAAATTTTCTTAAAACAAGATTCATCCAACTTTTGACGTCAATAGTGTAACACCCCGACTTTTACTGTTCTTTAATATCAGTAAATATATACATATATTTGTTTATATTTTATCTGAGTCCTAGAAAATATTTTGAATAAAAAAAATCATATTTATACTCTACTTTATCGTAGAAAGTTACGGTGAAATTTTAGGTTTAAAATTCAGACGAAACCCGGTCTGCGTTTTAATTGACAGTAAGATTTTACTGATCAGAAAACCTAATTTTTACCCAAGAACGAAACCGTTTAGATTTTTATTTTATTTCCAACCATAGTGGTTATTTTGAAAATTTTCAAAATAAATAGTTTATTATACGATAATCGGGCAAGTACTCGACGATCAGGGATCGACGGAATCGAGAACGGAGGTGTAGACACAAAACCCGATGCCGGGTGAATGAGCACAATGAGTCATGTGGGGGTGAGTCATAGGGGTTAGTCATCTTGCATTAAATGCAAGTAATGATGGTTATATGTCAAAAGACCAAAATGCCCTTGATCTTTAAGTAAAATTCCAAGAGTGTCCTTAAGTGATTTTTTGACCAAAATACCCTCTAAAACTACTTAATTTCGTGCAGCCCTCCACTAAACCAAACTCATTTCATTTTGATTTCATTTCATTATCTTTCTCTAAAAAACCCTAATCGGGTAAACAACGGAACCAGACACGAATGTGCAGAGATATACCGGGAGAACAGAATGACGAGTCGTCCATGATGACTCAAGAGGAATGAGTCACCATAATGACTCACCATAGCCATTAATGTGCATTTATGACAAGTAAATGTGAAAAGACTAAAATACCCTAACCTAACCATCATAGTTAAATGACAACCATGATTAAGGCAAGACATTATCAAATTTGCTTCTTCTTCCTCACATGTGGTCACAATTTAGCCACACCTCCTACTCACCATAACCACTCAATTATCATGATGACTTCAAGTGAAATGACCAAATTACCCCTAAGTTAACCTAACCTATGTTTGGTTAATTCAACCATGGTTCACAAGACAATTTCAAATTGACTTCTCCTTCTCATCTGTGGTGCTAAACTCAGCCACACCACTCCTTTCACTCTTCACCACATATTTTTCTAGTCATGATTATTATTAACCCTAGTTAACATGATATTAACTATGGTTACTAACAAATGGTTATTAACAATGACACATATCCTCTCCCTAAATCACTCATTTTACACGATGGAAAACCCCTCCACACCTAGCCAATTCGTGGCTGCCCACTCCCCCACACTTAGACATTTTCTTCTTCTTCATCAAGAACACAAAGAAAAGCTACATTAACTCCCAGAAACCATACCGAAATTATGACCCTCTTCTGTTCTGAAAATCAAAAACCTTTCTACATGAAAGTTGTTCCTATTCCTCTCTTATTTCCAAATAGCTAATGATCATAAAAAACGGATAAGTATATTGGGAGATATACCCAGATTACCAAAATAGCTCAAAATCCTCAGCATCACACGAGAACAGCAGAAAGAAGGCTATTTACGCTCCTGTTCTGATCTGAATCAAACATAACCTTCACCATCAAAGTTGTGCATCTCTGTCTTATCTTTCCAACAAGCCAAAGTTTGTAATTTTAGATGAGCAGATTGTGAGATATACTGATAAAACCATCACATCCTCAAAGGTGTCAAATTTTTAACAAGCTTTGGTTGATCATTTCTCTTCATCTCTTCATCATTCAAGAGGTAATCTCTTCTCTCCATGATCAATCATGACTTCTCCTTCAATCATTTTAGTTGTTTAAGTCATGAATCATGATTTTCCATCTTCATGAAGCTTTCTTCAAAAATCTCTAGAAAATTGTAGGAAAATCCATTTGACTTGAAACCAATTTCTATGATCTCCATATGACTTCTATTTTAATTATCCAAGAGCTTGAAAAATTTAGAGATCCCTAGCTATTTCTTCTTGACTTGGCCGAAACTATGTTCAAGTGGGCTAGGATGATTTTCTTTAATCTTTAACTTGATTTCTTGTTGGTTGTTCATGGCTAGGTTTTGTGCGTTCAAAACCTTGTGATTTAGGTGAACAACATCCTTCTACTACTTGAGTTTCAAGTGATCTACAAGAGGTAAGGGGGGATATTACTACTATCCTACCTTAATGTAGATATGTATGTGGTTTAAAGTATTTGTATGTTGTCTTGTAAATCCTAAGTGTTAGGATTATATATTATTGTTTATGGTTGTGTGATCCTCTTGGAGGATTTGATTTGATGCTTGGTTGTGGTAAGATATGTCATATGGTTGTTTTGTTTCAAATGACCTTAAGTTGGAATCAAGATTGTTGTTTGCTTAACTTATTAAGAAAAATGCCTAATATATTTATTTAAGGCCATTCGGCAATAACTGATTAATGGGGTTTCAAGTTGAGTTAATTTATTTGAATAATTTTTATAAGGATTGAATGAACATATAAGAATATAGAAATTGGTTTGGATTAATTTGGATGTGTATATTGAAAGATATGATTTTATGAGTCCTTAGGGACTAAAATGCAATTTCTGAGAATTTCAGTGGCTGCACTGAAATTCATATTCTTGTGTGTTAAGATTGTAGTCCTTGATGAGACAAAACCCTAGAAATTGGTTTGGTGTTAATTGGATTAATACATAAAAAGTTATAAGCGTTTTTGTAAACAAGGATCTTTTTGCAATTATTGTAAAATATTTGGGCAGAAATATAATTTCTGGAAATTTGAGTGCAACTGAAAAATATTTCTAAAGAAGTTGGTTTGGAGTGATTTGAAGTTATAAATAAAAAGTTATAAGGTTTTAAGTGAATAAGGACCTTTTTGTAATTAATGAAAGTTTAGGGACTAAACTGCAATTTTCTAAAATTTATGTAATAGGACAGTTAGAAACTGTTTTTCATGCCTATCAAACTGTTCTAAAACTCCAAAATGAGTTTTGGACTATTAGAGTTTAAAATCGTTGAAAAATGATTTACGCGATTTACAAACTTAATGACGTTCGGTCACATTTTTAGGAATTTTTTATAAATGGTGAGAAAGAGGTAAAATCAATGTTTCAACATCCTAAAATAAGTATTATAACTTAGGAAAGTTATATATTTGAGGTGAAAAACCATATTTTTATAAGTATGACTTTTGAACCTAAATTCAGTAAAAAGCGGCGAAACCGTCACAAACGTTTGTAAAGATTTTTGAGAAAACAATGATTTAGAATTTGAAATCAGTATTTTAATACTTTAACATAAGTATGGTAACTTAGGAAAGTGAAGCATTTGAGAAAAATAATTATATTTGTGAAAATATGGAATTTAAGTTGAAATACAATAAAAAAACGGTAAAACGGTATTTTAAGAGTTTCGATGTTTTTCAAGAAACTGTTTTGAGGAATTTAGTACTTATGTACTTTAATGGAATCTGATTTCAAAAGGGTTTGGTTTTAACCAAAGGTTTTAGTTTTAAGACAAAAGAGAATTTTAGTCTTTAAGACTCGTATTTCAAGTAAATGAAAAAACCTAAGTCATGAATGACTTAGTGAAAATATGAACGTAATAATTTATGACGTGGGGTGGAACACGACCTTATGTCATAAAGTATGGATAATTCATTATCCATATTCCATAAAATTTAATGGACTCAGAATAATTTGTTTTCTTGGAAGCCAAAGAAAAAGGCTCAATTAGAAAAGAACAGAGAAATAAATAATTGGACTTGTGTTCCAATCTCATAATGCATTAGGACTTTTAATAAAGTGTTTTAAGATATCTTTACAAAAAGATGAAAGGTTACCTGAGAACTTCCGCTCGATGTTAAGAACATCTAGCATATGAGAAAGCACGTTGAAAGAATTCCGATGGAATCAAGATGTCATCCGATGAAAGACAAGAAGAACGCATTTTCTGGCACTTTTTCCTAAACACATAGTGAAACTATGTTCTGTAAGGCCGTTGTGCCTAGGAGAAGAGCTAACACTTTAATGCGGGTGCGAATTCCGTAGTGGCGAATATTGTAACACCCCGATTTTCACTGTTCTTCAATATCGGTAAATATTCATATATGTATATATTTGTTTATATTTTATTCGAGATTTATTAAATGACTTTGGAGAAACTAAGGTCATTTCCCTATTATACTTATTTTTATAAGCTTACAAGGAAGTTTTGGGTTGAAAATTCAGACAAAACCCGGTCTGCGTTTGCTGCGTTTTCACTGACAGTAAGATTTTACTAAGCAGAAACCCTAATTTCGACTCGTGAACGAAACCATTAGGTTTTATATTTCGCCCCGAACGATTTTCCACATTTTGGAAAAATTCGTTAGCAATAAAATAATATTATTTTATTTGGGCGTAATCTTTTAGAAAAACGCGTAAAAATCTAAGACGGGTAAACTAAGGAGTCGAATATGGAGCTGAGGTATTAGAGGAGTTTGATGTAGCAGAGGGACAAGGAGATCGGCCTCAAATTGTTGAAATCAGGAATTTTCAAGTGAAATGACCAAAATACCCTTAAGCTTAACCTAACCGACGTAGAGTTAAATTTTAACCATGGTTAAGGAACCAAAGGTTAGTATACTTGACCAAGAATCAGCCACACCCTCTCTTGATTATGAGCCACATGTTTGTTAACCATCGTTACCAATTAACCCTAGTTAAGTTACTAATTAACCGTAGTTAAGTTATTATATTATTTTCTAACTTAACCTATGTTAAATTAACTCAACCATAGTTCTTTTATCATATTAAACCACAAAAAATCTGCTCCAAACTCCCTCATTTTCGTGCAGCCCACACTATCTAACTTGATCTTCTTCATCACTTTCTCTCGTTTTCTCTTAAGAACTCAAAGAACACACATGGATGTTCATACTCGCCGAAATTACACTGAAATTCTAACCCTTTTCTGTTATGAAACTCGGAACACTTTCTACATGAAAGTTGTTCCTATTTCTCTCTTCTTTCCAACGAGCTAAATATCATCAAAAACGGATAAGTATATTAGGAGATATGCCCAAAATACCGAAACAGCTCAAAATCCTCAGAACTATGCCAGAACATAAGAAAGAAGGCTCTTTAAGCCCTGTTCTGCTTTGAATCAAACAAAACCTTCAACATCAAATTTTTTCCTCTCTTTCTCATCTTTCCAACAAGACAAAGTTTGTAATTTTTGGATGAGCAGATCGTGAGATACACTAACAAAACCACCACATCCTCAAAGCTGTCTCAAAAGCCTTCATTTGGAACCAAGCTTGTATTGATCAATTTCTTCATTTATTCAATCTTCAAGAGGTAAAACCTCAACTCCTTGATCATCTAAGCTTTCTTATTAATTGATTTCACTTGTTTCATGCCATGATCATCATGTTTTCATTCTTAGATCTAGAACTTCAAAAATCTCTAGAAAATCATAGAAAAATCCTTTTAATGTGATTCCAATTTCTATGATCTTCATATGACTTCTATTTTCATCATCCAAGAGCTTGAAAAATTTAGAGATCCCTATCTATTTCTTATTGACTTGACCGAACCTATGATTGATTTTCTTCAACTTTAACTTGTTTTCTTGTTGATTGATCATGGCTAGGTTTTGGTGGACAAAACCGTGGCCTACCTTGTTTGGTTTAGCTTGTGTTTGTTTTATCTTCAAGTGATCTACTAGAGGTAATGGGGAAGATTACTACTATCCTACCTTAATGTAGATATGTATGTGGTTTAAAGTATTTGTATGTTGTCTTGTAAATCCTAAGTGTTAGGATTATATATTATTGTTTATGGTTGTGTGATCCTCTTGGAGGATTTGATTTGATTCTTGGTTGTGGTATGATATGTCATATGATTGTTTTGGTTCCAATGACCTTAAGTTGAAACCATGATTGTTGTATGATTGATTTGTTAAAATAAATGCTTAACATGATTATTTAAGGCCATCCGGCCATGACTGTTTTAATGGGTTCTATGATGTGTTAAATTGTTTGAATAATTTTTATGAGGATTGAATGAACATATAAGAATATAGAAATTGGTTTGGATTGATTTGGATGTGTATATTGAAAGATATGATTTTATGAGTCCTTAGGGACTAAAATGCAATTTCTGAGAATTTCAGTGGCTGCACTGAAATTCATGTTCTTGTGTGTTAAGATTGTAGTTCTTGATGAGACAAAATCATAGAAATTGGATTGGTGTTAATTGGATTAATACATAAAAAGTTATAAGTTTTTTTTGTAAAACAAGGACCTTTTTGCAATTATATTTGAGGGCAGAAATGTAATTTCTGGAAATTTGAGGGCAACTGAAAAATATTTATAAATAAGTTGGTTTGGTGTGATTTGAAGTTATAAATAAAAAGTTATAAGGTTTTAAGTGAATAAGGACATTTTTGTACGTAATGAAAGTTGAGGGACTAAACTGTAATTTTCGAAAATTAAAGTAATTGCTTAGTTAGAAACTGTTTTTCATACCTATTAAACTGTTCTAAAACTTCAAAATGAGTTTTGGACTATTAGAGTATAAAGTCGTTGAAAAAGGATTTACACGATTTACAAACTTAACGATGTTCGGTCAATTTTTTAGAAATTTTGTATACATGAAAAGGAAAACTGTAAAAGCAGTGTTTCAACATGTTAATATGAGTATTATAACCTAGGTGAGTAATAGATTTGAGGTGAAGAACCATATTTTTAAAAGTATGGCTTTTGGGACTAAAACCAATAAAAGCAGTGAAACCGTCGTCAAACGTTTTTAAATATTTTTGAGAAAATAATGATGTAGAGTTTGAAATTAGTACTATAATACTTTAACATAAGTATGGTAACTTATGAAAGTGAAGGATTTGAGAAAAATAATTATATTTGTGAAAATATGGAATTGAAGTTGAAATACAGTAAAAAGCGGTAAAACGGTATTTTAAGAATTTCGATGTTTTTCAAGAAACTGTTTTGAGGAATTTAGTATTTATGTACTTTGATGGAATCTGATTTTAAAATGGTTTGGTTTTAACCAAAGGTTTTAGTTTTAAGACAAAAGAGAATTTTAGTCTTTAAAGACTAGTATTTACATTAAAGAGCAAAACCTAAGTCATGAATGACTTAGTGAAAATATGAACTTAATGATTTATGACTTATGGTGAAGCAAGACCTTATGTCATAAAGTATGGATAATTCATTATCCATATTCCATAATATTTAACGGACTTAGAATGATTTGTTTTCTTGGAAGCCAAAGAAAAAGGCTCAATTAGAAAAGTACAGAGAAATAATTAATTGGACTTGTGTTCCAATCTCATAATGCGTTAGGACTTTTAATCAAGTGTTTTAAGATACCTTTGCACAAAGATGAAAGGTTACTTGAGAACGTTAGCTCGATGTTAAGTACCGGTGATTCGAACTTAAGAACATCTAGCATCTGTTACGGTACTTTGCAAGGATTCCGATGGAATTGAGAAGTCATTTGGTGGATGGACGAGAAGAACACATTTTCTGGCAAAGTTTGCCTAAACACATAGTGAAACTACATTCTGTAAGGCCGTTGTGCCTAGGAGAAGAGTTAACACTTTAATGCGGGTGCGAATTCCGTAGTGGCGAATCCTGCTTATTCATAGGGGGTGTCGGGGTATGAAATACTCACATAGGCCCAGTTGGTAGCTCCTCTGTGGCGTGGTGATCTTGCAATGCACCGACATACTCGACTAGACACTACGTGTTTTCTGGTAGTGTAGGATGTTCTCGAAAAAGCCTATGACGTGCACGCCCTCTTCTATTGACGCATTCTTTATTACCCAAGGCTGGTGGACTCCAGAACAATCCTCCGAACCACTCTCTCCGACTGTTCGTAAAACCATGGTATAGGAATTCAGAGGTCATTCCTCAAGTCTTAGATATCTTCTATCTAGGAAAACGCGGTGCTGTGGTCATGTTTCTGTGAAACATTATTGTTTTGTTATGAGTGTAGATATGATTGATAATTGTTAATTGTACGTACCTGAGAGTCGTACCACTGCATGTCTGCCTTATGTGTAAGATAAATGGAAATCTCACCTCCTTATTTTTATATTGCCTATGTCGGCTGGCTATGTGTCTTATGTACTATCTTTGACGTCAAGATGTCGCTTGGCTGACGCATCGTAGAGATTGAGGTTCGAGCTTGTGGACGCTATGGTGGAATTTCTAGTGGACGTCTTTCATACTGTCGATGGTTCGTAGACCATGTTTTTCCTCTTGGAAGAGGAAAGGGTTTGGTTCGAGAGTTACTGTTGTAGTGACTCCAGTAGAGTCTTTTGTGACGACGTCGGTAGTGAACTCAAATAGAGTTTCCACTAGATCTCGTCAGTTGGGTTTGTCCTTCTCACGATGAACGAGAAATGATGGTCTTTTATATTTTAGTTTGGCCAGCTGGGTATGTTTGGGAGATAATGTAACTGTCTATGGAGCTGTGACTCCAAGTATCTTATATTTTAGGAGCTGCGTCTCCACAGCTTTATGTTGAGTCTGTATATTCTATGATTTCTGTTTATGAGTCGGGTTGGGTATTCTGTAAATGATTTTTGAACTCATGACCCTTATTGTGATAAGGGAATATTTTATTATCCATTCATGTAAAACAAAGTAGTTATATTTACGACTTGCGAAAACGGAAAAAAATACCCCATTCTTTTATAGTGCAAATTTTAATTAACCTACTTTTCGGCCTTAAAATGTCATTTACGATGTAGCGCCCGAGAATGGTGTTACAAATCTTACTTATTATAGGGGGTGTCGGGGTATGAAATACTCACATAGGCCTAGTTGGTAGGTCCTCAGTGGCGTGGTGATCTTGCAATGCACCGACATACTCGACTAGATACTACGTGTTTTCTGGTAGTGAAGGATGTTCCTGAAAAAGCCTATGACGTGCACGCCCTCTTCTATTGACGCATTCTTTATTACCCAAGGCTGGTAGACTCCAGAACAATCCTTCGAACCACTCTCTCTGACTGTTCGGAAAACCATGGTATAGGAATTCAGAGGTCATTCCTCAAGTCTTAGATATCTTCTATCTAGGAAAACGCGGTGATGTGGTCATGTTTCTGTGAAAGATTATTGTTTTGTTAAGAGTGTAAATATGATTGATAATTATTAATTGTGCATACCTGAGAGCCGTACCACTGCATGTCTGCCTTATGTTTAAGATAAATAGAAATCTCACCTCCTTATTTTTATATTGCCTATGTCGGCTGGCTATGCGTCTTCTGTACTATCTTGAGAAGATTGAGACGTCAAGATGTCGCTTGGCTGACGCATAATAGAGATTGAGGTTCGAGCTTGTGGACGCTATGGTGGAAGTTCTAGTGGACGTCTTTCATACTGTCGGTGGTTCGTAAACCATGTTTTTCCTCTTGGAAGAGGACAGGGTTTGGTTCGAGAGTTACTGTTGTAGTAACTCCAGTAAAGTCTTTGTGACGACGTCGGTTGTGAACTCGAATAGAGTTTCCACTAGATCTCGTCAGTTGGGTTTGTCTTTCTCTTGATGTACGAGAAAGGATTGTGTTTTCTATTTTAGTTTGGCCAGCTGGGTATGTTTGGGAATTAATGTTACTGTTTTTGGAGCTGCGACTCCAAGTATCTTATATTTTAGGAGCTGCGTCTCCACATCTTTATGTTGAGTCAGTACATTCTATGATTTGTTTATGAGTCGGGTTGGGTACTATGTAAATGATTTTCGAACTCATGACCCTAATTGTGATAATGGAATATTTTATTATCCATTCATGTAAAACAAAGTAGTTATATTTACGACTTGCAAAAAAGGAAAAAAATTACCCCATTCTTTTATAGCAAATTTTAATTAACCTACTTTTCGGCCTTAAAATGTCACTTACGATGTAGCGCTCGAGAAGGGTATTACAAATAGCCTACGTGACACATATGTGACTGATTTGACACTTATTTATGTCGTCCAATTGCACTTTTCCAGCTGTTTGTGAATCGGCTAAATTGACATTCTCCTCTGACAGTAGTCTAATCTCACACTTCATCAAAATCACAATCATCTAGAGAAATATCATTCCCACTATCAGGAAAAGTGACCGCACTAAGTATCAAGTCCGTCACACAAATGCTACATAAGCTACCGGTGTTAAAAATTGGACGGCACAGTGACGTAGGAACCTAATTATAGAGGATACTAGGGAGACATAATTAGAATTTGAGATATCAAAATTACACCCTCGTGATGTATGAAAAGAAAAAAAAAATTACACCCTCGTGTTACCTGAGGAACCAAAAGTGCAATTAAACCTAATTATTTTATTTTATTTTTGGAAATAGATTGCCTCATTGACTCGGAGTCCCAGATCCGTCCCTGATTGTAAGAGATACAATTTAAAGGGATGTGTTCCTGCCGAGATCCGAATAGCCGGAATCTGGCCGTAAACGTTAGATCAAGGGTGAACGTTGGGGTTGTTTTAGACCGTGGCTTGACAGAATACTTATGTTCCGGTCCTACGTATCCCAAAGGGAATCAAAGCCAAACGTAGTTCTATGTTCAACCCTTGATCACGTGGTGCATCAATCTCTTAATTTTGTATCCTGATGTACTCCGGTGGGCAAGGACTTATTGATCGTCTCTTGATCACAACCGGGACCTCTAATACGCTTAAGAGAGAACACCAAGCTCTAGTGAAAGTTAAAGTGTCTTTCCTCTTAGACTCTTCCTCTTTTTATAGAGGAGTAGAGGGATAAACTGATCCTATTTTATAGGATCTAGTTCAGCTCTTATCACTTATCACTTATCTATTTTAGCTCAACTCCCATCTCTTTTTACTGATAAGAGTTATCTCTTATCTAAAGTAAGGTTGTTAGCCGAGTACTAGATAAGTGTATTGTTTGAAGCAGTTAAGCTTTCGAGCTCGGCGGCCGAGCTTACCACCTCGGCCAGTACACAAGCCCCCCAAGCTTCGAGCTCAAAAGAGCGAAGAAGTTTTCATGACAAGAGCCGAGCTTGCCTTCTGAAAATTTTCTGAATTCATGGCTTAGGTTTTTATTTTCCTTTTTTCCATGCTCTCCGTGACCGACATTGCACCTCGGCCCATTTATGAGCTCGGCGGCCTCAAGTGGCCGAGCTTAAAACTTTGCTACTTTTTGTCATTCGTATCTCGGTTCGTAACTATCTCAGGTCGGTGGGTTTGTTGGCCGAGTTCTATACCTCGGCCATGCACCACCTCGGCTCATACACAAGCCCCCCAAGCTTTAGGCTTTATAGAGCGTGAAAGCTTTATCGAAGGAGCCGAGCCGAACTGAGACAGGAATAGTCTTGTCAATCTTGTCTTGTGATGTCAGCTTCTCAGTACCCGAGATGAAAAGAGACGTTGCGTTACTTTTAAGACCCGTTTTGCTTGTGACACGTGGCCTTGAAGGTCCTATTTCCGAGGCCTACTCTGCGATTGCGCATTTAAGACCCCTCTTGGTGGCACGTGTATTCTGATGTCTTCGCCACGTGGTAACCCTGGATAGGTGTGCCGAACTTGCACAGGTTTTGAAGAGACATTTCCCTTCTCTCACACGTCAACCACCATCATTACAGACGTTTTGGTTTTTTCTTCAAGATCATGTTTGTGTGCTATAAATTGAGGCACTTTCGAGGAGAAACCCTTACCTGCCTTTGCTATTCATAAACCTCTGAAGCTTCTTCTTCCTCAAGTCTTTCTTCTTCAAGCATTTTCACTCTTTCGTTACTTTTTCCAGGTACGCCTTTAACCCTCCATTTTTATTGGGTCTCTGCTTCTCTACTCGACTATGGAACCCTCGTTCGAGGTATCTCAAAATGCCTCCTCAGAGGTCCAGATCATAGACCAGGAAATAAACCCTATTGGGGGTTCTCCTCATTCTTCACCGCCTCTCTCGAGGGGTGATGAAACGAACCCTAGGGGCTATTCTTCTTCTTCCTCTAACGAGAGTAGCTCTGCTACTCCGGAAGCTATTACTGCCCCCCAACGACGGCAGCGTGCCTCTAGGATGCCCCGGTTTCCTTACCCCGAAATCACCATTCCTGGGTATTTCTTGGTGAAGCCAGATGTTGGTGCTTTTCATTCTAATTTTAGGACTCACGAGTCTCTTAGAACTGTTAGGCCCAAGGTTTCTTCTTCTCGGGGGCTTATTCGCAGCGTACCTTGCTCAGAAATTGAGCATGTATTTCTGCAAGCTCTTCCCGTAGAAACACATTTTACGTATGTGTATAAAACACTGTTTGAGCAAATTGGAGTCTCCTTCCCCTTTACCCAGTTTGAGTGTGATATTCTAAAAATTATGAACATTGCTCCAACTCAACTGCATCCGAACAGCTGGGCCTTCATGAAGGCTTTCCAGATTCTCTGCGGGCAAATAGGGATGGAAGCTACTGCGCCCAAATTTCTTTACTTCTATAGGGTTAGGTTAGGGGACCGAGTTGGGTGGGTCTCTCTGAGCGGGGTTGAGAAGAGAGGTATCATCGGCCTTTATAAGAGTTCTTACAAATTCTTCAAGTCGGACATTTTCAGAGTCCGTCCTACTGAGGGGAACGAATCCATTTTCTTTGATTCTGAGGGGAAAGCAAAGTTTCCTTTATACTGGCAACCCCATCCTTCCAAATTTTCTAGCTTCGACCTCGGCTGCATGACTGCTCAAGAGCGGGCCGACGTTGAGGTTCTGAAACTTTATCCTCGGCCATTACCTTGTGGAAAGCTTTTGAAACTTGTAACTTCTTCCACTCGGCAAGCCGACTTCGAACGTAAGTAGCTTTTGCCGAGAGGCATTTTTATTACCTTGTTGCTATTATCATCTGACTGATCTCCCTTTTGCAGTGATAATGGGAAAATTCAACTACAAAGCGTTGTTGAAGAAGTCGGCCCATCAAGATGCTGGTACTTCAGCTCCTGCCGCCGATGCGAAGGGGAAGAAGAAGAAGACTGCTCAGTCTTCGGCTCCTGACACTCGTCCTCCCAAAATATCTCGGGCCACTGTTCAACCAGAAATACCGAGAAGGAGCACTTCGCCCTTTCCGATAGCTGAGGAGGACCGTAGTGCGGAGAGGAGAGCTGAAAGGACACCGCCAGTTACTGATTTAACGGCAGAGAACAAGTGGTATAATGGCCACTGTAATCCGGGCTTCAGCTCACTCTGGAGCAACGACTTCAATCCTGGCTCACTTACTGATGGCCAAGTGCTCAAGCCTTCTAATGCCCGGCTATTGCTGGAGCAAGGCCCAGAGGCTAGCATGGAGGCTGCTGCCGCTTACGCCCTTCGGATCTCATCTATCACCCGCTTCTGGAGCAATGAACTCTCCACTAACAACAGGAAAATGGAGGCGATGAGGGCTGACGCAGCTCGGGCTTTGTTGGTGAGGGACGAGCTAGCCCAAGCCATGACCAAATGCGAAGAACAGGCTTGGTTAATTGGGCAATTAAAGGCCCAAAAAGCTGAGCTTGAGAAGGCTAATGCCTCCCTGCAATCCGAGCTGTGTGGCGAGAAAGCCGAAAGGGCTAAGTTCGAGAAGATTGCCGAGGACTCTCAAGCTGACAAGGAGGTCAACCTTATGCTTCAAAGATCTTTAAATTCCGAGAAGGAGGCCAATCTTAAGCTACGGTCTGACCTTGCTGAAGCCGAAGATTCCATCATGAAGGAGCATATCAATGGGTTTTTCCGAGCTGTGAAACAGCTTCAACAATTTAACCCTGACGCGGATTTCTCCCAAGCTTATGTGGACAAGGACTTCAACAAGGAAGGGGCTTTTGTTCCTCTGTCCGAGCTTGAGGATGAAGAAGAAGATGCTTAAGGTCAAGCTGAAGGACAAGCTGCCGAGGAGGGAGGAGCGAATGACAGCGGATTGCCTGATCCAACTTTTGGTGCTTCTTCTCCTAATGGCGGTGGCCTTGCCTTAGCTGCTGATGAAGCCTTTGCTCATGGGGATGCCCATGAGTAACTTACAAAATTTCTTCTTCCTTTTTTAATGTACCGGTCGATGCCCTTTTTTTGTATTGGGCTTTTGCCACTAAGTAATGGAATTTTGCAACTTTTTGCCTTTATATTGCAGCTTGTCTTTTTGGCTTACTTAGAAATTATTCCAAGTTTTTCTCAGCTCGGATATTGACCCTTAGCTTTTTAGTGCGTTTCAAGGGTGAATCCCGGTTTTTGCAACTTTGTAAGTTTTAACGTTGCTTTTTTAAGTTCGGCATTTCGACTGTAATTCGGTCGATTTTAGCTCGGTCAACCTTTTTTAAGCTCACGCTTGTACCTTTTTGGGTTCGGCGTTTCGACCTCAACTCGGTCGATTTCAGCTCGGTCACCCTTTTAGGCTATGATTGTACCTCTTTGGGTCCGGCATTTCGACCTCAACTCGGTCGATTTCAGCTCGGTCAACCCTTTTAGGTTTTGATTGTACCTCTTTGGGTCCGACATTTCGACCTCAACTCGGTCGATTTCAGCTCGGTCAACCCTTTTAGGTTTTTGAATTTAAAATGTAAAACAAGTGAATTTTTAGTCCTGTAACTGAAACGGACCTTATTCATTTATTTTCTTAGGCATGCCTCATTAAAACCTTCCCGGCCAAAACCACATGGGAAAAAGACCAGGGTAGGAAAAAGAGTACCTTACCTAACTTTACATTAACTAAAATAAAACTTGAGATGAGAAGTGTTCCATGTTCTTGGAATAGCCTTCCCTGATAACTCTTCTAGCCTATAAGCACCATTTCCAAGATTTTCAACTATCCTGAATGGGCCAGACCAGTTTGCTGCGAGCTTGCCCTCTCTGGAGTCCTTCCTTGAATCATTCTGCAATCTTAGTACTAGGTCTCCTTGAACAAACTCTCTCGGTCGCAATTTTGAGTTGTACTTCCGAGTTGCCTTCTGCTTGCATAGTTCTTCCCTGATCTTTGCTTCATCTCGGACTTCTTCAACCATATCAAGCTCAACTCGGATTTCTTCTTCATTTTTGCTTTGGTCATGATGCTGCCTTCTGAAAAAAAGTTCACCGAGCTCAACTGGAATCATTGCATCAGTTCCATAGGTTAGCCTGAACGGCGTTTCTCCTGTTGATGATTGTGGTGAGCAATGATAAGACCAGAGGATGCTCGGTAATTCTTCAGCCCATGCTCCTTTTGATTGGCCCAACCTTTTCTTGAGCTCGTTCAGAATGACTTTGTTAGCTGCCTCTGCCTGACCATTTGTTTGTGGGTGCTCAACCGAGGTCACCTTATGTTTGATTCCGAGATTGGAGTAGAATTCTTTAAGATTTTTGTCCGTGAATTGCTTTCCATTATCAGTGACAATCGCATAAGGTAGACCATGTCGGCATATGATGTTTCTCCATACAAAACTCTGGACCTTTTTAGCTGTTATACTAGCTAATGGCTCGGCTTCAATCCATTTAGTGAAATAATCCACTCCTACCAGCAAGAACTTTACTTGGCCTTTGGCAACAGGGAAAGGGCCCACAATGTCCATCCCCCACATAGTGAAGGGCCAAGGTGACATCATTGAATGGAGCTCTTCTCCTGGAACTCGTGCCACAGTAGCAAACTTCTGACAAGGATCACATTTGTTAGTCCAGGAAGCACAGTCTGATCTCATAGTCGGCCAATAGAAGCCTGCTCGCAGAACCCGAGCTACTAGGGATCGGCCACCAGAATGCATTCCACATATTCCTCGATGCATCTCGTCCATTACATACTCGGATTGTTCTTTGGTTATGCATTTCAATAAAGGCATTGAAAATCCTCTTCTGTACAGCTCTCCATCTCGGATAGTGTAATGACAAGACTTCAGACGAATTTTCTTTGCTTCTTTGGGATCTGCAGGTAACTTGTCTGAGGTCAGGAATTCCCAGAACGGCATCATCCAGCCTCGATCATAGTGCTCGATTATCAATACCTCGGCACTTTTTATACTCGATTCAGGGAGATTTTCCTGAATGAAAGTTTTTAACTGGCCAGTTCTCTTGGTGCTAGCCAACTTAGACAACAGGTCGGCTCTAGCATTTTCCTCCCGAGGTATATGCTCAATAGTGAAGTTGTCAAACTCTGAAATTAAACTATTGACCTTGCACAAATACCTGGTTAATTGAGGATCCTTTGTTTGATAGTCCCCCGAGACTTGTCCTGTTACTAGCTGTGAGTCACTTCGGCACTTCAATCCTTTGACTCCAACCTCTTTAGCTAATACTAGTCCGGCAATAAGAGCTTCATACTCTGCCTGGTTGTTAGATGCATTGAACCCAAACTTCAAGGACTGCTCTAGGATAAGGTTATCTGGGCCCTCAAGAATTACTCCAGCCCCGCTTCCTTTTAAATTTGATGAGCCATCTACATATAGAAGCCAATTAATAGGTTCGGGGCTCGGTTTTGAAGAGAGCTCGGCAATGAAGTTGGAGAGGCATTGGGCTTTCATTGGCCCCCTTGGTTCGTACTGTAAACCGAACTCTGATAGTTCAACTAACCAAGCTATCATTCGTCCTGCCAGATCGGGCTTTCGAAGCACTTGCTTAATTGGATGATCTGTTTTGACTATCACTTGGTGCGACTGGAAATAAGGTCTTAGCCTCCGAGCTGCCATTACCAAAGCGAGGGCAAGCTTTTCAATGACTTGGCACCGTGTCTCTGCATCTTTCAAGATTCTACTGATGTAATACACTGGCATCTGTTGCTTCTCCTCCTCTTGGATGATTATTGCACTGATTGAGTAATCATTAACAGATAAGTATAAATATAGCTCCTTACCGAGCTCTGGCCGAGTTAGAATCGGAGGCGAGGTTAGAAACAATTTCAATTCTTCAAAAACCTTTTCGCACTCCTCGGTCCAAACAAACTCCTTGGGTTTCTTCAAGAGTTGAAAAAAGGGCCTAGCTTTTTCGGCCGATTTGGGGAGGAACCGAGATAAGGAAGCTAAACGGCCTGACAGCCTCTGTATTTCTTTCACTGTTTGCGGACTCCGCATTTCAATGACAGCCTTGCATTTATCTGGATTGGCCTCAATCCCTCTGTGTGTTAGCATGTACCCCAAGAACTTTCCTCCTTGTACACCGAAAGAACACTTTTCAGGATTCAACCTCATGTTGTATTTTCTGAGTTGGGCGAAGATTTCCTCCAAGTCGGCAGGGTGTTGTTTTGGGTCATCGGACTTTACCACCATATCATCAACATAAGCCTCTAGATTTTTTCCGATCTGATTGAGAAACACTTTGTCCATGAGCCTCTGATATGTTGCACCAGCATTTTTTAAACCGAAGGGCATTACCCGGTAGCAGTAGTTTGCCCCCTCGGTCATAAACACCGTTTTCTCCTCATCTGGTGGATGCATTCTTATCTGGTTGTAACCCGAGTATGCATCCAAGAAAGTTAAGACTCTGTAACCCGAAGCTCCATCTACCAATCTGTCAATGTTTGGAAGAGGATAAGAATCCTTTGGGCATGCCTTATTGAGATCGGTGTAATCAGTACACATTCTCCACTTGCCATTGGCTTTTTAATCAACACGACATTGGCTAGCCAAGTAGTATATTTTACTTCTCTGATAAAGTTGGCCTTTTTCAGTTTTGCAGTCTCTTCGGCTACAGCCTTTCTTCTTTCTTCACCGAGCTTCCTTTTCCTCTGAGCTATGGGCTTGGCCTCCGGACATATAGATAGCCTGTGGCACAGAAAATTGGGATCTATGCCAGGCATATCGGATGTCTTCCAAGCAAACAGGTCGGCATTCTTTCTCAAGACTGCTTGTATCTGTTGTTTCAGCGAGGGATCGAGCTGACTGCCGATGCTTGTGCACTGACCGACTTGGGCTCCCAGTTGAAATTTTTCCAATGACTCCGTAGGTTCTGCTCTGGATTCATACATTTCTATCCTTGGATCCAATTCAAACATGTCATCCGACCTTGCCGAGCTTACTGAACTGACCGAGCTCACCACTTCTGCCTGATGATCTTCAGTATTTTCGGTGATATCTGGCTCCCGAGTTACCTTCAAACTATCCGCGTAGCATTGTCTGGCCATCCTCTGGTCAGCTCGGACTGCAACTATCTCACCCGAATCAGCTGGAAATTTCATGGTGAGGTGAGGTGTGGAGACAATTGCTCCGAGCTCATTCAAAGTCGGTCTTCCGATGAGGATGTTGTATGAAGTGTTAGCATCCACAATGACATATCTGACGGATATGGTTTGAGCAAGCTTGCCTTCACCAAATGTTGTCAAGAGGTCTATATATCCTCGAGTTTTGACCTGCTCTCCGGCGAACCCCACTAGCTTGTCTTCCTGTTCTTTTATCAACTTTTCTGGAATTCTAAGCTTTTTAAAGGTTGCCAAGTACAGAATGTCGGCCGAGCTACCCTGATCAACTAGTGTACGTTTGACCGAGTAATTGGCCACTTCAACTGTTATTACCATTGGGTCATCTTGATTGGGATCTATTCCTTGGAAGTCATTTTCTGAGAAAGTAATTGGTGGTCTCGGCCTTGCGGTTTTTCTGGAAACCGAGTTGACAGCTCGGATAGCCTTTATGTGACGTCGCCGAGCTGAACTCGTTGTGCCTCCTCCTGCGAAACCTCCCGAGATGGTATTAATGACTCCTCTCACACCAACCTCTGCCTCAACATTAGGGGGTCGCTGACTGTTATCTCGATCCCCGTTCTGATTATTACCTCGATGATCTTCATCTCGGTTACGATTGTCATAACCCCGTCTTCTTCGCCGTCGGCCAGCTCGGCCACCACCATCACCATCTAAGCGGACAAACCGATCAAGTCGGCCTGCCTGTACCAATTCTTCAATTTTATCCTGGACTGTTTTGCAGTCTTCAGTAGAGTGGCCATAGTTCTGATGCCACTTGCACTCTTTACTTTTATCGGCCTGAGTAGGGGTTTTGGATGGCCTTGGCAAAGTGATCAACTCGGTATTGCACACCTCCTGAAGAATAGCGGCTCTGGATCGGTTCAGTGGAGTGTAAGACTGGTGTCGGGGTTGGGACTGCCTCTCTGAAAACCCTCTGTCATTACTCCTGAAAGCCTTCTGTGGATTGGCCCCTTTATCTCTTTCTTTGTTTGAGATTATGCTTTTTTCTTCAAAACTTATTTTCTTTGATTCCACCATCTCTTCCGAGTTCATGAACCCTGTGGCTTTTTCTTGAAGTTCTTCAAAATCCCTCGGTGGCTTCCGAGATAGATATTCAAAGAACAGTCCTGGCCTCAAACCATTCATAACGGTATGAAGACAAAGTTCTGAGCTCATATTGGGGATTAAAACCTGTTGAGCACTGAAGCGAGCCATGTAATCCCTGAGTGATTCATTTTTCTCCTGCCTGAAATTCACAAGCGAGACCGAGTGCTTTTTATGCCTTCGGCTTGCTGCGAATTGTGCAGTGAACTTTGTAACCAACATGTCAAAAGAATCCACTGACCGAGGTGGAAGATTCGTAAGCCAAGTCAAGGCAGGTCCCTGCAAAGTGGTTGGAAAGATCTTGCACATGATGGCTTCCGAATCGGTCACCAGGTAAACGGATGAAATGAAAGATTCCACATGTTCTGTTGGATCAGTAGTGCCATTGTACTTATCCATATTAAGAGACTTGAAATGCCGAGGTATGATCACCTCGTCAATGGCATCAGTGAAAGGTAATCTCGGTCTCCTGTCCCGTGCTCTCTCTCTCTGAGTGGTCTCCTCAGTACGAGATCGGACCCTTGAGGCCTCGGGCCCGAGTCTGGTTCTGGAAGGTCGGCTTCTGTCATCACGAGAAGGTACATAAGTTGGGTCTCTCTGGCTATCCTCGGGTGAGGAATGCTCTTCCTAGGCATGTGTTGCCGTTCTTCCCCTTTTCCGAGTTCCCAACAGCCTTTGGTACTCCGTACGAATCTCCTCGTTCTCCTGACGCAACTGTCTCAATTGTGCCATGATCTCTCCCAGTTGCGGATTACCTTCATCGAAGGGAGGGGGGTTGTTATGATTGGAGTTTGATTCCTCGACATGATTTGCACTGTGGGCCCCTCCCTTCGGTCCGTTCCGTGTAGTCACCATTAAATCTTATGGAACCGGGGAAAGTTTTTCCTCGGCCCCACGGTGGGCGCCAAATATTCCTGCCGAGATCCGAATAGTTGGAATCTGGCCGTAAACGTTAGATCAAGGGTGAACGTTGGGGTTGTTTTAGACCGTGGCTTGACAGAATACTTATGTTCCGGTCCTACGTATCCCAAAGGGAATCAAAGCCAAACGTAGTTCTATGTTCAACCCTTGATCACGTGGTGCATCAATCTCTTAATTTTGTATCCTGATGTACTCCGGTGGGCAAAGACTTATTGATCGTCTCTTGATCACAACCGGGACCTCTAATACGCTTAAGAGAGAACACTAAGCTCTAGTGAAAGTTAAAGTGTCTTTCCTCTTAGACTCTTCCTCTTTTTATAGAGAAGTAGAGGGATAAACTGATCCTATTTTCTAGGATCTAGTTCAGCTCTTATCACTTATCACTTATCTATTTTAGCTCAACTCCCATCTCTTTTTACTGATAAGAGTTATCTCTTATCTAAAGTAAGGTTGTTAGCCGAGTACTAGATAAGTGTATTGTTTGAAGCAGTTAAGCTTCCGAGCTCGGCGGCCGAGCTTACCACCTCAGCCAGTACAGGATGCAAGAAGGGACCGTATGGAGGTGAAAATCTTAAAGTTTTGTTGATGTGATTAAAAAAAAAAAATATAAGATTAAAATAAGCTGATTGTGATTTCAATATTTTGCGTTTGAAATTAAATATATCATAAATAGTTGCATGATATGATATGATCGTTTTATACGAGTAAGTGTAGAACTGGCTGATTGTATATAATTCTTATAAAAATGTTAATAGATGTCATATATTTAATGAAAGATTCAAAAGTATAATGTATGAGGAATGTAATAAGAAATTATTATTATATGCATAGAAAGACAGTTGACTTATATTCATTCAGATTTTGATAAACCTAAGCATATGTCGAAATGCATTCTGAATAAGCCTATAGAAAAGCCATGTGTCATATCTAAAGTATAGACCTCACATGCAGGTTGTCTTAGGAAGACATGCCAACAAACCAAAGATTCTTATTTTAATTTTATTCTTTAATCATGGAGACATTTGCCATGCCATGACACTCTCCAAATCTAAAATTTGATCGTCCTCTTTGTACCTCCTAATTATTAATTATCATTTATAGGTGTCACATTGCCACGTTATGTTCCTTTCATACGTTATGTTCCTTTCATCAAGCAAATGGACACGGGTATCAACTAATAGTTAAAAATTAAAAATAAAGCAAAACGATTCTCTTGCCCAAAGAATACTAGTCCAAGGGAGGAGAACCTAGTTCAGATACTTTTTATTTCTTTATTTTTGTAGCTTTTGGCCATTAGTTGAAAAATTATTTAATTATCACACAGTAAATTAAAGCGACAAATTTAGGGGTGTAGTACAGATACTTAACAGGAAAGGACCAAATATTGAAAATGTTCTATAAAGAGAAGAAGTCTTTTGGGAAAAAGCGGACAATGCATGAACTGGTCCCTATGGTTTCAAGTTTCAACCACTTGATCTCTGATATCAGCCATTGGTTTTTATTGGATCCGGATACTCTCCAATATGTAAGTAAAAAAATAAGAGAGTTTTGTTTAAAGAATCTTAACCATATGTATTACCTTAATTATATTGTCTCAATATAGATCAATTTAATATAATTGTAAGGTTCAGATTTAATCTTGTTTTCCCACGACAGGAAAGAATCTTAATCCATTTTTATTTATGTTTTTTTTATTTAAATACATGGCCCATCATTCAGCTGGAACTATTCTGGTATGCCATGAATCACCCACACTTGGATGGTATTGGTCCCTACCAATCAACTGATCCAGCCCTCAATCTGAGTATCAAACCCATCCCTCGTTAATTTTAGATGAGTTTGATTAAACTTAAAACAAGTGATTTTATAACATGTTAAACAACATTTTGTTGTATTATTTTTATATAAATTAGATATTTGTCTTCTTAAATGAGTCTTTCCAGCTCGACTCGGATTAATCGGAATCCAATGTGATTTTCAATTACCGAGGATGTCAGACAAAAAAAAAAAAAAACTTCTTTTCTAATAGGATTTTACGGACCTGACTAAGGTCTTCTATAGTATAGTAATGGGAGTTGAGGACTAATCCTCCCCATGTATTTACCAATAGTAACCGATGTTTTCCAACAGTTTAACTGGTAGTTAATTAAGTTAAACGAAAATAAATATGGGCTGTTTAAGTTAGATTAATATTTTGTAATGGAGATTTAACAAAATTCATAACTTAATTAAATGAATAAGAGACTCTCCATCTCCATTCAATCAACTCTTGTGCCGGAGGTTGCCGTAGTTAAGCTTGAGTTATCGCTCGTCCCAAGCGTTAACGAGGGCCAATGTGGTGTCCTCCCTCCAATAGTCTTTCAGGTCAAAAAAGGCATCAAAGAAGGAGGACATGGCAGAGCGGGGTGGCTAGTGACGTAGCTATACAACAACAGAGTCCATAAATGGTGATTGAGCCAAAAGATAGTTCAGTTTGGTGGGTTGATAGAAATGCGATTAAGGTGTTTAATCATGTCTCTTTTTTACATGGTTACCAAAAAATAATGTCTCTTTTTTACATGTGTCATTGATTGGAAGTGATTATTCACGATCATACATTTTTTAATAATTAATCAGCGGTTGGTAAAACTAACTATTGAATTACTTGATAAATATAAAAGGACACAAAGGACACATATGTTTTTTTTTTTATGTAAATTCTATATATATGTTATTTATTTTAAAATAATTATCACTTTAATAATTTAATTTATTTTAAATTATTGATCATCACAGATTAAAAAATTAATTTTTATTTTTGTTTTCAATTATTAATTATTTTAATTTTAATTAAATAAAATGACATGTCGGTATATTTTTAATATAAATTTTTACAGACAAAAATATATTCTCTATTTTTTTCCTAATTATATATCTAATTATTGAAATTAATCCTTACATATATCCTGAAGTATTAGGATAAGGCTATTTTATTTTGTTTAAGAGAGGATATAATGGAAGAATTTAACTAAAATAGCAAGGGTAAAATTGAGAAAAGAAATAAGAAGTTATAAGCTATAAGGTCAAATGTAGCGTATGAGAAAAAATGCTATAAGCTAATAAAAAAAACGTTATAAGCTAATAAGAAAAATGTTTACCAAGTAGAGCTACAAACTCATCTGCTATAAATTATCCGCTATATGCTAGGAGTTTGACCTTGCCGAAGAGAGTCTAAAACCTCATAATCGGGGAAGAGCTTCAGTTTGCTTTGTTACCACTTCACAACTTTTTCTCATACGAAAACAGTTTTTTTTTTTTCAAAACTGTTTTTGTGTTTAATTTAATGTATTTGGCAAACTCGATTAAAAGTAGAAAAATGATTCTTTTATGAAAAAAAAAAATATTTTTTAAGAAGTTGAAAATTTAAAACTTATTTGAAAATATATTACCATTTTGGAATTAATTACCAAACAAATATTAATGATGATGGAAACAAATAACTTGGTACTTTTTAGTTTTTATAATCGTTCATGATTTTGCCTTTAAATTATGATTACTGAAAAAGAGGGAACAGAAAAAACAAGACAACTAATAGCATTACCCTTTTGCATCCTCCAACTCCTGTGAACCTCCACTTATATAATTGCAACATTTCTTCACTTCTCTTCCCTGCATTTTCCAACTCTTTCTTTCAACTCACCTATGGCTATCTATGCTTCCTCTTCTTTATCATCATCATCATCTTCTTCTCCTCCTCCAAGATCTAGCATGTTCTATTATACTGGAAATGAAGATAATTATGAGGAGCCTCACTTCCTAGAAGCTTGTTTTCTTTGCAGGAAACCTCTTGGCCAAAACAGAGACATCTTTATGTACAGGTTAGCTCAGTTCTCAATTCACACTCACTCAATCTCTTTCTAGTTTCAACTTCTATGCTGAAAGCTCATACAGTTTATGACCTATCTAATGATACCCAGATGCTGATACTGCTTGATTTGGTTGAGTTTATTGGTTAAACTTTTATTTTTACACTGAATTTTCATGTGGGGTTTAAGGATAGGTATTGTTTTCTTCTTTTATGTTGTAGACTTCAGTGTTTAGCTAAAAGTTTCATTGAATTCTATAGATCTAGTGTAATATATATATATATATATATATAGACACACAGTAGACTTTACTGTTTAGCTAGAAGTTTCATTGAATTCTATAGATCTAGAAAAATATATATAAAACAATTCTTTGATTTGATTTGGTATTTCTGGAAGTGGAAAACAGGAAAAGCAAGGGAATGTTGTTGAATGTTTCTCCATTTCTCTGGATTGAAGTTGATAGTGATGCTGAATTTTATTTGAATTGGAATTGTTTTATGGCTCACATCTCTGACGAATATTTTGCAGAGGGAACACACCATTCTGTAGCAAAGAGTGCAGACAGGAACAAATAGAGATTGATGAAGCCAAGGAGAAAAGCTGGAAACATTCTTCCAAAAGGAGTGTTAGACAAACAGAGACCAACCACAATTCTACACCCAGTAAGACTTCAAGAACTGGCACAGTTGCAGTGGCCTAATCCATGACATGAGTTACAAAAAAAATCCAAATTTTGAAGAAGATGACATGGAAAATTCCCATGGAAAAAGAGTAAGAAAAATCAATGAAGATTCTGATAAATCAAGATGAATCTTTGCTGCCTTTGCAAAGAAATAGTTGGGTATCTAGAGAGAGAAAAACCCAACAAAGAATTTTGGCTCCTTAATTTGTTTTTGGTAATTGGTTTAATCCATATGCTATTCTTCCTTTTCTCTTGCTACCTCATGTTCCATAAGAAGCTATAGATATCGAGAGGCTGTTTTGTATTCCAGAAAATTGAGGCAACGGAAGGAAAGTTTGATAGATACTTTATCGAAGCTCTAGATAGATGAAATCTATTTTCACTGACTCCAAGTCAATATTGGTTATATCTAAAAAATATCTTTACGCATCTCAATTGCGCAATTGTTTATTGCCATTTCTTTGTGTCATATTCATCTTTTATTAGTTTTTATTGAGTTATTTTTAATCATTCGTTCAAAATAAAATTATAGATTAGTTAATTGGATATAGGTGACTACATATATAGTATTCTAAAATATGATTTGAGTGATGAAAGGAAAAAGAAAATTGTTTCTTTGAATGCCTACATTAGTCATTGCAGTTACAGACATTATCTTGATCCGAGTGGAATTGAGCTGGGATTTCTTAATCATGGTCTTGGGTTTGAGCATTGTGGATGGAAAAAAACGTGATTGAGAGGGGAGACCCCACTAAAGGTGGCCAGCTAGATTCCCAGGCTGAGATTAGTCATCGACGAAGTTGGTAGATACTTCATACCCAGGGGCGAAGCCAATAATTTCACGTGAGGGGGGCATGACCAAATATGCACAACGTTTTTTTTAAGCAAAAGAAGACATGCAAAAACATCACAATGACTACTAACATCCCTACAAGGTTGGCATATGTCACCAAGCATCTGCAGCATGAGACACCCTGATGTCCCATCAAAGAACAATCCTAATTAACTAATCCTTAATCCATTTTATTAGCGTTAGCGTGTATATACATTCAAAAATATTATAAGTTTGCGGAAGCGATAAAAATTAAAACCATTTAAACATACACAGCGGAAGAAAGATAGAACAGCAGATATGTACATAGTATATACATCATGTTTCCAATAGTACCATCGATCCCAACAGAGGGATCAGAAGCCTATCGTCTATACAAACCGTGTAAAGAAACAGATAACAGGTCATAGAAAGACTGGTCAGAAAAAAAGAGAACAAAACCTAATATAGACAGCATCTACCCCCCCCCCCCCCCCCCCCCCTCACAAAATACATCCAAAATCAAAAGATCAAAAGAAGACTATGCTCACAGAGGCTCTCCTTAGCAGACGCTACCGATGAACCATATCACAGACAATATGGGCGTTTGGAACTACCCTCACCCTCGCCATAACGGTGTCTGTAAACTCTGTTCCCAACAGACTCATCACTACTAATCACAACCCTCCTGCAACAGATGTGATACATCATCTGCATGCTTCTTCCGCCGCGACCTCTCCGTAACACTCCAAGTCTGCTACGAGCGTGAGTACGGTCTATCGGGTTCCACATATCCTCTGTGAACTCTTGACGACTAGATAGGATCCAGAGCTCTGAGAAAGGTAGCGGCTGAGATATCCTATAAAAACCGAGCATAGTGAAGTTAGGTCCTCCTTCGAGACGGACATAGATGCTGATCGGCCGACGTAGCACATGAAAAACTGTGAGTGGTCGATGTGGCACCCAACTAACCCGCATGTTATAAAGCATAAAAGATAAAGATAAAACATAAAACATATGTCCTTTAATAAAAAGGTTCATGGGTAGAAAGGTCCCACATGAACTAATTCAACAAAACGTGAAAATAAAAACCAGGTTTAAAAGAATTGAAAGAAACATAACATGAAACTAATGCAAACATAACCTAACCCCGATGTCACATACAGAGCTGGTATAACCGTCCCGAAATAAAATCATCGAAATACAACTGAAAACTGGCATAAAACTAAACAACTAAAACTGGAAATCCTAACTAAAGAGTCGCGGCTCCTCAGAGTCACTCCTCTCCTGGCTGCTCGCTGTCCTCTACATAAAACGATACATGCCAAACAAAAAACAGAGAAACGGGGAGTAAGAAAAAACATATAATCACAACGGCATGGAGATAGGAATAAGATGATCATACATCATGGCATAGCAACATCATAAGCATACATATACATATATAAACATCATAAACCAACCAAGTATGCTATGCGGTGCAATGCAACACTACTCCGCTACTCTATTATGCATGTGGATCCAACTAACTCAGGATGAACGACTTCGGAGTTATATATCCATATTGGCCATAGAAGCACCAACACCGGCAGTTCACCAAACCTTGGGTGAACCCCATGGATAACCAACGCATCAAACCGCGGATGCCTCATCACGGGGGGCCGCGGTCACCAAACCATCAAGTGACCTACCATGGATGGCTAGATCACTGTACTCTCGGGCGATCTCCTCTATGTCGAACCTCCCCCTCAACCATCAACTCCAATGCACTATGCATGGCACAACAACAAACAACAACAACCACCTCCTTTGCTCGGGCCAAAAAGCTCCCAAGACTTCAACATCAACATCATCATGCTTAGGCCAATAAGCACCTAAGACTTAATATCACCAACACCTCGACCAATAAGCATCGAGGCCACTTTGGCCAATAAGCACCAAAGCTATCAATGTGCGATAACCCAACGGTTACCGACTTAAACATCTTATCATCTTAATTATCTTCATTAATCATTAACAAAGTTATCTAGTCTTTATCATTGATTTATGGTATTATCATAACGTTATTAGGGATGATTGGGGTTAAAACCCCTTTAAACCTTTAATCTCGGTTTCTGTCACGGGCATGCTGCCACTTAAGTGGAGCACGGTAGTGCTTTCTTTTAGGCACGGCCATGCTCATCTGCACGGTCATGGTCCTTTGCTGCACGACCGTGCTTAATGCGCGGCCATTTTTCAGAATTCAAACTGGGAGCACGGGCGTGCTCCCTGTTCAGCACGGCCGTGCTCCTGTACAGGCCGTACTATTCTGGGCAGATTTCTTGCTAAATTCTTTTAACCAAAAACACCCTAAACCACTCTTAAATCATTCATAACGTTCTTAACTAAACCATTGGCATAAATCTCACCTTTACTAACAGTTCATGTTTTACAACCAATTTTGGGGGAATAAATCCCTTAATCATCATATTAACTAGAGGCCTAATTTAACCAATTAAGGGTTCTTTAAACATATTGGCTTCAAGCCACAAACCTCCACCAACAGGTATAAACATACCAAATCAACCAACAAACATGGCAAAACAATGATACCAATGTAACCAACTTTATCATGGCATAATCACCCATATCAAACAACCAATCAAACATGGCATCAACATATCAACGAGGCATACATGATTGGCATACCAATTATTCATATAAACATATCAACAAACACATAATAGACATTTATCACATATAGGCATGTTACAAACATAGCATTTATCAAAGAACCAACGTGTTTCTCTCAAGCGGCTTGACTTGCTTTCCAAGCCTTGGTCAAACGAAAGGTTAACCAATTAGTTTCCCAAATCAAAAACAAGAAAGAGAACTAAAGAGGGAAAGAACCATTACCTTAAATGATTGGCACAGACCACAAGATCTCCCAAAACTAAAGCAAGAGGTTTTTACCCCACAAAAGCTGCCCAAAGTGCCAAAATAGGGTTTGGCTTGTAACCTTCACAAAATTGCTCTATTTATAAACTCTGATACTTGAGCACGGCTTTGCTCCCTGTTGAGCACGACCGTGCTTAACTCCTGAGCACGGGGCGCTGAAAGAATGCCTCTCAAGACCACCTAGATGATCGATTTGGAAAAAACACTAGAAATAAGACTTGTATATAATTCTGTTAGCTTTCCTGTTGGGGTTTTCATGAGATTATCCTCTTCTAAAATCAAATCTCAAGGCGGAAGAAAACCTTATCCATGGATCGCGCATTACAAACATGAATCACATAGGGCTTTAGCATTTACCTCTTGAAGCGTGCTTTTACTTTCTTGATCACCAGTGCCACGAAGGGGTAGCACCTCTACTCAGTCCACGCGAGCAAATGGGCGTCGGAGCTATGCGTCTTGTGCTAGCTGACGGCTACGGGAGGCACAGTTAGCCAGAGTAGGTTAGAGGGGAGAGCACTTCTATTTATAAGTTGGCAGCTCCCTTTAACCTAATTGCTTACCCTATTGGGCTTTGTACACTACAAGCCCAATTGTCCTTTAAATCAATTAAATCATATTTAATTAATTTAACTGCTCCGCATTTGCTCTATGCGTGTAACCCTATAGGCTCCCACTAAGTTGGCAATAATATTAAATATTATAATAATATCAAATATTAATTATAATATTAAATATTATAAATAATGAGCGGCATCTAGCAATGCATCATTACTACCCAATTAGCGAGAGTATCGGTGATCCGATTTTAGCCTTACCGCGACCAAAATTTACTGTGCAGTAAATGTCCCTTCGTCCATATGTCTTAATTGAACACAAGGCATAATAGTGTCATCCTTGTTATGTTCAATCATTTGTTCCTCGATCCCCGAGTAGACGTGTAATCACAAATGGGCCCAATATCACATATTGGCCCGCTTTCGCGTGGCCACGCATATTTCACGTCTTACTCTATCGAGGGGCCCAAGACATTTCCCCTGTTATGTAGGAGGGACGAATTCTGTTCACATCACTCACACTCCTCAACATGATTTATTGCGGGCCCAATAACTACCTTTATGATCACCCTTGTTACGCGTGATGTTTGATAGCATTAAAGCCTACAACTCCTCATGTAGGAATCGTAGTGACTTCAAGTCGAAGGACTACTTCACTATGGTCGCCATGAGAATACTTATGACACTTACATAACTATTATGAAGTATTATCATAGTGGGTCATCCGGTATAAATATTACTCCTAATATTTATACCTGTGTGCCGACTTGATATCACATATCCATGACCCGTGAGATTTGGTCATCAGTCTACTCACACAATAGTCTCTATGTATTATTGTCGTCCTAATTAACAATAATACTCGACTACGGATATTTAAGAATAGCGTTCTATTATTCAATGAGGTCTCACGATTAAGTCACATACTTAATATCTCATTGAATGAACTGCCTATTCTAAGGACTTTATTATGCTATAAACTAATAACATAATAAATGAATGCCTTATTCATATATCAAATATATGATGAAATTCATGATACAAATAATGATCTATTCAAAATAGATTGGCCTCTAGGGCTTACACCAACAATCTCCCACTAGCACTAGAGCCAATCAGGCATGAATCTAACACCCATTGATCTAGTGTGAGTGTCATGCTACCACCGAGCAAGAGACTCCATTTGTGGATTATTTAGTGTGGTCATTCTGCACATCTTCACATCTCTCCTCTATCGATCATCTATCTAATGAGATGGAAGCACCTAAGTATATGTCTGGATCGCTGGTGAGATCAAGTTTCCTTAGCTTATGCGATTACTCCATCATCATCGCAACGAGATCAATGTAGTTCACAAAGTTAGGAATCATTCCTAGTTCATAATTGAACTTCCCGATCCAGACGACCTTTAAATATGCATTTAAGGCAACTATATACTCGGCCTCTGTAATAAATCTGCAACTGTCTCACGCTTGGAACCTTTCCAAGCTCACAGTGCAACCATTTAGACAAAACACAAATCCAGACTGCAATATGGAATAACCTTTATTGGTTTGGAAATAGTCGATGTAACACCTTACAATGAGCTTTTCCTCACCTTCATCTGTCAGGAATGTATCCTAAGTTCTTCTCATATACTTAAGGATGTTCTTGACTACAGTTCAGTGACCTTCACCGATATCAATTGGTACCTTCTTGTCATGCTCAAAGCATACAAGATAACTGGTGTAGTACATAATGTACTCTGACTAAGGCCTAGCAATTTCAGCGATCTATCTCTATAGATCCTGAGCCCTAACATGTAGGAAGCTTCGCCTAAGTCCTTTATTGAGAAACAATTCCCAAACCATGCTTTCGCATTTTGCAGTGTAGGGATATCATTTCTGATAAGTGGTATGTCATCCACATATAAAATGAGAAAACAATCTCACTTCCACTAACCTTCTTGTACACACAAGGTTCATCCTTGTTCTTGATAAATCCAAGCTGTATTACAACTTTATGAAAATGAGGATTCCATCCTCTAGAAGCTTACTTTAATCCATGAATGGATCTCTGCAACTTACATATCTTTCCAACATTCTTTGGATCGACAAAACCCTCGATTTGTGTCATGTACACATCCTCGAGGAGATTCCCGCTATGGAATGAAGTCTTGACATCCATCTGTTAGATCTCTAGTCATAGTATGCAGTAATAGCAAGTGGATTTGAGCATCGCTATTGGGAAGAAAGTTTCATCATGGTCTACATCATGATTTTTCTTGAAACCTTTCGCAATCAGTCGTGCTTTAAAGGTATTCACCATACCATCCATGTCAGTCTTCTTATTGAAGACCCACTTGCACCCTATGGGTTTTATCCCTTCTGGTGGCTCAAGAAGGTCCATACCTGGTTTGTGTACATGGATTCCATTTCGGATTCTATGGCCTCAAGCCACTTCTCAGATTTATGCCCAATTATGGCCTCCTGGTAGGTTACAGGCTCATCTCTTTGATTAGTGACGTGGCCTGTTAAACCTACACAAGTCTTGTGTTACTTGAACCGGCGGTTCAACCACAACATCTTGTGGAACCGGTTCCTGTTCCATTGTAGGTGGGTCAATATTTTGTGGTACTTGGATTTCTCCAAGTTCTACAATCCTCCCACTATCTCCTTTAGATATATTCCTTCTCAAGGAACACTCCAGTTCTAGAGACAAACACTTTGTCCTAGAAGGAGTTGTAGAAATAATATCCTTTGGTTTCCTTAGGATATCCCACAAATATACACTTATCTGATTTGGGCCCAAGTTTATCTGTCATAAGACGTTTCACCCTAACATACCCAAATCCTCATAAATGACAAATTAGGCCTTCGGCCCATCCATATCTCATATGGAGTCTTTTCAATCGCTTTAGATGGAACACGGTTAAGAGTGAATGCAGCTGTAAGTAAAGCAAAACCCTAGAAAGAGTTAGAAGGGTCTAAATGACTAATAATGGATCGTACCATGTCTAACAAGGTTCGATTCCTACTTTATGACACGCTACTCCATTGTGGTGTTTCAGGAGGAGTGAGTTGGGACACTATCCCATACTCTCTCATATAGTCATCAAACTCTTGGCTTAAGTATTCATCACCACGATCTGATCGTATGACCTTAATACTTTTGCCAAGTTGGTTCTCCACTTCATTCTTGAACTCTTTGAACTTTTCAAAGATTTCAGACTTGTGTTCCATGAGATACACAAATCCATATCTATTGAAATCATCAGTAAACGTGACGAAGTAAGCATAATCACCTCTAGCATACTTGTTTAGGGGCCCACATACATCGCTATGTATCGAGCCCAAAAGATGACTGGCCCTTTCACTTTGCCCGGTGAATGAGGCCTCAGTCATCTTCCCTAACAAGCAAGACTTGCATACATCAAACGATTCACAATCGAATGATTCCAAGAGTCCATCCTTATGGAGCTTGGAGATGCATTTCTCACCTATATGGTCTAATCGGCAATGCCAAAGGTTTTCGCATTTATATTATAGATGGGCATATGAGGATTAAGTACAGAAAGTCCATTATCCAAATACTTGCTAGCATAGAAAATATCATACGACTGATGTTTCTACCAATAGCTGGAACATAATAACATTTATTTAGTTCCAAAACAAGCCCCAAATACAAAGTCAAAAACTTCATAGTTAATGCAGCAACTTTTGCTCCATTTCCTATTCATAGGTTGACTTTGCCTATAGTCAACATCCTACTCCATTTGATCCTTCACATTAATGTGAGATCCACATGCGGTATCAAATACCCATGATTTTGAAGTAGGTTGACTTCTATAACATAATGCTCGAAGAGGAAGTCATACTTCCTTTCTTTTCTCATACTCTTTCTTGTATCTTTAGTAGTCTTCAAATTTTTGGTCAAACCACAATAAAATCAACTGCCTTCCTTTGCAACCCTGCCTATTTGCTTCAAGGCAGAAGTACTGGGCTTGAACTTGTTCTTACTCTTGTTCTTCTCCTTGTTTAGCAGGCTTAAGACTTTCCCTTTCAAGACTATCACAATAGTCTACCCTTTTATATTGTAGAGACTTTGCTCGGTAGTTCTCAACTTCCTTGCAATCTCTAGTAGATGTTTGTCAAAATCGTTCACAATGATTTGACTATAACTATCCGGCAACAATTGCAATATCATATCACTAGCCAACATTTGGCCAAAAGAAAATCTCATTTTAGCAAGCTCTTAATGTACTCAATAATATGAAGTACATCATAACTATCGGGATTTCCATTGTCAGTTCGCAACTGAAAAAGGGTCGGAAAGACTTATGGTTCTTATGCATTGCATGCTCTCAATAGAGCATCATGAGGTGCATGATCATATCACGCGCCTTCATGGTTGTAAGCATGAAGAATCCTACATCCAGGACATCGACTTCATGCTTCATAAGCATCTTTTTCGATCCTAGTAGGAACTGGTTGCTCAGGAATCATTTGCTCAAGACAAACAACTTTTTCTCGTTCTTGAGGACAATCCTCAAATTCTTGTACCAATCCAGAAATTTAATTCCGTATACCTTGTCCTTCTTAAGAACAAATCGCAGTAATAAATTATAGTGTTTTATTTCATGGTAATTCTAATTATAGAAACATGCAGAATATAGGTATCATGATAAAACATATTTAATAAGGTCTTTTATTAAATACGCTCCCACTATTTTACTCAAATCAATGACCCTCATCATTGACTCGGAAAATCCCGTTGGAAGATTTTCTAGTGAGACCAAGATACATTTTTCACCTCGTTTTGAGTCAACTTTGGCTGATCTCCCAAAACTTAGTTATTTAGGTAGGAAACTCATTTCCAATTACATCTCATGTAACTCTTGGATCAGTTGGGTGAATAACTCTTATTCTAATTCATCTCTATGAATTAAAGCCCAACTCCCTGCCTCTAGGCCCATTTCAATCCTATTGAATTCGGTGCAGTTAAGTCAAGCCCAATGGTTGGCAGTTGGACATTACAATTGTCCCATCGCACCTTACTAGTATAGAAAAATGCACTCCGCTTTGGCGGACCTACACTCATTCGATATTAGTCTTGATGAGTGCCACGCATTGGAAGGCTCTTAAACTTAATATTTCCTTTTGAGGGATTTTAATTAAAATGATCTCACCGGCGTTGTATCACATACAAAGCGTCTCTCAGCATACATGCATACATGCTATCATACATTTAACAAACATATATAACATTTAAAACATACATGTATACATACATTTCATGCATCACATACAAAAATATACATCCCATACATTTCATGCATCTCATACATAAACATATAAGATAAGGTAATATAGTTATGGCCTCCCAAAAGAGCAAGAATTAAATAACTAATTTATTACAATTCTTTGACCCTCGAGCAAGCTTCTCAAGCTTCTCCCACGGCGTCATAGTGTTGCCTCCTCTTCAATTCGAGCAATTACATTATTTATAAAGTAAATAAATAAATAATTAAAAGGCACGACACGCAGGCCGTATTTAAAAAAAATAAAAATAAATCACGACACGCAGGTCGTATTTACCTAAAATAAATAACACCATAATCTAGGGCCATAACCATACACCATACATTTAAAATTATTTAATTATAAATAATAACAACCTTTATTATTAATATCTTTAAACAATTTTAAATTAATTTAAAATTACCTTATTTGAAAGATGCACAGTAAAGTAGCACACTCCATTCATGTCAATTAATAAGAATTCAAAATAAGAATTCAAAAAGAAAAGGCACTACATTCATGTTAGTTTGTTGTAATCTTTTGAATTTCAAAAAAAATTTAATCATAAACAAACTTTAATTCAAAATCCAAAACTGATATCACATATCAATATCATATACTTGAATTCAAAAGATTCCAATCTCTTAAAAAATTGGCTCTTAATTTACACGTGAAATCCCATACATAAGTAATCGGCTTTTGAAATTATAAAGCATTAATTTTTGAAACAGTTTTCTTTTGATTTCAATTCCATATGATCAAATCACATTCAATCATATCTCAAATTGATTCTTGCGCATTGAACGTGAAACACCAATTGAAACTTCAATTTTGAAAATTGAAATTTTGAAACATACTCTTTGAATCAAAAGGCCAATATAAGGTACTGTTCCAAATTAAATAGCCATTCCAAATAATAATAATAATAATGGTGTAAAACCTTTTGTGCCTGAAGTTGCAAGTTACGCACATTGAATCCATGTCAATGATTTGCGCACAATATGAAATCATATGGAAGTTATGTACGGATTCTAAAAGCAAATTTGAAATCCATTCTTTTAAGCAAAGATAGAATAAAAGCCAAAGATTGCAATCTCTGGTCCGTGAATTTGGAAATCATTTTGGAACATATACATATACACTTACGATCCCTGTTCCGGAAAAGCTGATTTTCAAAATCAAATTGAGTTTTCGAATAAAATTGGAACGCCCGTTACAATCAACACATGTTCATATATATCAACATATATATCAAACAAGAACAAACATATGCTCACAAAAATAACATGTATTCGATTGAATCATATTCAAAAGCAATAAAACATGTTATCAAACAAAGCAAACAAGCATCTAGGGATTCAAGGTAACTACGACCATATGCTCTGATACTACTGTTGGGGTTTTCATGAGATTATCCTCTTCTAAAATCAAATCTCAAGGCGGAAGAAAACCTTATCCATGGATCGCGCATTACAAACATGAATCACATAGGGCTTTAGCATTTACCTCTTGAAGCGTGCTTTTACTTTCTTGATCACCAGTGCCACGAAGGGGTAGCACCTCTACTCAGTCCACGCGAGCAAATGGGCGTCGGAGCTATGCGTCTTGTGCTAGCTGACGGCTACGGGAGGCACAGTTAGCCAGAGTAGGTTAGAGGGGAGAGCACTTCTATTTATAAGTTGACAGCTCCCTTTAACCTAATTGCTTACCCTATTGGGCTTTGTACACTACAAGCCCAATTGTCCTTTAAATCAATTAAATCATATTTAATTAATTTAACTGCTCCGCATTTGCTCTATGCGTGTAACCCTATAGGCTCCCACTAAGTTGGCAATAATATTAAATATTATAATAATATCAAATATTAATTATAATAGGCTAAAATACCATTTTGGTCCCTTAACTTATTTTTTAGATTCAGTTTGGTCCCTTAACTTTTAAAATGTTCAATTTAGTCCCTTAACTTATTTTTCAAATTCAGTTTGGTCCCTTAACTTTTAAAATATTCAATTTGGTACCTTAACTTATTTTTTAGATTCAGTTTGATCCCTTAACTTTTAAAAGATTCAATTTGGTCCATTAATTTGTCTCTGTTGACCTAAGTTAATCATCTCCGTCAATGAGTCAGTAATAATCTTAATTTTTTGGAGGCCCCGGTTGAAATTCGCCAACAATTTAAAGGATAAATTTGAAACAAGTTAACAATTTAAAGGACCAATTTGAAACAAGTTAATAATTTAAATGATCAATTTGAAACAAGTTAACAATTTTAAAGGACCAATTTGAAACATAAGGGACCAAATTGAAACTCATTTAATAATGTTACTGACTTTATTGACGGGAGATGACTAACTTGGGTCAACAGAGACAAATTAGTTAAGGGACTAACTGAATCTAAAAAATAAGTTAAGGGACCAAATTGAACCTTTTAAAAGTTAAGGGACCAAACTGAATCTAAAAAATAAGTTAAGGGACCAAATTGAACATTTTAAAAGTTAAGGGACCAAACTGAATCTGAAAAATAAGTTAAGGGACCAAAATGATATTTTAAATAATGAGCGGCATCTAGCAATGCATCAATGCTACCCAATTAGCGAGAGTATCGGTGATCCGATTTTAGCCTTACCGCGACCAAAATTTACTGTGCAGTAAATGTCCCTTCGTCCATATGTCTTAATTGAACACAAGGCATAACAGTGTCATCCTTGTTATGTTCAATCATTTGTTCCTCGATCCCCGAGTAAACGTGTAATCACAAATGGGCCCAATATCACATATTGGCCCACTTTCGCGTGGCCACGCATATTTCACGTCTTACTCTATCGAGGGGCCCAAGACATTTCCCCTGTTATGTAGGAGGGACGAATTCTGTCTACATCACTCACACTCCTCAACATGATTTATTGCGGGCCCAATAACTACCTTTATGATCACCCTGTTACGCGTGATGTTTGATAGCATTAAAGCCTACAACTCCTCATGTAGGAATCGTAGTGACTTCAAGTCGAAGGACTACTTCACTATGGTCGCCATGAGAATACTTATGACACTTACATAACTATTATGAAGTATTATCATAGTGGGTCATCCGGTATAATTATTACTCCTAATATTTATACCTGTGTGCCGACTTGATATCACATATCCATGACCCGTGAGATTTGGTCATCAGTCTACTCACACAATAGTCTCTATGTATTATTGTCGTCCTAATTAACAATAATACTCGACTACGGATATTTAAGAATAGCGTTCTATTATTCAATGAGGTCTCACGATTAAGTCACATACTTAATATCTCATTGAATGAACTGCCTATTCTAAGGACTTTATTATGCTATAAACTAATAACATAATAAATGAATGCCTTATTCATATATCAAATATATGATGAAATTCATGATACAAATAATGATCTATTCAAAATAGATTGACCTCTAGGGCTTACACCAACATTTCCAACACCCCAAAGATCACCTCGATCGGACATCTAGAACTCAAGATATGGCCAAAACGGTGAAACATGTTACTAGGACTCTAAAAGGGTTCAACCTTTTTTAAGGCTAAACTTTCCCAAACATGAACTTAGACATCAAAAACAACCTAACAAGCATATGCAAACATATATATAATATATATAAATGCATTAAGCTTATTTATGAAAAACAGGGTGTTATAATTCCACCCCTTATAAAAATTTCGTCCTCAAAATTTCTATCAGCTTAACTGGTTAAACTTTCACCAATTAGGAGCATACCTTGGGTTGAGTCCACGAACTTGGAGTCTCCAGCTCCACTATGCTTCCGCTGCGCACTCTAATTCCTGCTAGCACTCTGTGGTTCTGACTTTTCTCCTTTACAGTTCTGGCTGAGGTGAACATACTTGCCACACTTGAAATAGATGATATTCGCCTCCTTGCATTGATGGGTTAGGTATAGTAACCTTCTCCACGTTTTCCACAGCTGACATGTTTAGGAGAATCCCGATCCTTAGGCTTACCTTCTGAGAACTGTGATTCCTTGCGATTCTGCTTGAAGTCTCTGCCGACTGGGGGTTAGACGGTGTCTCACCTCGTTCTTCTGATCTTCGCCCTTACTGCTCTGGATCTATGAACTTTTGCGGCTTGCGATCCTGGCCTCGTAAGCATCCTCGAAGATTCTACACTTATTCACCAAGGTAGGAAAGACTCGGATCTCCTGATAACATATGGCTTGCTTGCTTTCATCGCTCTACCAACTGCAGTCGTTGGAGTAACTCTCAATGACACATGATCACCTTCCTGAAATTCGAGCGCCTTCCTCCTTTTGTCACGATAGCTCCCTTGCCTACCTTATGCCACTTTCGACTTTTCCTGAATCATCCTCACTTTTCTGTTGTTTCTTGCACTACCTTAGGTCCTAGCACCACATTGTCACCAGGTTCATTCTAACACAACGATGTCCTACATCTCCTCCCAACTACCAGATTGTTCTAGCACACAAGCTCTCAACAAGTCCTCTAAGGACTGATGGTCTTCTCAGACTGACCGTCAGTCTGTGGGTGATAAGTTGAATTTAATCTAAGCTTGGTTCCTAAAGCCTCATGTAAGCTATTCCAAAACCTAGAGGTAAATCTAGGGTCTCTATCTGATACTATGCTAGAGGGCACACCATGTAACCTAACTATTTCCTTGATGTACTACCTAGTCAAATTCTCTAAAGGGTATTCCATGTTCATAGGGATGAAATGGGCAGACGTAGTCAATCTATCCATAATAACTCATATAGCATCACAACCACCTGGAGTCCTAGGGAGTCCAGACACAAAATCCATGGAGATGCTATCCCATTTCCATTCTGGGACACTCAAAGGTTGCAACTTACCTGAAGGCTTTTAGTGTTCTATCTTGGCCTTCTGACACACCAAGCAAGCATACACAAACTCAGCCACATCCTTTTTCATCCTAGGCCACCAAAATATCCTCTTAAGGTCCTGATACATTTTGGTGGCACCTGGGTGCACACTCAACCCACTCCTATGTCCCTCTTCAAGGATCAACTTCCTAATCTCAGGAACATCCGGTATGCACACTTTATCCTTAAATCTCAAGACCCCATCACTTCCATCCTTAAAGCTAAGGTCTCTACCTTGAGCAAGCAACTCTCGCTGGTCTAAGAGAAACTTATCTAACTTCTGACCCTCTCTAATATGATCCATCAAGCTGTTGGTAACCTTCAAGGTTCCAAGCCTAATACTCTTAGGGGTGACTTCACAAGCTAGACTAAGATCTCTAAACTCCTCAATCAGATCCATCTCCCTAACCATCAAAGCCTAAGGCATCTGCCACCATATTGGCCTTTCTTGGGTGATAGGTCAGCTCGAAGTCATAATCCTTTAAGAACTCCATCCACCTATGCTGCCTCATATTCAACTCCTTCTGATCAAAGAGATACTTCAACTCTTATGATTACTAAAAACCTCAAACTTATCTCCATAAAGGTAACGCCTCCAAATCTCTCAGGCAACCACTCAGGCTCCTGATTCGATTAACCTTCCTTTATGGTTTGGAAACTCTCCTCACACTTAGGGAAAACACTGGCTCCTATCAACTGGTCCATAAGATCATCAATCCTAGGGAGGGGATACCTATTCTTAAAGGTCACTCTGTTGAATTGCCGATAGTCAACACATAACCTCATGCTGCTATCCTTCTTATTCCCGACAACACTGGCACTCTCATGGGGACACGCTAGACCCTAATGAACTGTTCCTGAACCAGTTCCTCCAACTGTTCCTTCAACTCAGCTTGCTCTAGATGAGATATTCTATAACGTGCTATGGATACGGGTCCTGTTTCGTCACTAAGTCTATGGTAACTCATCATCTTCTCAGGGAGCAACTCACAAACATCCACAGGAAAACTTAGGGAATTCTCTTACTATTGGCACATTTCTAACATCAGGTTGTTCTCTACTTCCAGGGAAGACAACATTATGTAGACTTGGGTATCTTCTTTCTTAAGAGCCTTAACTTGATCGGCAGAGGGAAATATCGGATCCTTATACTCCACAGGAGTTCCAAGAACTATGGTTTTATCGAAGCAATCGAAGAGAACATGGTTGGAAGATAACCAGCTCATTCAAAGGATAGTATCGAGCGGTTTTTAAAAGGTAAGCGCACAAGATCAGCTGCAGAGTTCTTATTATCAAAAGGTAATAGAACCACCTTCCCTAAGCATAAGAAGCATTCGCAGGCTTCTTGGATCGTTCAAGAAAAACCACCAAATGCAGTAAGTCGAGCCAAAACAAAACTATAGGTACTTAGTACCACGTAACATTGTCTATATAAATATAGACAATTCAAACAAGAGCACACAACAAACTCACAACAGACTCATACCACGTCCGGACAGGGCCGAACTACTCTGATACCACTAAATGTGACACCCAATTACCCCGCATGTTATAAAGCATGAAAGATAAAGATAAAACATAAAACATATGTCCTTTAATAAAAAGGTTCATGGGTAGAAAGGTCCCACATGAACTAATTCAACAAAACGCGAAAATAAAAACTAGGTTTAAAAGAATTGAAAGAAACATAACATGAAACTAAGGCAAACATAACCCAACCCCGATGTCACATACAGAGCTGGTATAACGGTTTCGAAATAAAATCCTCGAAATACAACTGAAAATGGCATAAAGCTAAACAACTAAAACTGGAAATCCTAACTAAAGAGTCACGGCTCCTCAGAGTCACTCCTCTCCTGACTGCTGGCCGTCCTCTGCATAAAACGATACATGCCAAACAGAAAACAGAGAAACGAGGAGTAAGAAAACATATAATCAAAATGGCATGGAGATAGGAATAAGATGATCATACATCATGGCATAGCAACATCATAAGCATATATATACACATATAAACATCATAAACCAACCAAGTATGTGTTGGAACCAAAGTAATTTGGATTAAATAATCTCTATGTTTTGATGTTAACAATAAGGATTAAATTTATGTAGCAAAGTGTTAGCTTTAATCTAACAAGTGCCTTCAGCCTTGAAGAATCTATGCTTTTATAAGTTAAGTCTATTTTCTGTGCAAATCCGCGTCCATATATTTTATATTGAAAGAGTGGTCGAGTCCACTCTATCAAGGATCTCCTTTAAACTCAAGTGCTACGTCAGTGGATGAGCACTTGAATGTTTCTAGTGGACGGAGAAAATCTTTTCTTGTAGACGTGAGCTTCTCTCAAATAAATAACATTAGTTTTCTATTGCCACGTCACTGGACGGAGATTTTAAATGTCTCAAGTACTGGCAAGACCGTTGTTCTAAGTAGACGAAGTTTTTGTTGCCACGTCAGTGGACGGAGTCTTAAAACTCTCCTTACTTACCTTGCCTTTGCTTTTGTTTGTTGGACGAAGAATTTTAAGCATTTATACCAATCTGAACCAAAGCGAATTTATTTCATATGATTGATATTCTTTTCATACATTTATAATGGTTCTTCTCATTTTCTATTAACGGTTTTTATTGCCTTGTTTCAATGAGAGAGACATAGTACAAATAAGGAATTGCAAAAAGCAGAATAGTACAATGCAAAACGTTGTATACCCTGTCACCTTTTACGCTGAAATAGCTACAACTTGTACAAGGAAGGCAAAATTGTTTTTCAAGCTGCTTTTGCTCAGAGGTGTGCCATTACATGCAAGAATTTGTCACATAGTACAAAGGCCACGAGCAAGCTGAGTCTCAACGGATATTTACTTGGTTGATTCTATTACTAAACGGAAAATTCAAAAACAACCATTGATGATTCTGAAGAGAATATCAAGGACCCTATAAATAGAAGACTAAAGCTTTTGAAGAAACAACTTTTGCGCATACAAAGAAATCTCAAGAAATCTCTTGCGAGCAAATATTCTCGTATTCATTCAAAAAGCAAAAGTCTGTAATATCATAGTTTGAATATTGCTATAATATTCATCTGATCTTAAACTTTCATATTCTCACACATAGTGAGTTAGAAGATCAAAGAAACCAAAAACTCTTTATTAGAGGTAGAGCCTGAAGAGGCTTGGTAAGAAAGAAATACTTGTGAGCCTGGAGAGGTGTTGAACACTTGCTGTAATCTATTTGGAAAATAGTGGAGAAATCCTTCAAGTAGAAGGGACTGGACGTAGCTCTTGGTTGGAAGAGAGTGAACCAGGATAAAACATCTTGTGTGAATCTTCTAATCCCTTATCTCTTTGGTTTTACGTGTTTATACTAACTGTGGGGATTTGAACTTGAATTTGTTATTCTTTCAAAAGACTGTTTTTCTGTGTGCTTTATTCTGCCTCTTTATCTTTGTGTGAGAAAATATTTTTTGAAAAAGGTTGTTTTCGAAAAATATTAACAAACACAATTCAACCCCCCTTCTTGTGTTTGCCTGGGTCAACTTCAGTTGGTATCAGAGCTCAGCCTCGAAAGGGTTGAGCATCTAACAAGTGCTGAGGAAGTACGATCCTACCACCATGGATGCAGAAGGATAAGCTATCAACAGACCTCCACTCTTTGATGGAACTGATTATGACTATTGGAAGAAGAGAATGATGGCCTTCCTAGATGCACAGAACTTAGACATCTGGGAACTGATAGAGAATGGCTATTCTGAGCCAAGAGGTGAAAATCAAGCAGTGTTGGCTAGAGCAGATTGGAGTGTTGATCAAAAAGCCAAACATCAACTAAATCTCAAAGCCAAACATTACTTGATATGTGCTATTACCAGATCAGAACATGATAAAGTTCACAGCTGCAACACAGCAAAGGAAATCTGGGATACACTGGCTCTCGCTCATGAAGGCTCATCACAAGTGAAGGAGTCAAAGATAAGCATGCTGGTTCACCAGTATGAACTCTTCAAGATGACTGATCATGAGTCTATAGATCAGATGTTTGGAAGATTTCAAACAATAACAAACAGTCTCAGATCTCTGGGAAAAGTATATGAGAATAGAGATCATATCAGAAAGATTCTGAGAAGTCTCTCCAAGCAGTGGAGACCGAAGGTCACTGCTATTCAAGAAGCTAAGAATCTGAATACTCTCTCTCTGGAAGAACTTCTAGGATCATTAAAAGTTCATGAGCTTGAACTAAATGAGGAAGACAATTCCAGAAAGGGAAAGTCCATTGCTTTAAAGGCAAAGAAAGCAAGTTCTTCAAAAGTCTTCAAAGCTGCTGAGTCTTCAGATGATGCTGAACCTTCAGACAGTGATGAAGGATCAGATGAAGATGAACTATCTTTCATCTCCAGAAAGATACAACATATGTGGAGAAGAAAAGGTAATTTCAAGAGAAAGCCATTCAACAAGAAATTTTCTAAGGAGAAATCAGACTCCAAAGAAAAAGGTCCATCTCTGTGCTTTGAGTGCAAAAAGCCAGGCCATTTCAAAGCTGACTGCCCTGACCTAAAAGAGAAGAAGAAGTTCTTTAAGAAAAAGAAGGGCTTAATGGCTACATGGGAGGACTTGGACTTATCCTCATCAGATGAGGAAGAGGAAGCAGAGGAAGAGGCAAACATTTGCCTCATGGCTGACACATCATCAGAAAATGAGTACACTGATGATGATGAGGTAACAGATTCTGAACCTTCAACTCTCAAAAATGCCTTTGATGAATTACTGCATGACTCATCCATATTGTCTCATGAATACAAAAGTCTTAAAAAGAAGTTTGCAAAATTAACCAAAGAATATGATAGAGTCTGCATGGAAAAACAAAGTTTGTTTCAAGAAAATGATAAGCTGAAATCAGAGAATGTCAGTCTAACTGACAAATCTGAATGTGAGCTTGACAATTCTTGTGAAGTTGCAAAACTAAAACAAGATGTAAAATACTTGACAGACTCTCTGTCAAAATTGGTAGGAGGCTCAGATAAGCTTAGTCTTATCCTAAGGTATTCTAGGTCACCCTTTGATAAATCTGGCCTTGGTTATGACAATAAGAAGCATGAGGCATCTTACATTAAATCAAAACCACCTATGCAGCAAAGAGCTTCAAAAGCTCCAGCTAGGTATGCGAAAACCAAATCAGGCCCGTCCAACACCTTTTGTAAAGTGTGTGGAAAAAGTGGGCACTCTACATCTAGATGCATACATAACAGGCATGCCAAACATTCTCGTCCAAAGAAAACTAACATGAAAGGACCCAAGTCAGTTTGGGTACCTAAGGACAAGATAATACCTGTTGCAGATCTGCTTAACAACAGGAAAGAAACAAACATCCTGGTACTTGGACAGTGGATGCTCACGTCACATGACGGGAGAAAAGTATATGTTCCAAGACCTTAAACATAAGGATGGTGGCTGGGTGACATTTGGAGGAAATCAGAAAGGAAAGATCACTGGTATAGGTAAAATCGGTAAACATCCTTTTTCCTCCATTGATAATGTTCTTTTAGTGAATGGTTTAAAACATAATCTACTGAGCATAAGTCAATTATGTGACAGTGGATATGATGTTTCTTTTAATAAGAACATGTGTTATGTCAAGAAAAGTGATGGATCAATCTTATTCACTGCTAAGAGGCAAAACAACTTATACAAAATTGACTTGGAGGACCTCTCAAATCAAAGTGTCTCATGTTTAGTGTCCATTGAAGATGAACGTTGGTTTTGGCATAAAAGGCTAGGTCATGCAAGCTTGAGATTAATCTCAAAGCTAAAGAAGCATAACCTCGTGAGAGGATTACCAAACCTTAAGTTCAAATCTGATGCTCTCTGTGATGCATGTCAGAAGGGAAAACAAGTCAAAGGTTCTTTTGAATCTAAGAATATTGTAAGTACCAAGAGACCACTAGAACTGCTACACCTTGATCTTTTTGGTCCAACAAGGACTGCTTCTATCAGTGGTAAGAAATATGGTCTAGTCATTGTAGATGACTATACTAGATGGACATGGGTTATGTTCCTTGCTCACAAGGATGAGTCCTTCAAGGTCTTTTCTGTATTCTGCAAACGTGTACAGAATGAAAAAGGCATGTGTATAGCTTCAATTAGAAGTGACCATGGGGGAGAATTTGTCAATGAGCTATTCAATGAGTTTTGTGAAGAAAATGGAATTCAACACAACTTCTCAATACCAAGAACACCACAGCAAAATGGTGTGGTAGAGAGAAAGAACAGATCTCTTCAAGAGATGGCTAGGACTATGCTCAATGACAATTCTGTCCCTAAGCACTTCTGGGCTGAAGCTGTGAACACTGCCTGCTACATTCAGAACAGAATATATATTAGACCTATTCTGAGTAAGACTCCCTATGAATTGTGGAAAGGCAGAAAACCCAACATATCTTATTTTCATCCTTTTGGATGTAAATGTTATATTTTAAATACAAAAGATCAACTTGGTAAGTTTGATGCAAAGGTAGACAATGGAATTCTACTAGGATTTTCTGAAACCTCAAAAGAATTTAGAGTGTATAACTCAAGAACTTTAATAGTAGAAGAATCTATACATGTTAGATTTGATGACAAACAGCCTGATAAGAAACTATCAGAGCTAGATGAAAGTTTTGCAGATCTTGACTTAAACATCTCAGGAGAATCAAAGGAAGTTAAAACTGATGATCCAGTTGAAGACACTTCTCATCAACCAGAAGCATCCACCTCTCAACAAGGCAATGTTCAGAGAACTTGGCATTTCAAGAATTATCATCCACCGTATCAAATCATAGGAAATCCAAGCGATAAGCTAAGAACCAGATCAACCTTCAGAGAGCAAGAAGACTCTGCATTGGTCTCTGAATTGGAACCAAAGACTGTAGACGAGGCTCTGCTGGACAATTGTTGGATTTTAGCAATGCAAGAAGAGCTAAATCAGTTTGAGAGGAATGAAGTTTGGACTCTGGTAACCCTACCTAAGAATAAATCTGTTATAGGAACAAAATGGGTTTACAGAAACAAGCTTGACGAAAATGGTAAGGTTATAAGAAATAAAGCAAGATTGGTTGCACAAGGTTATTCTCAAGAAGAAGGTATAGACTATACTGAAACCTTTGCACCTGTTGCAAGATTGGAAGCAATCAGAATTTTACTCTTATTTGCTGCACATCATAATATTATGCTTTTTCAAATGGATGTAAAAAGTGCTTTTTTAAATGGTTTTATCAATGAAGAAGTTTATGTTATGCAACCTCCGGGTTTTGAGAGTGAAACCCAACCTGAACATGTAAACAAGCTTAAGAAAGCTTTATACGGCCTAAAACAAGCCCCAAGAGCTTGGTATGATAGGCTAAGTGCTTTTCTTATGGTTAATGGCTTTGTTAGAGGAAAGGTTGATACAACCTTGTTTAGAAAATCAATTAATTCCAACTTCATAGTAGTGCAGATCTATGTAGATGATATTATATTTGGTGCTACTAATGAATCATTGTGCAAAGAATTCTCAAAGCTAATGCAGAAAGAGTTTGAAATGAGCATGATGGGAGAACTCAAATTCTTCCTTGGACTTCAAGTCAAACAATCTATGGACGGGGTGTACATCCATCAAACTAAGTATACAAAGGAACTTCTCAAAAAGTTTAAGATGGATGATTGCAAACCTATGAACACACCTATGCATCTCACGTCCATACTGAACAAAGATGATAAAGAGAAAAAGGTAGATCAGAAGGTATACAGAGGTATGATTGGATCTCTCTTATATCTAACTGCTTCTAGGCCTGATATAATGTTCAGTGTTTGCTTATGTGCTCGATTTCAATCTGATCCTAGAGAATCTCATTTATCAGCAGTTAAAAGAATTTTTAGATATTTAAAAGGTACTACTAATCTTGGTCTGTGCTTTAAGAAAGATGAAGATTACAGATTAGTTGGCTTTTGTGATGCTGACTATGCTGGAGATAGAATTGAAAGAAAAAGCACCAGTGGGGGATGTCACTTCATTGGAGCTAATCTAGTATCATGGTCAAGCAAGAGACAGAGTACCATTGCTCTATCAACTGCTGAAGCAGAATATATATCAGCTGCAAACTGCTGCTCACAACTTCTCTGGATTAAACACCAATTGGAGGACTACAATGTGTTTGTAAGTAGTATTCCACTAATGTGTGATAATACTGCTGCAATTAATCTGTCTAAGAATCCAATTCTTCATTCTAGGGCTAAGCATATAGAAATCAAACATCATTTTATCATAGACTATGTGCAAAAAGGTGTTTTTGATGTTCAATTTGTAGATACTGACCATAATGGGCAGATATCTTTACTAAACCTCTTGCTGAGGACAGATTTATTTTTATCAGAAAACACCTTAACATGTTATATGTGGTTTAAGTTGGTATATGTATTGATTGCATGTTTTATCTACGCGTCCACTGGTTTTGGCGTCCAGAGCACATGTAGTCTACGCGTCCACTACTGTTGGTGTGCCGCGTCCACTACATATGTTTATATGCGTCCACCCTCAATCTTTTGTGGACCCGATCTTACATGTTTTGTTTTAAACAAAAATTTGCATCTTTTTATATCTGAACTTATTTATCTTAAAACATTTGGTTTTTAATCATTTCCTTGCTGAGTCAGCTACTTCCATCAATCCCATCGTAACTTTTTACGGTCCCAATATACCAACGCCGTTTTTTCACTAAAGTCTTGTCTAATCAATCTTTTCTTTTTGAATTTTCCTTGAAAACTGTTGGTATTCGGAAACTCTTTAAAGGTAACTCCTTTCCCTCTGAAAAACCTTTCGCTACTCTTCATCTTTGATAATTTCTCTCTGAAAGTTTTCGAACTCTCCTTTCTTCAAACCTAACCTGTACTCAAGAACTCAACAATGGCTTCAACCTCAACTCCCGAGCCTGCCTATGTTACTGACATCATCAGTATCGCTGCTGAACATCATTTTAATTTTGAAATTCTGTGTGAGTATAACTTGGATGTAAGCAAGTACATCAACGCTGCTGGTTAGGACGGTTTGTTTCTTGAAAATATCTCGATTTATCCGGACTTAATAAGGGATTTCTGGAGGAAACCAAAGATTTCTAACACTGAGGTAGTAGGGTTTGTTCAAGGCAAGAAGATAACTGTTTCTGAGAAGACCATTTTCTGATGCAATCGTTTGTGCTCAAGAGGGTTTGATCATGACAGAAAACTGGGAAGAAGATCTTGGTGGTATAGAAACCATCGCGGTTACACTAATGCGAGAAGATACAGTGAGGACTCACTCGTGGAAGTCATCTGAAATGAAGGATCATATCAGGATTCTTCATCAGATTCTGAACAAGACAATGCTTCATAAGGCAGGGTCTAAGGACAACCTTTCTGCCCTTCACAAGTTCTGTCTCTGCAACATGGTCTATGAGACAAAAATAAACCTGCCATGGATCCTGTTTCATCGCTTCAAGGATGCCATTGCAAACAGAGAAACCGCCTCCCACATCACCTTCTCTCATCTTCTGTCAAAAGTCTTCAAGCAGCAAGGCTTGTATGATTACTTAAATGCAAAGCCTCAAGAAGAACAAGAAAAGATCTTTCGTTCGAAGGGGATGCAAGCTGCCATCTTCGGAAAGAGCAACCTCAGCAGCATGCATCTTGACACGTACAAACTAGTTGAGATGTCAAAACAAGAGGAGAAAATGAAGATTAAGGAAGAAGCTGTTGAGGCCAACAATGCAGCTATTCTTGGTCTCAAGAGAGGAACTAAAAGGAAAACTATGGCTGTCAGGAAGCCTATTCCTAAAAGGCCTACCAGAGGCATTGTTATTAATGAGCCTGGGAATGAGGCTCCTCAACCTGTTCCTCGACCTGCTCCCAAGAGAGCTAGAAAGCTGGTTCTGCCTCAAGATGATGATGAAGATGACAATGTTCCTCTGGGAACAGTTTTAAAGAGGAAAGCAGCTGCTGTTGTTGATGCTGCTGCTGATGCTGCTGTGCCTACCAAGAGGAGGCAACCTGCAAGGAAAGCAAGAACCTTTGCAGGCTCTGAGGTAAACACCTCTTCTGATGTTCCTACTAATACTGTGAGTGATGATGCCCCTACTCCGGGAGTATGATTTTTTGATAATGTGTATAGACCTACCTTACCCACACCCCAACCCTCACCACAAAAAGACCAATCTGACCAAACCTCAACTCCATCTTCACCACAAATTAGCCCAACTCAATTAACCACACCCCAACCTACACCACTCAAAACCCTCTTTCCACCCATAATTCCTGACTCGGATCCTTGGTTTCATCAAGAGGATGATGGAATTTGCCGAGGTGCCCCCTTTCCTAAACCTCTAAGAAAACTCTTTCCACCAATTATACCCTCATCCACTATTTTTACCAATAAGTCTGAGAACTGGGCTCAGGTCAAGAGAAATTGGAAAATTCTGTTCCATACTCACCAACCTGACCCTGAAATTAACCTTGAAATTCCTCTAACAAGGTGGTACTCCCATCCTGATTGTGACTATGAACCCTATGAGGAATACCCCTGGACCACCAAATACCCAAACTCTCAGCCCCCTAAAGGTCCCTTTCCATCTGAGATGAACAATCAACATGGCCCTCTCCTCACCCATCTACCCCTCAATCGTTTTCCCCAAAGGAAAATTTACCCCAACCTACAAAAAACCCCACCATTGATTCCTCACACTGAAGGAGTAGCAAGGCACATCATTCCTGTATGGGAAACTGATCCTAAAAGGAACAGACAGCCTTCTTTACCTCAGAAGAGAGCTAGATCATCTGCGCACGTTTCAATTATTTTGGATGCAAACACAAAATGGCTGAAATTCGAGCATCCCAGCATCTATGGAAGTGCTTCAGACCCCTTCGCAGATCAACTGATCTATAATATTATGAAGTGGGAGTTCAGCTACTTCCAGATTGAAAGAGCTGCACGTTGGGTTCCTATCACATGGCTGAGACATAATAAGGAAACACGTGTAGGCATTGCTCCCTACCCTATCTGTCCAAGGCTTGGCATGATAGACCTCAACAAGGACAAAGATATGAGGCGCAGAAGAAATAAGGGAGTCATGCCTGAAGCTCATTCTGCCTTGCTGGACTTGTCTCAGGAAATCTTTGATCCCTCCGAGCTTGACTTCTATCTGTATATGGAGGATGTGAAGAATATTGGAGAAATGAAAGCTGCAGACTTCTGGTTGTCTCACATCATCCACTACACCAGGGATGCTTCTTCTTCTGACTTGACTCAAGAAGAGAAGAAAGAAATTCCCAAGTTCAGAGGAAAGTGTGGACTATCTAAAGTAAGGCACATGATCTACAAAGATCTGTGGGCACTTCCTATTACCAGCAGGGATGTGGAGGAAATTACTCCTATCCACTGGGCAAAGGATGTACCTCAGAAATCTGTTAAAGTTGCCACTGCACCTCCATCAACATCATCCTCTGATCATATAGCTGAAGAGTTGATTGTAGAAGGCCCTGAACTTGATGAACAACTGTCTTCTCAGCCTACTTCAGTTGAACCTCCATCTGCACAAGCTAAGCAGTCTGCTGAGGTTGGTGTCTCTAAGCAAGGAGCTGAGTCTGCTAAGACTTCTTCTCAACCATTAGCTCTTGCTATGGTTAGACCAGCAGCCCAGGCTCAAGACACTGTCTCTGACACTGCTGAGAGCTCAAGACAACTTACCTTGCCACCCAATCTTGAAGACATCATTGGAAAAATTGTTGATGATAAGGTTGGCAAGATAGTTGAGGAAAAGACTGAACAGATGGCTCAACAGATTGAAGAAAGGGTGCAGAAGCAAGTTCAAGATTCTCTGGCACCTACAAATGCAGTGATGAATCAGATGCTGGCTCTGATCCTGGAATTTCAGAGGAATCAAAATCCACATCCTAACCAACCACCTCCTCCACCACCTCCTTCTACCTAAAAACTTTTCCCTTCTTTGTTTTATCTTTTTGTTATTTGCTGACAATGATGGTCCACTCCCTTTTACCTTTTTGTCTGATGACAAAATAGGGGGAGAAAGGAAAGATTAAATTTTATAATACAGAGATTTTTTTAAAAAAGTACATAGTTGTCTAGTTGTCTGCATATGCATAAGTGTATATTCATCTTGCTGATACTATGCCTTGACTTCATGTTTATGGTTCGATACTGCTTTGAATCCCAAATGTTTAATAGGCTGCTATCTTGATCTGTTAACCAATATTATATTGCAAATAAGACTTAGCTTATTATGCCTTAACTGCTTTTATCTGATGACTGCTTTGTCTTAGGGGGAGCCTTGTAAGCTCTCTTAAACTTTGCAAAATAAATTTAATTAGTTTTTGTCATCATCAAAAAGGGGGAGATTGTTGGAACCAAAGTAATTTGGATTAAATAATCTCTATGTTTTGATGTTAACAATAAGGATTAAATTTATGTAGCAAAGTGTTAGCTTTAATCTAACAAGTGCCTTCAGCCTTGAAGAATCTATGCTTTTATAAGTTAAGTCTATTTTCTGTGCAAATCCGCGTCCATATATTTTATATTGAATATTTTATATTGAAAGAGTGGTCGAGTCCACTCTATCAAGGATCTCCTTTAAACTCAAGTGCCACATCAGTGGACGAGCACTTGAATGTTTCTAGTGGACGGAGAAAATCTTTTCTTGTAGACGTGAGCTTCTCTCAAATAAATAACATTAGTTTTCTATTGCCACGTCACTGGACGGAGATTTTAAATGTCTCAAGTACTGGCAAGACCGTTGTTCTAAGTAGACGAAGTTTTTGTTGCCACGTCAGTGGACGGAGTCTTAAAACTCTCCTTACTTACCTTGCCTTTGCTTTTGTTTGTTGGACGAAGAATTTTAAGCATTTATACCAATCTGAACCAAAGCGAATTTATTTCATAAGATTGATATTCTTTTCATACTTTTATAATGGTTCTTCTCATTTTCTATTAACGATTTTTATTGCCTTGTTTCAATGAGAGAGACATAGTACAAATAAGGAATTGCAAAAAGCAGAATAGTACAATGCAAAACGTTGTATACCCTGTCACCTTTTACGCTGAAATAGCTGGAACTTGTACAAGGAAGGCAAAACTGTTTTTCAAGCTGCTTTTGCTCAGAGGTGTGCCATTACATGCAAGAATTTGTCACATAGTACAAAGGCCACGAGCAAGCTGAGTCTCAACGGATATTTACTTGGTTGATTCTATTACTAAACGGAAAATTCAAAAACAACCGTTGATGATTCTGAAGAGAAGATCAAGGACCCTATAAATAGAAGACTAAAGCTTTTGAAGAAACAACTTTTGCGCATACAAAGAAATCTCAAGAAATCTCTTGCGAGCAAATATTCTCTTATTCATTCAAAAAGCAAAAGTCTGTAATATCATAGTTTGAATATTGCTATAATATTCATCTAATCTTAAACTTTCATATTCTCACACATAGTGAGTTAGAAGATCAAAGAAACCAAAAACTCTTTATTAGAGGTAGAGCCTGAAGAGGCTTGGTAAGAAAGAAATACTTGTGAGCCTGGAGAGGTGTTGAACACTTGCTGTAATCTATTTGGAAAATAGTGGAGAAATCCTTCAAGTAGAAGGGACTGGACGTAGCTCTTGGTTGGAAGAGAGTGAACCAGGATAAAACATCTTGTGTGAATCTTCTAATCCCTTATCTCTTTGGTTTTACGTGTTTATACTAACTGTGGGGATTTGAACTTGAATTTGTTATTCTTTCAAAAGACTGTTTTTCTGTGTGCTTTATTCTGCCTCTTTATCTTTGTGTGAGAAAATCTTTTTTGAAAAAGGTTGTTTTCGAAAAATATTAACAAACACAATTCAACCCCCCCTTCTTGTGTTTGCCTGTGTCAACTTCAGTATGCTATGCGGTGCAATGTAATACTACTCCGCTACTCCATTATGCATGTGGATCCAACTAACTTAGGATGAACGACTTCGGAGTTACATATCCGTATTGGCCATAGAAGCACCAACACCGGCAGTTCACCAAACCTTGGGTGAACCCCATGGATAGCCAACGCATCAAACCGTGGATGCCTCATCACGGGGGGCCGCGGTCACCAAACCATCGGGTGACCTACCGTGGATGGTCTGATCACCGTACTCTCGGGCGATCTCCCCTAAGCCGAACCTCCCCCTCAACCATCAACTCCAATGCTCTATGCATGGCACGACAACAAACAACAACAACCACCTCCTTTGCTTGGGCCAAAAAGCTCCCAAGACTTCAACATCAACATCATCATGCTTGGGCCAATAAGCACCCAAGACTTAATATCATCAACACCTCGACCAATAAGCATCAAGGCCACTTTGGCCAATAAGCACCAAAGCTATCAACGTGCGATAACCCAACGGTTACCGACTTAAACATCTTATCATCTTAATTATCTTCATTAATCATTAACTGAGTTATCTAGTCTTTATCATTGATTTATGGTATTATCAAAACGTTATTGGGGAAGATTGGGGTTAAAACCACTTTAAACCTTTAATCTCAGTTTCTGTCCAGAGGGGTGAGCACAGGCTTGTTTAACCCCAGCACGAGCATGCTACCACTTAAGTGGAGCACGGTTGTGCTTCCTTTTAGGCACGGTCGTGCTCATCTGCACGGTCATGCTCCTCTGCTGCACGGCCGTGCTTAATGCACGACCATTTTCCAGAATTCAAACTGGGCGCACGGACGTAAATCAACCCTCAACATCAGCTAAAGACATATCAGCTTTTCTTTTGCCACCTATTACAATTTCTTCCACGTATTCTATTAACCTTACGTGGCTTCCTCTTTGCAATTTGTTTCGCTTTCGTTTTGGAGGAGACGGCAGCACCCACACGACGACACAACAAAGTACAAACTCATGGGTTTGTGTCGGACCAGATATATGCGGATGTGTTTTGCACTTTTGCTTCATCGACGTCGACGTCGCCGTCACCGCCATCGGCATGGTCACTGCCACCGTCAACAGCAACACCCACACGATACAACAAACTCATTTGGAAGGAGATCGTAGCGATGGACTGATTTGTGCGTTCGACCTTGTGTGTTCATAGCGGAACAGATATGGAATTGCGAAGGGTGGCAGGGTTCGTGTCAGACCAGATAGATGCGGAGGTTTTTTGCTTCCTCGCCGTCACCGCCATTGGCGTGGTCACTGCCAACGTCAACCCATCTTACACAGGTATTATTACTATTGCTATTACTATTATACAACCTAATTTTTCAACCATTGGCAATCATATGTGAACACCTTTGTCCTTTTCTGTAATTACTTTGAGCTGTAGTGGAAACATTGAGCAACTGAAACCGAAAGAGGAAATGGGTGAACAATACCCCATTTGCAGGGACACCCATTCTAAAGATCCAATTAGAACAAAGGCAGTGAGGCTCATTCCTAGCTTCCTTTTGCAATCTCTCTATTTACTGGGTATCTATCTATCTATCAATTATATAAATGATATTTATACGATCATTTAGCATTTTTCTACATTTGGTCAAGGACTAATGAAAATTAAGTCTCATTCAGGGAACCAGTGTCCATGGAGAGGTTGCAATATCACAACAACCTAATAGTGTAGTATTCGTTTACTCTCTTCTTTGGATCTATATAATGCATACTAATATAGGCGTTAGGGGTCATTTTCAAAATGAACAAATAATTGATACTGTATTATTAAAGGTAGCCTATATAAAATAATGATTGCCCATCGGAAGCCACGCCCTGCGAACAGTGTTTAGTCATTCGTTGACAGCGTTAGGATACACTGGGTTTAGAACCAAAAAAAAAGGTAGCCTATATAAAATGAATTTGCTTGCAGATGCACCTCAAAGCATTTACCTTTACATTAATTGTAACTTACTAATGAAAAAAAACATATGGAACGTCCTCATAGCTAAACATGAGTTGCTTTATCATATTAAATGACTTTTACTCCATAAGGAAAGTCCTCCTCATTATGCTGATTATTTTGCACCTCAAGCAAATGTAAACATTCAAATTCAACTCCCACAAACATCAAATTCATGCCACATATGATGATCTCTGTACGCCTGACATTCTTGCTATGAAGTCGTCTACTCCTAGCTTAGGCTGCATTAAATTTGATAACAATTCATTTTAGCAACTCATCCACTGGTTTCAAAATGGAGTCCATTATGAGTATTGGTCTGCTTTAGAGATCAAAGTCCCAGTGGTGCACAACTTTATATTCGAATGAGATAGTTGGTCCATGGTAAACTTCAGAACTTCTAGAGACTAATTTGCTTGAAGCAGTCACTGCTACCATCTTTGATGCGTATTCCTAACTATAGTGGTAAATTGATGTGTATCAAACACAAGTAGGAAATGGCAGCTGCCCTGCCCACTGGTTTCAAAACTCTAAGTCCATTATCAGTATTGGTTTGCTTTAGAGATCAAAGTCCCAGTGGTGCAACTTTAGATTCGTATGAGATAGTTGGTCCATGATAAACTTCAGAACTTCTAGATTCTAATTTGCTTGAAGCAGTCACTGCTACCATCTTTGACACTTATCCCAAACTATAGTGGTAAATGAATGTGTATCAAACACAAGTAGGGAATGGTTGATGACCTGCTAGGCATCTTTCTAAAAACTGGAGCCCTCCACTGCTCAACCTCCCATCCTTACCATATCTCTTCCAACCTTCCATCCTCTCCCTCTGCTTTCTCTTTACCTCTTCCTCCAAACCCAGCAAGATGCCCCTTCCTGTCAGCCCCTCTCCGATAGGCTCAAATACCCTCCGACTCCTTCGCCTCATGGGGCGTCAGATTATATGCTTGATATATTCTATGTTTAATAGGATATACACTCGGGATTACACCGTTCAGATTAGATGCTTGATGAATAGACTAAATCACTTTTGCAAATAGAACTGAAAACTGTTTCCTCTTCATTTGCTGGTCTTAGTAGTCTTGTCAGTGACCTACACAGGTAAGTTTTGCTGCAAATTATGTGTATTGTGCTTTCGTCTCTAATTTATAATCTCTTAAATAATTTTTGTAATCTTTGTCTAATTAAATCTGTGGGTTTATTCGACTTTAATCTCTGATTTCTCATGGTTGATATAGATGTTAATATTTTTAAGGATCCGTGACGATTTTGAATGCTTATAAAACCAAAGTTTATTTGAAGATAAATAACAAATGCGTAGATATAAATGAATATTTGTCCATATTGAAGTTATTCATAAGAATTCTAATGTTGTTTTTGTTTTAGGGGAAACATATTATGAAAATGTATCTTTATAGTAGTTGATCATTTTCCTGGAGCATTATTCCTCACTATGGAAAGTTCCTTGGACTAGATTCTAAAAGAGTTCCTGCCAATTCTTCTGTCAATCAGTATGCAGAGGCTTTAGCTAAAGCTTGGGGTGAATATAATAACCCCAGGTCAGTTTGTAAAAAACTAAAATAAATTCCTTTCCACTTTCTTCTACTTATGCTTTTGGTTCTATGGTTTGCTTCTAAGTGGAGGATGTGATTATGTTTGTGGTTCAGGCTGAAGAACGAAACATGTACAACCAACATTTTCTTTCTGCAACTCTAAGAGAAAGATATCCTTTTCTGAATAGTTATAATTTACAGAAAAAATGTAAAACTTTTCCATCTAGCAGAGTAGACTCTATGATTTGTATGCTTAGAGCTTCCAAATGTGATATGAAAGGGATGTATACTTAGAGCAGACTTTATAACACACATCACATTACAACCATAAGAAAAACATTGGCAGAAAAATTGTCTTTTACCAAATGGAACACTTTCTGCGTATGTAGCCTTTTGCCTTAAAAAACTTTCTTCCTGTTATAAGTTTGTGGCTTCATGATATTTTGTTTCTGACTGTAGAAAAATATAATTTCTTGGCACTTGCAGGGATGGACAAGCGATTGCAGTCATTTACTTCAGGGCTAGGTATGCACCAGTTGACTATCCTTCAGAATCAGTGAGTGACTTGAGTTTAGCTTTCTGCTGTTTCATAATAACTGTCCTTTTCCAAGTTAGATTTTAGAAACATCTAGTTTATTTTCTTAGGAATTAAATTCGTATTAAACATCAAGAAAGGTTAGCCCCACTGGACCCTATGACTTCTGTGGCAAAAACAATATCTGACTTAATAGTGCTAGGAAATGGTATTCTTAACTAATATTTAATTACCCTATGTGCTAGCCAAACTTCTCTTAAGATTTACATAAAGTCGGGATAGCCTGAGTGGCCAACATATTTTCTAACCCATGTATAGAGATCAGTTAGTATTCTATGGACATCCAAAAAATACTAAAAAAACTCATTAATTATGAAACTTTATCAATATAATTAGTTTAATATTTATGCTATTTCATGATTTTTTTCTCTCAATACAAAATGATGTGACTTTATGGTTAGACCAAGTAGAACATTGAAAATTTTAGCCGCCTCTTTTTGCTTTGTGACACCGCTTGGCAGCTTTGGAGTTAACCGTTTGGGCTTACAAATGATGAGTTCTTTATAAACAAAAATAATATTGAATATTTGGACCCTAGGAAAGCTGGATTCCATAAGCAAGATTGAATGGTGATTGGGCAGTGTAATATTAACATGATCTGATTAATTTTCTTCTTCCTAACCTCAGTGTTTCTTTTCCATGGATTATCTTCTACCATAATATTATTTCCTGCTACAGTTGCATCATCTTTTATATTATTGAGCCTTCTAGACAATGATTTCTTATGGCTTTGGTATATCATGCTCAATATGTAGGAATGGAGAGCTAGGCTACTGATGGTAAAAACTTCTGGCATTAAATGCCCTTCAATATCTTATCATTTGGTTGGCACCAACAAGATTCAACAGGAACTTGCAAAATCTAATGTTCTTGAGAGGTACTACCTCGGGACTCAATTATAAGCAAAAATATTAAATAACTAATTTCACATTTATTAAGGAAGTTAGTTAATTTAGTTTAATTATCTTGGTTTATGTAAAAAAAATGAGTTATAATTACTAAACCACCCTTTAATTGTCTTGGGAATGTGCAATGCTCTTGAAAAAGTAAAGGGAAAATAGGTTTGATTGGTTAATTTCTTGATTTTTGGAATACTTATATTAAATAGAGTTGAGTTAGTTGGATTTTGCTAAAAATATATGCATTTTTTTTGCTTATAATTGAGTCCAAAGGTAGTATCTTGTAGTTAATATTTTTCATATCTTCGAAGTTGATTTTATCCTTTATGCATTAAATCAACATGATCAATTCAGAGATACTATGTTGAAAACAAAAGTGTATAATGGACAATTGAGTTTGTTATCGTGTGAAGTGAGATTGTATCCTTTAGGATCTTATGCTCTCCAATCCATGCACTACTTGGTTAATCATGATAAGACTGTATCCTCTAGGATTGATAGGTTTGTTTTAAGTGCTTGATAGGAATCTTTTCCTTAGTAAATTCAAATTGTTTTATCTCATCAATTTTTTGATCATTTTCCTATCTTGATAGAACCTAATTCAGTTCAGTGAGATCCTATGCTTTTTCAGTTGGAGCACGTTGCCGCAACCTGCAATGTTGCTCTATTGAAGCACAAAGAGAAGAAGAGAGCAATTTTGTAAGGCAACATAAAGAAACAACCAATCAGTCAGAGTCTGCATAACATCATCAGATGAAGAACCAAGCAACAAGTGCAAGCCAACCAAAAATGCAACAAACGAAATTAAAAGACTGCTATTACCTTTCAATGTTTCACACAAACAAAATTGTCTTTTATTATCATCTAATTTAATGTTAATTTATTCATAATTAAATACTACAAGTATTAAAATAAAATTGCAACCGTGCAATGCACGGGCCACAATCTAGTTCTTTATTAAAGGCAGGGAAATATACTTATTAGATCAATTCCTCAAACAACATCAAAATATTTTAAGTGTCTCAAATCAAGAATATAAAAATCCTCATTTTTCATGACAGACTAAATGTACCACAAATCCCAAATTAATTGTATTATGAACGGGTAAGAGAAAGTATTTTTACCCACCTCTTGAAGTCCAAAAAAAAACTCCAAAGAACAAATAAAGTTTCTCCAAGAATCTTCTTCGCTCCTAACTGATGTTGCTGTCATCAATAATCAACCAGCGCTACGTTGAAAGCATGTAATTTGGCTAAAGCCAAATCCCATTTATTGATGGCAACGTTGTCCTACGTGCCATTCAGGTGGTAGTTTTTTTTTTTTTTTTTAATAGTTTTTTATTCAATTTTATATTATTATGGGACCCACTAGATTTGCATTATAAAGAAAATATTTACGAAAGTATTCTTAAAAAGGGTAATATCGAGTAATACTGAGAATATGTCTCAAATATGGTTTTTCAGTTCAAATTATTAATTTTAAACAAAATGAGTTTTAAGGAATTTTGACAAGTTTACAAAACGAAATTCCAACGTAAAAGGATTTTCGGTAAACAATGAGTTATTTCCGTCAACTTGGATAGGTTGAGGAAACTTTGGTTTTGTTTTGTATTTCACAGAAAAAAAAATGGTTTAAACGAACCTAGCAACCGAGACGTCGGGTCTAGAGTTCTACGATATGGGCCCGGGGTCCGAAAGGTGAAGTTATGGACTAAATGTCCTATGAATGGTGTTTTGGGTTTTGTGCACTAAAATCTACGTATCTACGACTGGTGCATCGGTCTAGATTTCTTGATTTGCATACTCTTGACTTGGAGTCAATTATTATTTGAAAGAGGTATTAAACTTGAAAGTTTAAAATGGTGTTTTGGTCGTGAGACTTTTAACTCCGACAACTAAAGATTGAACACAAAGAAAAACAACGAGAACCAACATTTTACATGCATTACAGGGCAGACGTGCCTTTGCATAGGACTTGAATGCTTGATGACAAGTATTCATGCAGTTTGCATCACTGTGCCTTGGTGGATATATGACCAAGAAAACCATGTGCTATACGTAGTCACCACTTTACCTCGTTTTGGACTGAGGAATAGTTATTTGAACTTTGCCATATCTGGCATTGATTCTGCCTTATTTGGCAATTGGAGCCTGATCAACTCATTTACTTGTTGGTTGGAGCTCTAGAGATTAGGTCTCAAAGTTAGTTGATGATATTGAAGTGTCCTGGTTTTTTAAAACGGTTACGACTGTCGGGTATGAAACCCTTTGATAAATATATATGGTTTATCTTTGAATGTTTATCTTTGAATATTCATGTTAAGTGGTAATTGAGAGTTGAACATGTGGTTATCGTTTTAAAATCCATATATTGGTTCTCACCCTTGCATGTTTTATTGTTGCTCTTTTATCTGTATGGGTACTGTTATTATCTGAGTTTAGATGGATCCGGCCATACCTTTGGCACACACGGGGTTTCGAAGCCTCCAATTTGAGGATGCAGATAACATAAATGCGTGGGTGATCCACCCGGGAGCCCATGTCTTTCGTTATACCGGGCATATACACACTATAGAGGGCACGCTTGAGACGGGGCCCCAAAGGGAGCATAAGTCTATGGAGACTGTTGAGGTTTCTCTACCTCCTTTATGGCTACTTGCACAGCATCTGATCGATCATGGACAGCTGGAGGCTCAGCCCTTAGCTAAGGCAGCACCTGAGCCAGTTCCAGAGGAGATTGTGGCGGACCCGGAGGAGATGGTTATTGACCCCGAGGAGGATCCAGAGGAGTACGTGGAGGATGTACCTGAGTACATACCTTTGGATGATGATGATGATGATTCACCCAATGAGGGTGTTGCTGTGTCTTCATCCGACTCATCGGCAGGGAGTGGGATTGACCCTGGTCTTCCCAATGGGTACCATTAGTCTATGACCAACTGTAGGTAGTCTCATTTTGGGGTTAGTGATTCCATCAGTCTTTCTGGCTACTAAGAGCCATGATTTTTGTATATGGCCTAGACGTTTCACTCTATGTCCTTATGTTTTATTTCCTTTCTTAGTTTGGAGAATGGCCTGTTCTGATAAAGCCCTATATAATTTATATCTTGTACAAAATGATGATGCATATATATATATATATATATATATATATATATATATATATATATATATATATATATATATGGTGTGTTACTTATGTTGTTAGATGTTGTCAAGTTAACAAGTAAAAGAAAAAAAAAATTTATCACCATTTTTGGTATTAAGTGAAGCATTAGAAAACGTTATTTTCAGAAAGTAACCAGCATAATTGAATTTTATTTTCCGCAACATGTTACTATGTGACGACCCAAGGTAGGATGTCGCAAACTGGGCATAAAGCAAAGTAAGCAAGATAAAGGCAATAAGTAAACTTAATGAAAACAATAAGCAAGTAAGCAGAAAGCTTAAAGTAGTTGTATTGATATGGTCGTGTGTCCCAACTGGGATTTTATAATCAATATTTATAGACAAAATCTTTCCCTCTCCATAGCAATCCTCATTGGCTAATTTTCCTAAAAACCAGCAACTAACCGACGACTAGCCTACCCATGATGTGACACCCTACTCCCGGGTCATCACATGGTTACCCGTTTGCGGAAAGATTTTATTTGCTGGTTGCTTTTGGAAAATATTAATTTCTCAACGTGAATCTCTTCAAAATATGGTGATAAAATTTTTTCCTTTTAACTCCCTAACAACGACATAATCATAACCATACTTAGATATACAGAAGTCATACAACTATACTACCTCGTAAGTTTCACACTTAGATCTTTATCAACTTCGTTTATTTCAACACATGACATCACATAAAAAGAACCTAAGCTGGTCTTAACTAACAGACAGTTATTGAGAATACCCTTATGGTCATTCCCACTAACAGATACTTCTCCAAGCATCTAGGAGTTAAGTCCTCGAGCGACTTAGTGAATCCCTCCGCTTTGTCCATACTAGTATACCAAAGGAATACGGTAGACTAGAGTAACCTGTTATATTGTAAGGGTGAGACACCAATATATGGATTTAACACAATAACTAAAAGCGCGACTCACAAAAGAGCATATACACACATACAATTATAGCAGCATACATTCTCATAACTAAACAAGTACTTTATCAATGGGTTTCATACCCCAAACATCAACGTTTGAAAACTATGCATGAACACTTCAATATATAGTCTCTACATTTCGCTAAATCTCCGGAGATCCCCAACAACGTGTAAATGAGCTGATCAGGCTCGATTGCCAGGTATATTAGGCACAACGTAGCCAGGTATATTAGGCACAACGTATTTACCATAGCACACTGTCCACACAAGGCACAGTGATCAACGTATATGGTATTGCCAGGTATATTAGGCACAACGTGTTTACCATAGCACACTGTCCAACACAAGGCACAGTGATCAACGTATATGGTTTTCCATTGTCCATCAAGGCACAATGAATCAACGTAGCATGAAATACCTCACACCTCAAGGCATTCACACAAAACAACGTGGCATGGAATACCTTACTCATTAAGGTACCACACTTCACAACGTGGGCACGTCTGCCAATGAATGCATGTAAAACGTTTGTTCTCATCATTTTTCTTTGTGTTCAGTCTTTATTTGCCGAAGCTCAAAATGGCTTACGACTACTCGTGATTTTCAACGTATTAACTTAACAACGTGTTTAAATCTTTCAACGTCAACACAGGACACGAAGTCCGAGTGCTCAATCACAAAACCTTAGACCTTGCAATCAGCCTTGGGGTTTGTGGTCGTAGAAAACAACATTTACCTTTTACAACGTAACCCACCATGTGGATATACAACGTGAAAAGGACACAAAGTCCATAACAACGTAACTCATAACATGGATACTCAACGTAACACGGATCAAAGATCTTCGTGCTTAAATTAAAGAACACTAGTATCGCGACGTCTCTGATACTAGGCTCACGTTTCAACGTAAACACCATTTTCGTTCTGTGAAAAACAAATCCAAAACAAAGTCTCCGCAACTTATCCAAGTTGACGGAAAATAACACGGTTAGAAAACTCCTTTAAAAAAATTCTTTTATAAAATCATCGATTACTTGAAATTCTTTTCTATAACGTTTATGTTCCAAAAGAGAATCACGTGAGGCTCAAGTTTATCTAACATACGTACTGCCGCTTTAAAAATACTTGTCGTCGACACTTTTCCAATTTGCCGTCAAATTACATCTTTTAAGCCAAAACTTCGCTTTTTCCACTGAAACAATTTTCTAAAATCATACGTAAGTTATTTTTGAAGATTAATTTCATAAAATAATTTTTTATAATATTACGGAATTTCTCACGTAAAAATTAACAATACTAAAATATTTTCACGGTTACGTCCTCATTGTGACTCATAGTTGACTTTTTATCAATAAATCATTAAAATAATAATATTTCTCAATACTCATTATTTTTCCCAAATAATATTTTCCACCACTATTATATTCCAACATTTCCCATAAAACATTGAATATAATTTGTACAGCTTATTAAAGCTTTTATCTGATTAAGTCGGTTGTGCACTGACCACTGTCAGGCTTCACAAACAACACTCAACAACATCATCAAAATTATATCACCAGGCAGATCATGCATCATAGCAATATAATAAACAACTGCAGATAATTAAATAAATTAAAAGCAGATAAATCATCTAACTCAGATAAACAACACAACGTAAACAGCATAATCAAAGCACCACAGCCACATATCAAGTATACAGACCACATAAAGCTAATAGTTATTGGGAAAAATCCCTCAGGTAAGCTCCCCTTACCTCTTGAAGAACTTGAACCTCCGATTTTCAGTCTTGACACTGTTTCGAGAAATCGGCGACACACGTACGCGTCAGAAATACTAACCTTCAACAACACATCCAAACAACCAATCAAAACAAGCAAAACAAACACCTAATCCTCTTTAATAGGTCACGGCCTCCTTAGGGTTTTGTGGCTCAAAATCACTAAACTTGCTTAAGTCATGGATTAATGATCCTAAGCACTTAAGACAATGGTGTAAGGATAAAACAACAAAGTTTTAAATCAAAAACCTCCTAACCCTCCAAATTGTAGATTCGGCCAAGACATGTCCATGAGGCTAGGGTTTTTAGTTTAATGATGAAGAGACTTGGAGATTGAAGAAATGAAAAAAATGATCAACCAACACTTATATAAAATCTGGACAGTTTGAGGGTGTGTTGGTTTTGTGAGTATATCTCATGATATACTCATCCAAAAATTACAAACTTTAGCTTATTGGAAAGATAAGACGAAAAGGAACAACTTTGGTGTTGAAGGTTTCATTTGGTTCGGATCATAAAAGGGGTGAAAAGGGCCTTCTTTCTGCTGTCTCGCATGGATCTGAGGATTCTAGGCAGTTTCTGTATTTTGGTCATAACTCTCAATATACTCATCCGTTTTTGATGATCTTTAGCTCGTTGGAAATAAGAGAGAAAGAGGAACAACTTTCATGTCTAGAGTTTTTCTAGTTTCAGAAAGGAAGATGGTCATAATTTCGGTGCAAGTTCGGTCAGTTTAGGACATCCATAATCATTTTCATGAAAAATGAACAAAAGTTCATTCCCCCACATGAACATAGGTTCGGCCTAGGTATGGAACAATCTCTTGGATTATGATAGCAAGAATGATTATAAGCACATAGAAATTGGTTTCACTATTTTAGGAGTTTTCTATGATTTATGGTGATTTTTCAAAATTCTAGATCTAAGACTTTGTTCATGCATAAAAGTAATGATCTAGGCATGGAAATGGAAAAATCATTGAAGAACATGGCACTAAATGAAGATGAAGAGTAAGAATCACCTCTATAAAAACAAGAAATGAGCAAGAATCCAACACTTGCTTCACAAACTCAAGCTTTTGGAGTTAAGAACAATGGAGGAAAAGTGAAGGTGGAGAAGATGAAGAATGAACTAGAACAATGTGGAAGGATGAGTCACTTTTGAAGAGAAGAAATCAGCCTCCAAGGCCATGGGCCATGCGAAAATGGGCTTGACAAAAGCCCAAGTCCATTTCATAATTTTCTAACATAAAAATGTTTAAGGCTTTAATCAAAAACCTAGATAATTAAAAGTAGGAATTTGGTTTTCATGGAATAACTCTTGGCCACGAAATTTGGGCCTCAAAACTGCAGCCCAACATGATTTGGATGAGTGAAAAATTGATCCACTTCACTTAGTTTATCATAGAAACTAGTTTAGGGACCAAAGTGCAATTAAGAATAAGTTTAAGGACCAAAATGCAATTATTAAAAATTGCTAACACAACCCTAAGCCACATCAAACCACTCACATGGAAGCCTTAGTCCTAGGATAATTTAGGATTTATCCACTTATCGAGTCCCGAATATCCCGTTGTTAGCTCCGTCATTCGCCCGATCGAGTATTACGCCCGTAAAACTTAAATTATTTCACTGTAAATGAAATAATTCTAAAAACACACAATCATAGGAAATAAAATAAAAACCTTAAGTTTTTCGTTCACGAATTAAAATTAGGTCTCCTGATCAGTATAAATATACTGTCAGTGAAATTCGCGGGCCGGGATTCGCCTGACTTTCAAACCTAAATTTTAATCGTAGCTTCCTACGTTCAAGTAGGATTGAGTGATGAACTCCGTTTATTTAAAATAATTTTCTAACACTCATATAAATATATAAACATAATCGTCCGCATTTCGATTATTTTGAAACAGTGAAAATCGGGGTGTTACACATGACCTTCAACGACTCTTCCCACAACGGCTATCTCCAAAGCATTATGCTCCTATCTTTTCGGCACGTCCCTTGATGCTCGTTAATGTTGGTTTCTCTGGCGCATACTTCAACCATGAGCTCCAATAGCTCCTATCCATTATCCGTGCTTTTAGGGATCTTCATCTGATCAACCGAGTACCTTTTCCCAAACTCAGGTTTCATCTGTCCAAGCCTATTATACATTAAGGCCCAGCCCAAATGTCATCCAGGCCGATTTCCTACTATGCCTCCTCGGCTAGCTTTCCCAGCTAATCTTATTGTCAGCCATTTGTTCGGCTATCAACCGAATTAATTTATTTTGGGGGATAACAATGTGGGACTAACTCCTATATAGTGCAACTTGTTAAGCTGTCTTCCACCTTCTTTATATAAAATGTGTAATATAATGTTTTGTATCATTATTATCATTATTATTATGATGATGATGATTAAGACATTCAAAACTAAATTATATTACCCTATAATCATACAATAGTCTTATTGTTCACATGAAGGGAGGGTAAAACATGCCTTGATAATTTTACTTTTCTTGTTGACATGACTTCTAGCAGCGAAAAGTAGCAGGGAAAAGAAGTCTAAGAAGAATATTTGGATAATGCATTAATAACCATATTGGCATTAACAAAGAAGAGAAAGATGGAGAATTAGTGGTATCAAAGGTGAAGTCTACCGGACACACCATAATTAAATTATAAAAAGAGAGAGAATACAAAGAATCATAGGGGGACATAGACCAAACCCATGGGAAAAATCATCTGAATCCAAAACTAGGAATACATGTGATCCAATAGCTACAATGAACCAACCTGGGATCTCCACAAATTAAAGAAAGCAAACTTTAATGGTAATGACTCAAGCACATAAGCACTCAGATTTATCATATCTTTTTATACCAGAAAAACAAAATTTATCATTTCTTTAAACAAATGCCTATTCAGAGTACACAGATTTTTGTGACATAATTCAACTATATATTGTTTAGCCTTTGGTATTGTTAGTTCTTCTCCATGAATTCCGACATCCTACGTGCCCAGTCCACCGGTTATTCACCGTTGAATTAGCCTCTATCATCTTAAATTGCTTCCAATCATGGAGGACGACCTTGAGATCAAACACCTTAGCGGTGATACTCCTGCAGCAGTTTGCATGGACGGTGGTGACTGCCTTAAAATCTTTGCTATCTTGGCAAAACCCACTAAAATAAAGGGTATCCAAGAACCTAACCTTCAACCCCAGGTGTCCAATTATACCATTTCTAATGAGGTCTTGAAGCACATCTTGCTCCTTTTGTCTTGTGGAATTGTCTTTCTTACCATACCATGTTTCAAATAAGGAGATGGTCTTGTTGTTCGACCTTACAAAGTAAAATCCAGTATTGATTAGATGCCGATCTGACCAAGGATTACCAAGATACATGTCTGTACTGATTTGGAGGTCCTCGGTCTCATTCTTGCTCAACCTTGTACATGGGTTTCTTAGCCACATTACATCAGTGTCCTGTAAAAATAGATAACCTATATTTTACATTCAACAAGTGGATTTTCTTATAAGACAAGTTGGCTGAAATTTTCATGCATCAATACATTTTGTATTATTGTTAAGATCATTTTTTTAGACATATTGTTAAAATCATTATAATGGAATAGACATCCTAATTATTACAAGACATTTATGGGTAGCTCAAAATATATATTTTAAATTTGATTCTCATGTAAACTAAAATTAAAAATAAAAATAAAAAGACTTAGCAAATGGTTTACTATCTAGTGAATTTCGTTATAATATGTTCAGATGCAGTAAAATAAACTTATCATACTTTATTGTTTTACTATGTTCTTTCTTTAAGTTACTTACATTTACTGATTTTAGTATAATGGAACAACACCTAAGTCTATGACAAATTAATGTAATGTTCCTGGAAAAGGAACATTGACATCAAACAGTTAAGAAAGAGAAACAATAAAATATTAGATAATTTTTTTTAGAATTTAATTTCTATGTATTATCTGTGTAAATGATTATTATACTGACATTCAATAATATATTCACAAATCAGCACTTTTTTTTCATTTCTCTCTCTTAATTATTAACATAAAAGTACACATATTAAAATGTTAGTGGATATCACTATAAAACTTTTTACACTGCCAATACATATTATAATAATTTTTTAGGTATAGAAAAATAATATTTTATTTTTATTAAATAACAGTGCTATAGATATATATCTTTTATTAAAGAACACATTACAAAAGGAAAAAAATGTAACAACAACGTGAGTTTGGAGAATATTATTTCAGGATTTATAAGTGAACATGTTTGTTTTGTTTTCAATTTTCAATTTCAATTTTCATTATCCATTTGTATTGATCAATATAAAAATATCATCTGGTTTTCATTATATTTCTCGTTTTCAAATTTTGATAAAAAAAAAAATGCCTTATCAACGTTGAGCAAGAATCTCAAAATGGGACCCCCAAGTAATTATCTTTAAAAAATCCGGTCGTGTATGCTAATGGCAAACGTTTGATTTTTCAGCCTAAAAAAACTCTATCCTTCAAACTTCAAACCTATCAGATTACGTAATCAAGTTAGTTTATCTATATTTTTTTTTCCTTTTGACATCTAGTTTATCTATATTTGTTACTTTCGCGTAATATCTTAAAAGTCCCATAAGACTAATCTGGTGAGGTAGTACTAATTGGAGACCTCCTCTACCAATATTTTTATGAGTTTAGTTTTAAAGTTTTTAATATTGTTAATAAATTATATATTATGTTATCATATCATATATAATTTTTATGAAATTCATTATTAAAACCAATTTTTTTTAATGAAGTGATAATATACAATTGATTAATAGAATAAAAAAAATTTATACTAACGATATATCACAATTAAATTCTATTTTTATTCATATAAACTTTATGATCAAAACTAAAACTGCATACTTAAGGTTCTCAAACCATTTTCATTTAAGATGAATATATGTTTATAGTCAGGTTTTCTAAATGAATACCATAAAGGATTTAATTTGTTAACTCCAAGGGGTCTAGTGGAGCATGATAGGGTCTCATATCTGACAGGTTGCAGGTTCGAGCCCCTACTAGTTCCCTTGATGTGAGGTAAATATAAATCTTTTTATAAGTGATCATAGAACCCAGAGATTTTTCTGCCTTGGACTGGGGTATACTATCCCCTCAACCTAAAATTTTGTATATAAAAAGAAGGATTTAATTTATTATATTTTGTCAATCTAAAAGTTTTTTTACACAGTCATTTAGTTATACACTGATACTTTATCAAAAATATTTGCATAATAACTATATGGTAATATATGATGAGAGTGTAAAAAACTTTAAGAAAATGCATCAAAAGTAAATTAATAATAAATGTTTTTAGGTACATTCACGAAAATGTTGCTTGCACGAGAACTTTATACCAAGAAATGTGACATATCCTTCTTTACCTACTTAATTAGTAATATTTATGTGTCAAGTAACATTTATTGCAAAAGTGTATATATTTATATGTCCGTTAACCTTCAATTTTTAATATGAAGATTAGCAAATAAATCGAAATTCAACAATGGTCACTTAATTATATTATGGCGAATGCTAACGAACGCTATTAGGAATCAACAAAAATAAATTTGTATAAAAAATTGTTATATTTATTACATTGAAAAATATTTAACTCATATTCTCAGTATAAATTTTCTTTTATTAATTCCTTAACGAATATCGTTAAAACACTCGTAAACAATACCCGACTATTATTTCAAATGTGATGCGACTCGTTTTATTAATAGGGATAGGTGATCTGTATCTTGTCAGTATTATTTCAAATATTGCTCGTCGTTTTATTAGTTGATTCTCAATACAACCTGAGAAAGAAAGCGTAATTAAGACAAGAAGGATGGGAGAAAAGGTGTGACACCCTACTCCCGGGTCATCACATGGTTACCCATTTGCGGAAAAATAAGATTTTATTTGCTGGTTGCTTTCGGAAAATATTAATTTCTCAACGTGAATCTCTTCAAAATATGGTGATAAAATTTTTTCCTTTTAACTCCCTAACAACGACATAATCATAACCATACTTAGATATATAAGCATATACAGAAGTCATACAACTATACTACCTCGTAAGTTTCACACTTAGATCTTTATCAACTTCGTTTATTTCAACACATGACATCACATAAAAAATAAAACCTAAGCTGGTCGTAACTAACAGACAGTTATTGAGAATACCCTTATGGTCATTCCCACTAACAGATACTTCTCCAAGCATCTAGGAGTTAAGTCCTCGAGCGACTTAGTGAATCCCTCCGCTTCGTCAATGCTAGTATACCAAAGGAATACGATAGACTAGAGTAACCTGTTATATTGTAAGGGTGAGACGCCAATATATGGATTTAACACAATAACTAAAAGCGCGACTCACAAAACAGCATATACACACATACAATTATACACACGTACTGCCGCTTTAAAAATACTTGTCGTCGACACTTTCCAATTTGCCGTCAAATTACATCTTTTAGCTTTTTCCACTTAAACAATTTTCTAAAATCATACTTAAGTTATTTTTGAAGATTAATTTCATAAAATACCTTTTTATAATATTACGGAATTTCTCACGTAAAAATTAGCAGTACTAAAATATTTTCACGGTTACGTCCTCACTGTGACTCATAGTTGACTTTTTATCAATAAATCATTAAAATAATAATATTTCTCAATACTCATTATTTTTCCCAAATAATATTTTCCACTACTATTATATCCAACATTTCCCATAAAACATTGAATATAATGTATATAGCTTATTAAAGCTTTTATCTGATTAAATCGGTTGTGCACTGACCACTGTCAGGCTTCACAAACAACACTCAACAACATCATCAGAATTATATCACCAGGTAGATCATGCATCATAGCAATATAATAAACAGCTGCAGATAATTAAATAAATTAAAAGCAGATAAATCATCTAACACAGATAAACAACACAACGTAAACAGCAAAATCAAAGCACCACAGCCACATATCAAGTATACAGACCACACTAAAGCTAATAGCTATTGGGAAAAATCCCTCAGGTAAGCTCCCCTTACCTCTTGAAGAACTTAGCCTTGATTAAGAAAGTTGACACGACTCCGAATAACTTTGACACGGCTCCGAATAATCGGTGACACACGTACGTGTCACGAAACACTAACCTTCAACAACACATCCAAACAACCAATCAAAACAAGCAGAACAAACACCTAATCCTCTTTAATAGGTCACGGCCTCCTTAGGGTTTGTGGCTCAAAATCACTAAACTTGCTTAAGTCATGGATTAATGATTCTAATATACTTAAGGAAATGGATTAGGGCTAAACAACAAAGTTAAGAATCAAAACCATCCTAGCTAACCCTCTAAATGGTAGATTCGGCCAAGACATGTTCATGAGGCTAGGGTTTTTAGTTTAATGAACAAACTAGGATTCAACAAGTATACATAATAGAACTTAGGAAGTGGTTTCAACATCATAGGATTTTTCTAGAATTTGTTATGGATTTTCAAAGTTCTAGATCTATAAATGGGAAAATATGATTCATGGAATAAACATGAGAAACAATTGAATATGAAGGCTTAGATGATCAAGGAGTTGAGCTTTTACCTCTTGAAGATTGAAGAAATGAAAAAAATGATCAACCAACACTTATATAAAATCTGGACAGTTTGAGGGTGTGTTGGTTTTGTGAGTATATCTCATGATCTAATCATCCAAAAATTTATTGGAAATATAATAAGAAAAGGAACAACTTTTATGTTGAAGGTTTTATTTGTTTCGGATCATAACATGGGTGAAAAGGGCCTTCTTTCTGCTGTCTCGCATGGATCTGAGGATTCTGGGCAGTTTCTGTATTTTGGTCATAACTCTCAATATACTCATCCATTTTTTATGATCTTTCGCTCGTTGGAAAGAAGAGACAAGAGGAACAACTTTCATGTTGAGAGGTTTTCGAGTTTCAGAACATAAAAGGGTCAGAATTTCAGTGGAATTTCTGCTATCATGAACACCAAAGTGTGTTCTTAGAGGAAGAAGATGAAGAAGATTGTGGAAGAATGGAGAAGGATGTGGAGACTTCTTGCACTTATGGCAGCCAAGGAAAGGCTTGGGCCTTGTGCAAGTGGGCTTGATTAAAATTGGATCCATTCAATCTTGGTCCATTAAAGCTTAAGGCATAAAACTATACCTAGGAAACTTATAAGTGTTTTATGAACAAAAGGCAATAGGAATGAAATGAAGTGTGATGGAGGGTATTTATAGGAGTGTGGGCTGCGAAAATAGGGACCAAAGAGCAAGGAATTCTAGTTTCATAAGGACCAAAGTTCAAATACTTTGAAGGACCAAATTGCAAAATAGAAAAAGTCTAAGGACCTAAATGCAATTTCCTTAGAAATTGTAATAATGAAGCCATGTGCACCATAAATGCATTCACATGGGTGAGTCATCTCATATGAATCATTAGAATTATCCAATAGCGGCTCCCGGAAATCCCGTATTCTGCTCTACCGTTTACCCGATTAAATACGACGCCCGAATAAAATATAATATTTCACTTTTTAGTGAAATATTTCAAAATAACCAAAATCGTAGGAAATTAAATAAAAATCTTAAATGTTTCGTTCACGAGTTAAAATTAGGTCTTCTGAGCAGTATAAATATACTGTTAGTGAAATTCGCAGACCGGGTTTCGCCTGACTTTTCAACCTAAATTTTTATCGTAACTCTCTACGGTCAAGTAGAGTGTAACTATGGTTTCAGATTAATTAAAATAATTTTCTAAGTCTCAGATAAATATATAAACGTCTTTATATAAATTTCCGATATTAGAAAACAGCGAAAAGTCGGGGTGTTACAAAAGGAACCGTACCGTGAAAACGAAGTTGTATCCACGTTTGAGAACTTCCAAGAGGAAAAAAGTCCTTCTCCACATCATCTTGATGAATTCCTTAGACATAAAGAGTTTCTCACCTTCAAAATCAACACCATCTGTTTCCAATCTGAAGCAGTTCAACCGCAGAAACTTGCACCGATCATAGGCCTTTCTATCAACTGCTACTACGAGAAGGTGATCAATCAGAGACCTGGTTCCCTCTCCAAGCCAAAAGCTACTAAGAAATATGTCAAGCATGGTTGTGTCACCCTTCACATCTTGGTCTGCATAAGCCTTATTTACTATAGCGATTATCAAAGTTTTGTTCCCCATGGAGGCTTTGGCCAAAGCAGAGTCAAGGCTATCATCTTCAATGGTGGTCTACAATGGGCATAGAAGACAGTGTAATTTAATTAACCAACAGATTGAAATTTCAGGATGAAAAAAAAATATAAATAAATAAATAAAAGAGAGTAAGAGCATGAGTTGGTTCGATAAATAAAAATACAATAATGACAACCAAATTTTTTAAATAAAGGTCTTCGAAACCGAAACACCACCCTGCAATTGTAGCCACATCGATCATATATTCTCACAATTATTCAAAATTATGATAAACGCAACACACAACCGTAACTACGTTCTCAACTATAATTTAAAACCTTCTTTACATTTAAAGTTTATTATTTTTTTATAAGCAAAAAAATTATATTGAATGAGAAGGGATTCTCTAACCATATAAAAAAGAAGCTATAGAAATCTAGACTCCAATAATGTAATCAGAATACTTGTATAGATCAGTCCGTATGCATCTAAAGTTTATCATTATTATTTGATATAGAATAAAATAATGGCCAATTTGAAAAGTCTATTTTTGGGGGTCATAGAACTTACGAGGTTTGATTGCTTGCAGAGTGGTTCTATCTGGTGTTGAAGGAGTCCGTTGGAGAAAGAGGAGGACCAGCTGTACAGGCAAATAATTCCAGCAGCGAAAAGTAATGTCGCCATTGCGAAATTTCCAAGTGTTTGATGCTTAGGAAAATCCATGATTCTCTATTTCTCTAAAACTAATATTGAGAGCTCTATATAGTGATGCTTTCTTCGCGGTCAAAGCTGCAAATCGACTAAGATAGTCTTATTTTTTAGTTAGCTTAATTACGCAAAAGAGGGGGGGCGGGGGGCGGTGGGGGAGTGAGGAATGGTGATGTAGTGAAGAAGAAGAAAAGGCTGTAGCCACCTTATTTTTTTCCAGGTTGCTGAGTACTTAAAGAGTCATCAGAGACTCGATGAAGAAAAAAAGTATATGACTTCCTCTGTTTAACATGAAAACCACCTATGACATGGTTTCATAATATTCCTCTGGTTGTTATTAATATAGAAACAAAACTCTAAAATACACATATCAAAAAAATACATTGAAATGAGCTAATTGTAATTAATATTCATATAAATTTTCAAAAATACTCCTTCTAATTAATAAACAAACTCACTTGTATGAAAAGTTGATATATCTCGTAAATATAAATTCTATTATAAATGAGGATAATATTGAAAATTGATATTTAATATGTGTAAAATTTGATGTATATTTCTTATATTTTAGAAAAAAAATATTCTTTTATTTTTTATATTAAGGATTGGATGGAGTAGTTGATTTGTTTCTGTGATAATCTAATCCTAATCCCAAGTCTGGCCAGCAAAAGAAAAATCTAATCCCAAGTATTTGAACGTGTGATTGCGTGTTTATCCTCTTCACGTACTTTTCCACCTTTGTTGTATTAAGAATCGATTTGCTCAGATACAACAAATGTAACGTCCTTCATTATCATAGTAATTCAAAATAGATTCACATAAAAAAAATGGATAAATAAAAATTTTCATAAATATAATTGTCTGAAAATATCTCAATAATTATTAAAGAAAAAATAATGATGATAAATCCTTACTTAAATAAAAAAGAATTGCCTCAAACCCGGGTGTACACTAAAAATAACCCAACATTAAAATAATAAAATAAACATATTTAGCCACAAACGGCTCCTTATTAAAAAAAAAAAAAAAGTTAATCAAGCTAGATAATAATTTAGAAAATTCACTAAGTCTTCAAGCCTCGTTAGTCTCAGTAACGTCGTCTTCGTGCTCTGAAAACAACACTTTTAATGAGATATAATCCCGTGAATAAAAAATCATTTAATAAAAAGGTTCGCAAATAATGTTGTTCTCAGCCGACGTGGTAACAGGAAAAACATCCATTGTACCTGCTAATTTTCAAAATAATAAATACAATAAATCTCCGAAATAATAACGTATAAATTTATCAGTATCAAATGTTTAAACCACAAACTCATAAAATCAACTCCAATCACATCTCATTACATTTAATCACATTCTCCTTGCAAACTTTATGCAATACAACTCCATGAACATGACTCGGTGATTCCCAAAATCACTTGAGTTGGCTCTTTAGTTCCCAGAACCCGTGTGAATCCCAGATCCACTAAGGTTTATGAGCTCATATCCATGCAATGGTGTCCCACTGTCTTCCTCATCCCAGATGGAGGTATCTAATATTCCATCCCAGATGTGAATATTTTAATAATTTGATATCTCATCTCAGGTGGTGATATCTCTCGTCCTATTTCCGGAATATAATGTATATCACCATCCCTTCCCGGAAGGTGATGACTAACTCATGCATAATGCAACCCGTCTTCCCAGATGACTACCAATTAAATTCTCAAACTCCATACATCAATAACAGTAATTAAACGGTCATACCAAGTCAACATTGTAATACATATTCATATAAGCATTCTTCATAACAGCATAATCATTCACAGAAATTTGCATGTCTAGGGAACAAAGATTGTCACAACAAATAATATTATATACATACAAGCAAAACAATTCACTACAAAATTAACTTTTAGCGACATTTTTAAATGTCGCTAAATTGTAAGAAAATGTTACATATTAATATTAGTAACATTTGATCAAGTGTCGCATAAAACCCATGTCGCAAAAAGTCTTTAACAACATTTTTTTATACTTATAGTAACATTTAATAAATGTTATCATGTGTTCTTTTCGTAACATTTATTTAATAAATAACAACATTTTTGTAAATGTAGCTAAAAGATATTATTGATAACATTTTTGAAAATGCAAGTAATTGTAAAAAAAAATGTCACAAAAAATAGTTTAACATTTTAAAATATCATCCTACTTAAAAATGTCACTAATTTTGTGGCAATCAAACCAAACACAATAAATAACTTAAATGATAGTCATTTGTCTTCATTCACATTAAAATCAAGTTTTACAGTGTCAATATTACAAAGAAATTAAACTACATTTGCCTATTGAACCATTACAATATATGAAAGCTACTTCTCCTTCCTGTCAGATATATGTATCCTCCACATATAGTTTAACTCCTCTTTTAGCGCAACTTCCAAACCGAAATATAGGTAGAAACTCTGCCTTATCTTCAGAAGATGGTCTGCTCCCAATAACCCTCACAACCAAACTCTTAAAAAAGGGGAGAGAAACAGACAAATTAGACAACTTGTGCTTTCCAAAATACTATAAAAAGGAAAGTAAATAATTTTGCTACAAAGTACTATTACATCAAATCCATGCAACCTGGAGCCAAATTTCTACTATTGAAAGGTTGTGAAAATGAAATAAAAAAAGAGTCAGAAGCAAAAGTGGTGAGTGATTATTCAATATCTCTTAAAATTAAATAGGACACTTGATCACAATATGCAAGCTAACTCTCATTTCAAGTTCCCACCTTTAATTTCAAGATAGTGAATCTTTACAAAGATACACATGACTACATGGAGACTTGGTACTCTGTTTTGAGCCACAGACAAGAATAAGTCTGATACACTATCCGAACCCTAGACAAGAAAAAGGGTGGGAATCGGGTGAGGTGGGGAATCATTCCAAATTTTTTAAAGCAAGTTTAGTGACACACATATATATAAAAGGTACTTGGATGAATTCATTGACAATAATGCAAAACTGAACTACAACTACACAACTAAAATTTTTAAGGATACACATACACACACAAATACACTGTTAAACTAAAAATTCAATACAAATAGAGGTACTAGATCAATTAACCCTTCCTAATTTCTGAAAAGTGACTCTGCTACAACAAGTAGAGGTACTATCAAACAACTCCTTCTAAACAGAAAGCAACAGACACTAAAAATAAAGGCAATAGAAACAATCATAACATTAGAACAAAAGAATAGGCATGAAAAAATTAGGCAGATTCAGTCCAGAACAAATCACAACAAGTAGTGTGTCCTCATTCTACCACTTCTAAAATGATTGATGTGTTAATTAAATAGCTTAATTCAATAAAATTGCAATCTGATGTAACTTTGGTTCCATAGATTATCATGTGTCCTCCTATGATTCCAAGTCACTGTGATAAGAATTATTTGCTAAGATCAATTTAATAAATAAGAGAAGAAAGAAAGCATACACCACAAATAGATAAATACAAATATAAGCCAAGAATAAAAGAATACCGCAAAGACAGAAAATAGCGTTGATGAATCCCAAGGAATCCTCTGCTAATATGTCTTGATTAGAAATGGTCTTTCATCTCCCTGTAGTAAATACAACTTAAGAGTGAGTAAGTATTACTGAATTTTGTTTTTTATAAGCTAAGGAAATGTATTAAGATAAAACAACTAAAATGTAACACAAGGGTGTTACAAATTAACAGCAATGAAAGTACAAAGACAAGGCAGCTGTCTAGACCCAAAGTCAGTATATCACAGTAAAAGATACAAGAGAAATTGCTCCTATATTAAAAAAATCCTACACACCCGAGGATACTGCATATTGACATTTAAAGGCTATAAGCCAAAAAAATGAAAGACTATAAGTAATCCTCATTCAAAAGAAAGCTAATATACTGACATTTAAAGACCAGCAGCAGCTACACTTACTTGCATATTTCCTATAAGCAGTGCAGAAAGCACCAACCCAAGAATTGTAAATAATAAATTATGAATTGAATAAATACATCTTTCCAAGATATTATTTGTCATGGAAGTATTTTCCATATAAAGTTTTTATTCTTTCTACTCACCAATTACAAATTATTTCATTTATAAAAAGAATTCATGCTTATTTTCAGTTCGCTTTACTAGATGGAGTATTTATGCTCCTTTGGAGGAAGTTACTAGCCTCTGTTATGCATGTCTGGATGATTTAAGAGCTAATTTTCATAAAAGTAAAATGTGAATAATAGAATCATGCAAAAAACTAAAGCAGCAGCTTAGTTTTTTTTTATAAGCTAAAAGTATAGGAAACCCCAACCCGTATACAAGAACAAACCAAGAATAAAAAGGGAGAACCGCTGTAACTAAAATGCTACACTCCAAATAGCCCAACATTGGCATTACAGGGGGCTACCCAAAACCACAAAATCAAGAGTAAAGAAGAATACAAACAAGGAAAGGACATACAATGATACTTAGTACCCCATGATATATCAGCATCAAACCCAAAAAAAATGGCCACAAAGAGAATTAGTCGAGCCACCAGAATGATCAACCTTGAAGCACAGCCTATTGAAAAACAGCCCCAAACCACCAAATTTGCAATAAAAAATCCTCAGAATTTCATTCCATTCTTATGTGAGGAAAAGCTTAGTTGAAGACAAGATAAATGTGTCCAAAAAGATCTCATATCAGTTCATACTGTAAAAAGATCAAATGCAGCAGCTTAATAATAGTTAGTATAATGTTATATGTTATACTTTTGAGACTTGAATATTAGTATGTTGCACTTTGCTTCCAGACTCGAGATTCAAGGAGTCCTCTACCCAATTTAAACATGCACTTGATGATCATGGTCTTTACTTTGTCAAGCCTGTCATGGTCTTATTTTTATTTTGTTTCCTAATACACCATCAATTACACAGTTTGTTTCTTGCTGCATCTGAGCAAAAGGTGTAAAAGAGGCTACCACAAATTATGTGACCAGAAATTATGAAAAACTCTTATTGCTCTTAAAATATATAGGAACAGAGAAGCTCTTTTGGTTTTTAATGACAATATCTCTTTAAGTTCTCAAATCAAAAGGCTTAGTAATCTGTCACCAATTGGAATCACACAGAAAGGAAAAGTATCACAAAGAGAGATCTAATTAAAACAAGGATAAAATTAACACAAACCATTTATTCTAACATCTAATTACGTAGCACAAGTATATCCCTGTAATTTAAGTTAATAAGGCTGAAGCAAGCTTGAAGCAGATTGCATCATCAATGCAAACCCTAAGGATATCAAGATTAAAGAAAATGTGATTGCAAGCTACTCAAAAAAATGAGAGAATATTTGACGAGTATGAGATTTGAATTTACCCTTGCAAATTGTTGATTACAAAGTAAGTGCCGAATTTTGACTCCATTTTCATCCTCAATTCCACTTCACTACATCCAATCAAAACCAAAAAAACAAAACAAAAGAAATTAAAAACCCTAACAATCACTTCGATTTCAACAAAATCAAGCAACAAAAAAGCATGCAAACCGAAATTAAACCGAGGAACGAAGCTCCAGTTACTACTATCTGTTGCTGGAAGTTAGGAAGAAGTAGTTTCGTTCTTTGGTGATTCGAATTTGTGGAGGTGAAGGAGAAGTGAGTTTTGATCGGAGTAGCAGAGCTAGAAGGAGAAAGAGGGAACAAACAGGGAGGTGTGTTCAAGCGAAAATGAGAAAGGAGAAAGAAAAGGACCCAAATTCCATGCGCCGAACAGAGAGAGGGGGAGAACCGGAGAAGCAAGCGCCGAAAGTTAATCAAGGCTTACATTAGTCAGTAATTGGATTTAGCAACATTTTATTCAATAAATGTTATAAAATATAATATTTTATTTGATTTTGTAACATTTTAATAAATGTTATTAAACAAATGTTGCTAAATCCAATAATAGTAACAGTGATTCAGCCATTTAGAAGCTATGCCCATTGTTAAGTGAATCAAATTTACCAAAGTATATTTGGGCCGACGCGGTCAATACCGCTTGCTATGTAACTAATAGGGTTCTTATTAGACAAATAATTAAAAAGGCTCCCTATGAGTTATATAAAGGAAGAAAGCCCAACATAGCTCACTTACATGTTTTTGGTTGCAAATGTTTTATTTTGAATAATGGAAAAGACAATCTTGGCAAATTTGATGCCAAGGCGGATGAAGGAATTTTCTTAGGCTATGCATTATCTAGTAAATCTTTTGGAGTCTTTAATAAAAGAACTATGGTTGTTGAAGAGTCTATTTATGTTACTTTTGATGAGACTAACCCCCAAAAGGATGGGAAAGGTATTTTTGATGATTTTGTAGAAATTCCTCATAATCCTTATGGAGGATAACAATCTGATGATGATGAAGTACCAAACCAAGAATCAACAATTGAAGAAACAAATCAAGTACTTCCCAAAGAATGGAGATTTTCCAAAGACCATCCAATCGATAATATAATTGGAGATATATCAAAGGGAGTTACCACAATGTATTCTTTAAGGGAATTATGTAATTGTCTGTCTTTTATTTCTTAATTTGAGCTAAATCCATAGACGATACCATTCTAAATGAGTATTGGCTAATAGCTATGAATGAGGAAATAAACCAATTCACAAGAAATCAAGTTTGGGAATTAGTCCTAAGACCCAATAATAAGCAAATAATTGGAACTAATGGATCTTTCGCAATAAACTTGATGAAAATGGTATAATAGTAAGAAACAAAGTTAGGTTAGTGGCTAAAGGCTATAATCAAGAAGAATGAATTGACTATGATGAAACCTATGCCCCGGTTGCTAGGTTGGAAGCTATTCGACTTTTACTTTCATTTGCATGTTTTATGGACTTTCAATTATTTCAAATGGATGTTAAAAGCGCTTTTTTAAGTGGCTTAATTCATGAAGAGGTGTATGTTGCTCAACCCCCCGGTTTTGAGAATTTTGAAAACCCAAATCACGTTTATAAACTTAAAAAGGCTTTCTATGGTCTAAAACAAGCTCCAAGAGCTTGGTATGAGAGACTTAGCAAATTTTTACTTGAAAAGAGTTTTGATAGAGGGAAGGTTGACACAACACTCTTCATTAAAAGGAAAAACAAAGATATCTTGATTGTGCAAATATATGTTGATGATATTATTTTTTGGTGCCACTAACGATAGTTTGTGTAGAGAATTTTCCAAATTAATGCAAAGCGAATTCGAAATGTCAATGATGGGAGAGTTACCCTTCTTCCTCGGATTACAAATAAAGCAAACTCCTAGTGGGATATTCATCAATCAAGCAAAATATTGCAAGGAGTTTCTTAAATAAGAATGGAAAATGCAAATCATGGTACATCACCAATGGGAACATCATGCTACCTAGATAAAGATGAAGGTGGTAAGGCCGTAGAAATAACCAAGTATCAAGGTATGATAGGATCTCTTTTATATTTGACCGCAAGTAGACCCGATATTATGTTTAGTGTATGTATGTGTGCATGTTACCAAGAAAACCCCAAGGAATCACATCTAACAGCAGTTAAAAGAATTTTAAAATATTTAGCTGGAACAATTAATGTAGGGTTATGGTATCCTAAAGGTTCTAATTGTACTTTAATTGGATAATTCGATGCCGATTTTGCCGGAAGTAAATTGGATAGGAAAAGCACAAGTGGCACTTGTCACATTTTTGGTCACTCCCTTGTTTCTTGGTTCAGGAAAAAAAACAAGTTAGTGTGGCTTTATCGACCGCCGAGGCCGAGTATGTAGCCGCCGGTAGTTGTTGCGCTCAAATTCTTTGGATGCAACAACAACTTTTGGACTATGGTATTAAACTAACAAACATACCCATTAGATGTGATAATACAAGTGCAATAAATATTTCTAAAAATCCTATCCAAGATTCTAGAACCAAACACATAGAAATACGACACCACTTCATAAGAGATCACATACAAAAAGGAGATTGAATAATGGAATTTGTAGAGACTAGTAAACAATTAGCAGATATTTTTATTAAACCCTTAGCTAGGGAAAATTTCTTTTACATCCGTAGAGAACTTGGTATAATTGATGATCCTAGTCTCCATTGAATTCGCTGTTCCTTTCTTGCTGTTTATATGAAATATGCATGATTTGTATGTATTTTATATATTTTTTATTTTTTAGAAATTGTTTTCTTTTTTTTTAGTGCAGTAGTCGACTACTTAACACAAGTAATCGACTATTTGTAGTCGACTACCTGTGTTGGTGCAACACCCTAGCTTGACTATCACATTAATACCCCTTTTTTGGAAGAGTAAAACTTTTAGCAATTGTCAGTTACTTTCGAAAATTTAAAATTTTTCCTAAGTAATTAAAACATAAACAGCATAAGCATAAACGAAGCAAAGAGATACGAAATACTTGATATACATTCAACATAGGGCCTCCGTGAAGACAAGCCATTGATAGAAGTTTTATGTGAGGAAAAACACAAGATGTACTAACAGAGGTAAGGTCTAGAAACCATAGTTCAAAAGAAAACATGGCTCATGATATCCTGATACAACTATCAAGATAACACTACCGCAAAAAAATTTATCCTACAGCTGGTCAAACTAGTGATAATCGTTGGGGAGACCATGGTGGCCATCCCCCTTCCCAGAAGGAACGTCAGATGAAGATACAGTAGCCCCAGTACCCTCATCGGGGGAGTCATCATCGTCATTGTCAAGCGGGTGGTACTGTGGCTCCTTCACCATGTACTCCTCCGGGCCATCCTTAATGAACTCCTCGGGGTCCTCCTCAATGGGTGAGGCTGGTGCTGCTGCCTGCTGACGTGGGTCCTGTGAGGGGGTCCATGACCAATTGTCCTTGGTTAGCCAGGTGCTACAGATAGAACCATGCTGGTGGCAACGAGATCTCGATCATATCTAGGTATGAGTCCTCCGCTCCGCTCCTCCTACCTCTGTGCCATCAACTGTACCAACCGGGCTAGTATATGTGGCGGAGTGATTCCTCGGATGAAACACCCACGCCCCTGGGTTATGGGAATTCTCAAAGATGAGAGCCCGCACCCTCGAGTGAGCCAGGGGGATTGCCAGATCCATCTATATTCAAATACAGATATATACCACATAGGAAAAGAAAAACAACAAGAAAAATGCAAGGGTGAGATACCAATATATGGATTAATTACGATAACTATATGCACGACCCACAAAACAACATATACATATAAATATTTACAACAATATAGGAATCTCAAAATAAACAAAGCAGCTTATCAGGGGTCTCATGCCCAGATTATCTTCATTTTGAAAAAACATGCATGACACTTCAATATTCAATATCTAACTTAATCTCCGGAGATCCCAACTTCAATTTAAATGAGTTGATCAAGCTCGATTGCCAAATAAGGCACAACGTGTTAAATTATCCATAGCACACTGTCCATTTCAAGGCTTTGTGATCAACGTATATGGATTCCATAGCACACTGTCCAACACAAGGCACAGTGATCAACGTATATGGATTTCATTGTCCATCAAGGCACAATGCTACAACGTAGCATGAATGCCTTGCCCCTCAAGGCATTCATACATAACAATGTGGGCACGTATGCCAAAATGCACGTAAAACATTTTATTCTCGCCGCTTTTCTTTGTGTACCTTCTTTCCTTTGTCGAAGCTCAATGCTCACGACCATTCAATAGTTTTTAACGTTTTAAAACTTTTCATCATCAACACAGGACGTTTAGTCTAAGTGCCCAATCACAAGGCTCTAGACCGATGCACCAGTCTTAGACTTTGTGGTTATAGAAAACAACATTCACCTTTTACCACGTTTAACCACGCTTATCACGACGAACGTAGAACACACAGTCCACAACAACGTGACATGGATCATAGATCTACGTGCGTTTTGAAACACTAGTATCACGACGTTTCGGTTACTAGGGTCACTTTTCAACGTTATTTTTCATTCCGTGAAACTCAAATACAAAATAAGACCTCCGCAACTTATCCAAGTTGTCGGAATATTTTTTGTTGAGTAAGACTCTCTTGTGAAATTCTTTTCCATTGGAAATTCATTTTAAAAAGAAACTTTAAATTATAAAGAACTCCATCTCTTTTTCAAATTCATTTTCTTTTGGAATTTTCTCTTTCTTTCTTTTTTTCCCTGAAAAGTAACATTGAAACTTTGTAAAAATCCTTCTTAATTTATTATAGTCAAATAGTAAACTTGTTTCCTCATGGTTTTTTGCCATTAATTATTTTTTTCTACATTAGTTCCACCTAGGATAAAATCATTTAAAATTTCAAAACGATTTTCCTAAAAAAAATCTGACTCTTGATTTCTCATTAAATTTTGAAAAGATAATTAATTTTTTTTTTCTTTTCCGAATTTTTTTTTCTTTCAAATAAAGGTTATTATTTTCAATATTCCTCGTACAGTTTTGTTAAAGCTTTTATCTTGATGATTAATTGAGCACTGACCACTGTCAGGATTTCCAGACAACAATCAATCAACATCATAACAGACTATACAACTTATAACATGCATTAAACTATATCACATCTTTGCAAGTAAGCAGTCAAACACAGATATTCAAAACAGATCATTCAACCAGATAAACAACTTAAACCACCACATCAAAGTTCAAAACAAATATAACAGATCATTCATAAACCACATATAGTCATCGAAAAAGTATCCCTCAGGCAGTCTCCCCTTACCTGATTCGAAAAGTGTAAAAGATCTTTGTTTTTTGCGTTGTCTAAAATGAACTTCCTCTTCTTACAATGATCGAAAGTCTAAGAATAAAACACATAATATAAGTTAAAACAACAAAATCATCTTATCTCTCTATGCATGGATCTCAGCCATGGCTAAGAAAATGATGCTAGAGATGTCAAATCTTTACAAGCTCTTGGATCAATGATCCTTAAGTATTAGAAAGGCAAGATTAATGATCATAACTCAAAAATTAAAACTCAACTCATCTACTCCACGAGGAGTAAGTTTCGGCCTATATAAAAAAAAATGGGCTAGGAATTTTATTTGATTTTCAACTCTTGGATTCCATGCATGTAGCTAATAGGAGGATCAAAGTATGTATCTTCTATAAAAAAAGGGAAAAAAATTTTCCTCCACTCTCACAACTAGAGTTTCGGCCATATGAACAAAATAGGAAAGAAAATTCATTTTTGATTCAAGCTCATGAACTTAGATCATACATATACTAGAGGGTTTAAATCAAGTATTGGTTTTTCAAAAAGAATAAAATCATCAACTTGTTCCTATGAGGGTTTTCGGCGATGACATAGAAAATGAGTTTGGAGAACTACTTTGTTACATGCAAACACAAAAGATGAATGTGGAGGTTGTTGTGAGTTCATTGAAATTGGTTTTACATTAAAAGGATTTTTCTATGATTTTCTAGAGATTTTTGAATGAAATCCTATAGCATGCAACCATGAAATCATGACATGCAAGAGATGAGATGAAGGTTTTAGAGAAGATGATGATCAAGAGTGAAGAAGTTACCTCTTGAATGATGAAGAAAAAGATGAGCAAGATGATTAGCTCTCAAGGACAACAATGGAGTCTTCTTGGTCTTTATGAGTTAAAGTGAAGTGAAAGGAATACAAGTGAAGAAGATGAGTGGTATTTATAGAAGGGAGGGGGAGGGGGTTCAGCTGAGTGAGGAGAGAAATTGGAGAGGAAATTTGCATTTTTGATCATAAACTAGGTCAAAGAATGATTAATGAGTTACTTGTAAATCTAAAAAAAAATAAAAAATTCTAAGTCATAATGATGACTTATTTTTATGACATCTTCATCATGATCTTCCACCAAGTCACATCAACCTTCATCACTCACTTTAGTCATTTCAGTTCTTCATGCGGTTTCATCGTTTTACCCGACTTTGAATTTCGATCGTATTTTTCTTCGAAGATTTCGCCCAAATATATATATATATAAACGAAAATTTTTCAAAATTATGAAAATCGTTGTAAACGTGTTAGAAAACCTAATTGTTTTGTTCTCGAGTCAAATTTTGGTTTTCTGATCAGTAAAGTTTTTATTGTTAGTGAAAACGCAGACCCGGTTTCGTCTGAATTTTCGACCGAAATTTTAACTATAGCTTCCTACGATAAGATAGATTATGAAAATAATTTTGGTTTACTAAAATAATTTTCCGGATTTAAAATTAATAGACACACATACGTATACAGAAAAATCGGGTTGTTACATTTGGCAGAAGCATCAGCTCCCTGTCTCACTGAAGTAATCGACTACTTCATAGAGTAGTCGACTACTTTTTGAATTCTCCTTCATTAACCCACGCGTAACCATTCTTTACCCAAACCCTTATTCTTCCCTCGCGACGCCGTTAACCCCGTACACAACCATACCCATTTCCTTTTCTTTCCCATTCTTGAACCTCTAAACCCAATTTTACCTTGCCAAATCTTCTTATCTTCCACAAACCTGCATCAAATCTTGGTTCTAACTCTCTTTTCCTCCAAAAATTCGAAACCCCCTTTCATCACACCATGAGCCCTAACCTGCAATATTCCTAAATTACTCTCTTGATTTCGGTCTCATCCTTCCAAACCCATCATTCTCTTCACATTCTCATCCTTATTCTCATGAAGTTGGTGCGTTTCCATACCTGATTCGGTTCGAGACTCTTGCCCCTGGTTTGTGCGTCTCTAGATTCGTGGTTGTTCCTGTTGTGGTTCTCTGTTCTAAATTTTTGGTTCAAGACTGAGTTATGCTTCCCAAAAGACAGAAACGTAGTGCTACTGCTGATGCTCCTAGAGATGCTCCACATGATGTTCCTCCTCAGCCTGATACAGATGCTACTATCAGAGAGCAAATCATTGCTTAGATAGACATTACTCGTTGGTTCTCTGATAGGAATGAGTACAATACTTTTCGGACAGACTTTGGATTACGCAAGGTCGTCGAACCCCGCTGGATGAGCTGCCGATTCTTCACTACCGAGGGCTTCCATTTTCGTGAGCTGCTTGAAGCTCAGGGACTGAGACAGTTTGTGGAGCTGAACAACAATTTTAGTCCTGACCTAGCTCGAGCATACGTCTGCAACGTGAAGGTCACAGATGATGTGTTGCTGTACAATACCTTGGCTAATGGCGAGATTACCTTCACTCCTGCAGCTTGGCTTGAGGTCACTAGACTTCAGCATAAGGGTCGTCAGCTGAAGTTAAATGATCCTGATTGTTTTTCGGACTATAACAGGGCTGATACACTATGTCATTATCTAAAAAATCCTGCTGTGATCCCTGGTCCCAAAGCCAAGACTAGTCTATTTAACATGGAGGGACGTTTGATTCATTATGTCATTGCACGTATGCTTAACGTCCGAGGAGGTAACTACGCCACCATTCTTGAGTCTGATATCATTATGATGTGGGTGCTGCATAACAGGTTGCGTGTTAATTGGCCTTGGTTCATTACTGAGTGTCTTTTACACTGCAAGAGAAAGAAGAGTGACCCCATACCCTATGCATGATTACTCGCTTTTTTAATCACTTTGATTTTGCTGAGCCTATTATTAATACTAGATTAGATAATAATCATGTGATTGGCAAATAGATTATGGCATAGATGGGTATCAAGAAGGTCAAGGGTGCTTGGTGTTATGGAGCTGTTACACCTCCTTCTCCTATCCAGATGGACGATGCCTCCTACTTCTGCAGCTGGTCCATCCTCTAGTTCATCTGTCATTCCTCAGTTTACTGATCCCTTTCAGATGTTTGTGGCCCAGCAGCTGCAAAATTTGAACATTCGGGTTCAAAACGTTGAAAATGGCATCCGCAGTCTAGCGATACATTTGATGCCTGAGTATTCCGATGATGCAGATGATGATGAGCAGGGACGCGAGGACTACTCTATTAGGACTCGTTTGTTAGGACTAGTTTGTTTTATTCTGGTGGTTTTTATGATGATTATGTTGATTATGGACTGTTTATGGTTTTTATGACAATTGGACTGTTTCTGTTGATTTTGGACAGTTTATGATGATTATGGACTATTTATGGTTATAATGTTTATTGGACTGTTTTCCCATTTTTGAACATTATCTATACTATATGAACTTCTCATCTGTTATCATGCTTGATGCAAAATGTTCAATGTTATGCATGTTTTTCTTTTGGGATGATTGTTCAAACAGTCTATATATATAAATATGATCTTTTGATGCATAATCATTTTGCTTGCCACGTTATAATTTACTCCCTAAGCGCTTCCATTTCATTACTTTTCTCCTAGACGTTTAATGTTTCCTTTTTGATAATGCCAAAGGGGCAGAAGGTCTTGCATTTTTTTCAGATATAATGCATAAATTCAGGGGGGGAGTGCTAAAGCTTTTCTGTGACTAAGCGTTTTTTCAAAAATATTCCACATCTTCATTCAACAAAGGAGTTTACAAATGATGCGAAAAGTTTAAAGCATTTGTCATCATAAAAAAGGGGGAGACTGAAGTTTGGTATATGGTTTTGATGATGTTCACCAAATGCACCAAGGAATAAACTCCAAGATTGAAGACTTTCATTCTTTTTTATTAAGGAATATTTTGTGTAAAATTGTCTTAAGATTGAAATCTAGTTCTAAGTGATTTAATAAGTGTTTTTGAGTTAAAATGTTTAGAAGATTGTATAACTTTGATTCAAGATATTAAAAACTAGTTTCTGGACTTGCCTTTGTAAAGAAAAATTGATTTTTTATATAAAAAAGGCAAGTAGTCGACTACTTGAGTTAAGCAGTCAACTACTTTGTTCTCCAGCATTCCAGAAAAGTGTAAGAATCAAAGTAGTCGACTACTTGAGTTAAGCAATCAACTACTTTGTTCTTCAGCACTCCAGAAATGAGTTTGAATCAAAGTAGTCGACTACTTCAATTATAGTAGTCGACTGCTCACCAGAAAATATTGAATCCTTTTTTTGTTTGACTCAAGGAGTCGACTACTGCTGTTAAGTAATCGACTACTTCATATAAATAGAACAAAAATTGTTTTAATTTTCAAAATCTCTTCTAAACTTTTTCTCTATATATAGGGGTTATTTTGGCACGAAATTAACAACTTTTCAAGTAACAAAACTCTTTCAAAATATCCCCACAAAGATCACTTAGAGCTTTCATATTTCATCTTGTAAAAGGCAATTGTAGACTTGTCTTTGTAATTCCTTTTGCAATCATTTTCTTGTAAGCAATAGGATAGTTGCAATATTGATTTGGTGGGGCATCCAAGTCAATTTCAAGGTGAGGAATCCTTGTTGCTAAGGTGAGGCATCCTTAGGAGGTAAGGATTACTTTGAGTGAGGCATCTCAAAGTAATCAAGGTAAAGGTGGGGTATCCTTTTGGAATCTTGTTGTAAAGAACAATTTTCAAAATAGAGGAATCTCTCAATATTTCTTGAGAGCTGGATGTAGATCACTCAGGTTGTGATCGAACCAGTAAAATCATTTGTGTGATCTTCTCCTTCCCTCACTCATCTAATTCTTGAAATTATTGTTCTATATTGTATATTGTAAATTGTGGTGAATTTAGTTTGCTGATTTGTTAATTGAGGTCATTCATTCATAATCACTCTCTTCTTCTACTTAATTTCTTTGCATTACATATAGTCTTTCTTGAACAATTTATTAAAGAAAGCAAAGTTTTCAAAGAAAGTGACTTAACCTCAATTCACCCCCCTCTTGAGGTGCCATATCTATAATCTATAATATATACATAAGAAAATGTTATATGAATTCTACATTGAGAAATTTTGACACGTGTTGCTCTAAGAATCAATCTAAAGGAACAATATACACATGTCAATCTCACATTTCAACATATTTCAAAACTTGCAAATCACCATTAATCGCCTAATATATGTCCTACAAAGAGAATCAAGGAAAATGTTTAATGGTAAATCTATAACATAACGGTAAATTACAATAAAGTTCAATAACTGTAATACAATTGCAAGGCATAATACAAGCAATTAATTCATCATCAATCCACGACCAGAATCAAATTTGAAACTTCAAATAATAAAAGGCTCCGAGTAATAATTAGCCATTATTTCAAATCGATTTTTTAGGAACAAATCACGAATTTGATCAAATCTTATTTTCCTTTGTAACTAGTACTTCTATAATATATTTGAATCAAATCACAGGCAACATACTTTTATCATTTGTCATAACCTAATTCGTTTTTGTCCCCTTTGTTAAGATGTGTAACGGATTTTTTTTTAAAATTGTTCTTTCGCATGGCAACAATGGTTGCCAATTGTTTTTGGGGACAAGCTCGGTCTACCGATATTCTAATAGGCACTCCAACATGTGACATTACAAAACCGAAAAATTTCAAAAAGGTGACTCAATTAACCTATTGTACAATGAATTAACATTGAGTTTAATGCTAATATTTCTTCTTTTTTCCAGGAATCCAACTTCGTCGTAATGGGCAAAGTTGAATCAATTGCTGACAATGATTGTTGGTGGTATCTGCTTGTGTGTGTGACTATAAACTCATGTATGACGAAAATCTATACTTTTATCGAAAGTGTTGCATTCACTCTGTAGATGCAATTCCCCGTTAATTTTATTGTCTTACAACTTACTCTATCTTTAGTTATTTTATGCCATATTTTAAGAATTTACCATTGTTCAAATTTGTTGACATGTTTTCAAAGATTTCGTATCAAGGGTCAGCGATGGTACAAATTCTGCAGTTTTTATAATATTCGATCAAGAGGCGGCAAATTATTTCAATAAAAGTTGTTTGGAGATGTTTCATACTAACAACATTACAAATTCAGTCCCATCCGAAATTTCAGAAATGATACGCCAAACATTCCAATTTAAGGTGAAGCTAACTGGGCTTTCAGTATCGGACCAGGAAAAATTCTATTGTGTTGAGAAACTCATTGACAATGCCGACCTCTTACTCAAGTACAAATATTCCAAGAGCATACAAATATAGCTTGACTGCTATCGAGGATGTTCAATGCATTTGTATGCATAGGAATGCTTCTTTCAATCATTATATTTGAATGTCAATTTGTTTATATTTATCTACTTAATGATATTCAATATTCGGTTTGGATATCTATTTCGTTTAAAGTAAATTTATTTGATTATCGCCATTAATGGAATTCAGATTTTATGCCATTATGATGACTGATGAAGGCCAAAATTTGGCATTATTCCAAATATAAGGGATACAAAATCGAGTTCCACTATCATTGTGAAAATAACGCGCTTCGAAATATAATTAATGACTAATGCAAAGGAAAATTTGTCTAATTATAATGCTATTTAAACCACTAAATAGGCCAATAAAATTTCGGCATAAATGAATCGTAAAACCAAAAATTTAAATCACCCATAAGGGATCATTATTCAGTTCAAATTTCAATAACTAATTTACACTATATAGTAAGATGGCAGATAAATCAAGATCTTGAAATACAAAAAAAATCAACAAAATTGAAATTATGCTTCGTATACAAATTTAATCACCGCTGAGTAACTAAAAATATAGGACTGTTATTTAGCATAGTTTACTATGCAATATCCTAACTTAATAACGTCCTAAATATTTGAAATTATAATGTTATTTATATCATTCAATAGGCCACTTAGAATTATGCATAAATTAATAAAAAAATATAGATATTTGAATCATGGAAATAAATTGACTAAATATCTGTAACTAATGAAATATTCAAAAACTGACCTAATTGATTTAAATTTTAAATCGTTGAAACGTCAAAGCTAATTATAATGCTATTTAAAACAATAAATAGGCTACGAGTTCTTTAATTAAATTTGTCACTTGCAATGTACATGCGTGTCTTTTTCATCCCTATAGAGCAATATCGTGTTAGGCGCCTAACAGAGGATGCTGACCTGATCCTTAGGTTCCATAAAGCAAAAGGGGAAAAGGTCCATTTCATGTTCTGATATGAGCCTACTTACATGTGCATCAATACTGATTGCATTGATATATGTTGATTTTGAACATAAAATTCATGTTATAGGAAATTGTTGCTGAAGAAGGGGACCATTATGGTGACAATTCAAGCTTTGCAGATCAAGTTGACAAGACTCCGATATCTCAGGTGTAACACCTCATCTTATTACATTATATACAATAATTAAACTTCATTAAATACTAAAAACATAATTCTCAAAACTCAATAAAAATTTTATATACATACTTATTTTTCTTACAAAAATTTACATTTACACATCAAAATGTTCAAAAGCATAAGCCTTATTATTTTAACATGTCACTGGGCAAAACTAACTACATCTCAGATTCTTCCGTTTCTTCATCTTCACTTTCTCACGTTAATCCTTGCTAAAATCTGCATCCACATCTGGTTGCACTACTAAGTGAGACTACGTCTCAATGAGAAATTACAATCATTTAATAAAACAGCAGTACAACCAGCCGGAGGAATTCCAGAAAATCCCCTCAAGCTATCATCAAAACTATATACATGAAAACATATAATTCATCACTATATACTTGTACACTTTTACCTCAAACTTTATCAACAAGTACCTTTATACTTTTACATCAAACCTTATGCTTTAATAAAACATCATAGATATCCTTGTAACATCAAAAACTCAAATAACACATCATAACATAATATTATAACCTCATAAGCTTTAGTGAAACATCATATGTTTTAATAAAACATCATCTCATATAAAACATCATGAATAACATCATAACATCATCACAAATGCAACCTCATGAATAACCTTATAACATCATCTCATCACATAGGGAATGTATCCTCAACCTCAATGGTACGTGAGCTCACTACCCGACAGGGCGTCCCACTGCCTTATCTCAATGCAAATGTCATGAAAATAATCTTCAACATCGTAATAATATCATTCCCTTAACTTAACATTCATAAATAAACCTCATAATAACATCATATGTCCCTAAGGACCTTCAACATCATTGTAAACTTATTTCATCAAGTCATAAAAATAACCTTCAACATTATAATAATCTCATTAAACATCAACTTTCAGCATTACTTCAAACTTCTCATGAAAAGCATCTTCTTCATAAACATAACACCTTCTATGGTTTAACCTTAATTCATAATTAACTCATGAGAAACATCATTAAACTTCCAACATCAAATCATTCCTTTAGAAATATTCCTCATAAAACATAAACCTTTGTTATCTTAAGTAAATAAAAATTACTAGACCAACATCTAAGGAAATAGCTCAAACAATAAAAACTATTAGTTCAAGCATTTCATCAAACACCTTAAGTGCATTCAACTATTCTCCCAAAAAGGGATAACTTGAAAGAGCATAAATGCTCCTAGAACTCTCTTATAATATCTTCTTCCAATAATTACCAAGAAATCAACAACATGCATCAATGATTTGTCATAATCATCCTTCAAAACATATTCTTTGAAAATATACCTCATGCATGTAAAAAGATTCAAAATCATCAATAATCTAACAACCTTAAGCGTCAATTCCATATAATCTTCTATAACTTAGAGGGGTTTTAGGATTGTATTTCCTCACCTCACTTAGAGACCTTGATCCCTTGCACCTCTTCCTTCTCCTCATCTTCTTCTTTTCTTCCTCAACCTCTTTGTTCTTCAACCTTCAAAATAGCTTGATTCTTCTTCAATCCTTGTTATCTTCTTGATTTCCTTGATTTTCCTTCATTACCCGTGTATTTCCCTTCATTTTCGCCCTCTTTCTCTCTCTAGAATCGACTTTTTGGAACTCTGGACCCATTTTTCGAGTTTCTGGTCCGAAACAGTGGTATTTTAGAAAATTTGCTGTCATAATCGATTATGTCTTGAAATATAATCGATTATGACTTAACCTGATCATGGTTTTTCACTTCCAGACACTCATAATCGACTATGAGGACTGAATAATCGATTATGACTGAAATAATCGATTATGGCTACATACACAATCGATTATCTGCTTTCTGTTGGTCAGTTTGTTGTTCCAGAGAAGCTGTAATCGATTATGCCAAGCAAGATAATCGATTAACTCCTTAAAAATTCAGTTTTTACAACACTTTAACCATCTCTAATCAATTCTAATCCTCTAAATAATCCTTAGGACTTAAACTTAAACCTAGATAACTGTCATCAAAACATCGGGCTGTTACAACCGTCGTGCTCCTCGTTGAGATGGGCATGCTCAACTTAGCAACTACGAGGCACGGTCTGCCTTTGAGCACGGTCATGCTCCCTATTGAGCATGGTCGTGCTTGTGACTCAGGCAGTCACAAGACACAAGCCTCAGCACGGGCATGCTGGACATGAGCAAGGTCATGCTCTTATACCAGAAAGAGATTTTAAGTCTAGAAATCTCACTTAGCCCCTTAACGACAACTCTAAGCCAAGTCCTAAGGCTTAAGCAAGTAAACAAGCATACATAAAAGCACTTAATGAAAAACAGGGTGTTACAGTCTTCCTTGTTGTGCGGTGGTCCGAGGCGGCAGACCATCTCTGCGGCGAGGTTGAGGTGGCACAGAGGCGGGACGGTGGCTTTTGGAGTTTGTGTGCTGGTCATCGATGGCGTATGGCGTAGGGAGTGCTTTTCTGGTGGTTGGGGCGGAATGGCGCCACGGCACAAAGGCAACGGCGTGGCGACGAGGTTACTATGGCCCAACGAAGGCTTTTGGTGGTGGTGGCGGCGCTGGGTGGTTATGGCAGAAGCATGCGGGGAGGATGGAGAAATGGATATTTCAATGGTCTATGCCCCAAATTGCTTTTTTTTAATTCAAAATTAAATTAAACCCAATTAAATCTCAGTCATTGAAAGCTTTTAGTGCCACTGTCTGCTAGAGATTAAATGAAATGGAGATCTCCATTTTGTAACATCCCTGGCTGCTCTATGGATTGATAACTGTCCCCACAAACCAACATGGGTCTTTTCAGTCACTACAAAAAAAGGCTGATTACTGACGGCCAAAAACCATCGGAAAAGGCAAAAAGCCGTCGGTAATCAGTGTTTCCGACGTAATTTCCGACGGACACGTTTCCGTCGGTAATAAGCGCGTAGGAAAGGGTTTCCGACGGATCTAGGCTGTCCATCGAAAATTTTTGACAGCCTAGTTCGTCGGAAAACGAGTCACATGGAGCCCTCCTTACCAACGGATATGTCCGACGGTAATTGTTAGTGGAAATTACCGACGGTCATATCCATCGGAAACTCTGATCTACACTTACGGACGGATATGTACGTCGGTAACGAGGAATTTTTTTTATATTAAATTTTTTAATTTTATTTTAATTATTTATTTTAATCGATTTCTTTTTATTTTTTTGTTTTAATTATTAACTATTAATAATTAATAATTAATTTTTTATTTTATTAAAATTTAAAATTTTATATTTTAAATATTAATTATTTTATTTTAATTAATTATTATTATATTAATAATTAAAAAACAAAATTGAAATTACAAATTAAATTAAAAAAGCAATTAAATTAAACTTAAATTAAAATAAAAACATAAAACAAATTCAACATATAATACATATATACATAAAATATCCGTCTAGCTACAAAACACTACTGCATCTATAACTATCCTAACAATCATCACCATAATATCCGTCATTGTCCTCCTAGCGGGGGGAGTTCATCGGCGTTAGATGACCATTAGGTTGCGGCTCAGAAGATACATCAGCATCATACGGCTGTGGTGGTGAATCGGTCAAAGTACTGGAGAGCTGGCTGGCATGGAGGACCCCCTACAGAGCGGTGCACCTCTCTGGTGGAAGCAAATCGAGCACAACGGTCATCACCGTAAACCATGTCTCCATCTCTTGCATCATGCGCTCGTTCGCCTGCCTCTGCTCCTGCACCTCCTGCCTCAGCTGGTGCACCACCTGTGTCCTGTGAGCAGGAGGATGCAGGCTCCCGAATGGTCAAACTCGGTGTCGACCCCCAACGGATGGACTTGCCTAGGGTCGTAGTACCGTAAATCCGCCTCTTCTTCTTCCCGCCCACCACATCCATCTAGACCTGGGTCTGTAGTTGTTCAACCTCGGTGGGGTCCAGCTGGCAAGGATCCGAGGCACTAGAGCAGGAGGCAATCTCAGACGTTATCTGACTAAACCTGTTATTGAACTCTTTCTGCAATCAATACATCACAAACATCATATTATTAAACTATAATAATAACATATAACATATAATTTAAATGTAAAAAGACACTTTAACGCGCCACGGTCAACCTTGACCTCTCATCAACAAATAACCCGGTGTCCGCGCGAATACGCGTCTGCTCAAAGACCGTAGAGACATCAACGGACCGGGCAAGCTTTCCTGCCTACAACCAATACACGAATAAAATCAATTAGTTATAAAATAATTTTTTAATAAAAATATACAGTTTATAAATAAAATTATTTATATATGCATACCATGTTAATGGCATGCTGCATGTGGCTAATCGAACCTCCAGTGTGCATGCTCCCACCCTTCTCGGAAGCTCGATTCGTCTTCACCTGCTGACACTTCAGCTTGTAAGCTGGAGTGTTCCAGTACGCACATAGCTGGGCCCAGATGTTGGGCCCAATGTAATCCGGATGTATCCGGCTCTCGCTACGCTCTCGGAGCATGTCCCTCAGTCTCGCAGCTGCTCGATCGTCAAAGATAGCACGTATCTTTGAGGCATGTTCTGGTAACCAGCGCACAAGGTCTTGTTAACAAAGAAAAAATATTAATAATATTATACAAAAAATATATAAAATACTTGAAAAATAAAGGGAAAATTACAGGAAATAATAAAGAGCAACTTACCCCGAATCATTTGAAGATACGCGCGATCCTGGTCGTCATTCGGTAACACCCCCCATGATGGCCAAAAGCGACGATATTATGCCTTGATAGCGTAGGTAACGTGCTTCGATCCCATTTTCAATGGGATGAAGCTGAAAATTTTATAATTTTATTAATTCAACAATATGACAACCAATAAATATATACTTATTGAATAGTAACTAAAATAGTCAAGATTAAAATACATTAAATTAAAAAAGATTTACGATCCAGAAACAGGCCAGACCCATGGTCAATCCTCAGGTGAGGGAATCCTGGCCCACTTAGGCTCGATCTCCTGCGCAGCCGACTGATGCACAGATGATGAGGATGGAATGGTCGCGCCGTGATCGTATGCGGGCGCGAATGATGAGGATGCAATGGCCGTGTCCGGTCGTGGTGGCTTCCCAGGAGCCAACGTAAATGGTAATCCTGTTGGCTGTGTGGCCGGTGCACCCGATGATGGTGTTGGTGGTGGGTGTGGTATGGGTCCAATAGGGGGCGGTGAGTAGCCGATGCCTAGTGAGCATCGTGGCCCAAAGCGAGTGGGTGCAATATGGATGGAGGATGGTGTAGTGTGGGTAGGGGATGGTGTAGTATGGAACGGGGATGGTGTAGAATGGGTGGGGGAGGCTCCTGTAGGGGTCAGTGTAGGTGCCGCTGGGGTGGGTGCGGAAGTGATGGGGGTGGGTGCGGAAGAACCTACAATAACACGGGTCTTTTCACCATGCTTTGTCCTCACTCACACGCTTCCTGGGAAAACTTCCCAGTAGGTCACCCATCCCAGAATTGCTCCAAGTCAAGCATGCTTAACTGTGGAGTTCTTAAGTGATGGGCTCCCGAAAAGAAGATGCATCTTGTTGGTATAGGTAGTACCAATCAATTCATATAAGTCATCCTTAACTGTATAGTCTCATACCTACTTCGTATTGGGAGAGGTGCCGCTCTGATACCATTTGAAATATCCCAGGCTGCTCTATGGATTGACAACTGTCCCCACAAACCCACTCGGGTCTTTTCAGCGTGCTTTGTCCACACTCACATGCTTTGTAACACCCCGTTTCGACTTTCTAATATCGGTAATAATTATATAAATGATTATATTTTTATCCGAGATTTAGAAAATGACTTTGGATAAACTAAAGTCATTTCCTGTCATACTTATTTTCATAAGGTTATGGGGAAATTTTGGGATGAAAATTCAGACGAAAACCGGTCTGTGTTTTCTGTATTTTCACTGATAGTAAGATTTTACTGATCAGGAATCATAATTTCGACTCGTGAACGAAACTATTAGGTTTTATATTTCGCCCCGAACCATTTTCCATATTTCGGAAAAATTCGTTAGCGATGAAATAATACTATTTTATTCGGGCGTAATCTCTAAAGAAAAAGCGTAAAACCTAAGTCCAGGGATAAGTCGAGAGACAACGGAGTCAATTTTGGAGCAGAGGTATTAGGAGAGGTTGATGTAGCAGAGAGGACAAGGAGTCCTGCCTCAAATTTTATTGATCGGAAATTTTCAAGTGAAATGACGGAAAAGCCCCTAAGTTAACCTAACCGACGTCGAGTTAAATTTTAACCATGGTTAAGGAACCACGATTAATTCTTGTGGCCTAAAATCAGCCACACCTTCAACAATCCTCACCCACATGTTCAAGGACCTCCTTACTATTTATCATCATCAAGTTGTCATTTTTTTCACTTAGACATTATGAACACTCATGGATGTCCTAAACTGACCGAACTTGCACCTAAATTATGACCATCTTCCTTTCTGAAACTCGGAAAAATCTCACCATGAAAGTTGTTCCTATTTATTTATTATTTCCAACGAGCTAAAGATCATCAAAAACGGATGAGCATATTGATAGTTACGACCAAAATACAGAAACTGCCCAGAATCCTCAGATCCATGCGAGACAGCAGAAAGAAGCCTATTTTTTACCCCTGTTATGATCCGAACCAAATAAAACCTTCAACATAAAAGTTGTTCTTTTTCTTCTTATATTTCCAATAAGCCAAAGTCTGTAATTTTTGGATGAGTATATCATGAGATATACTCACAAAACCAACACACCATCAAACTGTCCATATTTTATATAAGTGTTGGTTGATCATTTTCTTCATGTCTTCAATCTTCAAGAGGTAAAAGCTCAACTCCTTGATCATCTAAGCTTTCATATTCAATTGTTTCTCATGTTTATGCCATGAATCATATTTTCCCATTTCTAGATCTAGAACTTTGAAAATCCATAACAAATTCTAGAAAAATCCTATGATGTTGAAACCACTTCCTATGTTCTTATAATCATGTATATTGTCTGTATCTAAGAGCATGTGATGATCAAAAATTTTCTTCCCTTGAAACCCATCTTGGCCGAATCCTAGAGGAAAGGATGGATGGAGTTTTTGTTCTTGCTTTCGATGTATGATCATGTCTTTCATCATACATACTTGTATACTTGTTGAATGGTTCATTAAACTAAAAACCCTAGCCTCATGGACATGTCTTGGCCGAATCTACCATTTGGAGGGTTAGGATGGTTTTGATTCTTAACTTTGTTGTTTAGCCTTAATCCATTTCCTTAAGTATATTAGAATCATTAATCCATGACTTAAACAATTTTGGAGTTTGTTTAGTTCTTAAACCCTATGAGGCCATGACCAACATAGGAGGATTTTGATGTTTTGTGATTGTTTATTTATGTGGTTGTTTGGTTGTATTGTTGAAGGTTAAGTATAAAGCGGTGTACGTGAGTTTCCGGCTTCCGACGAATTAAATTCAACTTGCTGTGAATCTCTGAGAGGTAAGAGGGGTTATTTGAGGGATCATTCGGATGGCCATGTGTAATTTGTTTGTGGTCCATATATGTTTATCTATGTGGCTGTGGTGTTTTCTGGTTTATTTTATTTGGCTATGTGTTTCTAGCTGTTTATCTGTGTTTCGGTTATTTATCTGGTTTCTTTTCTGGGTTCTATGTGGTGGAATTCAGATGAACCTCTTAAGGACTATGGCGTCTACAAGAAGAAAAATGTTTAGTTTGGGGCATGCTGATGCTGCTTCTTTTGTCGTAGTGTTTGACCAGCTTAGGTTTAAGTTAAGTTATGTTTTGGGAATAGTCTTTTCATTTTAAATGTTTAAGGGTGAAACATATGAGGCAGTATAGTTGTATGACTTATATAGTATATATTGATATATCTAAGTGTGATTATGTGAACGTTGTTATGACGAAGTTGAAAAGAAAAAATTTTATCACCACATTTTGTTTAAGACAAACATTGAGAAAACATTGAGAAAACATTGTTTTCCGAAAGCAACCAGCGAATCTATGATTTTATTTTCCGCAACGGGTAACCATGTGATGACCCAAGTTAGGGTGTCACATGCTTCCTGGGAAAAATTCCCAGGTGGTCACCCATCCCAGAACTGCTCCAAGTCAAGCACGCTTAACTGTGGAGTTCTTAAGTGATGGACTCCCGAAAAGAAGATGCATCTTGTTGGTATAGGTAGTACCAATCAATTCAAATAAGCCATACTCAACTGCATAGTCCCACACCTACACAGTTTCAGGATCCCTCTCATTCAAGTGTGTAATTGGTTCATTCATGTGTCCCTCTGCCGAGAAGTTTGCTAGGAGTCACTCCTTGTTCGTGCCTTCTTGCATCGGCGACCACTCCCCGCCATTGTCAGCCCCAGGAGTCACACATTTCTTGATGAAATGGAAAGGATCCTGACGCGGTTGGATGGAAAACAAATTTTCTATCATATCCTGCTTATTTCTAACATAGCTTCCCCTACAGGATAACTGACGAGCAGGATATTATGAGCAATAGGATAAGCTTATCACATCTTGTTGGCTTACCAAACCACAGATTAACAAAGAATTGGACAGCTTATCTTATCCTATCAGTCTTATCCTAACCTCCAAACAGACTGGACACTCCATATTCCACGATTATATTCAAACTCCCACGAATTAGAATTGAATTGGGAAACTCATTTAACAGATAAAATTTTTTGAATGTTTATTTTAAGGAGAACCAAGCCTTAATACTTGGCTCGACAAACGGCACTGTACTAATCAGCTTCAATATCAACAAGCAGCACTATACTAAACTCATAGGTATTGGGTTTAATTCCATATCCTGTATATTTTTACAATAATTAATAATCTCTACTATTTTTTCTTAGCTGAAATCTTTACCGTTTAGTTTTGTATTGTATTTAATGAATAAATTTGTTACACTTTGGTAATTACATGATAATATTACTTTATATAATACTTAAAAACATAAAGAAGAATTAATTCAAACTCCAAATTAAAACTAATATTCACCGGCTTCGCCGATGACTAATCTCCACCGGGAAACCTGACTGGCCATCTTTAGTAGGGTCTCCCCTCCCACCACAGTTTTCCATCCACAATGCTTGAACTCTGTAACACCCCGATTTTTCAGCTTTCTAATATCGGTAATAAATATATAAATGATTATATTTTTATCTGAGACTTAGAAAATGATTTTGGATAAATCAATGTCATTTCCATGATATACTTGATATCATAAGGTTACAATGAAGTTTTGGGTTGAAAATTCAGACGGCACCCGATTTGCATTTTCACTGACAGTAAAAGTTTACTGCTCATAAAACCTAATTTTAATTCGTGAACGAGATGAATAGTGTTTTTATCGTATTTGCTATGATATTGGAAGTTTTGAAAAATTTCGCGAAAAAAATAAAAAATATTATATTTGCTACGGGGGAAAACGTCGAAATATCTCTAGGAAAACCTGAGTCAGATGAACTAGGGGGTCAGCAACAGAGCTGAGATGACTGATGTGACTGATGTGATGAGCATTTATGATAATCCTATCCGAATCATAATGGCCATAATGACACATAAATGCCATTAGATATTTTAGCATGGAAAAAACCATTTTACCCTTGGTTATACATGGAATTAACAAATGAGCCATTGGTGGATTTGACCAAATTACCCCCAAACCCCACTGCTCCACCCTCAATAATACCACACTTAGGAAATTTTTCAACTCACTTATATCATCTTCATGAACCAAAACTCATTTCTCTCAAGAAACCCTAATCGGATAAAAACCGACTTGGGTACGTTTGTGTAAAGATATATCGGGAAACAGATCGACAAGTCATCTATGATGAATCAAGAGGAATGAATCATCATGGTGATAATTTACTCTAGTCATCATGAAGACAAAGAAAATATCTAGATATTTTAAACGTTAACCTAACCTACGTTTGGTTAAATCTAACCGATGATAACTAATCATGATTTGCAACACCAAAATATCTTCTCCCTAAAAATGTGGTGTAGGAGGCAGCCACACCTCTCCTAACTTATGACCACATGTTTTATTAACCATGATTACAAATAAACCCTAGTTAAGTTACTATTAACTACGGTTAAGATTACTATATTATTTTCTGACTTAACCTTGATCAAATAAACTCAACCATGGTTCTTCTATCTCATTAAACCACATATTTTCTCCTCACACCCACCTCTAGGCCACACCCATCTCCCACATTTGGATCATTTTCACTCATTTTCCTACTTCATCAACTTCATCACTTTTGTTCCTCCAAAACTCTATGTTCTTCCTTTTCTCTCACATGTTCTTCACTTGTTCTTCGTTTATTCTTCCTTGTTATTCATCTATTCTTCATTTTTCTCTAACTTAGAAACATAACTTCATGATTCTTCCTTCATGAAACTTGTCCCTTAGATCATTGTCATCACTTTAATCCATCTTGTTCTTGAATCCATGAACTTTCAAGTTCATCTCTTCTCCTCTCAAATTTCGGCCCACACCCATACATAACCATTCAAACCTTGTTTTGATCTTCTAAGATCATATTCTCACTTCTTTAGATGATTCAAACACTTCCCATTTCACATCTCAAGTCATTTCTTCACAAAACACAAAGAACTCCCTAGTGTTCTTGCTAAGATCATCCTTGTTCTTCAAGTTCTTGAACGAATCTTTTCATTCCAAGGTGAGGAATCTCTCCCTAATCATCATATCTTCATTAATCATCCATAAAATTCCATTTTGATCAATTATTTCATGAATTTCAATTCTTAGATCTAGAACTTTGAAAATTTCTATAAAATTGTAGAAAAATCATTTTAATGTGAAACCAAATTCTATGAACTCATCATGATGTATATATTCATCATCTAGAAGCATGAACTCAAAACAAATTTCCTTCCTATTTTCTCATTGAAGGCCGAAACTCATAGTTTTGGTGTAAATGAGTTTTTGCTTCAACTTTTGTTCAATGATGCATGGTTTTGTCTCTTAAATCATATTATGTTTTGAATCCAAGTGATTGAGAAAACAAAAATCAAATCCTAACGTTTTCTTTTCATAAGGGCCGAAACCCTAAAATTTTAGAGTAAAAGGATTTTGATTCAATTTTTGCCTTGTGACACTTGAAATCATCTCTATACGTGTTTGTTGAATCCAAGAGATGAAAATCAAGTGAAATTTCTAACTCGAATTTGTTTTCAAGGCCGAAACCCTACCTCACTGAGTTAGATGAGTTTTGATCAAAATTCTTGATTTAAAATCATTGATTTTGTCTTCATCATGTTTAAGGATCATTAATCCATGAGTTAGAAAATTTTTAACATCCTTAGCCTAATGATCTTGAGTAGGCCGAACCATTAGTATATGATTTATGAAGTTTTGTTGTTTGATTATTATTAATTTTTGTAATGATTTGTTGTGAAGGATAAATCGTTGTTGATTATCCTGAGTGTGCGAAGGAAATGGAAATCGAATCGGAAAACAGTTCGTGAAACGAACACTTGAATCTTCAAGAGGTAAGAGGGGACAGCCTGAGGAGTTTAAGATAATCGTATGCTATCTTTTTAGTCGTCTGTGAATTATCTGTAATGATTTTGTGATTTTTGAATCGTTTATTGTTTAAATGATTATATGCTTATTTGATTTTTCTCTGATATGTTGAGTTACAAGATTATAATTGAATTGTTAAATTATAATTGTGATGCATGCCATGATTTGGATATATGCCATGCTATATTGTGGTGAAATGATCTGCTGTTGAGTGATGGATTGAGAAACCTGACATTGGTCAGTGTTTAAAATTAATTTGAGGATAAAAGCTTGATAAGCTTGGATAATTAATCAGAGTGATTAATTTATGAGAATTTGAGAAAAAGTGGAAAAATATTATTTTGTGAAAAATGTGTCAATAAAGTGATTAGGTTACGAAAATAACGTATTATAGCAGTTAGAAAAATTACTTATGACAGAAAAGTCATTTAAGTTATAAAAAGATTTTTACGAAAATTTTTGAGCAAAAGGTTTCATTTTATTATTACAAATTTTTTTTTTTGAAACATATTACAAATTTTATTTAGAAAGGACTTTTTAAAAGTTGATGTTTATTGAGAACGATATTCAGAAATGAAGGATTTGGAAGAAAAAGAATTTATCTATGATTTCACGTTTTATAAACATTTTATTCACGTTTTATAAACGTTTTAACAGAAAATGATTTCTGTAAAGAAGTTTTATGCAGTAAAAATAATTTCGTTAAACTTAGATAAGTTTTCAGAGGTTTGGTTTTGTATTTGTTATTTCACTGAGCAAAATGTTTTGAAAAGGAAAAACGAACCTAGTGACCGAGACGTCTGGTTTCTAGTGTTCTGTTGCCACGTAGATTAGGGATCTGTGTCATTGGACTGAGTGTCCTGAAAAGGTTTTGTGGACTGTGTGTCCTAAATTTGATGTGGAGAATGTGAATTCCATATTCGCGAGCCTAAGACTAGTGCATCAGTTTAGGGCTTTGGGATTGAGCACTCGGACTGTGTGTCCTGTGTTAAGTTTAAAACACTCGGACTGTGTGTCCTGTGTTAAGTTTAAAACTTTTGGACTGTGTGTCCTATGTTTATTTAAAGTGAAAAAGTCTTAATATAAAATTAAGCATGGTCATGAGCTTTGGGCTTCGACAAGGGAAGATTATAACAACAAAGAAAACGACACGAGAATAAATGTTTTACATGCATTATTTGACAGACGTGCCTGAGTTACCATGTGTATGACTACAACAATGGTTGGACAGTTGTCACAAAGGGCCGTATGATTAGCTGCACTAGCCGATTTGAGTGGCTATCATACGAGGTGGAATATTACTTGTGCATAGCTGCAATAGCTGTTTGAGTGGTTATTGCACAATTGAATCTGTACATAACTGCAATAGCTGTTTGAGTAGTTATGTATCTGTGTATAACTACAATAGCTGTTTGAGTAGTTATCATAGGGAGGTCGTATGAACAGTTGTAATAGCTGTTTAAGCAATGGTCACATGAGGTTGAGGTGGATTATCCGACAATGTAACATAGAAAGTTGAAAGTTGACCATTGTTTCTTTCGTTGACAATGCGTCATGTAAAGAGCTTGATCTGCTCAAATGAAAAGAAGTTGGGATCTCCAGAGATTAGGTATCAAATTAGAGCTTGAATATTGAAGTATCATGCATTTTTATAAAATGACGATGACTGTCGGGTATGAAACCCTTTTTGATAGAATTATTCTGTTGTTTGAATAATTTCTTTATATGCTGTGAATATTTGGTATATGTTGTTTTGTGTGTCGCGCATGCGATTGTCTTATCAAAACTCATATATTGGTATCTCACCCTTGCATATTTGTTTGTTGTTTCCTCTATTGTGTGAAATATATATTTGAGTATAGATGAACTCCGAGGAGACGAATCTATTGTACTCAAGGATCATATCCTTGACTTGTGTGAATGCCAACTATAATGAGGCTTGGGTGATCAATACTGGAGCTCGGAGTGCCACTTATACCGGACCAGTTAGGATCATTGAAGGTACTACTTCAGGACCTACATTACATACGTATCAGATGTCGACGGTGGAGATACCTTTACCACCTCTCTGGTTATTTACCAGTTTTCTTGCAGATCAGGAACTGTTAAGTTCTGATACTTCCATAGTTCCGGAAGTAGAGGTATCCTCACCGGATATCCCAATAGGAAGGGAAAACCAGGGTGGTCTCCACAACCGTGATTACTAGTGCTGACCAGCTATAGGACTTTTAGTATCTTGTGAAGTAGTGGTACTTTGTTAGTCTGGATGTTGGCTATTGAGAGTCATGCTTTTGAGTTGTGATTCCAGATTACCGCTACGTTATAATTACGTCTTTATTTTCTTTTGTTATGACTTTGGAAGATGACCTGTTATGGGAAGGTCTAAGTGTAAAACTTTTATGATACCTATATATGATATATAGTTGTATATTATGTTGATAGTGTTTGATTATATGTGGAGTAAAAGAAAAAGAAAAAAATTTTATCACCATTTTTGAATAAGGATAGGTAACTAGAAGACATTATTTTCCTAAAGCAACTAGCAACATTTTATTGAGTGTATTTCCACAATAAGTTACTTAAATGTGATACCCTGGGAATGGGGTGTCGCAAACTCGACACTTGCTTAAGAGATACGAGACCAGTTCCACTAAGACCAACATAATGTTATACATGATTCTTTTAATTCATTAAACGACTTCATAAAAATATTTTTGGTTACAAGGAGGCCAAGGCCAAAACATTAAATGTGGGGTAAAAGTTGTAAACTTGAACTCTTGACGTTCTTAATTTTTTAGTTTTATTTATAAATAAATAATATCAGAGTAATTATCTCGTTAATTATATTATAATTTGGCTTGTAAAATAGATATGGAAAAATTTGTTATATGTTATTTTTGTGTACACAGTAATATAGTAATTATAATATATAGTAATATAGTAATATGGAAATAAATATTTTAATTTAGTATTATACATTAGTATATATGAGTGATGTTATTTGTATAATAACAAAACCAAACACCAACACCGTAATTTTATACTTGGCCCATATATTTATTCATTATTTCTCTCTCATCGTTCGTCATTTTGTCATGTTAACTCACCATCAGATATGGTGTTGGCCATATGGCGTCACTTAGGGATGACAATTTTACCCGCACCCGCGGGTAATACCCGCAACGGGCACAGGCGAGGAGGTTAAACGAGTATCTGTGGGGTTAAATAAACAGATTTTTTACATTACCCGTTTATTCACAGGCGGGGGCGGGTACCGAAGTACCCGTGCTCATGGATACCCGTACCCGCCAAGGGAAGTTACCTAAATACCCTTACTAACCTTAGGTTACTCATATGATTACACAAACATATTATCAGGTGAGATGGGTCTTCCTCCATTTGCCTTTCCCTTCCATCTTCCCTCTACATTTTAGACATTAGACTCACCAAGATGGTAGTTGGGATTCTTTGTTTGTTAAGAGGATTCAATGAATATTGTTGTTTCTGTAAGTAGGACGCTGGATTAAGTAGGCTGGTGCTGGAGTTGGGTTGCTATACTTTCTTCTGGGATGGAGATGCTTATTGGAGAATCCATGAAACCATGTGTCCATTTCTTTGTAGAAGTTTTGGGGATTGACTTGGATGTAAACTCTATCATACATGAGTCAACAATAAGGATCTTAAGAATTCATAGTTTTCACTAGTAGTGTGGATAGAAACACTAACCTCTCGCCATGCTTAAATGTCATTGCTTCAAGGCTTGAACCTTCAATGCCAATAATGGAAACTCTTCTATCTCTTTCCTTTCTCCTTATGCCTCTAACTTTGATGGAAATTAAGAGACTTGCTTTCTAGGCAGAGATAGGGAAATGTTTCATTTCCTTCCCATTTATAGTTGCTTCCATCAAGCAATACATCCTTTCATTCATAAGACTCCTTCCCAAGAGTCATAACCATTCATTCAAATGTTAAACAAATGTCCTTTCATTCAAATATTAAACCACCACTAATATTTGCCACACACATGAGACATCATTTCTTACATTCTCCCACTTGGCTCATGTGGCAAAGTACAACTTCATGTGGTTTAATAAATTGTCATTCATTATGCGCATAGATAAGGTCAAATGTTTCGTACATTGGGGGTATCGACTTAACACCTCACCATCTCATTATCTTTAATTATCTTTAGTATTATCAACCAGATTGTCTAATCAATTAATCATCATTGGGGGAATGGGGTTTAAAACCCCTTAAGTCCTTTAATTCGGTCCTCTCTAAGTGGGTTGAGCACGGTCGTGCTAGTAACCCAGCACGGTCGTGCTTGAGCACGTGAGAGGCATGCTCCCCTTTAAGTGAAGCACGGTCGTGCTTCTTATTGAGCACGGTCGTGCTCAGCAGCACGGTCGTACTCTTTGTCCTGCACGGCCGTGCTGAACAGCGCGGCCATTTACCCAGAATTCAACTAGGAGCACAGTCGTGCTCCCTGTTCAGCACGGTCGTGCTCATCGCGCGACAGTGCTGTTCTGGGCAGGAACAGAGGCTGAAACTTAACAATCTTTTTAGGGTTTTAATCCCTTTAATCCTAAATCCATTAACACGAATTTTACAATTAAACTCAGCAACATGATCAACATCAATTTAACAGCGGCATCAACCAACAACATCATCATGTCCATAGCAAGGCAACCAACATACACATTATCAACATAGCATGAACATGAACAATATACTAATAACATACCAAACAGTCAAGAACATACCATTAATAATAACCAGTTTAGCATGTTATTCATACATACATATATAAACACATCGGGGTTAGGGAATGCCTTTACTTTACTCTAACCCCAAACCTATGAATACACTACCCTCCTCTGCATACCTGGATTGAAGGTAGCTCCCTAACAGCGTCCTAAACAGCAACCGATTCCTTCCCTTAAGCCGGCGTTCACTCAGACCAGCCTTGAACAAACAGTTCAAAAACGGTGTTAATTTCCAAACTATAAAACGAAAGGAAACTAAGGAAAGTAACGTAACGTTACCTATATACGAAGTGCAGATGGAACCACATCCCCCTAGAGTCTCCAACACTCAAAACCACACTGAGTAAGAAGGAAAAAGGGAAGTTGCAGCCGTACAAGGGTTTTTTTGTAACAAAAGTGGAGTGTACGGCACAACCCAAAGTCTGCTCGACGTATATAGGCCCGGACTTGAGCACGGTCATGCTCGACTTATCGTTACGAGACGCGATCAACACGTTGAGCACGGGCGTGCTCACTGTTGAGCACGGTCGTGCTCAACTTAAAATCAGAAACACGCTCCTGACTTTAAGCACGGACGTACTGGCTAATAAGCACGGGCGTGCTCATGTACCAGAAAGGGGCTTGTAACCAAAAATCCCACTAAGCCCTTGAATGTTAAATCCAACTCAGCTTAAATAGAATAATTCTGAAAACAGGGTGTTACAATTCCACCCCCCTTATAAAAATTTCGTCCTCGAAATTTACACATACCTCAAACGAAAAGATGCGGGTACGCCTCCATCATCTTGCTTTCCAGCTCCTAGCTAGCACTTTCCTCTGTTGCCCCACTCCAAACCACTTTGACCAAAGTAATTTCCTTGGCTCTTAGCTGCTTCACCCTCCTATCTTCGACTCGAAGAGGTAACACCTCAAACGTCAGGTTCTCTTTTAACTGTATGGCGTCGGGTACTATCACATGACTAGGGTCATGAATGTACTTCCTGAGTTGAGACACATGAAAAACGTTGTGGAGATTTGACAAGAACGGGGGTAAGGCTATCTGATAGGCGACTTCGCCGACCCTTTTGAGGATTTGGTAAGGACCAATGAACCTCGGAGTAAGTTTCCTCGCCTTCATCATTCTACCAACCCCAGTCGTCGGGGTAACTCTCAAGAATACATGATCGCCTTCCTCCTTTTATCATGGTAGCTCTTCTGCGTACTCTGTGCAACTCTCATCTTTTCCTGAACCAATCTAATCTTTTCTGTTGTTTCCTGGACTACCTCCGGCCCTAGCCAGGTTCACTCCAACACAAGGGTGTCCTACATCTCCTCCCATACATAGCCTCATAAGGCGCCATCCCAATGCTGGAATGGAAACTGTTGTTATAGGTGAACTCTATCAGGGGCAAAAACTTGTCCCAACTTCCCGACTGTTCTAACACACAAGCCCTCAACAAGTCCTCTAAGGACTGGATGGTCCTCTCAGACTACCCATCAGTCTGTGGGTGGTAAGCTGAACTAAGCCTAAGCTTTGTCCCTAAAGCCTCTTGCAAACTATTCTAAAACCTAGAGGTAAACCTCGGGTCTCTATCTGAAACTATGCTAGAGGGTACACCATGAAGCCTAACTATCTCCTTGATGTACAGCTTAGCCAACTTCTCCAATGGATACTCCATATTCATCGGAATGAAATGGGCAGACTTAGTCAGTCTATCCACAACAACCCAAATCGCCTTAAAACCAGCTGGAGTGCTAGGGAGTCCAGACACAAAATCCATGGAGATGCTATCCCATTTCCATTCTGGGATACTCAAAGGTTGCAACTTACTCGAAGGCCTCTGATGCTCGATCTTAGCCTTCTGACAAACTAGGCACGCATACACAAACTCGGCTACATCCTTTTTCATCCAAGGCCACCAAAACATTCTCTTAAGGTCCTGATACATTTTAGTGGCGCCAGGGTGCACACTCAATCCACTCCTATGTCCTTCCTCAAGGATCAACTTCCTAATCTCCAGGACATCAGGTACACAAACTCTATCCTTGAATTTCAAGATACCATCACTGCCATCCTTAAAACTTAGGTCTCTACCCTGAGCGAGCAACTCTCGCTGGTCTAAGAGATACTTATATAACTTCTGACCCTCTCTAATCTGATCCATCAGACTGTTGGTAACGTTCAAGGTACCAAGCCTAATACTCTTAGGGGTAAACTCACAAGCTAGACTAAGGTCTCTAAACTCCTCAATCAGATCCATCTCCCTAACCATCAAAGCGAAGACATGCAGGGTTTTCCTACTCAAGGCATCGGCCACCACATTGGCCTTTCCTGGGTGATAGGTCAGCTCGAAGTCATAGTCCTTTAAGAACTCCATCCACCTAGGCTGCCTCATGTTCAGCTCCTTTTGATCAAAGAGATACTTCAAACTCTTATGATCACTAAAAACCTCAAACCTCGCTCCATACAGGTAATGCCTCCAAATCTTCAAGGCAAATACCACAGCTCCTAACTCTAGGTCATGGGTAGGGTAGTTCTTCTCATGGGTTTTCAACTGCCTAGAAGCATAAGCAACTACCTTACTATTCTGCATCAGCACACCACCTAACCCTTGCTTCGAAGCATCGTTGTAAACTACGAAGGGTTCACTAGGATCTAGCAAAACTAACACTGGTGCTGATGTCAACCTATTCTTAAGAGTTTGGAAACTCTCTTCACACTTAGAGTCCCACACAAACAACTGTCCCTTCTTGGTGAGACTGGTTAAGGGTAAAGCTATCTTAGAGAAACCTTCTATAAACCGCCTATAATACCCGGCTAACCCCAAGAAACTCCTAATCTCGGTCACAGACTTTGGTGCTTCCCACTGGAGCACCGTCTCTACTTTAGCTGGGTTCACTGCTATGCCACCCTTAGAGATGACATGTCCTAAGAAGCTCACTTCCTCTAACCAGAACTCACACTTAGACAACTTAGCATACAACTGCTTTTCCTTAAGGGTCTGCAAGACAACCCTCAGGTGTTCCTCATGTTCCTCCTTACTCTTGGAGTACACTAAGATGTCATCTATAAACACCACCACAAACTTATCCAAGTAAGGGTGAAAGGTCTTGTTCATGTAGTCCATGAAGACCGCAGGAGCATTGGTCACACCAAAGGGCATAACCAAGTACTCATAGTGACCATATCGCGTTCTAAACGCTGTCTTCGGGATGTCCTCAGACTTAACCCGAATCTGATGGTACCCTGACCTCAAATCTATCTTTGAAAACACGCAAGCGCCCATCAACTGGTCCATAAGATCATCAATCCTACGAAGGGGATACCGATTCTTTATGGTCACCTTGTTGAGCTGTCGAAAGTCGACACACAACCTCATACTACCATCCTTCTTCTTCACCAATAACACAGGTGCTCCCCACGGAGACACACTCGGCCTAATGAACTGCTTTTTCATCAGGTCCTACAATTGTTCCTTCAACTTAGCTAGCTCTAGAGGAGACATTCTATAGGGTGCTATGGATATTGGCCCGGTGCCAGGCACTAAATCTATGGTAAACTCAACATCTCTTTCTGGGGGTAAGTTATAAACATCCCCCGGAAACACTTCAGGAAACTCTCGCACAACAGGCATGCTGCCGACATCAGGAGGTCTGCTCTCTACATCCAGGGAAGCTAACATCATGTATACTTGGGCTTCGTCTCTCATCGAAGCTCGTACTTGGCTGGCAGAGAGAAGGTCTGGATTCTTAGACTCCTTTGGAGTTCCAAAAACCAGGGTTTTATCAAAACAATTCAGAAGGACATGGTTGGAAGATAACCAGTCCATACCCAGAATAATGTCCAGGTCTTTCAAAGGTAAGCATACAAGATCGGCAACAAAAGTTTTATCATTTATAACATTATGACAGTTCTTGCATGCATAAGAAGTGGAAACAGGTTTATTTATAGGTGTAGAAACCAACAAATCAAACTCAAGGAAGGTAACAGGCAATTTAAGACTCTTGACCCTATCATGCGATATAAACGAGTGAGTAGCACCCGAATCATACAATACAGTTAATTCAGTTCCATCAATTAAACACGTACCTTGGATCAAGTCATCAGACTCGGAGGCTTCGGCTCCACTAAGAGTAAAGACTCTCCCAGTGGTCTTCAGTCTGTTGGCCTGGGACTTCTGATTCTTGCTAGCGCTGGGAGGCTCGGTCTTAGCTCCATCACACTCGCGGCTGATGTGTCCTGGCTTGCCACACTTGAAGCATATGACCTATGTTTCCTTGCATTGGGACGAATAGTGGTCCTGTGCTCCCACTTCCCACACCTCATAGCTCTAGGGGCATCAGAAAACCCACCCCTAAAGCTACTCTGCTGAAACTGTGGCTTCCTGCCACTCTTCTTGAAGTCCTTGCCCATCGGGGCATACCTCTGCTTGCCCTTATCCCTCTGGTCAGTCCTCTTGCCACTCTGATTATCCGATCCTCTGGAACTGGCAGCTCTAAACTGACCAGCATCCTCGTAAATCCGACACTTGTTGACTAGAATCGGAAAAACTCGGATCTCCTAATAGCTGATGGCCTGTTTGATCTCAGGTCGGAGTCCGCTTCAAACTTCACACACTTGGAGCGGTCGTCTGTCTCATGCTGGTAAGGAGTGTAGTACCTCGCCAGCTCCTCAAACTTAGCCGCATAGTCACCGACTGACAGCGACCCCTGCCTCAAAGACAAGAACTCCATCTCTTTCTTGTCCCTAATATATGCTGGAAAATACTTCTCCAGAAACCTCTACCTGAACACAGCCCAAGTAACCGCTGTGCCCTCTGCCTGCATCCTCTGTCTGCAGTTATCCCACCAGTGTTCCGCCTCTTCAGTCAACATGAAGGTGGCGAAGATGAGCTTCTGCTGATCATTGCAATCCATCGCACGGAAGATATTCTCTGTCTCCCTCAGCCACAATAATGCTCCCTCTGGGTCGTACGCTCCCTTGAACGATGGAGGGTTGTTCCTCTGGAACTTATCCAGTCCCTGGAACTCAGCTGGTCCACCATTGTTAGGGTTGACCTGACCAATCGCATTGGCTAGAAGTGCCAATGCGTCAGCAATTGCCTGATCGTTGCATCCTCTACCGGCCATTAGTTCCTGTACATACCCAAAACAGCCTTTAATACAGAAACTTAGTGAGTAAAAGCTATAGGCAACTAACTTAAATGTCATTATCTATACCAAGTATAGACAATTCACACAAGAGTCACACAACAGACTCATACCACTTCCGAACAAGGTCGAACTGCTCTGATACCACTAAATGTGACACCCTTCTACCCCGCATGTTATAAGCCATTTAATTTAAAAACAATTAAAGGAAAACATGCAATTATTATTGAAATAATTAAAACAATTGTCCATGGGTAGAAAAGTCCCACATGAACCATTTACAACGCGGAAAATGAAATGAGTTTTAAACATAACAAACCAATATAAATATCCGAACCCCGATGTCACTGACAGAGCTGGTATAACCGTTCCGGGATAAAATCCACGGAATTACAACTAAAAACTAACATAACACAAACTAGCCCTACTATGAGTGGCGGCTCCTCAGAGTCACTCATCTCCGGGCTGCTCGTCATCCTTTGCAAGGTGCCAATCAGGCTAAACACAAAAAACATGGGGAGTAAGTTCATGTAATCATATACAGCAAGAAGTAGGAAGTATAGTAAACAGTAAACACAGCAACATTACACCAAACATCAACATCATCATTTTTCTATGCAGTGCAATGCAGTCCTACTCCGCTAAACCAACAATGCATGTGGATCCACTAAACTCGGGATGAACGACTTCGGAGTTAAATATCCACATTGAGAATCTACTCAACGCCGGAGAATCTACTCATTGGATAGCCAACGCATCAAACCAACGAATGCCTCATCAAGGGGGCGCTAGGAGAATCTACTCCAACCGTGGATGGCCAGATTGCCGTACTCTAGGACGACCTCCCCTATGTCAAACATCCCTAACAACATCTCCGATGCAATGCGTATGCAACATAACAACACCGGCAACACCACCTCCATAACTCCAATGGAAACGACCGAAGATAACAGCGGAATCGACCGCAACAACTTGCCTCGCGGAATCTACCTGAGGACTTAAGCGGAATCAACCGTAGTACCTGGGGCAAACTCTCGGCCACCAAGGTGCACAGCAACATCAACACCTTAAACCCAAACCGCGGGGTCAAGGCTTCCTTGGTCAAAAAGCACCAAGGCACAGCTCATCAGCTTGCGGCACCCAAAAGGGGTATCGACTTAACACCTCACCATCTCATTATCTTTAATTATCTTTAGTATTATCAACCAGATTGTCTAATCAATTAATAATCATTGGGGGAATGGGTTTTAAAACCCCTTAAGTCCTTTAATTCGGTCCTCTCTAAGTGGGTTGAGCACGGTCGTGCTAGCAACCCAGCACGGTCGTGCTTGAGCACGTGAGAGGCGTGCTCCCCTTTAAGTGAAGCACGGTCGTGCTTCTTATTGAGCACAGTCGTGCTCAGCAGCACGATCGTACTCTTTGTCCTGCACGGCCGTGCTGAACAGCGCGGCCATTTACCCAGAATTCAACTGGGAGCACGGTCGTGCTCCCTGTTCAGCACGGTCGTGCTCATCGCACGACAGTGCTGTTCTGGGCAGGAATAGAGGCTGAAACTTAACAATCTTTTTAGGGTTTTAATCCCTTTAATCCTAAATCCATTAACATGAATTTTACAGTTAAACTCAGCAACATGATCAACATCAATTTAACAGCGGCATCAACCAACAACATCGTCATGTCCATAGCAAGGCAACTAACATACACATTATCAACATAGCATGAACATGAACAATATACTAATAACATACCAAACAGTCAAGAACATACCATTAATAATAACCAGTTCAGCATGTTATTCATACATACATAAATAAACACATCGGGGTTAGGGAACCCCTTTACTTTACTCTAACCCCAAACCTATTAATACACTACCCTCCTCCCCATACCTGGATTGAAGGTAGCTCCCTAACAGCGTCTTAAACAGCAATCGATTCCTTCCCTTAAGGCGGCGTTCACTCAGACCAGCCTTGAACAAACAGATAAAAAACGGTGTTAATTTCCAAACTATAAAACGAAAGGAAACTAAGGAAAGTAACGTAACATTACCTATATACGAAGTGCAGATGGAACCACGTCCCCCTAGAGTCTCCAATACTCAAAACCACACTGAGTATGAAGGAAAAAGGGAAGAAGGGAAGTTGCAGCCGTACTACGGTTTTTTTGTAACAAAAGTGGAGTGTACGGCGCAACCCAGAGTCTGCTCGACGTATATAGGCCCGGACTTGAGCACGGTCGTGCTCGCTCTCGAGCACAGTCGTGCTCGATTTATCGTTACGAGACGCGATCAACACGTTGAGCACGGGCGTGCTCACTGTTGAGCACGGGCGTGCTCACTGTTGAGCACGGGCGTGCTCACTGTTGAGCACGGGGGTGCTCAACTTAAAATCAGAAACACGCTCCTGACTTTAAGCACAGGCGTCCTGACTAATGAGCACGGGCGTGCTCATGTACCAGAAAAGGGGCTTTTAACCAAAAATCCCACTAAGCCCTTGAACGATAAATCCAACTCAGCTTAAATAGAATAATTCTGAAAACAGGGTGTTACAGCGGACATAATGCCCATTCTTTCAACATGACCAGTGAATGTTTTGGGCGGTAACCCTTTTGTTAAAGGGTCAGCAATCATAAGATCGGTGCTAATATGATCAGTTGACACTCTATATTTCTGAACTTCTTCTTTAACGACAAAGTATTTTATTTCCACGTGCTTAGCACCTTTGGAATACTTGTCGTTTTTAGAAAAGAAGATTGCTGCAGAATTATCACAATAAATTTTCAGCGGCCAGGCAATACTGTCGACTATTCCAAGTCCTGAAATAAAGTTCCGCAGCCAATTAGCCTGAATCGTGGCCTCAAAGCATGCCACAAATTCAGCTTCTATAGTGGATGCAGCAATGACAAACTGCTTCACACTGTTCCATGATATTGCTCCTCCGGCTAAAAGATATGCATAGCCAAATGTGGACTTTCTTGTATCCACACATCCAGCAAAATCTTCTGTATATCCAATCACCTCAAGATGATCTGATCTTCTATAAGTAAGCATGTAATCCTTTGTTCCTTGCAAATATCTCAGAACTTTCTTTGCAGCTTTCCAGTGGTCTATTCCTGGATTACTCTGGTATCTACCCAGCATTCCAACTGCAAAGCTAATATCTGGTCGCGTACAAGTCTGAGCATACATTAAGCTCCCAACAACAGATGCTTAAGGGATTGCTTCCATCTGTTTTCGTTCTAAATTCTTTGGACATTGCATGAGACTAAACTTGTCTCCTTTCTGAATCGGAACAGGAGAAGCTGAACATTTATCCATTCTGAATCTCTCTAAAACTTTATTAATATATGCTTTCTGAGATAAGCCTCACAATCCTTGTGATCTATCCCGGAATATTTCTATTCCAATCACATAGCTTGCTTCACCCATATCCTTCATTTCAAAATTACTAGAGAGAAACTTCTTAGTCTCACATAATAGACCAAGATCATTAGTTGCAAGCAAGATATCATCAACATACAAAATCAAAAATATAAACTTACTCCCACTAACCTTCAGATATATACACCAATCAACAGTGTTTTCCTTAAATCCAAAGGAAACAACAGTATCATTAAACTTAAGATACCATTGTCGGGAAGCTTGTTTAAAACCGTGAGTTGATATCTTAAGTTTACACACCATATGTACTTTCCCTTTCTCTATGAATCCCATTGGTTGATCCATATAAACATCTTCCTCTAAGTTCCTATTTAGAAAGACAGTTTTCACATCCATTTGGTGTAACTCCAAATCATAATGAGCCACCAATGCCATGATAATTCTGAGAGAATCTTTCTTAGAGACTGGTGAAAATGGCTCCTTGTAGTCATTGCCATCTTTTTGAGTAAAACCTTTAGCAACAAGTCTGGCCTTGTAACGTTCAAGGGTGCCATGAGAGTCACGCTTAGTCTTAAAGACCCATTTACACCCAACTCTCTTGCAACCTTTAGGCAATTCAACAAGGTCCCAAACATCATTATGTTCCATGGATTTAAGCTCATCTTTCATGGCATCTAACCATTTATCAGCATTATCACTGTTCATGGCTTGTGAAAATGAAACTAGATCTTCATCAATTCTTAAGTAATTTTCTGACTCTTGTAGATAAACCACATAATCATTAGAAATAGCAGATCTCCTTTCTCTTTGGGATCTTCTTAATGCTATTTGTTGTGGTCCTTCTACTATAGGTTCATTATCTTCAACCTCATTGTGAGTAATGGGATTATTTATTTGTTGTTCTTCATGATTATTAATCTGTTCAATAACTTGAGGAATAACAACTTTATTAGAGACACAAGTTGATGGGACTTGCACTCTTATTTCTTGAATTTCCACTTTACGTGGTGTTTCACTCCCACTAACTTCACCATTCTCAGTGAACCTAGCATTCCCAGTTTCAACAATTCTTGTAGTATGGTTAGGACAGTAAAACCTATACCCTTTTGACTTTTCTGGATAACCAATGAAATAACCACTGATTGTTCTTGCATCCAATTTCTTTTCTTGTGGATTATAAAATCTAATTTCTGCTGGACATCCCCAGAAATGCAGGTGCCTTAACCTAGGTTTCCTTCCTGTCCACAGTTCAAAGGGAGTCTTTGGAACTGCCTTCCTAGGAACCCTATTCAACAAATACATAGCAGTCTTTAGAGCATAAGTCCACAATGAAATGGGTAAAGAGGAATTACTTATCATACTCCTAACCATCTCTAACAAAGTTCTATTATGCCTTTCTGATACACCATTTTGTTGTGGTGTACCTGGCATTGTGTATTGCTGCCATGCTTCTCAAGGGACTTAGTAAATGGACCTAGATGCTGTCCACTTTCATCATCCCTTCCATAATACTCACCACGTCGATCAAACCGGACAATTTTCACTTTTCTATCTAATTGCCTTTCAACTTCTTCAATATAAATCTCTAATGCATTTACAGCTTGAGATTTATCATGCAGCAAATAGATATAACCATAACGTGAATAATCATCAATGAAGGTGATAAAATATTTTTCCTTATTGAAAGATTTAACATCAAAAGGCCCACAAATATCGATGTGTATGATCTCAAGAAGCTTGGTACTTCTTGTGGCTCCTTTCTTTGTGTGTTTTGTTTGTTTACCTTTAATACAATCCACACATACATTCAAATCATTAAAATCTAAATCCGGAAGGATTTCATTCTTTACCAATCTTTGCATTCTTTCTTTGGAAACGTGTCCCAAACGTTTATGCCACAAGTAAGCAGAACATTCATTCACTAAACTACGTTTAGTGCCAACATTATGATGCAAGGTTAAGAGAGTTTCAGCAAAAAGATTATCAAGATTTAACTTGTATGATCCATCACATAATATACCACTACCAATCATGTAGGTATGCTTATATAAACTGAAACAACCATTACCAAACTTAATAGAGTATCCAGCAACATCAAGTTTAGATAAGGAAACTAAATTCCTAGAAATACTAGGCACATAAAGAGTTTCAAACAAATCTAAATGATGTCCAGTGTCGAGGATTAAAAGATAAGTCCCGACAGCTTCCACTGGAACCTTCACTCTATTCCCCATAAACACAAATTTTTCATTTGGTTTCACGGTTCGAGTCGTAAGAAATCCTTGCATCGTGTTAGAAATATGAGTTGTACATCCAGAATCAATCCACCAAGTATTATAAGGAACTTCAGCTAAATTTGATTCGAAACATACATAAGCACTAGGCTTATCTTTCTTTCCAAACCAAGCTTCATGTTTTGGACAATCACTTTGGAAATGCTCGATCTTTCTACAGAAATGTTGTCTGTTTCCATAATGTTCCTTATTGTGGATTTGAGAAGAAGAGGCCTCATTGATCTTTAGGAGTCTCTTCTCTTTCTTATCATGTTTCTTGCCAACTTTCCTTATATCTTCTTGATATCTTCTTGATAGGTAACATAATTGATTTCCGTGATTCTTAACTCTGGTTTCCTCCTGAACTAACATACTGTGCAATTCATGCACATTACATTTTTCTTTCATGGCATCATAGTTCATTTAGAAAGGATCATGCCAAGACATTAATAAATTCAATATGAATTTCACAAGGAAATTCTCATTCACACCCATTCCCAATTACTTTAGTCTTGCTGCAATGTTTAGCATTTCGATAACATGTTCATGCATAACACTTGAACCATCAAACTTCATGGTGGTCAAGGTACTCATTAGTGTCCCAGAAAGAGACTCATAAACTGTTTGGGAGCAATAAAGGATTGAAAAATATTAATGCTTTGAGTAACATACTTACATGCTAAAAGATTAATAACTTAACTTCATTCAATGCATATTGATATTCACCTTTGGGCAATCCATCAACATACCATACATGACATAATGATGCTATTAAAAGTTTACATAATTTGGCAACTATACATGCACCAAATAGAAACATCTATTATTTTGGATATATAAATAATATAACTAATTGTGCATTTATACTACCAACATTTATGCTCATTAATTATAGGAACAAATAATCAACCTTTGGGTGATCCTTAACCATCCTATAATAATGAACTTCAATTTACCCATAATACCAATAATTATCAATTCATTCATAGCATCAAAATTATGGGTAATTGAAATAAATCATCATTCATTTGGAATTAAATAAACTTTCAAATTTGACCAGTTTGGTGATTAACAAATCTATCATCCATTTAATCCCAAAATACAAATACTTTACAAACAGTATTATGCATTCATTAGTGGAGACTAAACATAACTGATAACTGATTGCATGACACATGACATATAATCCATAACACTATCAGACTGTTTCAACGTCCAAAACTTTTATATTTATACATAACTGATGTAATTCATAACGCAACTGAGGCTCTGGCATAGTGGCAACGTTATCCACCATAACTGTGATTTCCCGTGTTCGAATCCCATCATACATACCATCATAAGTTTTATTTTCTTCTGCTTTTATTGGAAAATCGATTTCAAGAAATAAATCAAAACAAGAAGATTCTGGGATTCGAGAACTCGGGACATGAGTGTGTGACAGTCGTTACTTTACCACCAGGATAGAGAAATACAATTGCAAATAATCGACGGTTAATAGTATTTAAATTTAAACACATCGCGTCATTCCAGAAACAGTAAATGCATCACAGACCATCATTGATGCAGCAATGTCTTTCTCCATCATTCAATAGTTTTTCATTCAAACTACCATTAATCATAAATTCATGCAGCGGAAATCATTACTACTTGAATTTTCAAAACATTCATGAACAAATTCAAGGCATCATTCATGGATTAAAACCAAACATTATCAACGGAAAACTATAAATTCTCTAACACATCTGAACCACATGTAAACTCTATCATACATGAGCCAATAATAAGGATCTTAAGAATTCATAGTTTTCACTAGCAGTGTGGATAGAAACACTAACCTCTCGCCATGCTTAAATGTCATTGCTTCAAGGCTTGAACCTTCAATGCCAATAATGGAAACTCTTCTATCTCTTTCCTTTCTCCTTATGCCTCTAACTTTGATGGAAATTAAGAGACTTGCTTTCTAGGAAGAGATAGGGAAATGTTTCATTTCCTTCCCATTTATAATTGCTTCCATCAAGCAATACATCCTTTCATTCATAAGACTCCTTCCCAAGAGTCATAACCATTCATTCAAATGTGAAACAAATGTCCTTTCATTCAAATATTAAACCACCACTAATATTTGCCACACACATGAGACATTATTTCTTACATTGGAAGGTGGAAGTGCAATACTTGCTGGAACATTGGAAGATGATTTTGATGGTGGGAATGCAATACTGAAATGGCTTATGGCCCTGGAATGGTGCTGATCGATGGCTACAGATGGAAAGAAAAATTTTAATTTAGGATAATTATGGCCATCAACTTTCCTACAGAGGAGGTCATGAACTATAAATAATTCAGTGTAAAATACCCTAACCGAATGTAATATTTCTACATAGATTTATGGATAGTTTTGGGGAGGTTCTTTAACTGATTATCCATTAAATCTATTGCATTAATTTTCGAGACTTTATTAATGATCTTCAACATGTTCTGAGAGTATTAGCTAGTTACTTAGAAAGATAAAGTACTCAGATTAACTGCTCAGATTAATTTATCTGAAGTTTTTCTATTCTCATGGAGTTTGTACTACAACCATGGCTAGTTGGGATTTCATTTGGACCTTGTTACAGAAGTAATAAGGTATTTTTAAAAATTTGACCACATAACAAAACAATTATTTTAAGTTGATACTATAACTGAATCTCTAGATCGACTATAGCTCAAGTAGTAGTTCATGTCAATAGGCAATCAAAAATCAAAGCAGCAAGAACATTTGTTGTAGCCTTATTAGGCATTCTATTTGGGTGTGGTTTGATTTTTAAGGTTTGTTGAATACTAATGTATATGGGGTACTGTTGATCTTTATTCTATTTGACATTTAACTTTTTTTTTTATAATTGTTTAAGGAATTAGTGCATTTAAAAAAAAATTTACTGTCAAATATTCATGGATACCTATCGTACCCGCAGATATCCGCGAAACCCACTAAATACCCACCCAGCGGGTACCCGCACGGGTAGCGAGCAGGGACGGGCAGGAATTTATCCACTGCGGGCGGGGGCGGGGATGGTGCTACCCGTGCCGGCCTGTGCCCGTTGCCATTCCTAGTGTCACTACCCCAGACTCGGGATTTAATAGCGCACACTTAATAGCGATTTCGGCAGGAGACACTTTTAAAAAAATGCATGGAAGTAATTAATAGCACCGACCTGACGATTCGCTATTATCATATAAACCTTTTATATCGTTTCCTTAAATAAACGCTATCTTTACTGGATACCTTTTTTAGAAAAAAAACATGGTCCATCTCTTACAGCACTTCATCGAAGATACGCTATTATACGTTATAACTTTAATAACGTTCTATCGAGTAACATTGTTAAAGGAATAACTGTAATAGCACTTACTTGAGGAAATGCTATCTTTCCTCCAATTCAAAAAGAAACATTATATCACTCTAGGTGAGGTGACCAACTCTCTCCCACGTTTAGTTGAAACAGTCAATAAAGTTAATATCTCCTCACAAAAAACGGGATATTGAACGCCTAATTTTCACAATTCATCATCAATTATGTTGCTTCGTATTTCAACAATATATTTCCCATAAATAATTATCCGCTGTTTTTCCCCTTTTATTTTATTGGTTAAAATGATATTTTAGTCCCTATATGTGACATCAATTCTTAATTTGGTCCCTGTACGAAAAAAATTATTAAATCAGTCCCTACACGTGCAACCGTTATCTGTTTAGTCCCTCCTGTCTACCTACGTTTGACTGCCGTTACTGATGTCACGACGTGTCACGTTAACTGCATATGTGGACAAACACCTCCATTTTTTGCCACTCCAACACCTCCATCACTTCACACCTTCTCTTCCCTGCTGTACAACGGAGTCTGAAGTAATGGACAGCTGCGCATCTGGTCACACCTCCATCTGGTCATTTTTGTATCTCAAAATGCTCCCTTATCTTCATTCGAACAATTAGAAGAGAGCAGCACAAGCCCATTTGCATTGGGTGTTGTCCCTGATAGTCTTGAGGGTGAAGGTTATTTGTTGAAGTTAGGCCAAGAAATGCAAGGGGCTTCTGAGTCTGAGGTGGGTCAATCCTTCTCTTCACAACGAAATAAAAAACAAAAAGGGAAGAAATTAGAAAAGGTAAAATGCCAATTATGGAACAATATAGGGATGAGGCCGTGATTGGTACAGAGGAGTTAGGCGGCGGAGGGGTCGAGGTTCTTCTGTCCACTCTCATCGGCTACCTTCTATGAAAGACAAAGGTGCTGCTGGTTGTCCTGTTGATACAATAGAGCCAGTCAACGTTGACATGTGATGCGGTTAGTAACGGCAGCCAAACGTGGGTGGATGGCGGGGACTAAACCAGTAACAGTTGCACGTGTAGAGACTGGTTTAATAATTTTTTTCGTGTAGGGACCAAATTAAGAATTGATGACACGTATATGGACTAAAATATCATTTTAACCTATTTTATTCTTCCCTCTTTCTCTATCATTTTAACCTATTTTATTCTTCCCTCTTTCTCTTATACCCTACTATGAGAACCCTATAGTCGTCATCTGGGAACACATTTGCGGAGCCCAATGTCGCAGCTGTCGTCGCTGCTGCTTTTGTACGCTACCACTGCCGTCGCCGTCGCCTACATCGTGCTCAGTCACATGCCCAAACCGCTCTCATTCGTTGCTCATTGCTCAGTCCGACGATACGTTTTCTTCTTAATTTCTCCTTCTCCTTCCTAATAAAGTTGTTTCAATTTTCAATTAGGTCATCTTGAATATTCACTACCCCTACCTATATATCAGTTCCGCTTGTTGTAACAAAAATAAAAATTATTGAATTTCACGAATCTTATGGGTTTTTGTTTTAGGGATGAAATCTGATTATTTAATTAGCTCAAATCTGTGGCTATTCTACTTTCAATTTTTTCCCTCCTTCCCCCTTCATCATTTGAGTGAAAGGCAACAAGACACGACCCTTCTTTTGAGAGGGTTGGGAAAGAGACTCTTCCTCCTCATCCTATAATTGATTCATGCATTATTATTATCTACTGTGTGTGCGACATGATTACTCTTGTGGTGATATTTTTCTATGCCTTCCAACACTTTCATTGATGGGAGAGACAGCTAAAGAGGCAAATAGAACATTTTTTTATGAATTGATTTGAGACTGGAGACCACCCTTAGATTTAGCAATCTCAGACTAGGTTCGTGTTGCTAGGTTCGTATCAAATACCATTGGAAGAGGAACTGCCAGGGCTGAGGTGGAGATGGAGATGGAAGCTCAACTAGAGTCTAAGAACTTTGAGATCACTCGACTCTTGGAACGTCTCCACTATTATGAGACCATGAATAGGGAGATGTCTCAGAGGAACCAGGAAGCAATAGATGAGACTTATGTGTCATATCTTTGTGTTAGTTGTGGACCTACAAGTGTATGGGAGAAGAAAGAGACGTAACAGAAGAGAGAAGTGTACAAAATATTTTAGATTTGTCATAACCTTTCATAATGAAATCAGAAAGAAAAATAAAAACCGGATAAACTCCATCTATATTTGTGTGTTTAGTTGCTTAGGTGAGTAAAACTCCATCTATATTTGTATAATTAAATGGTAAAGAATCGAGAACATAAGCACTAAAATTTATCAGATCTTTTCTACCAAAAAAATAATAGTGATCATATCTTTAAACAAATGGCTATTCAGAGTACACAAACTAGGGACATAATTCAACTATATTTTGTTTAGCCTTTGGTATTGTTAGTTCTTCTCCATGAATTCTGACATCCTACGTGGTTAGTCCACCGGTGATTCTGCGCTGAAGTAGCTTCTAACCACTTAAATTGCTTCCAATCATGGAGGACAACCTTGAGATCAAACACCTTAGCGGCGATACTCTTGCAGCAATTTGCATGGACGGTGGTGACTGCCCTAAAATCTTTGCTATCTTGGCAAAACCCACTAAAATAAAGGGTGTCCAAGAACCTAACCCTCAATCCTAAGTGTCCAATTATACCATTTCTAATGAGGTCTTGAAGCACATCTTGCTCCTTTTGTCCCGTGGAATTGTCTTTCTTGCCATACCATGTTTCAAACAAGGCGATGGTCTTGTTGTTCGACCTCACAAAGTAAAATCCAGTATTGATTTGATGTCGATCTGACCAAGGATTACCAAGATACATGTCTGTACTGATTTGGAGGTCCTCGGTCTCACTCTTCCTCAACCTTGTAAATGGGTTTCTTAGCCACATTACATCGGTGTCCTGTAAAAAAGGATGATCAATGTTTTACATAACAAGTGGATTTTTTTATAAGACAAGTTGACTGAAATTTTCATGCATCAATACTTTTTGTATTGTTAAGATCATAATATGGATCCTTCAAAAAAAGATCATAATAATAGAATAGACAACCTAGTTATTACAAGAACATTTATGGGTAGCTGAAAATAGAGTTTCAATTTGATTCTCATGTATAAATTAAAAATTGAAAAAAAAAAAGACTTAACAAATGGTTTACTTTTTAGTGAATTTGGTTATATTATTTTCGGTTTTTCTAACCTATGCAATATTGCATAGGATAAGACCCATCAATTGTGCATAATCAACCCATTGTTAATTAATTGTAACAAGTTATGATTTTTTTTTTAAAATTAATTATCTCTCTCTTATTTATTTGTTTGGATTCACCTTCCTATATCAATATATCTTCCCACCAAAAATTAATAACCAATTTTTTATTTTGATTGAAAATTCATTTTTATTTAATTTATAACTACAATTTTTTTTTTATAATTGTGCTTCTTTTCTATTGTTTTTCAAATTTGATTTTTTTTTTTTTGGCTTTTGATTGAAAATCATTTTCTTTTAATTGGTATACACTGATAGTGTAAAGTTTTTTTTACACTGTCAACCAATCAGAAATGGACATACCATAAAAAATATTTGATTCTTATCCTAGCCACATTAAAAATCATTAATTCTATGATTTCTAATTGGTTGTCAGTGTAAAAATATTTACACTGATAGTGCATATAAATTAAACTCATAAAATTATTTCTGATTAGTTTTTGGGATTCTGAATATATCATATTCCACTTCGTTCTTTTGTATTATAGTTATGGTAAAAAAAGTGCAGGTTTATTATACCAAAAAAAAGTGTAAGTTTATAAATATATATATATATATATATAAACTGTAGTAAGAAAATAAATAAAAATATTTCAATCGAAATCTAAAAATGATTATTAATTTTTTGTGAGAAGAGATATTGGTATAGGAAGGTGAATCCAATAAATAATTAGGAGAGAGATAATTTATTTATTTTTTAAAATAATAATTAATAAGTTTGTCATATAATTAATTAACAATGTGTTAATTGTACAATATTAATAAGTCTTAACCTATATAATATTGCATATGTTAGAAAAATCGTATTATTTTTAGTTGAGTAAAATAAACTTTTCACACTTTACTTTACTGTTTTACTGTGTTCTTTCTTTAAGTTACTTACATTTATTGATTTTAATATATAAGGGAACAATACCTAAGTCTACCACGAATTACTGTAACGTGACACCTGGAAAAGGAACATGGACTTCCAATTGTTAAGAAAGATAAACAATAAAATATTAGATAATTTTTTTAAAGTTTGATTCCTATACACTCTTAGTGTAAACGATTTTTTACATTAATATTCAATAATATATTGACCAATCAGAATTATTATTATTTTTCTCTCTAAATTATTTAAGAAAAAAATAAGTATAAAACTTTTTTATACTAACAGTACATACTACTTTAATCTTCTTTTTTTTTTGGTATACTAATCTTTTTTAATACTTATAATTGTTATTCAATAAGAATAAATATTATTTTCTTATAGCTAATGATTAGACGACTAAAATATATGACACATTATATCTTTTATTAAAGAACACATTAAAAAGGAAAAAAAATTGTAACAACAATGTGAGTTTGGATAATATTATTTGGATTTAATTGATATACACTGACAGTGTAAAGTGTTTTTTTACACTGCCAACAAATCAGAAATTGGTATATCATCATAAATGCTTGATTTTTATCCTAATCACCTTAAAAGTCATCAATTTCATTATTTCTGATTGGTTATCAGTGTAAAAATCTTTACATCGACAATACATATAAATTAAACTCATATTATTTTAGGATCTATGGATAAACCTGTTTTCTTTATTTTCAATTTCCTTTTCATTGATTAATATAAAAATATCATATTTTCATTATATTAAATACACCAACTTTTCATATACATTTTTTCCTGATTCTAAGCACAATTTTTTATTTTTTATTTAATCTTTTGACCAGCATTCTTCCATCTCACCCTTATGCACCTATGAATATGACTATTAAGGAGTTGGTGTCTAGAGCTTGGCTTGTTCGGATTCTCATGTTTTGCGAAAAGACAACCGAGTGGCAGATTTAATGCCTTTGGGTCTTTATTATCTACATTCTCCTCCCCCAGGTTGTGGTGATTTGATTCTCCAAGATTTTAGGGGAGTTTCTTTTAATAGGTTGGTAGCTGTTTAGCTATAGGGAAGGATTCTCTCATGTGAATTTTTGTTCAGTTGAATCTGTGCCATTCATTGAGTAAGTGAGAGAGTATGAGTTTAAATATTAAGAAAGGAAGAAAAGAAGGTTTAATGGTGGAGATTTAAACGGCAGGAAAATCAAACAGAAATCGATCCACTCCCGTTTAGTTGGGTGTTTTTTTTTTTTTTTGGCTTGTAGCCCCTCTGTTTATCAAAAAATACTTGAATTTTTTTAAAATATTAATATTTTAATTTTAATTTAAATAGAGCGACTACATTTATTATCCACGATTCACTCCCCTTATATAGTTTTATCTCTTAAATATCCAGTCGTGTATACTAACGGCAAACGTTGACTTCTACCTCAAACTGTATCCATAATCTTCAAACTTCAACCCTATCTAATATTAGTTGCTTTCGGGTAACATCCCCTTATTCTCGAGTCAAAGCCTCAGAAGTCTAATCTGGTGAGGTACGTACACTAATTGGAGACCTCCTCTACCAATATTTTTTTTGAGTTTAGTTTTAAAGTTTTTTATATTTTCAATAAATTATATATAATTTTGAAGATAATTATTATAAAAGTCGAATATTTTTAATAAAGTGACAATATACGATTGATTAATAGAATAAAAAATATTTAAACTAATGATCACTACTAGAAATTCATGAATTTCTTATAGATTTTCCTTTTTTTCGTAGGAATTTCCTACAAATTTTGCTACAATTTTTTCAAAAATAAGATTTTTTTTCCTGTAAATTTAAATTTGTAAAAAATTTTGTAGGAAAATTTGACATTTCATTTAAAATTTTTCTACGGATTTAAATTTGTAAGAAACATTTGGATGTTTCCTACGAATTTTCCTACGGTATCTAATTTGCAGAAAAAATTCATAGGAAATTGCACAGCAAAATATGTTAGTTGAAAATCCGCAAAAAATTCTACAGGAAACTTTGCTGCGAATTTTGCTTTGAATTTATTTGCTGTGGATTTAGCCGTGAATTTATAAAAATCAGAATTAAACATTACCAGAATTTTTAAGTTTTGTCACTCACCAAAGATTTCATTAATTTCTTCTCCTTCCTTCTGTTTTTTATTTTATTTTATTTACCCCTAAATTTCTAAAAATCACTTATGAGAGTAAGCATGCCAACCATGATTTTTCCCCAACTCTCTCTGTTCGAAGTTCAGCGTTCTTCAACTCCAGCGAACCGATCTGTTCTTTAGCGTTCTTCAACTTCAACCTCACTGTTCTTCAAGTTCGTCAACTTCAGCGTATCTCATTTCCTCTCTCTCTCTCTCTGCATTTTCTCAACATTCTCTCTCCTCTCTCTGTTTGAAATTTCTTTGCGTAGCTCCAAGGACATTGGAGGATCTCTTTTCTTGTTAAGAGGTTCATTTTCTTTTTCTTTTTTTTCCATTTATCATATCATACGATTCACAAATCCAATGATTTAGTAGTTTGAATTTAAAACTTTTTTGGAATCTCACAGTAATTTGTTATTCAATTTCAGGAACACATGACCACAATTTTAATTTATATTATGATGAACCGTTGCAATACTGGTTAGTAAATCCTGTTTAGGGTTTCCCATATGTAAAAATGATCAGGGATCGCGTTCTAAGTTCTCGTGCTTCTAGATCATTGTCTTCTATCCTCTGGTAATTTCCCCTCTTATACATCCTGTTGAAAATGTAACGAACGATGAGCACAAATAATAACACCAAAGCTGGTTGTGCATAGTCTGTAGCATGAACCATGGCTGCAAGTGTAAGATAAGGTAGAGGGAGAGAGGAAAACAAGAGAGGTTACGAAAGCTGTTGGCAGAGAGAGGTTACGAAAAAACAAGGGAGAGAGAACAAAAGAGGTTACGCAAGATGTTGGCAGAAGAAGGTCGTGGGAGACAAAAGCTAGCATATGCAGTATATTTATAGCGTACATATGGTAGGGAGGGGTATGATGAGTGGAAGAGATGATTCTAGCTCACTCTGGTTAAGCAGCTAGATCAATCTAAAATCCAGGCAAGAGAGAGAGAGAGAGACTAGGGACGGTGCTATAGATGTGCTGACCAAGTCTTAGAATCTTATCGTGTCGTTATCACTTTGTTTGAATGGTTAAGCAGCTGAACTAGGCAAGAGAGAGAGAGAGACCCTTCTGGACTGGGCTGGGAATTACTCATTACTCATTAGAGAGGCTAGACTCTCTCCAACACAGCTCTGCTTGGCAAACTAACAGCTTAATTATGGGTCTGTCCAAGTCTTAAACCAAAAATATATTGGCTCTAACTCCATTTGGAGTGTCGTGAACAAAGGGAGGTTGGAATCTAAACCTGCTCGCTACCACGTTGTCTTATGGGTATTTGGCTATATTAATTGAGAGGGAAGTGCCTTACTGGCTGATAAGCTTATTGCAGTCCAGTCCAGAAAGGTCTCTCTCTCTCTCTTGCCTGGTCCAGCTGCTTAACCATTCAAACAATGATAACAACATGATAAGATTCTAAGACTTGGTCAGCACATCTATAGCACCGTCCCTGGTCTCTCGCTCTCTCTCTTGCCTGGATTTTAGACTGATCCAGCTGCTTAACCAGAGTGAGCTAGAATTATCTCTTCCACTCATCATACCCCTCCCTAGCGTAATGTACGCTATAAATATACTGCATATGCTAGCTTTTGTCTCCCACCACCTTCTTCTGCCAACAGCTTGTGTAACCTCTCTTGTTCTCTCTTCTTTGTTTTTTCGTAACCTCTCTCTACCTGGCTTTCGTAACCTCTCTTGTTTTTTCCTCTCTCCCTCTACCTTATCTTACACTTCCAGCCATGGTTCATGCTATAGACTTTGCACAACCAGCTTTCGTGTTATTATTTGTGCTCTTCATGCTCATCGTTCGTTACATTTTCAACAGGATGTATAGGAGGGGCAATTACCAGAGGATAGAAGACAATGATCTAGAAGCACGAGAACTTAGAATGCGATCTCCGATCATTTTAAGTTGTGATTTGAAACTTCATCCATGGATCTCTTGTGTTTTTGGTAATGGTTTCTAGGATTGGTGTTGGGATGTTTTGCTTTCATATATAACAAAAGGAGCTGATAACCTAGTTTTGGGGTTCCTTGTGTGTGCTTGCCACTCTGCTGCAAACCATAGGCTGTGTCACTGTATTTCTTGTTTTGTAGAACTTGATGAATCGGTGCTAGATGGGCCTGGAATTCTTCCACAATGCAAACATAAAATCACTTTATATGTCTATATATCTAACATTATTTTACAATTATATATGATCTAGTGCATCGCAGAATGATCTTCATATCAGTCATCAGCACCTCTGATCGAGGATTACCATTCTGGACCAAAAATAAAACAGGCCTGCGTATTTTCCTTCCCATTCACAAAGGCAAATAGCGTATGATGACATTCATAGCTAGACTAACCTTGCTATTTGGAGGCCCTTTAATGCTTCTTTGGTCCTATCCCATGCTTGTTTTTCCTTTGCTTCCTACTCTGCTAAATTATTGCTTCACACGCCTATGATGTGCACATGTTTCTACAATTGTGTTTTGTCTTGTGTCATTGTATATTGATGGAGGCAACAGCTTTAAATCTTTGGTTTGAAAGTATGGTTGGGTTGATTGTTGTTTCTTTTTGCACTTTTCAAGCAAGAAACTTTGTATAATGTTTGTCTTTTTGTTATGCATGTTTGCATTTATACTTTAGTTCCTAACTTCCTAAGATGATTTTTCGTTTCTGCTAGTCGATCTTATGCTTATACCTGGTGTTTAACCTTAGGTTTAGAAATAGTGGCTAGTCCACTAAGGGATTAGAATGCTTATTGAAAAGATAATTCACTTCTATGCCTTTAAAATTTAGATCATACGCTAATTATGATATACCCATGTTATTTACGGTAGCACATGCCCTTTTACAAGCAGCTGATGTAATCATACAGGATGGCCAAAGTGTTGATTTCTCTATAGTCATGCAATTGGTGATCATCTTGTCCACTAAGCCTTTTGATGGTCTCAAGGGTTTCATTTGCCTTATGGGTTATATATCAACTTTCTTACATTTCCTCCACTGCCATTTGTTTCTTGTCAATCTAAAAGTGTACATTTACTTCAGGTCTACAGATCTCTAGAGGATGTTATTGGTTCCTGTTCCAAGTGGATATCTGCTTTTAAGGGAAATTTTAGGCCCTTGCTGTGAGTACTCAACCTCCGTTTTGCTGTGGTACTCGTGATTAATGGACTAATTGGTCTCTTATTTATGTTTTTAATATTTAAATTACCTTATGCTCCTTTATGTTTGATAGATATATCTAATCAGGATTTTTTTCTTTGCGATATATACATGGCCAAAAATGCTTAGCTTCTTAATGTAAATGGAAGGATGTGCATTTTTTTTTTTCCACAATATTCTCTAACTTCCATATCAGTATATGATATCTTAAATATCTAGTTGAATTATGCATTCTCCTTTAGCCATTTAAGTCATGCTTGTTCTTGTAGGGATTAGAAAAGTGGCATTTATCTTTGGTCATGATCGTGCATCTATGGTTAGTTAAAATAATGCAATTGAGTTCTTATTCTCTTGGATTAAATTTTCATGTACGTGGCTTGCTTATGCTTATTTTTATTAGGTGGGGATGGAGAAGACAACAAGATGTAAGCATAGCTTCCAATAGAACCCAGAGCCAAGCATTTCAAGTCCTTACTTATGTATACTTCCAGTATAAGTTTGGGATTAAATATATTTAAATAGGATTATATTTTATGTATGTGAGATTTGAAAATTAAATACATTTCTTGTGTATTTAAAATTCAACATATTGTGACTTTTAACACCATATAGATGTGACATTTATTGATGTTTTATTGTGGAATTTTATTATATAACAAAAATATTAAAATTTAAAGTATTATTAAATATATTATTGTATATAATAATAATTTATTATTATTATTATTAATGTAATCTTCAATTTTAATCGTATTTCATAGACTAAATAAAATATTTATATTTATATATTAATAAAAAATATGACTATTAAAAAAATTTAGAGTATTTTTAAAATAATAGATAAAAAAAATAAATTTTTCTTGATTTTTCTTGTGGATTTTCTTACGGAAAATTTTGCAGGAAATTTTCCTTTGAATTTTCTTACAAAATTTCTTGCAAATTTTTTGCTGTGAATTTACTTACAGAATTTCATGTAAAATTCCTACAAATTATTTTGAAAGAAAATTACCTGCAGATTTTTTCCCAATAAAATCTGTAGGAAATTTCCTGCAGATTTTTAAATTCGTAAGAAAAAATTACCCACAAAGGTATTACCTGTGGATAGAAATTCATAGGAAAATCCGAAGGAAAATCCGCCGATAATCGGGAAATTCTAGTAGTGGATGTTTCTCAATTAATTAAATCATTTTTTATACATATTAATTTTATGATCAAAACTAAAGTTGCAAACTTAAGGTTCTCAAACCATTTTCATTTAAGATGAATATATGTTTATAGTCAGGTTTTCTATATGAAATACCATAAAGGATTTTTTTTGTTATACTTTATCAATCTATTTTGTTATTTTTGGTAACATTCTAAATTTTTTTTTACACTATCATTTAGTTATATACACTAATACCTTATAAAAAAATTATTTGACTTTCATGATAGTATATGATTCGGAGTGTAAAAACTTTACAGCAAATGCATCAAAATTAAATTCTAGTATAAATGTTTTTAGGTACATTCACGGAAATGCTACTTGCACCATAACCTTATACCAAGAAATGTGACATGTATTCACCAAAAAAAAAAAATGAAATGTGACATATTCTGTCTAGTCCTGCTTTACCTACTTACTAACATACCTCATCATCACGGATGAGTCAAGTAATATTTATTGCAAATGTGTATATATGCTGTGTTTGTTAACCTTCCATTTTAAATATGTAGATTAGTAATTCATTTTTCAATACAACTCCAGAAAGTGTAATTAAGACAAAAGAAGGGGAGATTAAAGGAACCGTACCGTGAAAACGAAGTTGTATCCACGTTTGAGAACTTGCAAGAGGAAAAAAGTCCTTCTCCACATCATCTTGATGAAATCCTTAGACATAAAGAGTTTCTCACCTTCAAAATCAACACCATCTGTTTTCAATCTGAAGCAGTTCAACCGCAGAAACTTGCACCGATCATAGGCCTTTCTATCAACTGCTACTACGAGAAGGTGATCAATCAGAGACCTGGTTCCCTCTCCAAGCCAAAAGCTATTGAGGAATATGTCAAGCATGGTTGTGTCACCCTTCACATCTTGGTCTGCATAAGCCTTATTTACTATAGCGATTATCAAAGTTTTGTTTCCCATGGAGGCTTTGGCCAAAGCAGAGTCAAGGCTATCATCTTCAATGGTGGTCTACAATGGGCATAGAAGACAGTGTAATTAATTAACCAACAAATTGAAATTTCAGGGGGAAAAACAAGAGAAAAAAGAGCATGATTGGTTTGATAAATAAAAAATCAATAATAACAACCACCAATATTTTTCTAAAAAGTCTCCAAAGCCACGACACGATCCCACAATTACAGCCACATCGGCCATATTTTCTCATAATTATTCAAAATTATGATAAAGGAACACAATCACAAGTACAATCTCGACTATAATTTTAAACCTTGTTTACATCTAAAGTTTATCATTTTTTTTATAAACAAAAATGTATATATATTGAATGAGAAGAGATCCTCTAACCCATATAAAAAAAAAAAAAAACTACAGAAATCCAAGCATTGTAATAAGAATACTGGATGTATAGATCAATCAGTATGCATCCAAAGTTTATCATTTTTATTTGATATAGAAAAAAAATAATAATGGCCAATTTGAAAAGACTTTTTTCTTTTTTGGGTCATAGAACTTACAAGGTTTGATTTCTTGCAGAGTACTTTCTGATTTTGAAGGATTCCGTTGGAGAAAGGGGAGGACCAGCTGTACATGCAAATAAATCCTGCGAAAAGTAACGTCGCCATTGCGAAATTGCCAAGTATTTGCTTACGATAATCCATGATTCTCTATTTCTCTAACTTCTTGTGAAGATAAAAAAAACCAAATTTGAGAGCTCTATATATTGATGCTTTCTTTACATTTTAGTTGATTATTTACGCAGAAAGGGGGGAGGTGGCCACTGATTTTCCTCTCCAGGTTGCTGAGTTAAGAGTGCTTAGAGACTCAATGAAGAAAAAAGTATACGACTTGCTCTGTTTATCGTGGAAACCGCGTCAGATATAGTTCTAAATTAATTGATTTGTTTCTTTGATTTTCTAATCCCAAGTCTAGGAAAAGAAAAATCAAATCCCATGTGATTAACATATATCTAGTATTTGAATTTGAACGTGTGATCCGTGTTTATCTTTATCCTCTTTACCTACTTGTCCAGCATTTCCAGCATCTATATTCTATCTATTTACTTCTATTTACTATCTATTTACCATCTAATAAAAGGAGGTGCTCTTCTAATGACCATTTTACCTTGCTATTACATCTGTCAGCTCCTCATCACATTTTTCCAGCTCAAATAAAAAGAACGTTCTAATTCCTTTTTCTAGCTTTTTTTTTTTTTTTTTTTTTTGTATTTTTATCTTTTATCTCCCACTTCTTTCATCTCTATTTTTCTCTTTCAGAACTTTTATCTACCTCTCATCTCTAACTTTCTTCTCTCCCTCTTTTCACTTTGCATTTGCATTTTTGGCATATATTAGGATTATTGTCATACATAGAACCTGTCTGTCACCTTTCCCTCTAAAATATTAACTTTGGTCACTCTTTCCTTCCTTTACATATGCTCGTTTGGAATTTTAATTTCATTTTTTTTATGCAAGCTTCCAATTCGTCTTTATCTATTTATTATCTAATAATAGGAGGTGCTCTTCTAATAACCATTTTACGTTGCTATTACACGTGACCGCTCCTCATCACATCTATTCCTGCTCAAACAAAAAAGAACCTTCTGGTCCTTTTTTCTAGCTTTTTTTATTTGTTTTTTTTTTCCTTTTATCTCCCATTTCTTTCAACTCTATTCTTCTCTTAGGCTTTGTTTGGTTGTGAGAAGCTTAAAGAACTTTTATCTATCTCTCATCTCTAACTTTCTTCTCTATCTTCCTTTTCTCCCTTTGTTAACTGCATTTTCATTTTTGGCATATATGGATTAGGATTATTGCCACATAGGAATCTGTCTGTCCCATTTCCCTCTAAAATCCTAACTTTGGTCACTCTTTCCTTCCTTCACATATGCAGGTTTTGAATTTTAATTTCATTTTTTATGCAAGCTTCCAATTCGTCTTCATTATAGATCCTAAAATGCCTTCAATCTGAACGACGACCCTAAACTCATTTCTCTTTACTCACTAGGTCAACTCCTTTTTCATTATCAAGTGATTGTTAAGATCTTTGTTTAGTCATGCTTCATTTTGAATAGTTTCATTTATTGATTTTGAGGTACCACAGCATTAGATATTCCATATTCCTTTTCATTCATGGTTAGTCATGATGCATTTTATATTTAGATAACTTTATCTAAGATTTTATTTATTTATAAAATATAATCTCAAAACCTAACCTGATGATTTGTGTTTCAATGCATTTGTACAATTTAGGGAATTCACATTTGGCTATTCCATGTGGAAAATCAAAAGAGCATGTAAAGCTTCAGGTAGAAAGCCTAACTTCATTGTTGATCACTATCAGTTGCATAACCAAGGTTTCCCCATGCAGCAATTTGACACTTTTAATAGTGGATGTTCGAAGAGCATAGAGTGGATGAAATTTTTCGGGTGGCGGTCTTGAGCAACGCAATTCAATCTAGATTCGTGTACCTTGAAGCACACCAAACATTTGACAAAATGAGACACCCCGATGTCCCATTAAAGAAAAACCATAATTTATTACAACCTAACCATGATAAGAAAGTTAAGTGATTAAACATAAAACGGCGAAGATATAAAAACCTTAACATACATTAACAGTAATAGATAAACATCTCACATACATATATATATCATCCAACATACATGCTGACAAACTGTAACGGGTACCCCATCAGTACGGCCCTATATAAGATACAAACTGCCATAAAATAAAAATACAACAAAAGACTAAGAAAAGATGCCTCACTGTCACTCTTCCCCCAACCCCTCTCAAAATACATCAAAATCCTCACATCACACACCTATATACAACTCAGGATACACACTGGCCTATCTGACTACAGACGACTACTGCTACCCTGACTATCACTGTGAGCTCCTCAGTGTCGCGGATAAGGTCTGGAAGGTCCTGACACTCCCCTACTACTGCTAGAAGTGCTCCTCCCCGAACGCCGCTTAAAAAGACGTCGATATACGGCACTGTGTCGAGAAGACTGGTGAGAGGACTCCTACCTAGCTCGTTGGACATCCGAGACCTCCGGAATATCTGGTGCTGGAACGGGATCTACATCGGGTACCACCTGATCTAATCCCTGATCATCCGGTGCGGATGCGGGAACTGGTACCGGTACAGGCATAGGGACTGGGACTGCAACCATCGGAGGCATAGGTGGCATCGGTGGGAAAGGCGGCTCTGGGAAACCAATAGGAAAATGGAAAGTTTGGCCGAGACGAAAAAGTCCCGACGAAACCAAATAAAGGTCCCTCGCCCATCCTCGCTGATGCTGAAACTGGACCCGTATAGATAGTGAAATGGGTGACGGGGTCCACATGCCACCCCTCCAGATCAAGGAACTCAAACTCCATGGTCGCCAGCAGTGGGAATCTCGCCGAATCGGTCATCCATGGATGGTCCAGGTGCTCCATGATCATCCACGTCTGATAGCGAAAAGATAGAAAAGACGCACATAGAAGAAAAGAAAAGGAGATAAGAAACTATCTATCATCAAACATGGAAAAGGGTACGTAACATATAATCAATAACAGCACACAGACATGCATCAAACAAACATATATGTAGATAGATATACAATCTTCCTCGAGACACATTATCATCCTCTACCCTTCGCACTTATACAACTTATGCTGACGTGGCCACCACTATCTTATCACATATCCCTCGTCTGATTAAGGATGTTAGTCAGCCGTCCAAGCAACGCGTCCCCGAAAGCCGGTGTACACCCTTATTCGCGGTAGGGTGCTCATGCAAAGCAATGACACTATAGCTGCACATCTCACTCCGGTGCACACCCTGGCTCTGTCTAGGGTGCTCATGCAACGTAGTGACACTATAGCTGCACAATCTAAACCTACGTTGGGACGGTCCCAGGAGAACTTCGGATGTATTACGGTAGTCCCCCTCATTCTCTGTATAAGGAAACTCGCCCGTGATTCCGGTATCCATAATAGAATACACTGACCTCGTGTGTTCCACTCACAAGGCTGTGATCGATACAATGCATCTACATGAGTCTCGCTGACTCGTACCTGGTCATAATCTAGGGCCTTAACCTTTCATCATCATCTCATATAATGTCTCAAATCCCATGATAATAAAATATTAATTAATTATTTAGGTTAGGCACGACTACATTATACATCATACACACCCCAACATGCATCACTCTATCTTATCATATATCAATACCTAGAGGTCAAATAAGCATGTTATCATACCAAGCATATTAGCAATACAACATTAATAATACCAATAATAAAATAAACATAATTGACCTAAAAATAGCATATTATTCTAGACAGCACACAATGAGTAACTTAATAGGTAAATTCATGCAACCTCGAAAATCTCAATTTTAACCTAACGACGATAAACCTACAATCTCCATATCATCATTGGTACTATCAAATAGTCCCCAATGTGATATTGACATTGTCCATTATTCGCCCACTAGTAGGGTTTAGGTTGCCCTACGCCATTATTGAAAAATACACTACTTAGCCATTTCCGACATTAGATGACTTCTTTCTCCCACCTGAGAAGTCGTAACCTAGTCTAGAAGCAACCAAACGAGCACCTTTGGTACCTATTCAATTCTGCCACGCAAGCTATAAGGATATCTGGGCCTCCGAAAATTCACTTGAATACATCATTGTGAAGCATACGTTACGGGTAACCCTAATCTGAAAACAGAATTGAAAACCGATAGACAGATTGAAAGATAACCTCAATACCGTCACTGACGACATTTCGGCATAATAAGGGCATAGATTACCTTAGCTTAGAGGAGAAAAGGAAGCTAGGGTTTAGAAGATATCATTGTCACGATCTCAACGGCATAGTCAGAATCATGTTAGGACGATTGATCGGGTCTAAAACTAAGCCGGAACTCTTCTCTCTCTAACAGACTTCTCTCTCTCTCTCTCTCTCTCTCTCCCTCCCTCTCTCTGGGCGCTTGGGTGAAAGTCCCAAACTTTCACCCTTCTACCCTTTTTCTTTGTGCCCATCAGCCTGCTCACGCTTGAGCGTGAGAAGGGCCACGCTTGAGTGTGCTCATGCTTGAGCATGGTGCTTCAGTAACCGCTCCACCGCCCCATGCAACCAATCCCCACTTGCCACGTGGATTCAAATGCAGAGCTTGTCTTTTTGACCCTCACGCTTGAGAGTGCACCAGGCCACGCTTGAGCGTGCCTGCGATCAAGCGCCAGTACAGCCACGCTTAAGCGTGCTGTGCTGGACAGAAACACTAGTTTCTGTTTCCGTTCCTTCCGCAGTCATTTGATCGCATATTTTCCATGCAAAGGTTCCTATGTCTTAACAAACATATTTGACATCTAATCCAGGTCTTAAAATAGTTATCATACGTATAAATAAAGACATAAAAAAAATACGGATGTTACACAAAACGTCCAGGTGGTATTGTTCCCTTAAATTTTATCTAATTGGATTTGATTTGATGCAAGGTATAAGGCATGTACATAGTGCCGCTACCACTTGAAGCTCTCTACCCTTTGAACTTGGATGGTTTAAATAACAATGTAAATTTTTATTGATGGCAATCATCAAGAACAATTGATGAGCTTATATATTTTACTATGGTTTGACACAATCACTTGCATGGATGTAAATGGAGAGCCATATGGAACTGTTCACTGATTTTCTCTCTTTCACATTGCCACCTCTTGACTAGGTATATTTGGTAATTTTTAAAAGAAAAAACTTCTTAAATAATTAAAACGGAAATGGATGTTATTGAGAACTAGAAAGTTGAAAACCAAATTCAAGGCATGTTTTCAGCTGGTGAAAATTTGTTGTAATGTTCAGTAATTGTTGACGAAAAAATAAATATAAGATTTTCTGGCTTCCAAGGGTGAGTTGTTGTTATAATGTTGTTCTCACCATTTTTTAAACTTAAATTAATACTTTTAGTTTATTCTATTAAGAGTGTTGTGACTACTATGTCAAAATTTTAACCAGTTAACTAGACTAAATTTCTTTGTATAAGATGCGGGAATTAATTGACTAATGTATTTGCAGCATAACTCAAAAAAACTCATACAACGTGAAGGCACCGCGTTGTTAGTGCAACCAAGTTTGAAATCACAGTATCAGATTGATTAAAGTGCAAGGAGTTCGTGGGGTCTATACGCCACCATAACAAATTGCGAATTCCGAGATGGTCGAGGTTGGGCAAAGCTCCTTTGCACTAAAAAGCCGAGGTCAAAATGTGCATTGGAAGAACAAACTTGCTAAGAGCTTAGAACGAGCATTAGCAAGAAGAAATTACCAAGAGTTCTAAACGAACATTGGTAAGATAAACTCTCCAAATTAGCAAGAAGAAATTACCAAGAGTTCTAAATGAATATTGGTAAGACAAACTCTCCAAGAGCTCGAAACTAGCATTGGAAGAGCAAACATGCGAAGAGCTCGAGAAGAGCATTAGCAAGAAGAAATTACCAAGAGTTCTAAACAAACATTTGTATTACAAACTCTACAAGGGCTCAAAACGAGCATTGGAAGAGAAAACATGCTAAGAGTCCGGGGCGAGCATTAGCAAGAAGAAATTATCAAGAGTTCTAAACGAACATTGGTAAGCCATGTAACACCCCGTTTTTCGTAAATAAGCTTAATGCATTTATATATGTTATTTATGTGTTTTTATATGTTTGTTATGTTTGTTTTTGATGCCTAAGTTCATGTTTGAGGAAGTTTAGCCTTAGAAAGATTCAATCATTTTAGAGTCCTAGTAACCTGTTTTACCGTTTTGGCCATATATTGAGTTCTAGATGTCCGATTAAGATGATCTTTGATGCGTTGGAAAGCTAAGAGAATTGTCTACAAGTCTTATTTCAGGTGTATTTTCCCAATTCAGATTTTTAGGCTTCTCCCCGCGAGCATTTTTTTGCCTCGCGAATCTGACAGACAGTTTTTGGAACTCTCGGGTTCGCCTCGCAAAAAATGGTTCGCCCCCCAAATTGACGCGCATCAGAAACGTGTTTTTGGGCTTCTAAACAGCCCCTAATGACCCAAACTCATATATATACCATTAGATTCAACCTAAACCTAATTTACATAACCCCAACACTCAGGAAACTGCCTCCCTCATTCCTCTTTGAATCCTTATGGTTTTTCTCCCTAAAACTCTCTCTAGGGAACCCGTTCTTGCACCGTTCTTCACCGCTTCTTGGTAGGAGAACATCGCTATGAATAGGGGTTCGTTGTGCTTGTTGTTTGGAACTTTAGAAAAGGTAAAGTTCGTGCACCTTGTCCCTTGTGTTCTTTCTCTCAAGTTCTTGATCTTTTCCTTTTGATTTCTTGATCTTAGAGTTGAACCAAAGTGTCTCTTTGTCGGTCTTGAGGTTGTAGACAAGCGCTAGTGAAACGGGACCCTAGTGGATCTTCTTTCTCTCTTTTGAATCTGAATCTTCATACCAGGTATGGGGGGAAGGGCTAGTATAAACATGTAGGCTATGGGGTAGCGTAAGATGAAGGGTTAACCCATGACCCTGGTGTTTGATTAAATGCCTATATGACTGTTTGCTTGATAACATGTTTATATTTGCCTATTTGATATCTGTATGTTTAATTGTTTATGTTTGGCATGTTTAGACTTGTTACTATGATGATGATGTTGATATGTTTGATGAATGCCATGAGTGAATGTTCATGACAATAAATGCTATTATGATGTTGTTTTGATGAGAATGCTACCATGATAATGATGATGATGTTGTGCTCTTAATGAGTGATTGATTCTTGAGGATGTTAATGCCAACAATGATGTTAATAAGTCTCAAATTAATTAATAGGGCTTGTTAATGATGTTGAGACATTAAAATATGTTAACCAAAGATAAATGAGATTTAAGGGATGTTTTCCCAGTTGTTCATAAGACATGAATATAGTATGAGAGGTAAGGTTATGTTCATAGGGCTTAGTTATAGACTCTAAGATTGATTGGTGAGTGTTCTAAGGACATTAATAACGAAGCTATGATTAAAGGATTAATTCCCCATAATGATAAGACATGAAGAATTGTTAAGAATAATGAATCTGATGTTCAATGGATTAGTAAAAGCCAATAGGTTGAATCTATGAACTGTCCCTAGGATTTGGTAAAGAGTCTGTGACCCTTATTCCCATATCAGTATGGCCACACTCCATTGAGCACGGTCGTGCTTAACAAGGAGCATGCCCGTGCTCCAATTTGAATCCCAGAAAAGGGTGCGCTGCTTAAGCACGCCCAGGCTCAACAGTCAGAACGACTGTACCACCCGGGTGCTGACGAGGGCGGGGAGTGGTCGCCGGTGCAAGAAGGCACGAATAAGGAGCGGCTCCTGGCAGGCTTCTAGGCGGAGGGACACATGAATGAACCGATTACACACCCGAATGAGAGGGATCCTGAGACTGTATAGGTATGGGACTATGCAGTTGAGGAAGGCTTATATGAATTGATTGGTACTACCTATACTAACAAGATGCATCTTCTTTTCGGGAGCCCATCACTTAAGAATTCCATAGTTAAGCGTGCTTGGCTTGGAGCAGTTCTGGGATGGGTGACCTCCTGGGAAATTTTCCCGGGAAGCGTGTGAGTGAGGACAAAGCACGCTGAAAAGACCCATGTTGGTCTGTGGGGATAGTCGTCAATCCATAGAGCAGCCAGGGATGTTACAAATGGTATCAGAGCGGCACCTCTCCCAATACGGTGTGGTTCGAGGACGAACCAAGCGGAAGCTGGTGGGCATGTAACACCCGGGTGCTGACGAGGGCGGGGAGTGGTCGCCGGTGCAAGAAGGCACGAATAAGGAGCGGCTCCTGGCAGGCTTCTAGGCGGAGGGACACATGAATGAACCGATTACACACCCGAATGAGAGGGATCCTGAGACTGTATAGGTATGGGACTATGCAGTTGAGGAAGGCTTATATGAATTGATTGGTACTACCTATACTAACAAGATGCATCTTCTTTTCGGGAGCCCATCACTTAAGAATTCCCTAGTTAAGCGTGCTTGGCTTGGAGCAGTTCTGGGATGGGTGACCTCCTGGGAAATTTTCCCGGGAAGCGTGTGAGTGAGGACAAAGCACGCTGAAAAGACCCATGTTGGTCTGTGGGGATAGTCGTCAATCCATAGAGCAGCCAGGGATGTTACAAATGGTATCAGAGCGGCACCTCTCCCAATACGGTGTGGTTCGGGGACGAACCAAGCGGAAGATGGTGGGCATGTAACACCCGGGTGCTGACGAGGGCGGGGAGTGGTCGCCGGTGCAAGAAGGCACGAATAAGGAGCGGCTCCTGGCAGGCTTCTAGGCGGAGGGACACATGAATGAACCGATTACACACCCGAATGAGAGGGATCCTGAGACTGTATAGGTATGGGACTATGCAGTTGAGGAAGGCTTATATGAATTGATTGGTACTACCTATACTAACAAGATGCATCTTCTTTTCGGGAGCCCATCACTTAAGAATTCCCTAGTTAAGCGTGCTTGGCTTGGAGCAGTTCTGGGATGGGTGACCTCCTGGGAAATTTTCCCGGGAAGCGTGTGAGTGAGGACAAAGCACGCTGAAAAGACCCATGTTGGTCTGTGGGGATAGTCGTCAATCCATAGAGCAGCCAGGGATGTTACAAATGGTATCAGAGCGGCACCTCTCCCAATACGGTGTGGTTCGGGGACGAACCAAGCGGAAGCTGGTGGGCATGTAACACCCGGGTGCTGACGAGGGCGGGGAGTGGTCGCCGGTGCAAGAAGGCACGAATAAGGAGCGGCTCCTGGCAGGCTTCTAGGCGGAGGGACACATGAATGAACCGATTACACACCCGAATGAGAGGGATCCTGAAACTGTATAGGTATGGGACTATGCAGTTGAGGAAGGCTTATATGAATTGATTGGTACTACCTATACTAACAAGATGCATCTTCTTTTCGGGAGCCCATCACTTAAGAATTCCATAGTTAAGCGTGCTTGGCTTGGAGCAGTTCTGGGATGGGTGACCTCCTGGGAAATTTTCCCGGGAAGCGTGTGAGTGAGGACAAAGCACGCTGAAAAGACCCATGTTGGTCTGTGGGGATAGTCGTCAATCCATAGAGCAGCCAGGGATGTTACAAATGGTATCAGAGCGGCACCTCTCCCAATACGATGTGGTTCGGGGACGAACCAAGCGGAAGATGGTGGGCATGTAACACCCGGGTGCTGACGAGGGCGGGGAGTGGTCGCCGGTGCAAGAAGGCACGAATAAGGAGCGGCTCCTGGCAGGCTTCTAGGCGGAGGGACACATGAATGAACCGATTACACACCCGAATGAGAGGGATCCTGAGACTGTATAGGTATGGGACTATGCAGTTGAGGAAGGCTTATATGAATTGATTGGTACTACCTATACTAACAAGATGCATCTTCTTTTCGGGAGCCCATCACTTAAGAATTCCATAGTTAAGCGTGCTTGGCTTGGAGCAGTTCTGGGATGGGTGACCTCCTGGGAAATTTTCCCGGGAAGCGTGTGAGTGAGGACAAAGCACGCTGAAAAGACCCATGTTGGTCTGTGGGGATAGTCGTCAATCCATAGAGCAGCCAGGGATGTTACAAATGGTATCAGAGCGGCACCTCTCCCAATACGATGTGGTTCGGGGACGAACCAAGCGGAAGATGGTGGGCATGTAACACCCGGGTGCTGACGAGGGCGGGGAGTGGTCGCCGGTGCAAGAAGGCACGAATAAGGAGCGGCTCCTGGCAGGCTTCTAGGCGGAGGGACACATGAATGAACCGATTACACACCCGAATGAGAGGGATCCTGAGACTGTATAGGTATGGGACTATGCAGTTGAGGAAGGCTTATATGAATTGATTGGTACTACCTATACTAACAAGATGCATCTTCTTTTCGGGAGCCCATCACTTAAGAATTCCCTAGTTAAGCGTGCTTGGCTTGGAGCAGTTCTGGGATGGGTGACCTCCTGGGAAATTTTCCCGGGAAGCGTGTGAGTGAGGACAAAGCACGCTGAAAAGACCCATGTTGGTCTGTGGGGATAGTCGTCAATCCATAGAGCAGCCAGGGATGTTACAACGACCGTGCTTGACTGTGAGCCCAGCATGCCCGTGCTGAAGGGTGAGCACGCCCATGCTCACCTGTGCTGACCAGAACGCAGAAAGCTGGACAGGGGTGGTTCACCCCAGTTGTTCCTAATAATAATAAAAGAAGACACCAAACAAAGTGAAGACAAGCTAGATAACTTAAAGATGATAATGTACCTTGGTAGCCGAGTGGCCAAGGGGGTCTTGATGCTTAATGGTCAAGGTGTTGAACTCTGGTGCTCGAGAATCAGAGTGGTAATAACTAAAGTGAGAAGATATAACGTTGTTGATGTTGTATCTTGGTAGCCTAGTGGCCAAGGGGGCCTTGATGCTTAATGGTCAAGGTGTTGAGGCTGGTGCTTTTTGGCCAGAATGTTGAGGCTCAGGTGATTTTTGGCCAAAGTGTTGAGGATCTATTGCTTTTTGGTCAGAGTGTTGAGGCTCTAGTGCTTTTTGGCCAGAGTGTTGTTTAAGTTTAAAGTTAAAAGATTAAAGATGATGTTATCTTTGGTGCTTGCTGGCCAAAGACATTAAGCCATAAATGGTGTTGATGGAGGTGGTGGATAAATAGTTGTTGTTTGTATGCATGCATCATGTATGAAGTTAATAGGGGGAGGTATTGACATAGGGGACTGAGAGTAAGGCGATCTGGCCATCCGTGGTGATCTAAGTGATCTAGCCTCCCGTGGTGCTGCATCCGAGAGTAAGGTGCGTCAGCTATCCTAGGGGTCTCACCCAAGGTTTAGTGGATTGCCCCAGCGTTGGTGCTTTTTGGCCAACGTGGAAATGTAACTCCGAAGTCGTAGGCCTGGTGTAGATGGATCCACATGCTTTCGGAGTGATGAGTTACAATGCATTATATGATTGATGTTATATTGTGATATGCTTGTGGTGTTGGTATGATGACTATGTTATGATTGCTTTGTGTTGTATGTTCATCTTGCCAACTATTCTGTTGCCGTTATGTTTATATATATGGTTCTTACTCCCTGTCTTTTGTTGTTTGCTTTGCATGTATATTTTTGGATATGTAGAGGATGGTGAGCGGCTTGCTGAGGAGTGACTCCGAGAAGCCACTACTCCTAGTTTAGTTTATGTTTAGTTTTAGTTTGTTTATCCTAGTTGTTTATTGGATTGGTTATACCAGCTCTATAATGTGACATCGGGGTTGGGTTTCATTTATATCTTTTGTTTATGTTTATGTTAAGCCTTTCTTTTTAAACATGTTTTATTATCCTTTACCCATTGATTTTCTTTTTATATAAAGAATAAGCATGTGTTTATCTTATCTTGAAAAATATAATTAATTCCTTCTATGTTATCGCTTTATAAATACATGCGGGGTAGAGGGTGTCACAAGCCAAACTCTTCAAGAGCTCGAAACGAGCATTGGAAGAGCAAACATGCTAAGAGCTCGGGACGATCATTATCAAGAACTCATAACGAAGAGTCTAAGAGCTTGACATGAGTAAAGCGAAGAGTTAAGTCTCCTAAGAGCTCAAAACGAGTGTTGGCCGAGCTTATCACGAGCATTGGCTTAAGGAAAATAACTTAAGTCTACCGAAAGCTCTTACCACGAGCATTGACAAGCAATGAAATGCCGAGCTTATCACGAGTATTGATCTTTGGAATATAACAGTTTACTAGGAACTCATAATGAGCATGAGAAGACCAAGCTTATCAAAAGTGATGGCATAAATTAGTCGACTAAGTCCATCAAAAGCCCACAATGCATATGAAAAGAACCGAGCTTACCAAATATTTGGAACAAGCATTGAGGAAAAAAAAAGAGAGTCTAGAATGAGCATAGAAAGGTTTAGATAAACCTCGGATAAATTCAGGGAGGGCATTGGAAAGTCGAGCCTTAGTTGAATCCGAATGGTTCCCCCATGAGCTTGTGCTGAGCATTGGGAGGGCATACAATCTATAATGTGTATAAATTAATTGGCTAAGTCTGCCAAAAGCTCACAATGAGCAGGGTAGGGCCAATCTTGTCAAGAGCTCGAAAGGAGAATCAAAATAATGAAAGGAGTAGTTTTTAAAAGGCTCAAAGTGAGCATTAGAAGGCTAGATCTTAAACCAAAAATGATAGACTTAGCAAGAGCTCCGGACTAGCATGGAAAGGTTGAAGTTAGATAAACCTCGAATAAACAATGGACGAGCATTAAAAGGTCAAGCCTTAGTCATATGATTCCCTATGAGCTCGGACCGAGCATGGGAAGACTATGTCCTGTGGGAACAAATTCACAAAAGCTTATAATGCGTGTAAACCAAATTTGATTAAGCTTGTGTTAAGGACCAGTAAGCACGACAAAATCCTATCATTTCGAGAAAGGGAAAATTCTATCAATAGCGATCTTAATTAACAGCTAGTTTTAGGACACAATTTATATCTTTAACAATGTTAGAGATGATTAACGCATTATGTTAAGAAAGCATAATCAAAAGCACAAAAGGGGCTACCATTACAAAATATTTGGCAATATAAAAGCTTGGATCACATAAATTCCAAAATGTATGGAAAGAACAAAAGTTAACCTCAGATGAAGACTTGTTCCAACTCAATCACTTCGTTGAAGTTCAAAGTGTAACACCCTGTTTTTACTGTTTTTACGATTTTTACTGTTTTGCTATTTTTACTGTTTTTCAATTGTCGGTAGGATTTTAATTGTTCGTAATTTCTATATGAGATCTAGAAAATGATTTTTAATAAAATAAAATCATAATTATACTCTACCTTATGGTAGAAGCTTACGGTAAAAATTTGGGTTCAAAACTCAGATGAAACCCGGCCTGCGTTTTCACTGACAGTAAGATTTTACTGGTCAGAAAACCTAATTTTGACCCGTGAACGAAACAGTTAAGGTTTATATTTTATTTCCAACCATAGTGGTTATTTTGAAAATTTCCAAAATCAATAGGTTATTATACGTTATTCGGGCAAATACTCGACGATCGGGGATTGACGGAATCAAGAACGGAGGTGCAGAGACAAAACCCGACCCCGGAGGGATAAGAACAATGACTCATTGGTGAGTCATAAGGGATTGAGCCATAGAGTGAGTCACCATGCATTAAATGCATGTAATGATGAATTTTTAAGTGAAAACCCTAAATTACCCTAATCCTTCATTTTAACTACAAGTTTGCCATGATGCCAAATTACTCCTTGGACCCTTTTGTCCCTTGAAACTCACGGCCAACCCCTTCATAAGACACCTTTGGCATTTCATTTTGTTCACTTGGTTCATGTTCTTCATTTTCTCACCAAAAAAACTCTTAAGTCTTACACTTGATTTACAAAGGAAGTCTAAGTTCTTGTTGGTTTCTTCAAATTCCAAAGGTAGATTCTTCTAATCCATGATCATACCTTCCTTTCCTTTCACAACTTTTCTTCATATCTCAAGTTTTTACAAATTTCAAATTCTTAGATCTAGAACTTCAAAAATCTCTAGAAAATCATAGAAAAATCCTTTTAATGTGATTCCAATTTCTATGATCTTCACATGACTTCTACTTTCATTATCCAAGAGCTTTTAAAATTTCGTGACCTCTAGCCTACTTTTCATAACAAGGCCAAACCTTACTCATTAAATGGGTTTGGTGGATTTCTTTCATTTTTAACTTGTTTCCTTGTTGATGATTCATGGCTAGGTTTTGTTGGTTCAAACCTTGAGCTTTAGGTGAACATCATCCTCTTCTTGCTTGAGTATCAAGTGGTCAACAAAGGTATGGGGGAGATTACTATCATCCTACCTTAGGGTAGATATGTGATGGTTTATTAGTGTTTATGTGGTTTTGTAATTCTTAAGTATGACTTTGTATATTTATTTGCATATGTGTGTGATCCTCTTGGAGGATTTGGTTTGATATATGTTGGTTGTGATATATGTGGTTTTGGTGTTGTTGATCTTTAATCAAGACCTTGCTCATTGTTGATTGTTTTGTTAAAACAAATATGCTTAACATGAATAATTAAGGCCATTCGGCCATGACTGGGTTGAGGGGTTCCATGATGTGTTAAATTGTTTGAATCATTTTTATGAGAAGTAGATGAATATATAAGAATGTAGAAATTGGTTTGGATTGATTTGGATGTGTATATTGAAAGTTATGGATTTATGAGTCCTTAGGGACTAAATTGCAAATTCTGAGAATTTCAGTGGCTGCACCGAAATTCATGTGCTTGTATGTTAAGATTGTAGTCCTTGATGAGACAAAACCATAGAAATTGGTTTGGTGTTAAATGGATTAATACATAAAAAGTTATAAGCTTTTTGGTGAAAAAGGACCTTTTTGCAATTACTGAAAATTATTTGAGGCAGAAGCGAAATTTCTGGAAATTTGAGGGCAACTGAAAAATATTTCTAAAGAAGTTGGTTTGGTTTGATTTGGAGTTATAACTAAAAAGTTATAAGGTTTTAAGTGAAAAAGGACTATTTTGTAATTCATGAAAGTTTAGGGACTAAAATGCAATTTTATAAAATTAAAGCAATTGGACAGTTAGAAACTGTTTTTCATGCTTACAAAACTGTTCTAAAAACTCCAAAATGAGTTTTGGATTATTAGAGTGTAAAATCGTTGAAAAAGAATTTACGCGATTTATAAAATAAACGATGTTCGGTCAAATTCTAAGTTGTGTATAAAGGGAAATTTTGATGGAAAATTAGCATTTCAACATCTTCATAAAAGTAATAGAACCTAGGAGAATAAGACATTTGAGGTGAAGAACCATATCTTCAAAAAGTAGAATTTTTGGGCCTAATTTCAGTAAAAAGCGGCGAAACCGTCGTTAAACGTTTTAAGGATTTTTGAGAAAATGTTTTGGAGAAATTGATACCTAAGTATCTTTGAGGGGAATTATTCTTGAAAATGGATTTGATTTTATCTAAAGGTTTTGGTTTTAAGCCAAAAGGATTTTTGTCTTCAAAGACGAGGTTTTACTGTAAAGTGTAAAAACCTAAGTCAAGAATGACTTAGTGAAAATACGAACGTAATAAATTATGATGTGGGGTGAAACACGACCTTATGTCATAAAGTATGGATAATTCATTATCCATATTCCATAAGATTTAATGGACTCAGAATGATTTGTTTTATTGAAAGCCAAAGAAAAAGGCTCAACTAGAAAAGTACAGAGAACTAATAATTGGACCTGTGTTCCAATCTCATAATGTGCTAGGATTTGTAAACAAATATTTTAAAGAAAACATTGTAAGGACATCTAGCATCTGTTACGGTACGTTGAAAGAATTCCGAAGGAATCACGATGTCATCTGTTGGATGGACGAGAAGAACGCATTTCCGGCAAAGTTTGCCTAAACACATAGTGAAACTATGTTCTGTAAGGCCGTTGTGCCTAGGAGATCGAGCTAACACTTTAATGCGGGTGCGAATTTCATAGTGACGATCTATTGATGCTTGGGGGTGTCGGGGTATGAAATACTCATATAGGCCCAGTTGGTTGCTCTTCTGTGGTATGGTGATCTTGCAATACACCGACATACTCTACTAGACACTATGTATTTTCTGGTAGTGTAGGATGTTCCCGAAAAAGCCTATGTGCACCATGATGACTGTTGACGCATTTTATTGCCCAAGGCTGGCGTACTCCGGAACAATCCTCCGAACCACTCTCTCCGACTGTTTGTTAAAACCATGGTATAGGAAATCAGAGGTCATTCCTCGAGTCTTAGATGTCTTCTATCTAGGGAAAACGGTGCCCTGTGATTATGTTGTTGTGAAATATTATTGTACCATTGCATGTCTGCGTTAAGATGGAGAAATTGACTCAGTTATACATCGGGGAGATTGTCAGATTACATGGTGTACCTTCGAGTATTATTTCGGATCGAGATCCGAGGTTTACGTCAAGATTCTGGCAAAGTCTACAAGAATCACTAGGAACAAAACTTAGATTGAGTTCTGCGTATCATCCACAGACGGACGGACAATCTGAGAGGACAATCCAATCACTTGAAGACTTGCTGAGAGCCACTCGAGCATAGGAATGGCACCCTATGAAGCTTTATATGGTCGACGATGTAGAACACCTTTGTGTTGGTACCAAGATGGAGAAAGATGTGTCTCAATTGCGAAAGTATATTCCTGATCCTAGTCATGTCATAGTACCAGATACAGTACAATTGAAGATAACTTAACCTATGAGGCATTACCTGTGAGGATCGAGGATCAAAGAGTGAAACAACTAAGAGGGAAGACAATTTCATTGGTTAAAGTGATCTGGAATGCAACGACAGGAGATGCTACATGGGAGTTGGAGGATAAAATGAAGGAGCAATATCCGCATTTGTTTTAAGGTAACTTTAATTTCGCGGACGAAATTATTTTTAGAGGGGTAGTATTGTAACACCCTGTTTTTACTGTTTTTTACGATTTTTACTGTTTTGCTATTTTTACTGTTTTTCAATTGTCGGTAGGATTTTAATTGTTCGTAATTTCTATATGAGATCTAGAAAATGATTTTTAATAAAATAAAATCATAATTATACTCTACCTTATGGTAGAAGCTTACGGTAAAAATTTGGGTTCAAAACTCAGATGAAACCCGGCCTGCGTTTTCACTGACAGTAAGATTTTACTGGTCAGAAAACCTAATTTTGACCCGTGAACGAAACAATTAAGGTTTATATTTTATTTCCAACCATAGTGGTTATTTTGAAAATTTCCAAAATCAATAGGTTATTATACGTTATTCGGGCAAATACTCGACGATCGGGGATTGACGGAATCAAGAACGGAGGTGCAGAGACAAAACCCGACCCCGGAGGGATAAGAACAATGACTCATTGGTGAGTCATAAGGGATTGAGCCATAGAGTGAGTCACCATGCATTAAATGCATGTAATGATGAATTTTTAAGTGAAAACCCTAAATTACCCTAATCCTTCATTTTAACTACAAGTTTGCCATGATGCCAAATTACTCCTTGGACCCTTTTGTCCCTTGAAACTCACGGCCAACCCCTTCATAAGACACCTTTGGCATTTCATTTTGTTCACTTGGTTCATGTTCTTCATTTTCTCACCAAAAACTCTTAAGTCTTACACTTGATTTACAAAGGAAGTCTAAGTTCTTGTTGGTTTCTTCAAATTCCAAAGGTAGATTCTTCTAATCCATGATCATACCTTCCTTTCCTTTCACAACTTTTCTTCATATCTCAAGTTTTTACAAATTTCAAATTCTTAGATCTAGAACTTCAAAAATCTCTAGAAAATCATAGAAAAATCCTTTTAATGTGATTCCAATTTCTATGATCTTCACATGACTTCTACTTTCATTATCCAAGAGCTTTTAAAATTTAGTGACCTCTAGCCTACTTTTCATAACAAGGCCAAACCTTACTCATTAAATGGGTTTGGTGGATTTCTTTCATTTTTAACTTGTTTCCTTGTTGATGATTCATGGCTAGGTTTTGTTGGTTCAAACCTTGAGCTTTAGGTGAACATCATCCTCTTCTTGCTTGAGTATCAAGTGGTCAACAAAGGTATGGGGGAGATTACTATCATCCTACCTTAGGGTAGATATGTGATGGTTTATTAGTGTTTATGTGGTTTTGTAATTCTTAAGTATGACTTTGTATATTTATTTGCATATGTGTGTGATCCTCTTGGAGGATTTGGTTTGATATATGTTGGTTGTGATATATGTGGTTTTGGTGTTGTTGATCTTTAATCAAGACCTTGCTCATTGTTGATTGTTTTGTTAAAACAAATATGCTTAACATGAATAATTAAGGCCATTCGGCCATGACTGGGTTGAGGGGTTCCATGATGTGTTAAATTGTTTGAATCATTTTTATGAGAAGTAGATGAATATATAAGAATGTAGAAATTGGTTTGGATTGATTTGGATGTGTATATTGAAAGTTATGGATTTATGAGTCCTTAGGGACTAAATTGCAAATTCTGAGAATTTCAGTGGCTGCACCGAAATTCATGTGCTTGTATGTTAAGATTGTAGTCCTTGATGAGACAAAACCATAGAAATTGGTTTGGTGTTAAATGGATTAATACATAAAAAGTTATAAGCTTTTTGGTGAAAAAGGACCTTTTTGCAATTACTGAAAATTATTTGAGGCAGAAGCGAAATTTCTGGAAATTTGAGGGCAACTGAAAAATATTTCTAAAGAAGTTGGTTTGGTTTGATTTGGAGTTATAACTAAAAAGTTATAAGGTTTTAAGTGAAAAAGGACTATTTTGTAATTCATGAAAGTTTAGGGACTAAAATGCAATTTTATAAAATTAAAGCAATTGGACAGTTAGAAACTGTTTTTCATGCTTACAAAACTGTTCTAAAAACTCCAAAATGAGTTTTGGATTATTAGAGTGTAAAATCGTTGAAAAAGAATTTACGCGATTTATAAAATAAACGATGTTCGGTCAAATTCTAAGCAATTGTGTATAAAGGGAAATTTTGATGGAAAATTAGCATTTCAACATCTTCATAAAAGTAATAGAACCTAGGAGAATAAGACATTTGAGGTGAAGAACCATATCTTCAAAAAGTAGAATTTTTGGGCCTAATTTCAGTAAAAAGCGGCGAAACCGTCGTTAAACGTTTTAAGGATTTTGAGAAAATGTTTTGGAGAAATTGATACCTAAGTATCTTTGAGGGGAATTATTCTTGAAAATGGATTTGATTTTATCTAAAGGTTTTGGTTTTAAGCCAAAAGGATTTTTGTCTTCAAAGACGAGGTTTTACTGTAAAGTGTAAAAACCTAAGTCAAGAATGACTTAGTGAAAATACGAACGTAATAAATTATGATGTGGGGTGAAACACGACCTTATGTCATAAAGTATGGATAATTCATTATCCATATTCCATAAGATTTAATGGACTCAGAATGATTTGTTTTATTGAAAGCCAAAGAAAAAGGCTCAACTAGAAAAGTACAGAGAACTAATAATTGGACCTGTGTTCCAATCTCATAATGTGCTAGGATTTGTAAACAAATATTTTAAAGAAAACATTGCACAAAGATGAAAGGTTACTTGAGAACTTTAGCTTGATGATTAAGTACCAGTGATTCGGACTTAAGGACATCTAGCATCTGTTACGGTACGTTGAAAGAATTCCGAAGGAATCACGATGTCATCTGTTGGATGGACGAGAAGAACGCATTTCCGGCAAAGTTTGCCTAAACACATAGTGAAACTATGTTCTGTAAGGCCGTTGTGCCTAGGAGATCGAGCTAACACTTTAATGCGGGTGCGAATTTCATAGTGACGATCTATTGATGCTTGGGGGTGTCGGGGTATGAAATACTCATATAGGCCCAGTTGGTTGCTCTTCTGTGGTATGGTGATCTTGCAATACACCGACATACTCTACTAGACACTATGTATTTTCTGGTAGTGTAGGATGTTCCCGAAAAAGCCTATGTGCACCATGATGACTGTTGACGCATTTTATTGCCCAAGGCTGGCGTACTCCGGAACAATCCTCCGAACCACTCTCTCCGACTGTTTGTTAAAACCATGGTATAGGAAATCAGAGGTCATTCCTCGAGTCTTAGATGTCTTCTATCTAGGGAAAACGGTGCCCTGTGATTATGTTGTTGTGAAATATTATTATTTCTGTTGTGATGGATGATATAACTGTTTCTTGATTTTGTACGTACCTGTGTGTCGTACCATTGCATGTCTGCGTTAAGTGTAAGATGAATTGGAATCTCACCTCATTTCTATATTTTCTGGTTTGTTGTTTTCTATCTTGCGTTGAACAAAGATGACGACAACACTGTTTCTGCATCGCACCCTGCTGGAGTTTGAGAGTGCTGGGAGACATGGACACAGTCTCGAGGGCTTTAGTATAATGGACTTTTGTCAGTATTTTGTGTCTGGCCAGTCTCGTGTCTATGTTTTATTTTGTGGAGTTATGCCTCTAAAGATATTATTATTATAAACATATTTCAGTCTGTTGTTATTTACTGGCGTTGGTATTTCCGCCTTCTTTCTGAACATGTATGACTGATGGTACTTGGAACTTGGGTTGTATAATATGGATGCATAAGTTAATGTTATATGTTAAAGGGTATGTATGGTATTATTTGTTAAAGAGAAAAGAAAAAAAAATAAACCCGTATTTTTGACAAGATAATTATTTTCCGCTTTACTCGGTCTTATAAAAATAGAAATGTCACAGACAATGTAGCGCCCGAGAAGGGTGTTACACAAAGCTCACGGGACTTGTGTACCGCCTGAGAATAAAGGGAGGGAAAAGACTGAGCTTCACTTATCCTTGTAACCAACTTAAAGATAAAGCTCGATCATAATCCGAGATTCTTACATGACCTTAAGGATAAGAACAGATAACATCAACAACCTTATCAAAATTAATGCATATATGCTATTTGGCTTATCCCATCAAGATAGCGTGCTTATCTTATCAATAATTAAGGTATGAACCACATTATAAATACAAGGCCTCCTTAAAGAGGGAACTTACCTAAGATTGAATGGACATCTACGTTAGTTTTGATTCTCACTTGGGATACATAGGAGCAGGATATTACATTCTGTCAACCTATATTCTAAAAGATCCTTAGTATTCATTCTTATAAACATTGGTTATACTCAGTTCTGGTCAAATTCCAATAATACATATTTTGACTGGAAAAGAACCAAACTCCTTGTTACTTACATCAACGTGTTGTTGTCCAATATTAGGGTAGAATAGGTCAAGCCGCTTGTGTGTGTGTGTGTTATATAATACTATAATATATTACTTATAATATTTATAATATTTGAAACAAAAGGTTTATTGGACTATTTAAATGTAAAGGTCTACTTGTTTATTTATTTTTGAAAGTCTAATGACCTATTTATCAGTATAGGCCTATCGGTCTCTTTATCCTTAGAGGCTTACAAGCCTATTAACAAATGACTGCCTATGACTTATTTAAAGGTGGAGATATTTAAAGGCCTTGTTGAGAAATAGGCCTTTAAATAGGCTTTCAGGTTATGCCAGACTTCGAAGTAGATTATGTCAAACCTTAAATATCGGCCTATATCAAGCTAATAGGTCAAGCCTACCTTGAGATTGGAACACATGTTAGGCCTGTTCATGTCAAGGCCTAACCCGACCCAGCCTATTCCCGCCCCTATTTAGCACTATATTGATCTCTTGGAATTATTTTAGTATTTATTAATTACAATTATATAGATAGATGATAGTATTCAATTTCAATTAATACACGACGGTGGTAAAAGTTTTTTACATTCCCATCTAATGATATATTGGGATTATTTCGTTAAAATTAATTTATTCTCACAATAATTACCTCAAAATTAAAAGTATAATAATAATAATATATGATTGTTTTTTTTATAAACAATAATTTTTTTTTTGACAATATAAACAATAATATATGATTGGTTAACAATGTAAAAATTAAAAACCTTACATTGACAAAACATTAAATATTATTATGGTAATTGAATTAAATATAAACTTATATATATATATATATATATATATATATATATATATATATATATACTTCTTTATAAATATAATTTTACTTTAATTGTTTTATTGCTTTATTAATATACATAAAGATAATATGGAGCACGAAAATACTACTTTATAATTGTGCTAATTCTATGAAAAACATTTTCTTTCTTCTATTCTTTGTTCTTACACTAGATCATATAATCTTGAGAGCTTTACACACCATATAGGTGTGATTGTAATTTTTCTTCAATTTGTTTTTATCAGCACTATTAAGAGTGCATACTTTGTGGTAAGAGTCATGTGACTCAAATCCTTCTTTTCTACACCAAATTTGCAAGAGAGGTGATATCTCTTGTGGTGTCTCTTGGATGTGATTTCCAAGGGCATAAGGGAGGCGATATTCCTTGTGGTTGACAAGAGATGTGATATCTTTTAGGTTATTCTTTGAGGCTCTTTCATTGGGGGAGGTGATATCCCTGGTCTATGAGTGCTCTCTATTATAAAGGTATCTAGTTGTGACTGTTTAAAAGCTAATGTTGAGTAAAAACCCTTGGTGGTATTGCCTTAGGGACTGGACGTAGGTCACGTGGGTAGTTTGTGGCCGAACCAGGATATATCGTTGTGTTCATTTTTCTCTTCCATATCTCTTTTATTTCCCGTATTCGTTTGCTTTTCTTACTCTTTATTAATAGCGTGCTTTTCATTATCAACCGTTTTATGAAATTATTTTAAAGTGTGATTTAATTTGTTAAAGTTTTCAAAAATTCATAACATACACAATTCACCCCCTTCTTGTGTTTGGAGTTACTTGTTAACACAAAGAAACTTAAAAGCACCAGGAAAAAAAAAGGGTTTGCAAATCGCAAATATGTTCTGAGTTGCCAAAGATTACCAGTTCACCTGTAACATCCCGATCTTTCGGCTTTCTAATATCGGTAATAATTATATAAATGATTATATTCTTATCCGAGATTTAGAAAATGACTTTGGATAAACTAAGGTCATTTCCTTGTCATACTTATTTTTATAAGGTTACGGGGAAGGTTTGGAATGAAAATTCAGACGGAAACCGGTCTGCGTTTTCTGCATTTTCACTGACAGTAAGTTTTTACTGATCAGAAACCCTAATTTTAATTCGTGAATGAAACACTTAAGGTTTTTATTTTATTTCCTATGATTGTGCATTTTTAAAATTATTTCCCAAAACGTGAAATAATATACGTTTTATGGACGTTATGTTCAATTGGGTAAACGACGGAGCCGATTACGGGAGTTTTGAGACTCGATAAGTGGACAAACCCTACATTCTCTTAGGAATAGGTCATCCATGTGAGAGGTTTAATGTGGCTTAGGGTTATGTACGCAATTTTTAATAATTGCATTTTTGTCCCTAAACTTTCTATTAATTGCATTTTGGTCCCTAAACTAATTTCTTTGATACCCTAAGTGAAGTGGGCCAAATTCTTGCCATTCAAACCCATTAAGGGCTGCACCCAAAAGTCTCAATTTCATGTCCAAGGATTCATTTCCATGTGCCAATTCTAGTCTTAAATTTCCTATGTCTACATTATGCCTTAAGTTGATATAAGTGAAAAATTAATTGGGCTTGGGCTTTTTAGGCCCAAAAGTGGCGCAAGGCCCATGGCTTGGGAGGCTTGCTCTACAAATTCTAGAGGCAACTTGAGAGCTCTAGTTCATTCCACACTCTTCCACACTATTCACTTATCTTCTCCAATTCTCTTTTCTCTCTCAAACTCCATAAGCTAGATTTGTGAAGGAGCTTGGTGATTCTTTGCCCATTTTCACATTCCAAGAGGTGATTCATGTTCCTCATCATCTCTAAACTATTATTCATTCATTTCATTTCTTGTTTTAGAGACTTTTTCATATGATTCCTCTTAGTTGTTCATAACTTTGAAAAATCATAGTAAATCATAGAAAAATCCTAAAAATGTGAAACCACTTTCTATGTTCTAATTATTATCTCTACTATCATGATCTAAGAAATTGTTGCAAACAAAATTTTTCTTCCCTAGTTTCTAACCTAGGCCGAACCATGCAAGAAAATAGGTGTAGGAACTTAATTTCTTATCATGAAAGTAATCATGTTAATCATCCATTGAACATGTATTAATGATGAATCTATGTTCTTATGTCAAACTAAGATTCCTAGCCATAATCTAATGTCTTGGCCGAAATTAGGGTTTTGGTGAAATTAAAAGTTAATGTTTTAATCTTTGTTGTTAAACAAGTGTTACAAAGACTTAAGGATTTTGGATCATTAATCCAAGACTTAAGCAAAGTTAGAATTTTTTTGTCACTAAACCTAGTCTAGACCGTGACCAATTAGGAGTGATTAGGAAGATTTGATTCTTAACTTTGTTGATTAGTCATTAATCCATTGTCTTAAGTAATTAGGATCGTTAATCCAATGACTTAAACAATTCTAGAGATTTTTAGCCACTAAACCTAAGAGAGGCCTTGACCTATTATAAGGAATTAGGAGATGTTAATTGTTTGATTAGTGATTAGTTGATTGTGGTTGATGAAGGTTTAGCGAGTTCGTTGTGTACGTGAACCGGACTTCCGACAAGTTAAGTATTACACCGCAGAGAAATCTTCGAGAGGTAAGAGGGGATTACCTAAGGGGTTTATTCGATGGCTACATGCCAATATGTGTTGTCTGTAATTATTTGTTGGTGGTTGTTTAAGTGTTTAAGTTGTTTATTTTTATCTGTGTTGGTTATCTGTTTATAATTGTTTATCTGCAATTATTTATTTTAATGCTGTGATGCATGATCTGCCTGAAAATATTACTGTGATATTATGGTGGATGTTGTTTGAGAAGCCTGACAGTGGTCAGTGCCCAATTAACTAATCAGATAAAAGCTTTGAAAAGTTTCGTAAATTATATTCAATGTTTTAACGGTAAAATATTGGAATATAATATTAATGAAAAATATTTATTTGGGAAAAATAAAGAGTTTTGGAAAATATCATTATTTTAATGATTTATCGCTGTAAGAATGATTTATGAGTCACAGTGAGGACGAAACCGTGAAAATATTTTTGTACTGCTAATTTTTACGTAATAAATTCTGGAATATTATAAAAAGTTATTTTATGAAATTAATTTTCAAAAATAACTTAATAATGATTTTAGAAAAATATTTAAGTGAAATAAGCTAAAATTTGGCTTAAACGGCTAATTTGACGGCAACTTTGAAAAATACCGATGGCAAGAAATCTTAAAGCGGCAGTACGTAGTTTAAACAACTATGAGCCTCAAGTGACCATCTTTTATAAAAAGTTAAATGTTTAACTTACGATTTATTTCCCATTTGAAATGATTTTCCGAAAAACAAGTTGAACTCAACTGTGTTAAAGTGGTTTTGAACTTAGTAACCGAGACGTCGGGGTACTAAGGTTCGTGTTGTGTTGTGGACTTGGTGTCCTTTGGACTTTGAGGTCCTGTAGACTTGGTGTCTACTGAGTTAAAAACATAAAGATGTTTTCTATTACCACGAACCCATGATTGGTGCATCGGTCTAGGGGTGTCGTGATTGAGCACTCGGACTTTGAGGTCCTGTGTTATTAATAAAGTTTTAAAGATGTTTAAAACTATGGTTAGTCGTAAGCCATTTTGAGCTTCGGCAAAGAGAGATTGTACACAAAGAAAAGTGTCAAGAACAAAGTGTTTTTGTTGCATGCATTTGGCAGACGTGCCCCGGTTTATGTGTGAGTACCTTGTGCCGTCAGGTATCTCATGCTACGATTTTCTTCATTGTGCCCGGGTGGACAATGAAACCCTATTTACGTTTTTATCACTGTGCCTTGGGTTTGGACAGTGTGCAATGGGTTTTGGCTGCGTGCCAATGGCTGCGTGCCTGTTTGCCTTGTGTGGCAATTAAGCCTGATCAACTCACTACGGTTGGGATATCTCATGAGATTAAGTGCAAAGTTAGATGATGTATTGAAGTGTTCATGCATAGTTTTTCAACTGATGATGTGTTGGGTATGAAACCCAGTGATAAACTATTAGCTTGATATGAATGCTTATGTTTATATAACATATATATGTGTATGTGTTATCTGTGGTGTCGTGCATGGAGTGGTCGAGTTAAATCCAGATGATTGGTTTCTCACTCTTGCATGTTTTATTTGTGGTTTCTCTCCTTGTGTATATATATTTACATCTGAGCTTAGATGGACCCGGACATGCCTCTGGCACATTTGAGACTGCGTTCGATTATGTTTGATCACGCACATCATGCTGGTGCTTGGGAGATTAACCCGGGGGCACTGAGCGCCACGTATTTTGGTCCTAGTCGAGAGATCGCCGGCACAATAGCTGCGGGACTATAGGGGAGGAACCGTGTCGTGGAGACTGTCGAGGTATCTTTACCTCCAGTTTGGCTTTATCTACAGTATTTGACTGAGCACGGGTTGCTTAATATTCCACCTCAGCTGATTCAGCCTCTTCAGGTGGCAGTACCAGTAGCACCTCCTGCCGGGGTGGTAGAGGATTCTGAGTTACACCCTCCCGCTGTTGACGATGACGATTCTCCCGACGAGGGAGCGGGAGCAGTGGTAACATCACCGGATCCACCTACTATAGGTGGTGGTGATCATCATGATCTCCCCAATGGTTTTCATTAGCTTGACCAGCTATAGGTATAGTTTTGGGGTAGCGAGTCTTGTCAGTTTTTGATCTGGCTACTGAGAGCCATGAGTTTTTGGTATGGTTCTGGACTGCTCGTTACTGTTGTGTATATGTCTTTACTTTCTTTACTTAGTTTGATGGAGAATATCCTATACTGATGAGGGCTCTTTTGTAATCTCATATTAGTGCTGTAGTATGTCGTTAACTGATGATGCATATATGTATAAGTATGTCTGTTTATGTATGGATGTTTTTTGTTAAAAAAAAAAATTCATCACCATTTTCACGATAAAACGTTTACTAAAAAGTTTATTTTCCGAAAGTAACCAGCGATTAATAATTTAATTTTCCGCTTTTGGGTAACTATGTGATGAGCTCAGAAAGGGTGTCGCATCACCAAATAATTCAAGTAAAAAAGAATGAGCAATTTCGCGAAGAACTTTGAATAATGAAAGTAGAGAGAAAGAGCTTATGGAAGAAGATGAAGAAGAAACTTGCATTAAAAGTAATGTTGCTGAAAATTAAATGTGGAAATGCATACTTGATGTAACTCCATTTTAATTCGTTATGAGTGTGAGGATGATGTGGGAGTGTTATCAAAGTATCCGACTGTTTATATACATCAGAATAAGAATTATTTATAGAAAAAGGAAATAATTGCTTAGCTCCTAATCTACTGCCATTTGTCTTATTGACACATGTGTTTCTTAAATCTACGGCTAAGATCTAATGTCCACTACTCCACTAACTGGAACATGGTCTTTGAGCTGCTTCAGAGTGTAACTCCTCACTCCTCCATATTCCTACGTTTTTGCATGGGTTGGTCCACCTTGACGTTAGTGGCCGGAGTGGGATATCTTTCCGACACGTCATGTCTCCGATATTCATGGCTTGTTGTCGAATTGTCACCCCATTTCGACGACATCTCCCTTGGCTGATTTGAAGCTCTTCCTTCATAATGCATGCCTGTTGAATAGGGTTTCTTGCGTTATTGCATCATTCCCATGAAAATCTTCTGGCTTCTATTTACTTGTATCCTGACATCCTTGCTTTCGACATTATGCTCAAGTAAGTCTCCGTTGGAATGCCTCTTTTCCATACTTAGGCAAATTTTCATGCATTCCTTTCAGCAATTCACCTTCCAGATACCAGAATTTCTCTATGTCGACCAAAATCTTATTTTTGGCCACAACAGTACCCCATCAGTAGGACCCCATAAGATACAGACTGGTACAACTAGGATATATAAGAACAGGAAATACATCAAAAGATCAAAGACATAAAGCATCCTCGCCACACTCCACTCAGAGCCCGTCCCCCACTCAAAATACATCAAAAGGGCTCACCACACACACCTATGTACAAACAGACGCTCTGACCTACCCACGAAAACTAACGTGGATATCTACTGCTACCCTGACTCTCTACGCGTATGCATCGGTAGACTCTCCATGGTGGTCGCTGTGATGGTGGTGTCGATGGTGACGCCTCACTGCTACCGGAGACAAACACACAATGACACTGGAACAACTGTTGGTAATGTGAGCTATGACGGACATCATCTCGGGGAACTGTGACTACGAAATGAACAGATGAAAAGCAAGATCAGACACTTTAATGCGTCTGATACAGAACATGTTAATTTAAAGCTTAACACTTTTAACCCCAGTTAGCACAATAAATATGTAAAGCAAACTTAAAGAGATAATCGAAGAGAGTTGACACAGAGATTTATACTGGGTCACCCCAAACCTTGAGCTACGTCCAGTCATTGGCTTCACCAAGTGTATACTATAACTGATTAGGTTACAGACATGTATTATTTGCACATATAGCCTCCTTAGGCTCAATTAACAAGTATTGTTTTAACACCTAGCCTCTTCAAGCTCCTTACAAGTATTCTTTCAGCAAGCCTCTTCAGGCTCTACAAAGGGTAAGATATAAATAAAGTAGCAGCTTCAAGATTTACAGCTTTGCAAGTCAACCAGAATAACACTCAATGCGTGAATAAGAAATAAGGTTGGTATGACTACAGTAATAACTTCTCAATAAACACAAATGATTGAGTAGAGAAGTATTTTCATAAAGAAGAACTTAGAGAGCTTTGAAGGCGAAGAGAGTATTAAATGCTTAAAAGATTAAGTCCTGGTCAATCTCTTCAGGCAGTCTTCAAGGTCTTCCTTTTATAATCATCAGCAATAAATACGTTGAGAGATGAATATAACTTTTGTTCTTCATTCATTAATTCCAAAGAGCCTTTTGAATCTCCATTTAATGTTGATGATCGTTGGAGAGCTCCAAGACAAGTTGAACGTATTTCTTGGTATTGCTATATCATAGTGCAGCATGAATCAGAGTAGTTGCAGTTGCTTTTCTGACTTGGGTTGTGCGACTTTCCTTATTTGCGTAATTAACGCGGGTCTGTGACTGAGTAAAGGTCTCTTAGCTTGTTGCAACAAAAGGAATTTCCAGCATGGGTTAGATTACCATACAAACAACTCTTTTTTTTTAGGCAAAATTGCATTTTTAGTCCCTTAAGTTATTTATTTTATTCAGATTGGTCCCTTAAGTTTTTTGTGTGACAAACTAGCCCCTTAAGTTTTCTACCGTTAACAACGTTAGCCCAAACGTCAAACTCCGTTACTGACTTGCTGAGCTGGCCGTTAAGTTCACATCTGGACATGTCTATGTGGCAAAAACAGGAAGACTTATGGGAGAGGGCAAAACGATGCCGTTTCACAGTGACTCTTCAAATTTCCACCCTCTTACTCGGTTACGTGAAGAAGGAGTTGTTTGTGTTATTGGAGGGAAAATTTCAGAGGGTTAGGGCGTGGAGAGCTTGAAGGTTGCAGAGGTCTCTAATCAGCTACTCAGTTTCGTTTCCATTTGCTTGCGTCTACTGCTAAGTTTAGGTACATTTTCATTCCCAAAGTCTTCCTGTTTTTGTGCCTTTTGTGATGTTTTTGACAATGGGTTCATGATGGGTGTTGCTTTCTATATTTGGTTTTTGCTTTCTTTAAGGATTACGCATATGGGGTTTAGGGTTTGGTTTGTTTGTTCTTCATCTTTTAATGAATGGGGAGTTGTTTTGTGTTTAAGGGTTTGGGTTGGGGTTTGCGTTTTGGTGGTTACACTTTGCACTTGGGGTCTCTGTTTTTTGTTGTTTCGGTTGTCCCTATGCATGTGGTTAGTTTTATATTAGGAAATGCCTAGGTTTATTGTGGTACATTCTGGATGGTTGAGGTATCAAGTTATTGTGTTATTTTCTAGTGTGTTGAACTCTGTTTCTTTTGATTCAGGAATGGGGTCATTTTTCTTTATTGATGTTCATCATGGTGGGTACTTTGCGAACCCAGAGAGGACAACATATCATGGCTTCTGTTCTGAATGGAAGTGTGATTCAGATAGGTGGAGTTATTGGGAGGTCTTATCCATAATCCGAGAAATGGGCTATCCGGAAGTAATTAGCATATGGTACAGGGTAGATGGAGGTGGAGATGGCTTAAATCTACTGTTAGATGATGTAGGAGCTATGGAAATAGTGGATATTGCCAAAACCAAAGGGAGAGCTGAGATGTATCTAATCCACCCAGTTTCCCAGCCGAAGATAATCAGTAATCCACATACAAAGGCTAACACTAATGAGACTGGTGGGTTTGAGGCCCACAATGGTGGAGCTGCAGTTGTTGAAGATGTTGAGGCTCAGAGGGGCAAGGATGGTGATGCAGTGGACCTAGGGGCTGATACGGATGATGTGAACCAGGGTGGGGTCTTAATGGAACAAGATGGGGCTGAATTGAACAAGGAGGCTGAAGTGGACAAGGATGGGGCTGGAGGAGTTATTGATGGTGTTGTGCATGATTATTATAGTGAGGATAGTGCAATGAACATTAGGTTTGGAGACTCTGATGATGAAGTGGATGATAATGACTACTTTGAAGCTGAAGCTGTTGGTGTGGGTTCTGGGCAACATAAAGGAAAAGAGAAAGCTGCTGGGCAATCTGCTGAGCCTACTTTAGGTCTACAAGAGAATGCTGCTGGGCAATCATCTGAGCCCAGCACAGGTGTACAAGACAATGCTGCTGGGTAATCTGTTGAGCCTAGCACAGGTGGACAAGAGAAGGCTGCTGGGCAATCTACTGAGCCTAGCACAGGTGTGAACAAGAAGAGGAAGCAGAGTGACAAAGTGGTGAAAGGTAAGAAAAGAGGCCGTGGGAGACCATTCAAAGCTGCTGCACAACCTGCTCCAGCCGAGGCAGTTCAAGAAGAGAATGTTGAGGCACATGACCTTAGTGAGAATGGCTCACTGAGCTTTGAAACCAGAAATGTGGTTGGTGAGAGAACTAAAGACAGGGGACTATCTGATGATGAGTATGAGTCAGAGGACATAGGAAATGGTGAAGAAATAGACTCTGATAAAGATGGAATGCAATCAAGAGCCATATATAACTCATTTGTCATGCCAAAGAAGATGACAGATTACAAGTGGCAGTTGGGAACTGTATTTTCAACTAGGGATGAATTCAGAGAAGCTGTGATCACATATGCCATTCACAATGGGAGAAATTTGAGATTTAATAAGAATGATAACAAGAGAGTTAGGGTTAGATGCAAGGAGGGTTGTGACTGGATGGCATATTGTGCAAGACTCCCACATGAAGACACTTGGCAACTTAGAAAGTTGGTGGACACTCATACGTGTAGCAGGGAGTACAGGGTGAGGTTCCTGAGTGCAAGGTGGCTTGGAAAGAAATTGTGTTCTGGTGTAAGGGAGAACCCAAAGCTGAGGCTGACAGACATTTGTGACAGGGCACATGAAAAGTGGAATGCTGGTGTAAGTAAATCAAAAGCATACAGGGCTAGAAAGGCAGCAATTGATCTTGTAGATGGATCATTCAAAGAGCAGTATCTGAGACTACATGATTATTGCCATGAGTTATTGAGGTCCAATCCAAGATCCACTATAAAGTTAGCTGTACAACAAGCTCCAGCACAAGAAGATGATGAACATCCTGAGAGGCCTTTGCAAACATTCCAGAGGCTTTATGTATGCTTTAAAGCATGTAGAGAAAGCTTCATGAAGTGTAGACCAATCATTGGTCTTGATGGATGCTTCCTAAAGGGCTACTATGGTGGGCAAATACTGGCAGCAGTGGGTAGAGACCCTAATGATCAAATGTTGCCAATAGCAATAGCTGTTGTGGAAGGTGAAACAAAGGACTCGTGGAGCTGGTTCCTGGACTTACTGGTGAATGACCTAGGTGGCCAGGGAGTGTGCCAAACTTATACATTCATATCTGACCATAAATAAGTTTCAAGTTGGTCCCTAAAGTTATTAGTATCGTTCAATTTAGTCCCTAAAGTTATCAGTATAGTTCAATTTAGTCCCTAAACTTTATATTATCTGTTTTTAATAGGGATTGCTACCTGCTATTGAGGAGCTACTTCCAGGTGTTGAGCAGCGATTCTGTGTTAGGCACCTATACAGCAATTTCAGAAAGAAGCATCCTGGCAAGCTACTAAAGGAGATCATGTGGCGAGCAGCCAAGGCAAGTTATCCCCAGGCATGGGAAAGGGAGATGAAGGAGATGAGAAGAGTAAATGAAGAGGCCTACAAAGATCTTATCAAGATTCCACCTAGATTTTGGAGCAAGTCCAGATTCACATTCAATTCCAAATGTGATGTTTTGGTTAACAATATGTCAGAACATTCAACAGTGTCATTATGGGACCTAGACAGAAACCAATCGTGACAATGTTGGAAGAGATTAGACTATACTTGATGGAGAGGTGGGCAAGCAACAGACAAAAAATTGCATCATTCAATGGAAGCGTATTACCTAGAATAAAGAAGAGGTTAGAGAAAGAAAATGAGGCTTCAAGGCATTGGATACATAGGTATTGAATCTGACTGAGACACTATTTATAATCATATTGAATGTGATGATCTAACTCAAATGTTGTGTGTTTTGTTTGTGTTCATCAGATGGGCTGCAGAGCATATATTTGAGGTCAGACACATCAATGCACATGGAGACAAATATACAGTTAACCTACTGCAGAAGGAGTATTCATGCAGAAGATGGAACCTCACAGGCATCCCATGTGCTCATGCAGTGACTTGCATGAATTACCTGAATCAGGATCCAGAAGATAGCATCCCAGTATACTATAGGAAGGAAACATATGAGGCTTGTTATCAGCCAATAATATACCCAACCAATGGATCAAATTTGTGGGTTGCAACTGAGTTCGATGACATTCATCCCCCTCCACTGAAAAGGCAACCTGGCAGACCCAAAAGATCAAGGAACAAATATGGTGATGAGAAGATGAGAGACAGCACAAAGGTAACCAGGAAGGGGTTACCCAATAAGTGTAGCAAATGCAAGCAAAGTGGGCACAACAAAGCAAGCTTCAAGGGTGGCCCAACACAAAGCCAAACACAGGCCCAAACTGCACAAGCACAAGCTCAGGCCCAACCAGCTGCTGCACAGGCCCAAGCTCAAGGCACACCTGCACAGGTCCAACCAGCTGCTGCACAGACCCAAGCTCAAGGCACACCTGCACAGGCCCATCCAGTTGCTGCACAGAGCCAGCCAATGCCTGCAGCTGCACTTAGCCAACATCAAGCCCCACCCGTTGCTGCACAAAGCCAGCCTCAAGCCCAAGTTGGAAAAAAGAGTGCTGCACAATTCAGACCACCTACAGCTTCTGCATCCAATGTCAAACCGAGGCCCAATTTCCAGAAGCCAACTGCTGCATCAGCTGCAAGGACCAATCCAAAAGTTTTAAGGCCAAAGCTTGCACCGAAAAGGGCCAACAACTGATGTTGCTGCTGTGTGTGTTGGGTTTAGGTCTTTTGAAGTATTTTGCACTTTAGTTTAGGTTCTTTAAGTTGGTGCTTGTCAGTCTTTATTAAGTTGTGTTAAGTTAAGTTGTGTTAAGTTGTAATCAATCCTTTTTGTTGACACTTTATTTGGTGCTTCTCAATCTTTATGACCTTAAACACTTATGTGTTAAGTTGTGGATGTAATGAATCCTATTGCAATTATATATGTGTTAAGTTGTGGAAATAATGTTTTTTCCTTTTGCTTGTGTTGGTTGTGTTTATGTCATCTGGCTACTGTCTTGGATTATTGTGGACAACAGAAATTGCTTATGGATGACAAAAATAGCATTACTAATACATACAACTTTCATTGAAAGCACAACTGTTTACATACAACTTTCATGTAATGCTCACAGTTGTTTACAAACACAACTATCATTAAAACACAACCTTCCTTAAAAGCCAACCTACATATAACACAGCTCTTCCCAAACACAACTTACTTCATCAAACTAAACACAACCTACATTACATAAAACCCTCCCCAACCAAGCCTACATTACAATCCTTCACCTAATGGACCTTTTCACTGCATATGGATTTGAATGGACAAGTTTCCATAACATTAAACCAAGGAAAACACAAGCCAGCAACAACAAACAAGAAGCAACTACTGCAATTTTCATCCATTTTCTTGTTTTCTCCAGAGATTGCTGCAAAAATAGTATCCTCCTCTTCTGTCTCAAAATCTGGAAGTCCTTCTCACACTGAACACTCGGATCATACCATTCAAAGAAGTTGCAGTAAGCATCTGGGTCATTCTTCTGCAAAATAGAATGGAAAAATTCAAAAAAGGATGGAAAAATTCGAAACAGCCATGAATGAGCAGAAAACACTTACATTGTAGAACCTACAGCCCCAGAATTTCTTTCCATAGTTCTTTGCAGTCCTAGATGTGCGCACAACACAGCGGACCTCGCAATAGCAGTTGGGTGCCCAGGAACCAAGCGTGCTATTGGATATGTGGACGAACCGGACCTCAAATTGCAAGATTCACTGGGATCTCTCATGAATGAAGCCATTATTGCAGAGGAAGATAAGGATTTGGAAATGGATGAACCCTAACCCTAGGTCACCATTTAATAGGAAGAAGCAGCCCCAAAGTTCCCCAACGGTTAGAATTGCCACATAGACATGTCCAGATGTGCACTTAACGGCCAGCTCAGCAAGTCAGTAACGGAGTTTGACGTTTGGGCTAACGTTGTTAACGGTAGAAAACTTAAGGGGCTAGTTTGTCACAAAAAAAACTTAAGGGACCAATCTGAATAAAATAAATAACTTAAGGGACCAAAAATGCAATTTTGCCTTTTTTTTAAGTTACGGTTTATTTTTCTCAGATTGTAGTTAGACACCCGATTTTAAGGCTTTATTTTATTTGGATGTAATGGTTTATTTAGCACTATTACTTTATTTATTTATTTTGAATATATGAGAAACTTTTAGACTCAATTTAATTGTGAAAAACTTCATTATTCGTTTATTTAGTTTGAATGTTTTAAAGGATTTTTATGGAAATTAATTTGGGTTACTAATGTAACAAGGGTGTTACATTAATATTGAGAGTTAAAACACATTTATTATATATTACTACAAATATTAACGTGTTAAGTTACGTAAGTAACAACAACTAATGGTGCAAGCAGCACAGATAGAGAAGTGTATGATGGGGCTAAGTTACGTGTTTTCATCAAAGAGGCCTGGGAGGGAGGTTTTATTATTTGTATAATTTTAAAATAAAACTTTCCGAGAATTGTATGATGGGCAATACAACATCTTGTATTCTTTTAATGAATAAACATCTTTTTTAAAATGTTAACTACTTAAGTTTTTTGACAAATTTAACAAGTAAAAATATATTATTCAAAACCCTTGGAGGTGGAATTACTATCCTTTAAACAATAATGTATTGTTTTTCAAAATAGTGAAGAGATGCAATATAAAAATCTAATGCTTCATTTCAATTTATGTTTTTTTCTTTTTTATATATTTTGAGAGTTCGGGCCAGCGAGCTAACCCAGCCCATCAGGCCAGCCCATGTCGGGCCAATGAATTATCCGGTCGGAGCTAGTTGGGTCAAATAATTCGAACCTATAATTATTCATAAAACAGCTGATAGCTGTAAAAACAGCTTAATTTTTCCCAAACATACTCTAAGTGAAATTTGGCTTCATGTTTTTGAGAAATGAAATTTTTATCGTTCTCTTATAATACTCAAAGTATGAGTAATGATAATAGCCGATCACTGGAGTTGTCAAAATGAATCCGGTTTGGTGAGCTGGCCCGAATAATCCGATATTAAGCATGAGTTGGGTTGATATTTTCTTTTTCTTTTTTATAGGCAAATGTTAGTGTATTAATATTAGTATTTTTAGTTAGTGGGTGGGGTTTGAACCCTTAGCCTCCTTATCACTCCACTCCTTAACCCTCAAGTTTTAACACAAGTTTTTTCTTTTAACAAATAACTCAATAAATGGATGTACGGTATGATATTTTTCTCATACAATAGTCAATCTTTTCTAGCAGCAAAGTAGTTTCTAAACTCAAAAGGTAGCAAGATTTAGCTAAACAAATAATCCCAAACTTTTTTTTTGACTGAAAATAATTCGAAACTTGAAGATATGTTCAATTATTTAAATGAGTCCAACTCAAATGTTATAAAGTTGACACTAATAAGTTGTGAGTAACTCATGTAATTGAATATGAAAACAAAAGTATATTTTATTTATATTTTTATTCCATCTTCTAGTATAAAGATATTTGTTAAATTTGAAATATTAAATTAATAAACTTAAAAAATTTCAAAAAAAAAATTGATAAATAAAAAAATTAAGCAATAAATGAGCTACAAGCTAAGTTCAAGTTTGATTTCATGTTTTAAACAAAACCAAATTCAAGCTTTAAATTTTGCTCATTTAAATAAACGAATCAAGTCAACAAGTGAAGCTTGAACTTTAAATACTCAAATTAGCTCGATTCATTGGTATATATTAACAAACAAGAAGGTTTAAATTGGGTAATGAAACACCAATTAAGAATAAACTGATTTGTGTTTATGAATTTAATTGATATGTACTGACAGTGTAAAAAAAAAAAATTTATGCTATCTACCAATCATAAATTGTCAATCATTAGAAATATTTTACTCTTATCATAACTATTAACTATCTTAAAAGTCATACATGAGATGATTTGAGATTGATTAATTGTATAAAAACTTTATGTTGTATCAAAATTAAAGTGTCTTATTACTCTTTACATGCATGCATATACAAATTTTTTTGGATACACAAGTACATAGTCTGATTGGTTTGTCCAATTTTTATAGCGGATGAAAAAGTAGCCCAATTTGGTACTAGTTTACATCATTTTTTCAGTAGCTTATAGCATTTTTTTTCAGAAACTACTTGAAGTAGCGTTTGAGCTTATAGCTTATATTTTTTTTCTTCTATTTTCTCCCTATTATCTTAATTAAATTCCTTACTTATCCCATTTTATTTATTAAAAAGAATTAAATTTAGATTAATATTAAAATAAAAAATTAATATTTTAATTTTTGAAATGATAAATAATTAAAAATAAATTAAAGTATTAAATATGATAATTATTTTAAAACAAATTATATATATATATATATATAATTTAAATAAAAAAATACAAACATATCCTTTTAAGTTATTTTACATGTATTAGTTAGATAACCGTTAGTTTTACCAAACAATTCAAATTCAATCCGTTAGCTTATTCGCTATTTGCTATTATATCAGCTACTTCATCCGCTATCCGCTATAAGCTCATCTACTATTCACTAGTTTTTACTTTTTTTTACCAAATAGAGTGATAGCCTTTATCATCACAACCACCAAAAATTACAAAAAATTCATTGTCACAGCAACCAAAAATTACAGAAGTCTTAATGCACTAAATATTATCTTTGAGTTGCTTTGCAGGTATTTATTTACATTTTTTATTAATCACTGATTTTTTTCAAAAAAGTTAAAATTAAAAAATAGGAAATTTAAATAGACATTTAAAATACAAATGACCCATGAATTTGGATTCTGGCAGCTTTTTCACAACTACCGTGACATTTATTAGTTTGTTGGGAATGTGGCCATACCTTCAATAAATTTGCATGATAAGGTGAATGTCATCCCGGATGTGGAAACAAGACACACTACAAACGTATATGGCTTTTTTCACTCACACTATTTCTTCTTCACATTTTGACACGAAACAAGTTTGTTCAGTACTATTTCATTAACCGCTTCTTGTATCTCTTCTTGTATCCATGTAGAGGTGTCATATTTGGGTGTTAGCATATCATATCTCTTCTTGTATATACTGCCTTTCTGCATTCTCTCATTTCGATAATTCAATTCTCTTCATCTCATAGATTCACTGTGCTGTTATTCATTTCGTGGAGGAGTTAAGGAGTGGAGTGATAAGGAGGTTAATGATTCAAACCCTGCCCACTAACTAAAAATACTAATATTAACACACTAACATTTGTCTATCAATATATATATATATATATCAACCCAACTCATACTTAATATCGTATTATTCGGGTCAGACCACCAAGCCGGATTCATTTTGACAACTCCAGTGATTGGCAATTATCATTACTCATACTTTGAATATTATGAGAGAACAATAAAATTTCATTTCTCAAAAACATGAAGCCAAATTTCACTTAGAGCATATTTGGGAGAAATTAAGCTGTTTTTACAGCTATCAGCTATTTTATGAATAATTATTTATGTTTGAGGAAATAGCAGAACATAATAAAAAGCTTTCTTTACCCAATTTTAAGCTGTTTCTCACCATCTGTGCTACACAACTGTTTGATGAATTTTTTAGGATTATGTTGGAACTATTCAAATGACCAGAACAAGCATTTCATGTTATACCCCTAGCGGCAACTATTCAAATGACCAGAACGAGCCAGCTTGCGTATTACCATTGACCAACACCAATTTAATGCTTCATCCCTTCAATACTATTCATTCAAATGAGTATATTTTTTTTATCTTAAAATGTTCTGAATAATATTTTTTAAATGTTTAAATCTTCTATGTTATTCAATTAGAATATGTATATTTTTTTTTAACTATTCTAAAAATGATATTTTTTAACATATTTTCCATAGTCATGAAAAAATCTTATAAATCTTATTCAATTTTTTGAGAGAAAAAATTTGAAAATAAACAAGTTCTAATATTAAAAAAGTATTAAATTTATTAATAAAAACAAATAACTTCATACCCTATTCGTAATTTTCTAGATAAAAGTGATTTTTTTACACAACCCAAACAAAATAGATTATCTTAAAATCGCTTTTCAGTAAACAGACCTAAACGAAAACAGATTCTGATTATAATCAATTACCACAATAATCAATTATACAAAAATTGATTATCAGCATAATCTTTTTTTTTTCCAGTTTTTCCAAACACACTCATAATATGAGACACACATGAGTTACTCTGAACTAGTTACCGAGCGTGCCATTTTGTTTACGAATGTTTTCAGTTTTATTACTCCCGACAGCAAGTGATAATCGAAAACGAAAAAACAAGCAACGGGGATACAAAGCATTTGGGACCATTGGAATGGAAGTTTAATATGCATTACACAATTTTTGCGACGGACGATAATCAAAACTAGTTACCAAATATACTATCCGATATCTATCAACTAAATTGCGATTCCCAGGCTGTGCGTTAAATTACATGGAAGGAAAACCCAATTTAATAAGGGCATTGTTACAGAACACTTTACATCTGTATAGTCATAGATTACAGCTACAACTAGGTTGTCACGCATCTTGAAACCAACGATCAAGTTAGAATGAGAACTAATGGGAACGTCTAGTCTACTAATAGGAAAGAAGAATCCATTAGAAGCACAAGCAATTACTTCAGCGTTCATGGGAGGACTTGAGGAAGTCATCGAGACAACCAACAGCTGGAATATAAACCATTACTCAAGGACACTTCCTTTGGATATATGAAGCTCCATGCTCTTCATACCTATCAGAAGTGCATTAAAACAATTTAGTTATGTTTTCTTGACACCAAATATTAATAGTTATCCATTTAATGGCAAAACTTAGAAGCCTAATTTGACAGTTATGTATTTCTTATGACAAAAGAAGAAAAATAAACATAGCAGGGTAAATGTGAAAAATATATTTTAAAATTTATGTAGTCATAAATAACTATAGTTTGGGTAAACAGTTGATAATTACTCGGACTTGGAGAACCACATTTGCTGGAAGGAGCCAAGAGAAGCCAATATACTCCCCCCTATCCAAACACTGCACATAAAGTCACCATCATGAGTTAAGAGGATACAGTAAAATGCATCAGCAATCACTAGCATATAAAACCATAATTTGAGCCTCCCCCATATTCTTGAAAGAGGGTGGTGGACAATGTATTGAAAATTTTCCAAAACTAGTGTAACAACAAAATCTACATGAAGGCATAAGACCACACTGATCAAACAATTTAAGATGGTCTATGTTAGGAACCCTTTTCGAGCAAGGGGAAGCTCCAAGAAATTGAGGGGGAAGGAATGAAATAGAAAACTAAAATTGGATTAATTCTTCTCTGCCTTCTTTCATTACTAACATTGCTATTTATAGCTACAGGACATTGTTTGGAGCATAACAGAATATTAAGGGAATTTAACAGTAAAATATAAATTGGCAGTGTGCTAACAGAATAGGAATATTCTAGAATTTGGCATGTGTCATATGGTGACTCATCAACCATAGAGCCTGGTTCCATATTGGTTTGGTGATGCATATCATTACCCCACTCTTCGAAATCAACCTTGACCTCAAGGTTGTGATTAGCACCGTTGAAACATCCCCCTGGATCCCATTGTTTGAAATGTAAGGACCCTCTAAGAGAATCCTGTTCATCCAGCAGTTGCTTCAAGACTCTTGGACATTAAGGAAATAAACCAACTTGAGGTCTGGAAGTGTATCATCGTTCCTCCTAGCTGGTGAACCACGATCACAAGAATTTCCAAAAATGTGCCAAATATGTGCAACAAGGAAGAGCTCTTCAGTGTCAGTTTTACTGGTATAAACTTGTATGACTCCATCTCCCATTCTAAAGTGATGTTCTGTTGCTTCAAGCAAATCGAAGCATTCTCGAATCATTTTGCATACTTCCTCCTCTTCTATCTTCATTGTAGGCAAGACATTATTGACAAACACAGGCATTCCCAGCTACATGTACCAAAGTAGAATCTGGCAATCCATAAATGGACACATGATGATGTGCCAACAGTGGGGATGCATTTGGTTGGTTCTTGTAAATATTTTTTTTTTTGGTAAGCCAAAAGTATATTAGATAGAGTACAAGGGGTACCCTGAACCCATATACATGAGTAGATACAGTATTACATACAAAACACGTGATTAGGAACACCAAACTATCCTAACAGTTCTGTGTGACAGACTCTAATAGCATAGTTTTTATAGGATATGAAGATAAATCATAGCCAAATATGAAAACTAAGCCCAGCCTAGAGATACTCCAAACAGAGCCTTCTATAGAACTCCTAGCCTAAAGACTGCAAACAATCGCATGGGTTTAGACACCAATCCGTAAAAGAAAAGCTGCTCATCTTTACTGTAGATTTGCACCAAGTCCATACCCGCACCTTTATTATCTCTATCACCTTTTCAAAATCCACAGCAGTTTGGTTGAAGATAATGTCATTACGATGCAGCCACAACGACCAAATCGTAGCGAACCAAAACATCCTCCACCCAAATGTGCATCCCTTTTTGTAGAACAGGCCATCATGTTGTAGTAAAAGTTCCTTTAAATCCCTTGCTAAGACAGTGACTATTCCCAGCCAATTATAGATGAATAACCAGACAGCATAGGAGAATTTGCAAGTCAAAAACAAGTGATTGCAAGTTTCCATCTCCTGCTCACAAAAACAGCACAGCAAAGATCCTGTGCCAGTAGTGATTCCTCTCTTGAACAGGTTGACAGCACTTGGAACTCTATCTTGAATGGATCTCCAACAAAAAGCCGCAACCTTGAGTGGCACTCTTGTTTCCCACAAGATTCTATATAAATCTCTGTCAGAAACACCTTCCAAAACCGTGATAACCTTGTATGCTGCATTAACTGTGTAAGTTGCACCTGAATTTCCCACCCAACACCAGCTGTCCTCCACATTTGCTTTTAAACTTTTCTGGTTCAGAATTTCCAGCATAGTTCCTAGTAGCTCTTCCTCCCAAACGAATAACCTCCTTCTCCAAGTGAGGTTCCATGACCATACTCCATCTCTCCATAAACCCATTTGTTCTACCTTTGCATCCTTCATCAAGGAAATGTTGTATAACCTATTGAAAGAGAAAGACAGTGCATCCGGACCTACCCAAAGTTCATTCCAAAAAGAGATGCTCTTCCCACATCCTAGGACTCTCCTAATATTATTTGTTAGCCACCCCTCCTTTTGCGACTCCCCCCCCTCTAGTTTTCCCAAGTCACTCCACCAAGATGAAACCTCTCCACCCTTTGTTGTTTTTTCACACCAATTTTTACCCCAACTAGACGGCTCCCCATACCTTACCCTAAGGATGCTAGACCATAACGACTCTTTTTCTGTGAAAAAACGCCATCTCCATTTCCCTAAAAGAGCAAGGTTGAAAGCTTTTATGTTTCTAATTCCTAGACCCCCGTCCTCTCTAGCCTTACACACTAAATCCCACTTTACCCAACATATTTTTCTGCACTCATCACTCCCACCCCAAAGGAATTTTCTTTGGATTTTAATTATTTGGTTCAAAACCCTCTTTGGTGCCTTATACATCGAAAGATAATATACTGGAAGAGCAGAGAGGACAGCGTTTATGAGAATAACTCTACCACCAAAAGAGAGGTATTTGTTCCTCCAACCCAATAGCCTTTTTTGTAAAGATTTGATTAGAGCCTCCCATGTTGTGGATCTTCTTGGGTTTGCACCCACCAAAATGCCAAGAAACTTGAACGGAAGACTACTTACTTTACAGTTGAGGATGTAAGCCCCTTGCTCTATAGTCCCACCATTCGCCTTGATGCCTATGAGACCGCTCTTATGGAAATTAACTCTTAGCCCAGCTGCAAGTTCAAAGCATCTCAAAATACATTTGACCACCCTCATATTTGAAGAAGTCATCTCTCCCACCAAGATTGTGTCGTCGGCATATTGGATATGTGATACTCCAATTTTCTGCTCCCTACCTTCAATCACAAATTCACTATACAATCTCTTCTCAACCGCACTTCGTACTAGCCCACCTAAGCCTTCCGCAACAATTAGGAACAAGAACGGTGCCATTGGGTCCCCTTGACGAATCCCTCTTGACATCGTGAATTCCGTTGTTGGGCTACCATTAACCAAAACTGAAATTGAGGCCGATTTTAGGCATTCTCTAATCCACCCTCTCCACTTGTTTGGGAACCCCATTCTAGACAACATATAATCCAGGAACTCCCAACACACCGAGTCGTACGCTTTCTCGAAGTCCACCTTGAACAACATACACGGTTTATTTTTCCTCCTGGCATAATCTATTATTTCATTGATAGCCACCACCCCGTCTAAGATGTTTCTCCCTTTCAAAAACGCCGTCTGGTTCTCTGAGATCACTGAATCCATTACCTTGCTTAGCCTTCCTGCAAGTAGCTTGGCTACTATTTTGTACATGCAACCTACTAGGGATATAGGCCTATACTCATTCAACCCCACCGGGTTCTCATTTTTAGGAATAAGTGCCACGAAGGAAGCGTTGCACCCTCTAGCTATCTTCCCATTTAAATGAAAATCCTCAACCATCTTGCAAGTATCATCACCAATGACATCCCAAAACTTTTTGATGAAGGAGAAATTAAAGCCATCCGGTCCCGGGCACTTGTTTCCATCGCACTCCCACACTGCATTTCTAATCTCTATCCTAGAAAATTTCTCAGTGAGCATCTTGCTTTGAAGGGGTGAGATTTGCTTGAATATTAACCCATCAAGTGTTGGCCTAAGGCAGAAATTTTCTGTAAACAGGTTCTGGAAGTGATTGGAAATGGTATCCTGACAGTAGCGTTCTTGAACTTAGGATTCACACATTTCTCCACATCAAAATTAATATGCTCCTTGTAGTCAAATACATGAAAACCGTGGCATATAAATTCAAACAAAGTTATCAAATTCTCAGGAATCACAAGGTCAAGCATATTAAAGGTAACTAAAACTGCATCTGGTTGATTGGACTTGACTCCAAGAGATGAGACAGGGAAGGACCTCTTAGACTCATAGTACTCCATGGCACTAACATTAGGTGTAACACAACTCCAATAGCCTGTTATTGCACGCCACACATATACAAGCTGTATGTCCCGATCAATATCACACAACTTCTTGCACAGTTGTATCGATGGTCACATTTATACTTGATGGCTTGTCCTGGTCACCAAAAAGCTTGGCTTTGCAATCATCACAATTAATCTCGCCATAAGAAGGAGTCTCAACCTTCACACAATCCATTTTGTGCATCCAAGCAGCTTTAAAAAGAGAGTAATGGAACTCTCTGGAGGCATACAAAATCCAATCAAGAAATGCCTCTCTCCCAACTAGTATGCCATGGAAATTGCCTTTTGTACCACAATTTGATATAGAGCCCCAATACTCATTGTTCTCCAGTACCCACCAACATTCAACCCCGTCCAAAACACCAACTTCAAATTGTCGGAAGGGGACACCAAAATTGCGTACAATAATTGGATCACCCAAGCAGTTTATGGCAAGGTGAGAAAGTACACCATAGTCAAAACCCAAATTAAAGGGGTTGCCTAAATGATACCTGGTCCTTTCCGTGAGAGTTCCTTTGTGTGTGGCCGAGACGCAAGCCATATGAGTTTCGCGATCCTTCGTAACCTCATTAGTAGCAACAGACTCATTATTGGGATTTGTTATATGAAATGTTGCTCGAGGGAGGGCGTCACAGGGATAAAACTTTCGGTCCAGTCATGTTGAACAATACCCTATATCACGGCAAGGAGATGAATAATATTTCTGTAAGATGAGTAAATGGTGCCTATAGCCTCGTTGAATTGGAGGAGTTTTCGCATACGACACTTGTTGAGTAAAGCAGGGGCGAGGGAATTCCAGGGGTGGCTGGGCAGTGTTGGTTTGGACAAGTGGATATGGGTGTAGATCACAAGGCTTCTCTCGTGACAGGGCCTGGCCCAATAGGTCAAGAGATGAGCTCCAACAACAATATTTTATCTCTGCTCCTCCCCAAATAATTTGAAAACAATGGGCCTGGCCCATTAGGTCATCAAAATGTTCCAATTTCTGAAATTCCCATCTTGCCTTGACTCCCTTTCTTTCCTCTAGTGCACAGGTGCTCATTTCAGCCGCCCATGCCCTGACGTCAACCGGATGAGGAGCACGGTACGACAGCTCCAGCGGTGGTCTGGTCGGCCGTGTCTCCTCCATTGTCGTGCTCCCCTCTTTCTGCACCAACTCTGTCGTCGTCACCGCTCTCTTCACAGCCTCCAGAGTATCCTTCTCCACACACAAACCTAAGTCCGGTGGTGGTTCTTTGCCGTATCACTTAAAACATGGCGTTTCTCTGTCCCTCCACCATTAGTCTCCCTCTCACATGCGGCGGTCCCAAGGTTCGAATCTGGTGGTTTTGGAGGCAGGAATTTGGTCCAGTCAGTCACCACTGTTGACTCACCCGCCTCCATGGACAAAGCTGGGTCCGGTGGTTCAGGCGGTTCCGGCGGCGGAAGCTTAGCCAGTGTTCTAGAGACCCAAATCTCTCTTTGTTCGTTCATCAAGAGCTCTGCTCTTTTTCCGCGTCAATCTCCTCTTCCGCAAGCACAACTGCAGATTTATCTCCACGGAGACCCTTAAACCCATCCTCGGTTGGGATGGTTTCTTTCCTCTCCATATCACCAAGATCCTTGATGCCATTTTCCACGAATGGAGATTCCTCAACAACACCTCCACTTAGGACTTTCTCATCACATAAATCCTCAAATCCAAACGCTTTTGGGTTTCTCTGCATATCACTGAGAGATGGCACACGAATTCCAACCACCACAGATGTCGACACTGCGACAAAATTGCCACTGGTCACCGACAACAGTGACGATGATTTCTGATGTATTGAATCTGGCTCCACTTCCTCATCGAATACCCGTAAAAGATGCCGTCATTCAGGTTTGAAACGCCACAGAAGGATAGTGATGAAGGTGTCCCAACTGGGTTTTGGATGACTTTGAGACCACTAGAGCCACCAGCAGAGAGCATGGCCTCGGAAAGCCGTCACTGCTTCGTTCATCTTCTGCTCCTCTGGTGTTTCCCTTGCATTGAAGTATTTCTCAGTGCAAAGCACCCACTAGTAGGCATCTTCTTCTCCATCAAACACCGATATCTCCATTGCCGACCTCGGTTTAGCGGGAATGAGATCGACAGTGAAAGCACCAATGTTAGGAACCCTTTTCGAGCAAGGGGAAGCTCCAAGAAATCGAGGGGGAAGGAATGAAATAGAAAACTAAAATTGGATTAATTCTTCTCTGCCTTCTTTCATTACTAACATTGCTATTTATAGCTACAGGACATTCCTATAAGCGTGGATCATGAGCCAAGGGGCCACATCACATTGTTTGGAGCATAACAGAATCTTAAGGGAATTTAACAGTAAAATATAAATTGGCAGTGTGCTAACAGAATAGGAATATTCTAGAATTTGGCATGTGTCATATGGTGACTCATCAACCATAGAGCCTGGTTCCATATTGGTTTGGTGATGCGTATCAGTTTATAATTCCAGTGCAGTGACTAAATTGTGATCATCACACAGACAGACACAAGAATGAGATCAGGCAACACGAAAACTCCCATCTAACCATAAACAGGTTTGCAATGGTAGATTTTTACTCTCACCGGCCATTTTGTATTTTGATCCCACTTTGCAAGCCATATTTTATCTCTTAATTTAGTTAGCCCCAACGGTTTCAGAATGGAAAAGCTTTAAATTTATAAGCATACAAAAAAGACATTACGACCAAATTCTAGTTTAGTGAGACGGTAATTGATACACCAGCAATAGAAATAAAGACATTTACACAAGTAGCCTGAATTGCTCGTTTTTCATTTGAAAAGTCAATCATATAAGCAATAACCAATCATTTTAAACAAGTAGTTAGGCATAATATCAGTGTGAGCCATTTTTTCAATTTTAAAGTCAATTCTCATATAAAATCATAAGAGACAGAAAATCAATTAAATGTTTTATCAGAGGTTAATCATTAAAAAAAATTGCAAATTGGCTAGGAAATCATTGAGTTAGACTATATAAAGTGTTGCTAAATAAAAATAAAATATGCCTCATGTAAAATATTTAACTCCAGCCCCAATGTGTAGAAAATAAAGCCTTATCGATAAATGGGAAAATATAAACACTGCTTCCCTGCTAAATAGAACCATAACCACTTATATGATGATGAAATACAGAATTAGAAGGCCAAGAATTAATCATATAAAAACAAATTTCTTGATTTATGTTGACCCTGTGACACCTAGATTAGTGGTCTTCTTTGCCAGATCCGTAATGTTATACCAGAAATCTAATCCTCAGCATGCAATAACTTAAGCTTACTATTTTTCATACAGGCATATTATCAAAGTAAAATTTACCAAAAGCTGAAAAAATGAAAAAGTCCTACTCGTTAGCCATTTTCGATGGTCGGGAAAGGGGGAAAATAAAATTGGTCATTGTAATGACATCACTGAACACAAAAATAATAATGACTGCATTGACAGAGAAATAGATATCCCACCTAAACCTTCTTTCAGTAGCATTTCCACTGGCCAATACTTTTACTCTGGCAGCTTGTGGAGATTCCTGCATCATAAATGATATTGTCGTCAATTTTTACAACTAGAACTAACCTTTCCAGCTTTTTGTAGATCGTAGACTATTAGATGCCACCCAATGGTTTAATTCAAAGAGTTCTAATGTGTTCATGACATATCAACTCAATTCTGATTGCTGAGAGAAATTTTGATAAAGTTTCCAACATTATTTTCTTTTCTTAAAAGTGTCAGACTGCAGAAGCTGAAGCCACAGGCTTCTATTGCGGTTCAAGCACAATCGTACAGAACAACTTTGTGCTTTACAATTATTTTGTCAGTTTCCAATCTATCTATAATTTATAATCTATATCTATCTATAATCTATACAAAAGAGAATATGTATGCATGGAACTGTTCTCCACGTGTCATTCTCTCAGCATGTTCACATCAACATTGTCCTACTCTCAGCATGTCCACGTCAACATTGTCCTAAGTATCCATACTATGAAACAAGAGGTGATTGGGCTGGTCATAAAATGTTTTCAATAAATTCAAATGGGAATTCAAATGAAAATGTTTTCAAATTAAAACCAATCATTACGGACATGTGCCATGGTTTTAGGAGAATTATTGCAACCCAATAAATTAATTTCAATTTGCATTAAACCCCCAGCAGGTTCTTTAGCAGAAAACCAGCATATCAGATCACAATAAATGGCCATTCATTCTCGAATCTCACGTTTTTGGCAATTCTATATCAACTATGTTTTTGAAATAAATTAATTGCCATTATAAGATATTGGTTTAGGGGTGCCAATAAATCATTCGCTGGGTGTGCGGATTTCTTGCTAATGGTCTGTTTGAAAATAAATTTTCACTAACATTTAGTCCTCTAAAAAAATTAGCAAATCATTGTTAAAAGCATGCATTGAAATATTTCATCACATGCATGACGAAAACATTCAATAAATCCATCACCTAAAACCTCAACTCAATCTATTCAATTCAATAAATTTATTCTATAATAACATTCAAACAATACATGTAAGCATATTTTTACACTCTTGAATTGACATGATATATTATTGTATTACGCAGGCGGGTCACCATGAAGTAGCACTTAAAACCATACTTCAACAAATCAATCTATACATTTCAAAAATCCATACTTCACCTGCAGAATATGCATTTTCCATATATTTTCATAAAAAAAATTCAATGAGCTATTATTGCCAGAATTCGAATATGAAAATAGGAAGTCTATAATAAATAGCATTGCTTAAAAACAATTTGTTAGTGTTTTCAAGATGAAAATATGCAATTCATGTATTAAAACGCACAACTAATTGGCAATCAAAATTAATCAATCTCTATGCATTAAAACACACTAATGGGAATGATCTCAAATTCAAACCAATCATAACAGCCGTTTACCATGTTTTTAGCAGAACATTGCAGCCTATTAATTCATTTCAATTTGCATTAACCTTTAGCATGTCTTTTGAAAAGAAAAGATGCATATCAGATCACAATAAAGAGCCATTCGTATGCAACTCTAGCGTTTTTGGCAATTCACTAATTGATTTTAATGCATTCTAACCAACACATGTAACCTACATTGTCGTATATAATGCCACATTGCTTTAATGCAAGCAAACGTGAACTTGACCTTATTTATCATCCGCAAGTTTGTATTCGATTCTAATATTTCAATCATTCAAATGGCTGTCAAGCATGACTTCGTTTCAGACATTACTCCAAAAACGGAGACATGGAGTTTGGTAGTTAGGGTCATCAGACATTGGAGTGTGTCTAGCTTTGTAAATAACAAGCTACCTTATTGCATTGAGATGGTTCTAATGGATGGCAAGGTATCTGTTAGGTATGGGCCCCTAATTAGGACAGAATAATAATGGGTCTTAGTAATTGCTATTATAACTACTATTACTAGAATATTGTAACTGCCCATTAGTGTGTAAATGCTGTGTAACTGCTATGCATTTGTAACTGTTATTTGTAACCGTTAAATAGGGAGTAGGAGGAAATAGATAGGCATTCGGTTAGTGTGTTTTGGTTTGGGTTAGGGAGAGACTAGGCTCTCGAATTCCTAGTGATTCTATACTCATTCTCTACATCTCTGTCTCTCTGTAATTCCTATTTTTCTATACTTACATATCTGTTTGGGAGAGTTTTCCCCAGAGAATATCTATAATAAATAAGGTATATTCTGTCCTAATTAGGGGCCCATACCTAACAGTATCTTGGCAATGTCTATATTAGTTTTTACTTTTATTTCGGATTGTTGATCATCTTTTTTGATTTGCACAAGGACAAGATACATGTCTCTATTAAGGAAGTCACTTGTATAAAAGTTTGAAAAAGATTAAAAAGAGGGTGTTGTTTACCCGATGATTAATTTTGGTGTTGCTGCCAATGTCAGTTCTTACCGCACCACGAGGCACCAGTATAAGCTAAATTTTCAATTCGAAACCCAAGTAAGAAAACATAAAAATGATGATGTTCCCATCGATGTTGTTAAGATATAAGAATTATACTATGCAGAAGCACCAGATCAAATTGGTTGAAAACTAAAGAAACAAATACAACAAGGAGATGGACACAAGAGTTAACAAAGAAAACTCTATAAAACTAGATGAGCAAAAAAGTTATTGCCTTGAATAAATTGAATGAAAAATTACAACATACTTTTATAGCTTACAAAGAATAATTTCAACCATTAACAAAATAATGGTTAATATGAAAAAGTAAATTATAACCTTCTATTTATATTACTATAAATAGCTACATTAATGAGATTAGGTAGATTGTGCCTCTCATTAGTGTAGCTATTTATAGCAAGGCAAACATAAGGTTATAATTTACTTTTTCATATTAACCATTATTTAGTTAATGGTTGAAATTATTCTTTGTAAGCTATAAAAGCACGTTGTAGTTTTCCATTCAAGGCAATAACTTCTTTGCTCATATAGTTTTATAGAATTTTCTTTGTTAACTTGTGTCCATCTCCTTGTATTTGCTTCTTTAGTTTTCAATTGATTTGATCTGGTGTTTTCGTATAGGATAATTCTTATATCTTAACATGTCTTTTTCTTTTACTCATCCTTCAGAGGGTTTTAGAATGGATTATGACAACGACTACTTGGTGGGTAAATATACATCGCATTGTGTAACCTTCATCGATGTTTATTATCAATATGTCAAAATAAAAAACAATAAGGCTTAAACTTATAAGTGTTGATAGATAATTCTTATTACAAATTATCACAAAATTACAAAAGTCTTATATATTTAAAGTGTAAAAAATATTATAGAAAATATTAACAAGCAATATATACCCAGTGCATCGCATGTGTCGCTACTATTTTATGCCCTTAACTATAATGGATCAACTATTTTATTCCATCAACTATTATTTATTTTGTATTTTATCCAGTACTAGCATGAGGACTTGTGCCCTGCACGAGGTATATATTACTTATGAAAAGTTATATAGACTAATCCTTTTAATAAATTTTATTTTAAAATATAGACAATAAATTATAAAAAATATGATGTATTCAAATGAGGATGATAAAGTACGACACTTAGCAAGTTTCTAATTTTAATTGAGCGTTATAAATAGTTGATCAATTATGAGATTATTTGTCATTGCTAATGAAGAATACTGGATAAAATATAAAATCTAAAATTTATTATAGTTGAGGGATAAAATAGTTGATTAATTATAGTTAAGGGCATAAAATAATAGTAACATGTGTCATGCACAGGATATATATTGCTTGTTAATATTTCTATAATATACTCCCTCTGGTCCTATATATAAGAGGCAAAACCCTAAAACACACAGACCAAGGAAATGCATTGAAATAAGCTATTTGTAATTAATATTCATATAAATTTACAAATTTAACCCTTCAATAATTAATGAACAAACCTACTTGTATTGAAAGTTGCACTGTCTCGTAAATATAAACCCTATTATAAATAAGGGTAAAATTGGAAATGAGCATTTAATATTTGTCAAAATACATGCATGTCTCTTATATTTTGGACCCAAAAAAAGTAGTCATTTGCCTCTTATAATAAGGACTGGGGGGAGTATTTTACATGTAAACATATTAGAATTTTGTAATAATTTGTAATAAGAATCATCTATCGACATTTATAAGCCTTATTGTTTTTGACATATTCATATTAAACGTCGACCAAGGTCTCACAATGCGATGTATACTTGCCCACCAAGTAGTCGCTGTCATAATCCATTCTAAAAACTCCGAAGGAGGAGTAAAAGAAATGACATCGACAAAAACATTTTTATGTTTCCTTATTTGGGTTTTGAACTGAAAATTTAGCTTATACTGTGCCTTGTGGTGGAGTAAGAACCGACATTGGCAACACCACCAAAATTAATCATCATGTAAACAGTACCTTCCTTTAAATCTTTTTCAAACTTGTATGTAAATGACTTCCTTATAGAGACATGTATCTTATCATTCTGCAAATAAAAAAAAGATGATCAACAGTCCAAAATAAAAGTAAAAGCTAATATATACACTGCCAAGATATCTTGCCATCCATTAGAACCATCTCAATGGAATAGGATAGCTTGTTATTTGAAAAACTAGAGACCCTCCAAAGTCTAACGATCCTAACTACCAAACTCTCTGTCTCAATTTTTGAAGTAATGTTTGCAACGAAGTCCATTTGAAAGATTAAAATATTAGAATCGAATAAAAATTTGAGGATGATAAATAAGAATCAAGTTCACGCCTACTAGCATGAAAGCAATGTGACATTTATATGCGATAGTGTAGGTTGCATGTACTGATTAGAAAGCATTAAAATCAATTACTGAATTGCCAAAAACGTGAGATTTGCATATGAATGACCCTTTATTGTGATATGATAACTTCTTTTCTTTTCAAAAAAGACATGCTGAAGGTTAATGCAAATTGAAATGAATTAATAGGGCTGCAATAATTCCGTTAAAAACACGATAAATCATTCCCATTAGTGTGTTTTAATGCATAAAGAATGAGTAATTTTAAATGACAATTAGTTGTGTGTATGCATGAATATGCATATTTTCATCTTGAAAACACTAACTGACTGTTTTTTAAGCAATGTTATTTATTATTGACTTCCTATTTTCATATTTGAATTCAGGAAATAATAGCTCATTGAAAATTGTTTATGATTCTACATTAGCAATGACAAATAATCTCATAATTGATCAACTATTTGTAACCCTCAATTGAAATTAGAAACTTGCTGGGTGTTATACCCTTGCAGGGCACAGGTACCTACACTTGTTAAAATACAATATATCATCTAAAACACAAATCCAAAATGTTATATGCAGCAATATATCCCACAGAAAAGTTTCAAAACATGACAATCAGAGAGCATTTCCAAATTAACACTCCCAACCATTTTTCACCTTTTCATTCACTGTGTCTCATGTAACTGTTCTTTTTTATTATGATTAGAGAAGTGACATGCTAGGTCACGAACTCAGACAATATGATCCTAAAAGTATGCAACGGAAACAATACACTAGATAAAAAGAGCTCTCAGGTAGAAACCGATTATGCGGAAACCAAGCTTTAAACCAAGAACTTAATCATTGAATTTTACCTCTAGCAAGTCTTTCTCCAGGCGTTCCTTCAATTGTTGCATTGAAGCTGTGCCACCAGCAAGCTGCATGTGATGAAATCAATTTTAACTCTGACACAACAACTGAAATATACATTTCTCGAGTGAAAATAGGCTACACTTTGCTTGAATAGGCCTGGTTCGTTAACTAACATAGCCTTTTTTCTAGGGCCCATCCTGACATGTTTAGAAAAATACGAAAGTATAGTCTGGCCCTACATTACTTGAAGGACTTCAAATATGCCAAGAAACTTAAAATTTTAAATTTTTAAATAATACAACTATTAGGGCCTAGCCCAATTAAGAATAAAGAGAAAGATAAAAGTTAGATAGTTAGTATTAGTTGAGAGGCGCTGGCTAGCGTGAGAGAGTGGTTTAACTCTCTCACGGTGCGCCATTAATTTAGAAAAAAGAGAACCGTCAGTTGTTGAAGGTGTACGATACACAATCCAGTGTAGTCACACATTATCATTTTTTACTTTCCTCTCTCCCTCTCACAGTCCTCCTCCACCGTCACTCTCCCTCTCCATGAATCACTCCCTTGCTCCGTTTTGTCCACCATCTTCAACCACTCGTCGGCACCTCTCCGCCGTCGCCGTTATCTGCCAAACCTCCGCCGGCAAGGCCACCGGAGTCATCCTCTTCTCCCTCTTTCTCCTCCAACAGTGCTACTACTTGCTCCTCCCTTCGCGCCGACGAGCGGTGTCCCTCCTTGCCAGCCGTGCCCGTCAGAGTGCAATCGACATTCTGCTTGGCCAGCTGAGCTCCGACGCACTGGCAAAGCAGAAGGGCGAGGTGGGTACAATGGGAGGAGCTGTGGAGCAGAGGCGTGTGACAGTGCTGGAACAAATTGGGGGTTTATTGGGAAAGAGATTTGGGAGGGGGGGTGTCGATCCAAAATAGGATCTAGGGATTTGAAGAAGAAAAATAAAAATGAGGAAGAAGAGTAAAGAATGGGGATTTGTGTGTGTGCAGAGAGTGAGGTAGGGAGATGGGGATCCTGTTTGCTTCCACAAACACCAGATTTGTTCCTTCAAGCAGTGTTCCCACCAGATATGACGGTGGAAGTTTGGATGATGGTGGTGGTGGGCTGTGGTAGGGTGGAGGAGTTGGGGGAGGCACTACCCACATGAACAGATCCGATGGTGAGGTTGACGGCAATAGCACCACCCAGATCTGACGGCAAGGTTGATGGCGGTGGGGAGGTTGAAGACGGTGCGTCGATGCCACGGTGAGAGAGAACGGAAGATTAAAAAAAATCTGATGTATACGGGTGTATGATAAAATTGGTGAACTTTTTTTATCCAATGGTTATAAAACATGGCGCACCGTGAGAGAGTTAAACCACTCTCTCACGCTAGCCAGCGCCTTAGTTGAGATTGTTAGTTAGAGATTTCAGCTATATAAAGAGGGGAAGAGAGTAAAAGAGAGGGCATCAAGATTTGATAAATTGTAGAACTGAATAGTGGCTTATTTATGAAAGGGGAAACCCTCGGAGGAGATCACTCTCCTATTCTTGTTCTTTTTTCTATTCAATATTCAATAAAGATTCATTCTTTTCTTTACTTTTCCACTGTTGGTTCCAAGGTTCCTAACAAATTGGTCTGACCTACCGGATTTGAGATGGAGCGGAGAGCCAACATTACCAGAGATGGAGGACATGTAGGCCAAGAAGGTGGAGTTGCCAGGTTTTACGGGGACAAACCCGGTTGGGTGGATTGCTAAGGCAGAGAAATTCTTTGAGGTGCAAGAAATACCTTCGTTCCATAAGTTGCAGTGGGCGTTCATGAGCATGGAAGGTGCCGCAATGCTTTGGTTCTATTCTTGGAGCCAAGAGAACCCAGATCCAGACTGGGAGTCATTTTCCAAGGCTGTGATCAGAAGATTTGGTGGCAGTGTCGCTGACAAATTGCCAATAGGTGAAGACAGGACCAACGAACAAGAACTGGGTGAAATTGAAACTTTGGAGAACCAAGATGAAGCAAAGATCAAAAGTGAAGATGGAGGCACAAATGAAGAATAACAGTGAAGAAGGAGGAACTGTCGAGGTGGAGGCTAAGGTTGAGGCAAGGGAGAAAATGGTGGTCGTAGGTCGGGGCGATAGTAGAAGGAAGGCGTGCGATGGCCGAGAAGAGAGGCTTGGAAGATTGGGTCTCTCGCATGTCTGCCAACTCTCCGCAGTCACCACTGCTGCCGACACCGCCGTCTGAGCCACCAGACTTAAGCACGTTCACGGAGAGATGGGATTTCAACAATGATGGAGCTAGGGTCACTGTCGCCGTCACCCGAACCACCGGATTCAAGCTCGGTCATGAAAGGGAATGAAACGTCGGTGGCGACAAAGCTTCGACACTGGTGGCACAGGCCGACATTACTCCAGCAAAGGAGATGGGGTTGGGGAGGAGTTCCGACCAGCAACTGAAGAACCTTTGTGACAGAACCCCAACGACGGGAGCTTCTAGACACTGGTCGAAGTGTGGGACTTTTCCGTCGCAACCATCTCAAGAACGATAGAGAAACAGGTACGAAGGAAAGGGATGCAAGGAGGGCAGGATTGGAATTAAGCAATTGGATCAATCAATTGACCTAATGAGCTAATCCCAATTTACAATTAAAGGGAAGATGATCCATGAGGAGAGGAAAATGGGCCTAATAGTATGTGGGTTGTACTTTAATTCCCAAACTGAATTAGAAGCAGAGGACAGACCACAATCCCTCCTAATTACAATAGGGTCCTTTTCTGAGCATATTGGATACAATGTACGAAACTCACCAAGTGTTCAAATCATAGCACTAATGACTCAATGGCTTAAGTCTGAAAATCTTGTTTTGCACTTAACACCGTACAAGGTGCTATCAACAGGGAAGATGAAGGCATGTTGGAATTCATTACATCCCGTTCATTGGCACATTTTCCAGCAGAGCATTACTTCACAGAGCACATGCAGCTTAGGAAGGGAGTCAGGGCTATATACCATTCGGCAAGTTTAATGAGCTTGGATTTGTCATTACAGCTTCTGGTTGGAGTCTCATTAAACAATATGTTGATGCTGGGACACAAAAGGTTCTTGGAGCTTCCATGTGTGAGCCAAATGCACTTGAAATGTTGCAGGCTATTATGGTAGCATTGATGTGTGGAATTACCAAGGCACGGTTTCGCAGCAAGGTGGGAATACACCCATGCATTGCAAAAGAATTTATGACAAAGACAAGTTGTATTGTTGCTGGAATCAAAGAAGCAATCATACTCTGTTTTTGGCTGAAAATGCCACCGAAAACAGAGCATTTGACCCAGGAGGAAATTTTTCTATTTCATGCATAACTTGGTCATTATCTTCAAGTTATGGGACCCTGGAGGAGGTCACTTTCTATACAGATGCGTTGTGTCCTTGTTCTCATTGCTGTCCTCCCAGTTGTAGCGTACAGACCTGGTTTTTCTTGTGACTTTTCCAACCTTGAGGACAAGGTTGTTTCATGGGAGGGTAGTATTGTTAGGGCCCAGCCCAATTAGGAATAAAGAGAAAGATAATAGTTAGTTAATTAGCATTAGTTGAGATTGTTAGTTAGAGATTTCAGCTATATAAGTAGGGGAAGAGAGTGAGAGACGGCATTGAGATTTGTTAAATTGTAGAACTAAGCAGTGGCTTAGTTGTGAAAGGGGAAACCTTTTGTGAAGGGGAAACCCTTGGAGGAGCCCACCACTCTCCTATTCTTGTTCTTTTTTCTATTCAATATTCAATAAAAGTTCATTCTTTTCTTTACTTTTCCATTGTCGGTTCCAAGGTTCCTAACAACAACTCTCAACGAAATTATTATATTCTATATAAATAATTCTATTATACTAAAATATAATAAATTACTTATGCAAGTATTATATATATAGACAGACACAACAAAAACGTCAACCATGCTTTTTCCTACTAGGTGGGGTTGGCTAAATGTATCAAATGATGCTATAATACTCTATCGTAAATCATGTCTATAGACAAATTATTTAACATAAATCCTTCTTAATGGTTTTTCCTATAGTTTTTCTTGGTCTCCTTATGCATCTAGCGATTGGGATACCTTCCAAGTACTCTCCTTATTCAGGCTCCTATGAGTCTTCTCCACCCATGCAAGCAAGATTCAACCATCTTTTCTACAATAGGTGCTACTAGCTTAACTTTATCACTAATGCATTCATTTATGATCTATCTTGTCTAGTGTGTCTACTCAGCCAACGTAACGTTCTCATCTCCGCTACAATGAGTCTATTCTCTTGTTGATTTTTTACCGCCCAACATTCAATCTAATACTATACTGTGAGTCTTATAGCCGTGTACGTGAAGTAAAATTTTTCTTTGGTTGAGTGGTATTGTTCTATAACAAATAACACTCGAAGTAGTCCCCCATTTCATCCACCCCGCTTGACTCCTATGGTTACATCTTCCTCTACTTCCTTGTCGTTTTGCATGAATGACCCAACATACATAAACCGAGGGACTTGTGATATGGTATGATCTCCAATTTTCACCTCTAAACTAGGATTAGTGCACCTCTCACAAAACTTACATTCCATATACTCCATCTTACTTCTACTTAATCCAAAGTCATTGTCAGAATCCAACATTATTATTTCCTTTTATGAATAGGATTAGAATCCCATAATTAGGAGATTTGATTAGCTGTATATTTTGTATTTATGAATAGGAATCATTGCTCATTAATTATAGGAATTGATGGTGGGTACAATGATTAGCATTAAATTAGGAGTTTCATTTTTTTGAATTACCTTGTATTCTATTTAAGAGCACATGCTCTTCTATCAATATTATCAGAAAATTATCTTCTGACATGGTATCAGCGCTCCAAAATCCCTGGGAGCCTGTGTAAACTCGTGGCCTGCATTGCCACAAGGTTTTTTCTTCCGCTGTGCGGCCTACGTTGCCGGTATTTTCCCCCATCCTTTGACGGCCTATATTGCCGTTTTTCTGTCCTAAACCCTCCACGCCTTTGAATCCCACCCAACAAAACTGAGAATGTCTGAAACAGTCAATAACCCTGCCCAAACAGCCAGCACTGTTGAGCTGCAACATATTCAACCCAGCCTTCGTCTCAATGGCAGAAACTACCTCAAATGGTCTCATTTTGTCCAAACCTTTCTAAAAGGGAAGGGCAAATTGAATCATCTTACTGGGAAAGATGCCCCAAAACCCACAGACAGTGGCTTTGCTGCATGGGATGAGGCAGATGCAGTTGTAATGTCATGGCTATGGAATTCCATGATGCCAGAGGTAAGTGATGCTTGCATGTTCATGAAGACCGCCAAGGATGTGTGGGAGAGCTGTAAACAAAACTATTCCAAGGTTGGTGATGCTGCTCAAATTTATGAAATTAAAATGAAGATTGCAACTACCAAACAAGGAGATCGATCTGTTAGTGAGTATGCTCAGACTCTACAGAATCTATGGCTGGAGTTAGACCATTATGAACAATTTGAAGCAAAATGCACAGCAGATGCTGATTTACTTAAACGTTATAAGGAGAAGGACAGAATTTATAAATTCTTGACAGGACTAAATAGTGAGTTTGATCCTGTAAGAATTCAGGTGCTAGGAAAGGAGTTATCCTCACTCAATGAAACCATGGCTGCCTTCCGAGCAGAAGAAGCACGTAGAGGAGTGATGATGGAACCTCAATCCACTGAAAGTTCTGCATTAGTTGCACAAAGCAAGGGAAAGAAGATTGATCAGTGGCAGACCAATCAACCTGGAGGTGTAGCCCCCAAGATGGAGATCGACAGAGGGGAGAATAAGGATTCACTATGGTGTACCTTTTGTAAGAAGTCAAGACACACCCAAGACAGATGCTGGAAACTTCATGGTAAGCCTCCAAATCAGAACCGAAATTGGACCACCAAAGGCACTCAACGAGGAGGACCAGCACAAGCCCACTTGGCTCAGACAGGTGCTGCAGGGGGCAGTCCTTCTAGAACCCTTACAAATTTCAATACAGAAGAAATTAACAAACTGAGGGAATTCCTAGACACTCTAGTCAAACCCACAGACACAGGTAGTTCATCCTTGGCATTCTCAGGTAATTCCCAAGCCTATGCTCTAAGTGTTCTACAATCTACAGCACAAGGGACATGGGTTGTTGATTCTGGAGCAACGGATCACATGACCCATTCCTCTACTGAATTTGTCTCATATAGACCATGTCCCAGCAATAAAAAAATTGCAACTGCAGATGGCACATTTATTACAGTTGCTGGAAAGGGTGATATTCTCCTAAGTCAAGATTTAATTTTGCGAGACGTCTTACATGTACCTAAATTATCTGCCAAACTGCTCTCTATTCATAAACTTACATTGGATTTACAATGTTTAGTGACATTCTCTCCTACACTTTGCAAATTTCAGGATCAGGGAACGGGGAAGATGATTGGACTTGCTAGGGAGGAAAATGGGCTTTACCTTCTTGAGGAAGCTCGTGGGACATGTAGCACTAGGAGTCAACTTCCATTGTCTTTACTGTCAGAGTCACTTCCTTCCCACAATAAAGAAATCTGGTTGTGTCACTTTCGTTTAGGTCACCCTTCATTCAGCACTCTAAAAATAATGTTTCCTAACTTGTTTCAGGGACTAGATATAGGAATGTTTCATTGTGATGATTGTGAATTTGCAAAACACAGACGTGTAAGCTTTCCTATTAGTAATAAAAGAATGTTTGTTCCTTTTTCCTTAGTACATAGTGATGTTTGGGGTCCCTCCAAAATTCCAAATATTTCTGGGGCCCGCTGGTTTGTTATTTTTATTGATGATTGTACTCGGGTATCATGGGTGTATCTCTTGAAACAGAAAAGTGAAGTCAGTCAGATATTCCAAAATTTTTTTCAAATGATAAGAAACCAGTTTGGGACAGCCATCAAAAGATTTCGTTCTGATAATGCCAAAGATTATTTTAACCAAACTTTGTCTTCCTTCTTCAATGAACATGGAATTATTCATGAATCATCATGTGTTCACACCCCACAACAAAATGGGGTGGCTGAACGGAAAATTGGGCATCTTCTAGCTGTTACCCGAGCATCTTTATTCCACACAAATGTTCCAAAACAGTATTGGGGGGAGGCTGTCCTTACTGCTGCCTACTTGGTTAATCGTTTACCCTCTCAGACTCTTCAAAACAGCAGCCCCATTCAACTGCTCTCCAAGTTCTACCCACACTTCAAAACTTCAAATAATCTTGTTCCTAGGATATTTGGGTGTGTGTCCTTTGTCCATGTTCATTCTCCTCATCGAGGAAAACTTGATCCTCGAGCTATTAAAGGCATATTTATTGGTTACTCCCCTACCCAAAAGGGATATAAGTGTTATCATCCTCCCACAAAAAAGGTCTTTGTGTCTAGTGATGTCACTTTTGTTGAAACTGAATGTTTCTTTTCCCATCCTTATCTTCAGGGGGAGAACTCATGCATGGAAGATAAGGATGATTTGTTCAAGAATCTTTCTTTCATCTCCCCAAGGGAATCCAATATACTTGAGTCAAGTCCTATACACATTCCTTCCAGTCCTATACATATTTCCCCTAATTCGAGTCCAAAGACAACCGGAACACAGACTCCAAGTGTTGCTCGTCCACTACAAGTTTTCACACCAAGGACAACACCTATTATCCAACCTGTGCAACTTCCAGATTCTGAACCAATACCTGAAACTGAAACTGAGGAAACTATTTTGGAAGAGCAGAATATACTCCCTGAAACTGAAACTGATGAGACTGTTTTGGAAGGGCAGAATATACTCGCTGAAACTGAAAATGATGGAACTGTTTTGGAGGAGCAGAATATGGCCATTGAAGTTGGAGATTTTCCAATTGCAATAAGGAAGGGTGTTAGAACATGTACACAGAGGCCAAGGTATCCATTGTCTCACTTTATGTCTTATGATAAACTGTCCAGCAATCATAGAAGTTTTCTTACTCATTTGAACACTATCACTATCCCAAAAACTACTAATGAAGCACTGGATACCAAAGAATGGAGAGAGGCTATGAAAGTTGAAATGGATGCACTAGAGAAAAATGAAACTTGGGAGTTGGTAGAACTTCCCAAAGAGAAGAAACTTGTTGGTTGTAAGTGGGTATTCACTGTTAAATATAATGCAGATGGGACACTAGAAAGGTACAAGGCAAGGTTAGTAGCTAAGGGGTATACTCAAACATATGGGATTGACTACCTTGAGACTTTTTCTCCTGTTGCAAAAATGAACACTGTTAGAATATTGTTATCTCTGGCAGCTAACTTTGGATGGAGTTTGCAGCAATTTGATGTCAAGAATGCTTTCCTACATGGCAACCTTGAAGAAGAAATTTACATGGAGGTCCCACCTGGGTTCAACTTCGAGAAAGGCAAGGTTTGTAAGCTAAGGAAGGCTCTCTATGGATTGAAACAGTCCCCTAGGGCTTGGTTTGGCAGGTTTGCTACGGTGATGAAGGCAATGGGGTATAAACAAAGTCAAGGAGATCATACTTTGTTCATTAAACATTCAGCTTCAGGGGGAGTTACTGCACTAATTGTCTATGTGGATGATATAGTTGTAACAGGAAATGCTCAAGCAGAAATGGACATCCTAAAAAGGTGTTTGATAAGAGAGTTTGAGATTAAAGAGCTAGGCAGATTGAAATACTTTCTTGGCCTTGAGGTGGCACATTCTCGTCATGGTATTTTCATCTCTCAACAGAAATATGTGCTGGATTTATTATCAGAAACTGGTAAATTGGGCTGCAAACCAGTAGAAACTCCTATTGAGCAGAATCACAGACTTAGTGAATCTGTTGAGGATGCAACTGTGGACAGAGAATCCTATCAAAAACTGGTTGGAAAATTGATCTATTTGTCTCATACCAGGCCAGACATAGCTTATGCAGTGGAGTGGTGAGTCAGTTCATGCATAATCCCAAAGAAAATCATCTTAGAGCTGTTTACCGTATTCTGCAGTACTTGAAAGGAACTCCCGGAAAAGGAATTTTATTTAAAAAAGGAAAGGAATTGACTTTGGAGGCCTATACAGATGCTGACTATGCTGGATCTGTAGATGACAGAAGATCTACCTCTGGATACTGCACTTTTCTTGGAGGAAACTTAGTAACTTGGAGGAGTAAAAAACAGAATGTTGTTGCAAGGTCAAGCGCAGAAGCTGAATTTCGGGCTATGGCCTTAGGAATTTGTGAACTCCTATGGCTGAAAATAATTCTAGATGACCTGAAGATTAAGTGGAATGGACCTATGAAGCTATATTGTGATAACAAGTCAGCAATAAACATTGCACATAATCCAGTGCAACATGATAGGACCAAGCATGTTGAAGTAGACAGACACTTCATAAAGGAAAAGTTGGATAATGGGACAATCTGTACACCATTTGTATCCACAGGAAATCAGTTGGCAGATGTTCTAACAAAAGGATTAAGTGGCTCTACATTTCAATCTATTATTAGCAAGTTGGGAATGGATAACATCCACTCACCAACTTGAGGGGGAGTGTCAGAATCCAACATTATTATTTCCTTTTATGAATAGGATTAGAATCCCATAATTAGGAGATTTGATTAGCTGTATATTTTGTATTTATGAATAGGAATCATTGCTCATTAATTATAGGAATTGATGGTGGGTACAATGATTAGCATTAAATTAGGAGTTTCATTTTTTTGAATTACCTTGTATTCTATTTAAGAGCACATGCTCTTCTATCAATATTATCAGAAAATTATCTTCTGACAGTCATAAACTTCCAAAGCTTAACTTCACATCTCTAACTTCCCTCTCGACTCTCCCACTAGTACTATACCGTATGCAAAAAGTATGCATCGTGGCACTAGCTCTTGGATATGCTTAGTAAGCACATCTAAGAACAAGGTAAAAAGATAGGGGCTCAATTTCGATTTGCGTGTGCTTGAGTGCATGCATTGATTAGCTAGGCCCAATTAAATCAAATATAGGCTAGGTCGTGTGCCCTACTTCTACCACATGGCCTATTACCAGTCCAATGTCCATAATATGAGATGCCTCCATCATATTTGTCATTTTCATTAAATTTTCGATAAGAAGTCATTTGATTAAATATACAACTCTAACATTCCAATCAATATAAAAAAAATCGATGGATTTCTTTTTGGAAGACTCCCACAAAATCTCATCATTGTGGGATCTGGGGTGGGTCAGCAGTATGCGACCTTTATCCAATCAATATAAAAAAAATCGATGGATTTCTTTTTGGAAGACTCCCACAAAATCTCATCATTGTGGGATCTGGGGTGGGTCAGAAGTATGTGACCTTTACCCCCATTTCAATTTCTTTTAACACCAATAATGTCCATACTAAACTAAATTAAGCTCTACATAGCAAATACCTACAGTATATATAAACACAGAAACAAAATGAGAAGGCAACAATAAATCAACATTACCAGTATGCTACTAAATAATTCTCTACGAATGTCTACATCACACTTATTAATGCTTTCTATAACCTGCAAATAATCAAAGAAATAGTAAAACCATCAACAGGAGGAAGAAAACTTAAATCCCAAAAAGTCATTTAAATAATATTCACATAAATTAGATTACCATTTGAGGCAGGCCACGAACCGAAGGAGCGATTTCTGCAAAGCTCTCCATACCAGGAATTTTCTGTAATTTACAGTCACGCAATATGAGAAAATTAGTACACAGAAAAGCACAACCATGGGAACATTGACTCTAAGCAATTTACTTCAGCATAGAATGCAACAGAAATGCAAAAAAATAAGGTTTAACTATTGAGTAGGTCCCTGAACTATTTGGGAATTTTCAAATAGGTCCCTATACTAAAAAAATTTGTAATTGGGTCCTCGAACTTTTATAAAGTTTTCAATTGGGTCCCTATACTAAAAAAGTTTTTAATTGGGTCCCCGAACTTATATAAAATTTTCAATGAAGTCCCTGGGGTAGGGTTCCGTGAAGAGGTCTTCAAGTATGCTGAGGTGAAACGTGACCTGGAATTCCCCCAAATTTGTATTTAAGGTTACAAGAGACCAAAATGTTGAGCCAGAAAACCAAAACGTGACCTGCGATTACTTCTCCTCCATCTGAACAAATAGTTCATTCCTTCCCCGATTTATGTTTTACGGTTGTATATCCATTCCTTGAAATAATTTCGTCCAAAATAATTCCTACACTTGCAACTTACTACATACATCTTGATTTATTTTGTTGTGACAATGTCTCAAGGTTCATCTTCCACCCAAACTACTCATAAATGACTGATATGGTTTTACAGCTTGGATGAAATCAGTTATATTCCGTCCAATTCAACATACCACTAACGAATTTTATAATTTAAGGACCCCATTGAAAATTTTATATAAGTTCAGGAACCCAATTAAAAAAAAATTTAATTCAGGGACCCAATTGAAAACTTTATAAAAGTTCGAGAACCTAATTACAATTTTTTTTAGTATAGGGACCTATTTGAAAATTCCCAAATAGTTCAGGGACCTACTCAATAGTTAAACCAAAAAATAATTGGACTAGCAAGATTGTGCACTTGAAATTCTGAAACTTACACTAGGTCAATTTGAGAGAGTTGTTTTGGGGAGAAGGGGGGAGGTGCTTTGAACTTTGAAGAACTAAATTACAGCAAAAATGAAAAGGATTTCACAAATAGCCCCCTCCCACTAAGAAAGGAAGAAAAAAAATTCTTCAACCAACAGTTATCATCCTTTCTAAACTAAATTCAAGATGCTAAATTTTTTATTCCCAGAAGCCTAGCATACTTCTATGAACATGCTATATCAGAAATCTTTTATATCAGGTGAAAAAGAATATAAATTGATCACATCTTTGCATCCTTGCCACACACCTGAACCAGGGATGGAGTAAAAATAACATCTGGAATCTTAAATCTATCGGCTCCAATTTCAATTGTCCTGTTATACAACAAATAAAATAAAATATTTACAAAATGATAACCACAGATAATAAAATACAGATAAACCAGAAGTAATAATTAGGCTATTATGCCATAAAGTACAAAAAACGTCACAGATAGAAGCAAGTATTTCAAAGATGAAGCAGAGTTCAATCTATCATCACAACTTCAATGAGCAAGGTAACTTTAACTTACTGGCCATCAGGAAGCTCGTATGGGGTCATTGGAATGTTCGAATATGCACTCTCTGCCACAAAAGGGAAGAATAACGGATGTCATATATGGAAACTGTTTGTATTCAACTCTATTGTAGCCAGAAAAATATAAGAATCTTGTAGAGTTCTAAAGAATTAACTGAAGACATGTATATATTTGACATAAAATCAGATCATTTTAAAACAGGATGTATCATGAAAGCACGTGAAGCAAGTATAGCAAATCACATACAGGGCATGATAAATCAAGTCATGTAATGCACTATTGAAGAGGTTCCTATTTTGGGGGAGGAAGGTGGGGAAGGGGGGGCACATAAAAGCTAGCCATTTTATCCACAAATGACTTCAAAGGAACACAAGCACCAGACCAATAGGTTTCAAAACATTACACAAGATGAAAACAAAGGCAGACAAACCATCATATGGAGTATCTGGAGCTCGACACACGCATTCCTTGATATCACTAACAATGACCCTCTGTCACAAGAGAACGGCCATCAGGTAAAGAAGACATAACATCTAATGAGAAATTACATGGTCACAGACAGACCTGGGAGTATAGTTTGTAGCTTTCAGTTGTATTTGGAAAATCAAGATCAACAGTCTGTAGGATACAGAAAATATACATAGACATAAGAAATAATAACAATTTATGTATTTCGCCAAAAAAAAAAAACAATTTATGTATAGAAATGCAGTCCTGACCAAAATCAATACCCATGCTATGTTTGGGAGGATGGGGTGGCATGGTTAGTAATGGGGTAGGATGGTTAAAAGGCATTAACCCATTGTTTGGGAGTTCATTAAGGGTGGGATGGTTTGGGATGGTAACCCAAACCACTCCATCCCACCCAAACCACTAATTTTTATACCCTCCAAATTGGGGGGTTTGAAATTTCCTCATTAAACTTCCAAACAATAGAGTGGTTACTTCCACCACTCCACTCCATTCCATCCTAAACCGCTCCATTACTAACCACTCCACTCCACCCTCTTCAAAACTCTCAAAGTAAAAGCAAGAAACTAAAAGTGGTTTTACGCTACAGAGAAAGAGAAGACTGACCATATTTCATCAATATTGTTTGCCCCAAAAGTTCTAGGAAGTTTTTTAATAGAATATTTGTTATATAAATTAACGACAGATATGGGGTTAAGAATGTTATTGAAATAAATAAATTTAAGATAACTACACAAATTCTATCTTCATGGTCCTTATATACCTAACACCATTCTCTCTTTAACACCTTTATTTTCATATTAATTTTCTTGTGTAAACACACAGTACGGATCCTACTTCCAGTAGATCAAGAGATGTAAATTGTTTAGCTCATGCCACAGCAGCAGTGTACTAGCATACATAGAGAATGTAATTTGATTCATTAATTGCTCAAGATTCAAGAAAGTTCAAGAGGAACCATCAATTAAACGAGATGAGAAAAATGAAGTATTGAAACCATCCAGAAGTCCTGGAGGTACAAACAGGGCAAATATCCAGGGGCTAGAACCCCATATTACCCATGATCAAAATTAAGGCAAAACAAGGAAAAGAAGAATCTTTATGCCTCGCACTTTGATTATGCAAGAAAATGGAAGAAGAAGCTATGTTACTCAAGTCATTAAAAAACGAAAGTATAGTATACCTGAAACTCTCCAGGGCGTATTTCCTTTCTTCTAAAGGAATACCGTGGTTTTATCTGTGACAACAAAGAAAAGGGGAAATCTCAGGAAGATGAAACATAGCAACAATAATTCAGATGACCATTGACAAATACAATAGCTAATGTTTGTCACCCACCACGATACCCTTGCTTTCCAAGCTTTTCATCAAGCAATCTGTAAGAAGTTCACCTCCAATTGGACAGGTTGCCACAGCCTTGCGGGGTAAACAAAATAGAAGATATGAGCAGACAGAAACAACCATAATATTAGCTAAATCTCTAACATAAATGCAAGGGGTAGAATGAGATCTTCAATTCTTAATTATATATATCAAGAAAACAGAATGAAAGATATTATGCATATATAGAGCATATATGAAGAAATATTAGCTATGTTTTGATGATTAGCTCTTATGGTTTTGGTAGAAGAGGCTAAATTTTGTGGCAGTGTGCAATCGAAGCTACAATATGGTGCATTTTGTTAGAGCAGTACTCTTGTACTTTTAAGGTTTCTTCAACTCATCACTTGGTTTGGGATAAGATTAGGTGGTTGGCATATATTTGGTACAAGGCACATGGCCCTTTTAAGGGGTTTCCCAAACAAATATGTTGAGGGATTGGGGAGGCTTTGTTACACCGATTTCCTCCTTTTCCATGTTTGTTTTTTGTTTTATTTCTTTGTTTAGGAGAATTTCTTATCCTCCTCACTCTTTGTAGTTCTTTAACTTCATCTTAATGCATTTCTTCTGATAAAAAAAATGAAGAAATATTAGCTTTTAAATAGCAAGGCATAATGACCAATGATCGAGTAATATAGATGATGGTACATGTATATTGGTTCCTTGTAAATGACTATATAGCCTAAAATCTATGTATCATATATACTAAAAGACAAATCAACAGTGATTACAGGATTAGAATACTTCATAACCAAGTTGATTTTTCAGGGCTTGCTTTCATCTAATTAATGTATATGTTTGAAACTGTTAATCAACCTTTTCAAACTCTAAACCTTAAATAAAACCTTTCAAACAATCAATCCAGTTTCAGTTATGAATCAGCAGTTGATCCTAAAAACTAAATACTAAAAACTTATGAATCAGTTCAGTTACATGACTAAAAGTTAATTCTATTTGATTAATTAGTAAGGAATACCTTTTGAAGAACGTAACCATCATGTACTGGCGCAACTGTTGTTGATCCTCCACCACTGAGTACAAGAAAACCTCTCATCAGAATGCTTCGACAATATGTGGATATTAAAATAAAAAATACAGAACTAATATTGTGGATACCATTTCTTTCTGTCTTTTGAATTTTCTCAATCTCAACCCCATATGTTTAGTTTAAATTTGGTCCTAAGCCCCACCCCCGTTCCACAATGATGGACCCAACGCTTTCTAGAGTGTATGAGTTCAAGTTTTATCCTTATCAGCCTCCTCCATTGACTTGAATATACTGCTTAACTAATTACACAAAATACTGGTGTTGCCCAAATGATTATTAATATAGTCAAAAAAAGGAAAATCTTTAGACATGTTCAAGGCTGTCAAAATCAACATCCTACATAGTATCAGAAGGGAAAGACAGATTCCGGGATGAAAGCCTGTATTCCATCCAGCCAACACTCAACACTCTCCAAACATTTGCCCATTGTGTTGTTACCATCCAAAGGTTTCCACAATCGGAAGCTCTGTTACCAACTTGATAGGTATTATATTACCATAGAAATGGTGGGAAATTCAAAGAACATTGCTCTAATTACAATGGGAAATTGCAGAAAAATATATATGCAAAAAAGCGAAAGATAACTACCAGAGAAATGGTGCCTTTTCTGCCCTGTGGCATCGACCACCCCAAATCTACCCGAATGACTACAGAACCCACCCCCCCCCCCAAAAAAAAAAAAATCCCCTCAATCACATCCCCCTTCATGTTTGCAGCAACATCCTCTCCAATATCCTGCTGCTAAGTGTTCCTTCTGTTAAGAGTCATGCATAACAGATTCCCACTCCATTTCCCAAACTGCCCTTATTCCTCCTCTCCCTTCTATGGTAAACCTTAATTGGAGGCCCATGGTGTTAAGGCCAACCAGATTTTTTTTTTCCTTCTCAGATCCGCAACCAAATATGGTGGCTATGCCAACATGGTGGGACTGTCCAGTCCCACTATTTCTACGAACACACATCCATCCTGAACCAATCCCACTAAAACAAGTTCTTGCCTGTAGTCAGCATTGGAGACTTCAGCAAAGATCGTGATATCATGCAATCTCCTCAGGTGGCTCGTGATTTTGACAACATTGGACATGTTGACAAATACATGATAAAGAAACTTTAAGATTGTTATTATGAAGCTGAAAATACACAATTTACTCATTCATTTGATAATGTTTGCTTCAGAGTAAGTAAAAGCCTCTTGTTTATTTCTCACTTTTAATTGTTACAATTTTAAGAATTTGTATTCCAGAACTGAAATCAAAATAATAATTTTAGTGTCATCCTCAACTTTTTTTATTGTGAACACATACATAAACCCTCTTGTGCCCTGCAGCTAAAGCAAATTCAAATGCTCTCCAACTATATTTCATGAAAAATAGGACATCTAAGAAATAATGAGACAAGACAACCATAACATGTGTTTTACATATAAAATATCTCAGAAAGTTTATATACAGGAATTAACACAAGGATCAATCATCTGTCCATACCAAAGAATAAAAACAAAACGACTAGTCTACAACTTTGTGATCTCTTACCTATCAACAACCAATGACGTAGCACGACCTGATGCAAAAGAAGTCAAAACCTGTATGTCAAGCAAAAGGAATAAATTTTCAATATTTTTCATTCGTACTCTGTAATATATTATTTCAGTTAGAGGTAAGGTCAGTGAAGAACTATTCACTTACAGCATTCTTTGCCAAAAACAATGCAGGTGCCTTGTACTTCTCAAACATAAGCTCTGCTGTCCTGTAAGAATCACAACAAATTGAACCATACATATTGATGTTTTAAACTGAGCTCTATTTAATTCAAGATAATAGACTATAGCTACAATGTCAACACCTTTCTCTCTGTTGTTGAGTATTTGAAGAAGGTTCTGCAAGGAGCATTGGATGTTCTTTAGGATCAATCAATAGGCACTCCCTACCAAAAAAGAAAGCATGCCCAGTTAAGAATAAAGCAATCCCAATAAAAATACTTGGATAAAACATACAATGGAACAATCATTAAAACCAGGAAAAAATAACATCATGCACACTGAACACCTTTCACTTTACCCATGTTTAGAAAAGAACCACTAACAGCAAACCGTCCTTAATATGTGGGTGATAGAACTGGACCAGATTGAATGAAAAATAGTGTTTGCTATTATGAATTCTGGACTGTAACAAAGAGATACACACCAAATAATTACAGAACTCTCTTCCTCTCAGCTCCAGGTATTCAAGAGACCTGGGCTCTCCCTTTTTTTTTTTTTTAATAAGCAAATTGTATTTATAAGAGTACAAGAGGTACTAAAAACCCATATACAAGGATCCTTTAAAGAAAAATACAAGGAATAGCAAGGTAGATGCTTTCCACCAAGAGCTAAAGACAAGACAACACGGTTGAACAACGTAGCCCACACCCCACCATATTCTGTTACAGCATAACCAGGGCTCTCCGTCTTTCCTCTCTTTTCCCAAACAATTAATAATCCCTGTCACCCTCGCTGTAAATCATTAATCACTTATAATCACTACCTCTATAGGTGCCAACTTACTGTCTAACCATCACAACTCACAGTTACTAACTGTTATTTCTTATTATTCTTGCTATTCCTGTTACTCGGGTATCTAACACTGGGTTTGGCTACACCAAACAAACAATACTATTAAGCTCTATTGAAAATTAAGGGCATGTTTGCTTTGTTTCCACTTTCCTATTTTTATTTGCTATTTTCAGAAATAATTACAAAAATGGCACCTTGTTTTAATTATGTTTCCTGTAGAAATGAAACAGGAAAGTGGAAACAAAGCAAACAAACCCAAAATTTTCAGTAAATCCATTTAACAACAATAAAACAACCAAGCCTTTTCCCACTATATGGGTTCAACTACATGAATCAGACGACGTCATAATGGTTTTTATCGTAAATCATGTCTATAGGCACAAACCATTTACATCTAAATCCTTGTTTATGGTTTAGCCTATAGTTTTTTATGGTCTACCTCTACCTCTAACTATTGGGCTGCCCTCTATCTAATCTACTTTCCTTACTGGGCTTCTACGGATCTTCACACATGCCCGAACCACCTAAGGTGAGATTCTAGAGATTCTACCATCTTTTCTACAATAGGTGCTACCTCTACTTTCTCCCTAATGTATCCATTCCTAATCCTATCTCATATAGTGTGTCCACTCATACAAGGCAGCATTATCATCTATGCTACACTGAGTTTATTCTCTTGTTGGCTTTTTACCGCCCAACATTTAGTCTCATACAATATCATGAGTGGTAAAATTTTCCCTTAAACTTGAGTGGTACTTTTCTATCACGAATAACACCTGAAGCACTCCATCATTTCATCCACCCACTCCACTTTAATCTTATGATTTACATTCTATTTCCCCGTTATTATGTACAATGGACCCAAGATACATGAAACCATGTGACTTGTAGTCTTTTATGCAGTAAGGTCCTTTTTAATAGCTTCTCCTAAAGTTTCTCTACTCTTCCTCTACCCTTTTCATCGTACTATCTCCAATTTGATCCAGTTTTCTCACTAGATCCTTTGTTGGTCTTCTCACATAACCAAATCACCTGAAGTGAGTTTCAGTCTTGTGTGCATGTGCTACACTGCAACTCTATCTTTCTCCCAATATATATATATGTTTCTGATAGTATCTATTCTAGCATGTCCACTCATTCAACTCAAAATTATCATCTATGGCTATGCTATTGCTACACCTTATCATTTGCTCTTGTTGGCACTTTATTACCCAATATTCACTACCAATCTACCATAGAGCATTGCTAGTCTACAGCTGTAAAGCAGGATTTTCCTTTCTTCCACTCCACTTGAATCATGTGTTCATCCCCCTCAGAATCCACATCAGTTGGTAATAATGTAAGATAGATCCAGAAAACCCAACTGTACAACTTGTGGAATGATGTGATCCACACTTCTCACCTCCAAACATTACTCACATATTGCTAATTGTGCCTATGTGATGCTTTGTTGCCAATCTTTAGATAGTCAGTTACAAGCCATACAGAAGAGGAGGGTTTAAAAGCCTTCAACAGCCACTGTGAATATTTGATGAATCTTTATGGCATGGATCTATGATTTTGGAAAAGAATCGTCATAAATACCAACATTAATTAGTCACAGTTACTACCTGATGTTCTAATGTCTTTTTGCACATTAGATACAGGTAGCAGGTCATCAACTACTCTTTGGACCATTCCTTTTGAAAAGAATCAGCAGGAGCTTCTCAAGAACCTTAACAAATGCCAAGCACATGTGCCATAAAACAAAACAAATGTAAGAAAGCAATAGTCCTACTACACAGATCAAACAAATATTAGATAATCAGCAACAACCTGAAGGCATGATCCCATATGCTGTCAACAATATCCCAGTCAGCAACAATTCCATCCTTAAACGGAGACAGCACCTGACAGCATGGAGAAAATAGATAACTACACCTATTCATTATAAAATATCTGTAAATTACTTATTCAAGCCTAATCTAGAAGATCATTACAAAAGAGTTACCTCCATATGGTCTCTGCGATACCCCAATGACTGAGATCCTACATACAATTTCCTCTTATCCTTAGCTTTGTCAGAATCAGCATTCCTAAGATTGTTCTTCGAATCAACAGCAGACGTGGAGTTCTTTTCAGCATTATCTGATTCATCAATATCCATTTGATCAATTGCTCCTACAACCTAAGTTCACATATGTCAAGAAACTATAAATGTTTTACTAACAAACTAGTAAACTATCCAAATATTTCATAAATGTTTTACTAACAAACTATAAATTATACATTCACCAAATAGACACTATCAAACAGTACTCTATCACCACAGAGAGTGACAGTACCACTTAATTATTAACTGAGAGCATAACAATAGATTTTCTATTAAAGACAAAACAAAAACTGAGAGCAATAAATCTAGGAGAAATTACACATCATTATAAAGCAATAAACGGGGAAAATGTCATTAAAACAGGAAATACAGCAAAAACCCAAAATTTAAGGTGATAAAAGAGCAGCCAATACACTTACAGAGGGAAACACGGCCTTGGGAGCATCTTCACCGGCATAACCAGCTTTGCATGTGTGTGAACCCAAGTCAATTACTATTGCTGATACTTCATCTGTGGATTCAACAAAAAAATAATAATAAAAAAAACCAACAACAAAACTTTAGAAGAAAGAAGAAGAAAAAAGACAGTTAGGATTTAGAAAGATAACTTCTTTTGATACTAACCACCGCCGTACATGGCTGTAGCTCGAAGAGAGAATTAGGGTTTAGAATTTGTGAATTTTCTCTCTCTAAGGCTTCAGGAGCAAAGAGAGTGAAAAGGAGGCGCCGACGAAAAGGAACTCCGCCGTGGAAGCTTCCGGCGGAATTGTTGGAGATGGGAACGTTGGGTGCGCGGGCGCGGCTTCGAGCAAGAAAACTCGGGTGCGTTGCGGGCTACAATTTTTATATAAACCGGAAAGGATAAAATGATAAAACTCCTCACCTCGATTAACTAAGGCTTGTTTGGATAAGTTTTTAAAATGACTTCTATATGAGAATGAGTAGCAGAAGTTATTATTAAAAGCAAAATTTATTTAATGTTTGGATGAGGTTTTAAAGAAAGGGTTTTTATTAGATTTATTGCAAAAAAATTATGGTCCAATTAAACATGCCTAATTATAATCATCTTTATTGCTCAAAAACAAAAAGCACATATGTCCAAACACTACTCTTTACTATGCCGAAAAAATCTTTATTGCTCAAAAACAAAAAGCACATATGTCCAAACACTACTCTTTACTATGCCGAAAAAAGTACAACTTTATGTGATAGTGTATAAGTCAATGTTCCTCAGCATTTATGAACACTTTTGCATAGTTTGGGGCCGGCCGCTGCAGAGCTGCTGGCATAGCAGCGCGCTCGCCTGGCGCCATTCCCGGATCTAGCTCTGTGAGGATCCATCTTGTTGTTAGTCAGGTTGGTTGTTCTGTGCTTTATATTTAAAGCAATCGGTACGACGCCCTCTATCCCGCATGTATTTATAAAACATAAAATAAAAAAGATAAAATAAAAATATGCTGTTATCACCTAAAAGTAATTAAAAAAACCATTATGTTCTAAAATGATGGGATAGTAGATAGATATGGTTAGATGACCATTAAGCTTCATGTTGTTGTTGGATAAGCACTAAGCAAGCCACTATGGAAGAATGTGGGAAGTGCCTAAAAGGAAGGGATTTTTTGTTGATCGATGCTTTTAGTGAATGTTAACCATTTTTGTCAGCCATGATGTACACAATGTTGCTAGAAAATAGGAGTTAGTGACTAATAGGAGTGGCTTTAGCATAGCTTACAATTTTGCCTATAAATATAAGTTGTACATGACAATTTTAAAAACATCAATACAATCAAACACATTTTATTCTCAATTCTATTGCTTTCAGTTTTACTTTTCGCAATTTAGATTAGTTCGTTCATTTTTTTCATACTAAACACTCTTTGGAGTAGTTTAGGAACCCGTAAGTTAGGAGCCAGAATCTCTCTTCTAACATCATCGACTGATAAGGGAATCATTGTTATTTGAATTTAGTCGAGGTCAGGACTAATATTACTTCACCAGATAACAATTTTGGCATGCTCAGTGGGACCTAGCTAGAAGGTGAATTCATTGGGAAGTTTACCTCTTCGGGTAGGGGTGGGAATAGGCCAGGCCAGGCTTTGCTTAAATAGGCCTAGCCTGTTTAAAAATTTTAAATCCTAAGCCTGGCCTGTTACCTGTTAAAGGCTTTATTTTCAACCTGGCCTGACCTTTTTTAAAAGCCTGGCTTGGCCTGTTAGCCTTTTTAAAAGCCTGCTTCATATTAAAGACTTCAAATAGGCCGTCTAGCCTATCTCTAAATAGGCTAATAGGCTTCTAACTTTAAATAGGCTTTTACAAATAGTCAAATTGTAAAAATTATTTTATTTTAATATTATTCTTTATATATATATATATATATATATATATATATATATACACACACACACATATAAACAGGCCAGAAAGGCTTTTCAATAGGCATGGGCCTGGCCTTTTTAATTAAAAAGGCTTTTTAAAAGGCCTAAACCTGGCCTTTTTGTTAAACAGGCCAGGCCTTACGTAGGCCAGGCCATAGGCCCCTGTCGGGCCGCCCGGCCTGTTCCCACCCCTATCTTCGGGCCACAATTACATTGTTTTAGCCTGGAACTGTCTCAAGCAGCTACGAAGAAGATTGGCAGTTGTATAGCAGTTGAACCTTCAACTCTAATTGCCTTAGGCATGCCATCTTCTCAACCATTAGTAACAACTACTTCTACTCAACTAGTCCATGTGTTAATGTCTACTGCATCGATGATGACTAGCAGTGGACATTCAACAATAGCAGCTTATATGGCTGATCAAAATCATCCAAATGTAATGATTACTTCGTATATCCGCCAGCAAATAGATATGGGGGTACATGACATTATGTACCATGTGTCTAAGTAGCTGGCAGACATTGTTAAACCAATGGTGCATAACGAAGTACTTCAGGTGAGGGAGCAAGAACTGCAAGAATTGAATTTTGGAGAAAATTTGGCAACTTCTATTGTTGGGCAATCATGACGACTGAATCCTATGCAACAAATTTCAGGTGGTGATGCACAACAAATGCAGCCGAGTCCAAAACAATAGGTTCAAGCAGGACCATGCCAGTTGAACATGATTCAGCAGACCCCTCAACCAAGTCACATCACACAAGTACTTACTGGTCTTAATGCTGTTGACCTTGGGGGCAAGTGGTTGTAAATGATATTGTAGCTCAACCAATATTATCGTATGGACAGGTTCACTCGGCTAAAAGGCCATCAATTACGTTAGGCCAGCTTGGTATGCCGTGTTTTGTATCAAATGCTACGGCTATTGGTGAAACTCACAGGTTACTATGCTTGGGTGTATGATGTTGCTAACTGTTGATTGATGTTGTGAACGTTATGACGTTAAAACGATGAATCCATTAATAATGATTTGAGGGATCTTTTTCCCCTTGCTCATAAAACGGAATGATAGTAATGAGGGTGAGGATTATGCCAACAGGTTTAGTCAAAGACCCTTGGGATTGATCTACGAGCGATTAGGAACAATTAATATGAATCTGAATTAAAGGATTAATTCCCCTTAATGGTAAGATATGAAGATTAAACCAAATATAATGGAATTAATGTTCAAGGACTTAGTAAAAGCCAATAGGTTAAATCCATGAACTGCCCAAGGGATTTGGCAAAGGGTTTCTGACCCTTTCTGCCCAGATCAGTTCGGCCACGCTACATTGAGCACGACCGTGCTTAATAGGGAGCACGCCTGTGCTCCAATTTGAATGTCAAAAAGGGCACGCTGCTTGAGCACGCCCGTGCTTAATAGACAGCACAGTCGTGCTTTCCTGGAGGTCTAGCACATCCGTGCTGAGGGTGAGCACGCCCGTGCTCACCTAGCCAGAACATAATCCAGAATGCTGAAACAGGGGTGTTTTTACCCCAAACGTCTTAAAAGACTTAATAAGACACCCAAAGAACTTGAAGACAAAAGACAAGTGATAAGATGTTGTACCTTGGTAGCCTAGTGGCCAAGGGAGCCTTGATGCATGATGGTCAATATGGTAATCTCTATTGCTTAATGGCTAGAGTGTTACTTAAAAATGATGATGTACCTTGGTAGCCAAGTAGCCAAGGGGGCCTTGATGCTTAATGGTCAAGGTGTTGAGCTTTGGAGCTAATTGGCTGGAGTGTTAAAAGATTAAAGATTAAAGATAACCCTGAGCCTCGAAAGCCAAGTGGTCGAGTTGTTGATGGTGATAAACTTGGGTAGCCTAATGGCCCAAGTGGAGGTGGTGGTGGTGATTATGTGTTGTGTTGATTATGCATTCACGCATCGGAGATGTTAGTGGGGGTTGTTCAACATAGGGGAGGTCGTTCGAGAGTAAGGCGATCTGACCGTTCGTGGTGATTCATCCGAGAGTTAGGTGAATCGTGCACCCCCGCGGTGGCGCATCCGAGAGTAAGGTGTGTCGGCTATCCTAGGGGTCCACCCATGGTAAGGTGAACTGCCCTGGCGTTGATGCTTATTGGTCAATGTGGATATGTAACTCCGAAGTTGACTTCTTGAGGTAGTGTGGATCCAAGTGCAAAATGAAGTAGTGGAGCAAAACTGCATCGCATTGTATACATGATTGTATGATGATGATTGTTATATTATATTGCTGTTTGTTATAACATGTTTGTTGTGATGCATGCCTGTCTTGCTAACTGCTTCCTTGCCATCATATTCGTACATATATTTCTTACTCCCCATCTTTTGTTGTTGCTTTGCATGTACCCCTTTTTATGTTATGCAGAGGATGGTGAGCAGCCTTCTGAGGAGTGACTCTGAGGAGCCGCGACTCGTAGTCTAGTTTGTTTTAGTTTAGTTTGTATATCCGAGTTGTTTTATCGGATTGGTTGTACACGCTCTATAATGTGACATCGGGGTTGGGTTTTAGTTATGTTTATGCTATGTTATCGTTTTAAAACTTATGTTATATTTCCGCGTTTGAAACTTGTTACAATGTGGTATCCTTTACCAGTTGGTTTTTAATTTGAAATAAATAGTGCATGTTTTTATATCTATGTTACCTTTTTATTACTTTATAAATACATGCGGGGTAGAGGGTATCACAAGACGGCTGCTGACTTCATTGAAAGATTCATAAAGCTGAGTAGAAGGTGTACAACACAGCTTCCAGAAATAGAGTATGCTGCCATAACTGTAGGTAACATGCATGTGACACCCTAACTTGGATCATCACATGGTTACCCGTTGCGGAAAATAAAACTTTATTTCGCTGGTTGCTTTCGGAAAATAATATTTTCTTAAGTTGTTAACATTCCTCACAACGGTGATAAAATTTGTTCCTTTTTCTTTTCTTTTTGACCAATCCAACAACAACGTAAACATCATTAAATATGGAGATATATAGATATAACACACTTCTATACTGCATCATAATCGTTTACACAACAAGACCTTACTAAGCATAGGTTCTTCCAAAACATAATATAACTCAAAACATAAGCTGGTCGGAACTAACAGACACTATGAAATTAGTAAACAGCATCAGCATGCTCTGAACTAAACAGCCTTCTTCTTCTTGTAGAAGTCATATTCCTTGAGCGGTTCATCTGGACTCGAATATAAATATATGCCCAAGTAGAGAAACCAGAAATAGAACATGGAAGAATGAGAAACCAATATATGGATTTAACGCGATAACTACATGCACGACCCAAAAGAAAACATATACACATATACAAGTTTATAACAACATAAACATCCATAATAAGGCAAATAGTTTATCCATGGGTTTCACACCCCAAAGATCATCATTTGAAAACTATGCATGAACACTTCATATTCGTAATCTACATTCATACATAATCTCATGAGATATCCTCAACCTCGAGGTGAGTTGATCAAACTCAATAGCCACGCAGGCAAAAGGCACGAAGCCAAAACCAAAGCACACTGTCCAACACAAGGCACAGTGATCGCCAAATATGGTTACCATAGCACACTGTCCAATTTAAGGAGCAATGATCACCGAATATGGTTTTTCATTGTCCAACCAGGGCACAATGATACGTCGATTCATGAATATCGCCATGATATCATGATTAACAAACAGGCATGTCTGCCTAAAATGCATGTAAAACATTTTGTTCTTGACACTTTTCTTTGTATTCAATCTTTCCTTGCCGAAGCTCAAAAGCTTACGACCAACCATAATTTTAGACATCTTAACACTTTTATTAATAACACAGGACCTCAAGTCCGAGTGCTCAATCACGAAACCCCAAGACCGATGCCTCGAGCTTAGGTTCGTGGTAATAGAAAATAGTATTCACTTTGAATAATATTATTTACTCCGAGATTAGGACATGCTGTCCAAACTACACCGAAATTAGGACCCAATTTCCAAAACACCACAAGAACACTATTTCTCCTACATCTCGATTACTAAGTTCAAACTCACTGTCTACACTATTTGCGTAAAACTTGTTTCTGGAAAATCATCTCAAAGGGAAAATCCTTTTTATAAAATCATCTGATACTAAAATCTTTTCTGAAACCGTGTTTTCAGAACTAATCTCCTTAAATAATTTTCTAAATTCATGATTAAGTTATTTTCGAAGATTAATTTCATAAAATAACTTTTTATAATATTATGGAATTTCTTACGTAAAAATTAGCAGTACAAAAATAATTTCACGGTTACGTCCTTACTATGACTCATAGTTTACTTTTTTACTAATAAATCATTAAAATAATAATATTTTCGAAAATTTCTTATTTTCTCAAATAATTAATTAAATCATAATATATTCTAATATTTTTCATTTAAAATACTGAATATTACTTGTGAAGCTTCTTAAAGCTTTTATCTCATTTAATTAATTGAGCACTGACCACTGTCAGGCTTCTCAAACCACAATCAACAACATCATAGCAATTATTTCCAGACAGATCATGTATCACAACATTATAACATATAACTACAAGTAAACACTTAACCGCAAATAAATAAACACAGATATAAATAACACAACTTAAAACAAATTAAACCAAAAACACCACAACCACAGATAAATATATATAGACCAACAACAGATAGCATGTAGCCATCGGAAAAATTCCTCAGGCAATCGCCTCTTACCTCTCGAAGAACTTAGCTTCCGATTTAAAACTTTGTCACGAATCCGGAAACCGTTAACGCACATACACGATAATCTAGCTTATCCTTCATTAAACACAACAATCAATTAACAAACAAGCAACTTAATCAAACCTATAATCCTATATGTTGGTTTCGGCCTAGGGCTGACTTTGGGGTTAGAAATCTCTAAACTTTCTAAACTCTTGGATTAATGATTCCTAATTACTTAAAACCCTAAATCAATGATTATTGTACAAAGATTGAAATTAAATCTTCCAATCCTCAAACAATTAAATTTCGGCCATGACAACTAAAATGGCTTAGAGATCTTGATTCATTTCAAACATCATAGATCCAATACCTATTAGGTTAACTAGGAACGAAAATTTATTTTTATGCACACTCTTGGATCTTGAATATGGAGAGGATAATAGGATCATAGAAATTGGTTTCACATTTTTAGGATTTTTCTATGATTTACTATGATTTTTCAAAGTTCTAGATCTAGATATTGGAAAATGAAGAACATGGATGAACAAGGCATTGAATCATGAAATTTATTGAAGAACATGAAGATGATTAAGCAAGGAGAACAAGGTTTACCTCTTGTAGATCCAAAACAAGTGAAGAATCAAAGACTTGCTTCACAAAATGATGCTAGAAAGCTTATGAACTTATAAGTGTTTTATGAACAAAAGGCAATAGGAATGAAATGAAGTGTGATGGAGGGTATTTATATGAGTGTGGGCTGCAAAAATAGGGACCAAAGAGCAAGGAATTCTAGTTTCATAAGGACCAAAGTGCAAATACTTTGAAGGACCAAATTGCAAAATAGAAAAAGTCTAAGGACCTAATGCAATTTCCTTAGAAATTGTAATAATGAAGCCATGTGCACCATAAACGCATTCACATGGGTGATTCATCTCATATGACTCATTGGTATTATCCAATAGCGACTCCCAGAAATCCCGTATTCTGCTCCATCGCTTACCCGATTAATATAACGCCGGATAGAATATATTATTTTCGCATTTTATAGCGAAATATTTTTAAAAATACCAAATCGAAGGAAATTAAATAAAAACCTTAAGTTTCTCGTTCACGGATTAAAATTAGATCATCTGAGCAGTACAATTATACTGTCAGTGAAATTCACAGACCGGGTTCCGCCTGACTTTTCAACCTAAATTTTAACCGTAACTCTCTACCATCAAGTAGAGTATAACCATGGTTTCGGAATAATTAAAATAATTTTCTAAGTCTCAGATAAAAATATAAACGTAATTATATAAATTTCTGATATTAGAAAACAACGGAAAGTCGGGGTGTTACAATGCACCCTCAGCTGAGAGAAAAGTTGCTAGCTCAGGAATTTTCAAACTTGAGTCAGCTGGCAACCAAAGCTTCCCGGTTGAACGATTCATTCTAGAGATGCAACACTTAATATCTGTTGAAGACTATGCTGAATGTGGAGAAGCAATCGACTATCCTAGTGATTAGGCAACTAATGTTATGGCAGCTGATATCCTAAGGGAATGTCATCCAAAAGACTTTGAAAGGTGGAAAGTCCAAATTAGTTATGACAAGGGTGTAACTAAGATGACAACTGATAAAGATTTATTCTCAGCTGCATTTACTAACATGTTTCAGTGTATGGCTTACCATTTCCTACATTAAAGGGTAAGTGGAAATAGTTGTCGCACAATGTACGGCTCACCATTTCCTACATCAAAGGTGAATGGAAATAGCCGAGGCATAAGCAAGTAATGGAAAATACCAACTGAATAAGACAAAGTGAAAGGATATTTAGCTATGTGTCAAATCAGCAACATAAGTCTACTAACTGCCAACATAATGTTTTTAAGAGGTTGGAGTTCCCAAGATCAACCAGATAAGATAGAATAGGGGGACACTTAGCCGTGTCAACTAGGCAAGATGAGTCTACTATATGTAAACCCACTCTCTTTAGAAGGTTGGAGTTTCTTGAATCAGCTGAATCATTTAAAGCTAGGGGGCATTTAGACATCATGTCTACTATCTGCAAACCTAGTAGTTCCAGGAGGTTCAAGTTTCTACAAGCAGCAGAATCATGTTAATCGAGAGCAAGGGCAGCAGAAAGAAGATCCTACGAATCAAGGAATCATGTCAGTTGAGAACTAGAGCAGCCGATAGGGTGAAGGTTCGATATCAAAATCGGCAATTTGATTCGGCTAACATAATGCATCTTTCACCTTCCTATCATCGTCAGCTAAAAGATGTAGGGGGCATTGTTATCACCCAAAAACAATTAAAAAAAACCACTATGTCCTAAAATGGTGGGATAGTGGATAGATATAGTTAGATGACCATTAAGTTTCAGGTTGTTGTTGGATAACCACTATGGAAGAATGTGGGAAGTGCCTAAAAGGAAGGGATTTTTTGTTGCCTGATGGTTTTAGGGGCTAAATTTTGACCATTTTTGTCAGTCATGATGTACACAATGTTGCTAGAAAATAAGAATTAGTGGCTAATAGGAATGGCTTTAGCATTGCTTACAATTTTGCCTATAAATACAAGTTGTACATGACAATTTTAAAAACATCATTACAATCAAAAACATTTTATTCTCAATTCTATTGCTTTCAGTTTTACTTTTCGCAATTTGATAAGGGAATCAATGTTATTTGAATTTATTCGAGGTCACAGCTAATATTACTTCACCAGATAACACATGCATATTATATAATAATAATAATAAAAACTAAGGTAAAAGGTACCACATTGTAACAACTTCTCAACGCTGAAAATAAAACGAGTTTTAAAAGAAACATAACATGAAAAACATAATCCAACCCGATGTCACATTATAGAGCTGGTATAACCAAAATCCAAAAAGACATCGCATAACAACATAAACTAAAGATAAATCTTAACTACGAGTAGCGGCTCCTCAGAGTCACTCTTCAACAGGCTGCTCACCGTCTTCTGCATAACTAAAAGGTACATGCAAAGCAAACAACAAAAGACGGGGAGTAAGAAACATGTATAAAAAATAATGGCATGGAAGTAGTTAGCAAGATGAGCATACATCATAACAATAGCATGTTATCACAAGTCAACATACACAACACAACACATTTATATCTATATCATCCATAACAATTCAATCAATGTATGTTATGCGGTGCATCACTACTCCACTACTGCATTATGCTTGTGGGTCCAATTTACCTCAAGAAGTCAACTTCGAAGTTACATATCCACATTGGCCATTAAGTACCAACGCCGGCAGTTCACTAAACCATGGGTGAACCCTTGGATAGCCGATGCACCTTACTTTTGGATGCAACACCGCAGGGGACCAAATTCACCTAACTCTCAGATGAACCACCGCGGACGGCTAGATCACCTTACTCTCGGACGACCTCCCTTATGTTGCACATTCCCCACTAACATCTCCAATGCGTGAATGCATAAGCAATAACAACACACAATCAAACAATCACCACCTCCGCTTTGTCCACTATGCTACCAAAGTTTTATCACCATCAACATCTCGACCGCTTGGCATGGAGCCCCGTGGCCAATAAGCACCAAGGTTCAACATCAACAACACCTTGACCATTAAACATCAAGGCCCCCTTGTCCAATAAGCACCAAGGTACAACAACGTGCGGTAAACATCGTTACCGACTTAACCATCCTTAACCTTTGTATTTAATTATCTTTGTTAAGTATTCACTAAATTATCTATCTTGTCTTTACTTCGATTAGTATCTTATTACATCATGGGGACAATTTGGGTGAAACTACCCTTGTTCCTGTTTCAGCGTTTTGTTCTATCTAGGGGAGCACGGTCGTGCTTCCCCATCATGGGCGTGCTGACTTTTAAGTCAAGCACGGTCGTACTGTCCATTGAGCACGGTCATGGTTATTGGAGCATTGTCGTATTGTTTCTAGGCAGAAGGGTTGGAGAATCCTTGCTAAGCTTCCTAGGGCATTCAAAGATAAATCCTATTGGCTTTTAAGTAACCATCAACATATATTTCGTTATTTTCAATTAATCTCCATGTATTACATTTATGGGGAATTAATCCTTTAATTTATGTTTCATTATTAATGTCCCTAAAATGTTCAAGAATCAATCTTATGGTCTTGACTAAACCTTTGAGCAATATCGTTGCCTCTCATTACTATAATTCAAGTCTTATGAGCGATTCGGAATTTATCCCTTAACTCTTATATCATTATCAAGCTTTTCATATCATTAGTGTGTTATTAACATCATCGTTCATCTCACAACATCAATCAAACAACTAAGTCGTTCATTCATAACAACATAACAATATCATCATCAATAGCACAACATCATCATTATCCACAATTAACAGCAATTCATAATTGAGCATACCAAACATATTAGAAACATAACATCATCATTATCCATAATTAACAACAATTCATAATTGAGCATACCAAACATATTAGAAACATAACACACATATAGCACACTACATCAATTAGACAAATAGCAAATAACAGGGTCATGGGTTAACCATTCATCTTACGCTACCCCCAATACTTACATGTTATACTATCCATTCTCCTCATACCTGGCATGAAGATCCCAACTATTGACAATGCAAGCAGCTTACTCTTGATCCCTCAAATGGCTTGATGAATTCCCCAAGCCTTGGCTAAACAAGAAAAGAGCAACCAATTAAGGTTTTGGGCTTTAGAAGATATAAAAAAAATAGGGCTCATGAAGGAATTGAAGCATGAATGAAATGAAAATATTATTAAAGTAGGAATCAAGGTTTCAATAAATAGTACGAGACAGTGTGCAACACATAGTGTCTCCCTGATAGTTTTATGTCATTAAGAAGAGCAATAGTGCACAGCGGAAGGAGTTCGTAGATTAAAATAAGAGCATCGCAAGAGAGACTTTTTCTGGTGAATCAGTACTTTTTATCATAAATAATTTTTAGAGCTTTTTGAAGGTCTTCGAGAGGTGAGCAACGATACCTTTTATGAACTCTTTCCATGGTATATGTGTCTGTTATGTTGACAAGGGTTTACCCTATGATTTTGGGAGATTTTAATTGAATGATGCATGTTGTCAATAACCTAATTTCTAAAATTGGGAGTTTTCATAAATATGGGGATAATTGTTAAATTGAATTTATAATGTGCTCGATTATGTTCTTGATGTTCATGATTGTTGTATTATACTTACTAAATCACTTAATAACATGATGTGTGTTTATTTGTTATGCATGATACGATTATATGTTTAATTTAGGGTAAATGAGTTGTTATATGGATAAAACATGAAATATGTGACTTATGATATGTTGTATGATGTTTGTCGCAATACCACCTATGATAGGGTATCGAAGAGTAATATTACCGTAATGAGTTATCGAAAGTAACATCATCATGTAATTGGGATGTCAAAAAAGAGCAATACCACCTGTAAAGGGGTATCGAAAGTAACGCCACCAAATGTTGGGTGTCGAAAAGAGAGAAATACTACATGTGCACATGAAAGATATTGAAATAGAAATGTCCCCGACAGGAGGGTGACATCGAAACACTTCTCATGAGTAGGGTGGGTAATGGGACGCCATTGTCGTGTGGTGTGTGAGATTTATAGCATGCCAGCAAGAGACCAATTTGAGAACGAGGTCTCCGAGCTACTTCGATTATTTTTGAAATTATTTGTTATGTGGAATGTGATGCTTTGAAGTGATTTGTCTTTATACTTTATGTTTTTGAGTTGTTAATATTACTATTGTTATTAAGTGTATTTTTAAAATATATTATTTTGGAAAATTTAGCGGATACCATTGACAGTTTTTCTGGTTGCCGCGCCGGTTGAGAACAACACTATTTTTGAAATATTTTATAATTGTATTGTTGTTCACTGAGATTTTATATCTCATTAAAAATTGTTGTTTTCAGAGCCCGAGGACATCGTTGTTGAGGACACAGAGACTTGAAGAGTTGTTGTCTTACTTTTAGATTAGTTGGTTAGTATTTGTAGCATGATTTAAGAGTGTCATGCTTGTTTATTATTTTCAGTTTACATTTCTCGAATTGTAGTTAAACGCCCGGTCTTGAGGCTTTTGGTTTTTATACAAATGTATGGATTTATTAATATTTTTCATTACTTTGAAAATAATATTGTTTTATTTAATATGAGGCATTTTTCATACTTAATTATTTGAGAAAATTTTATGACTTGTATATTTTAATTAAATGTTTTGAAGGAATTTTATTGAAATTAATTTGGGTTACTAATGTAACGAAGGGCATTATAAGGAATGTTGAGCTGTACAACACAACCCTGAGTGCACTCTGTACTCAGTATGCGTGAAAAGATAAACATTGTTGTATCCTCTTGCATCTAGCAGTGCTTAAAGACATGCTCCAAGAATGCACATGTGGGATGTGACAATCTGTTCGTGTAGACTATGTAGAGGTGTCGTTGTGTTGCTGCGGTGTTGTGGTGTTTGACAGCCCTTCTCTGCACGTTACACATTTTAAGAGGTAAAATTATTAAATTTTTAAACTTCAACCATGACCATTCACTTGGACTCTAGGTGGGAATTTTTACCCTATGTTTGTTTTATACGCGAATTCCCAACAAGTATAGCTAACGAAGGGATGCAGCCCAAAAGTTATTGATAAATCAGGATAAATTCCTTTGTGTGTTTCTCTAATCCCTTTAGCTTTTAATTATTGCTTTGATTATTTAACTATTACTAACAAAAAGGTTAAGTTGTTCTTTTCTCTTTACGTATTTCTATGAAACCACTTTTCACAGACAAATTTTTTAGAACTGCACAAATGCATACCAGTGTCTACACCTACTTGCATAGCGTCTGCTCCTTGGTGCTAGTGCTTTTATCTCCTACTTTCAAAAAGTTTATTAAATAAAATTCAACCCGCCTTGTTGTGTTTACTTGTGGCTATTTCAAAAATGGCGCAAGTGTGCGTACCACTCATCACTTAAATACTATCCAACACTTCATTTCATTTCACCAAAGATCAAACTCTTAAGCCTTTCATGAACACACCAAATTCTCTCTTCTCTCTCCTCTTTTTTTTGTTCCCTCTCATTCTCTCCCAATTTTTTTTCAATCAAAAACCCTCACCCCAAACCCTCATCACTGAAGCGCCTCCCCCAGGTAACCTTCAAACGTTTTTGACTTTCTTTTCGCTTCCCCAACCCTCTTCATTTTCTTTTATCTTCTTCATTTGCTATTGCTATTTCTTCTTCAAACGTTTCTTCTTCTTCTGCAAATGTTCCCATTCCTTTTGCAGCACAGTAGAACGGCGGACTCCTCGTCTCCTTGATTCTCACCGTTCTATCCAGGTACGTACGTTACCCTCCCTGTCACCATTACCCAAACCCTTTCTTTGATATTGATGAGCGAACCCCAGAACAACTGGTGGCCAGGGCCATAGCACCTGTCATGAAGGACTTCCTTTGTCCTCATCTTGTTCGCCCTTCCTCTACAAACGACGACGTTCCCGATAAGACTCCTACCCCTCTTCAATCACAATCTGGTGATTCAACACTCCTCAAGGAGGAGAAGTCTAAGTGCTATCTCATACTGAAATTCGTCAGGTCATAAATTTATTCACCTTTTTTCATTATTAATTCCATGTAGATTCTATTATTTACTTGGTGTTCTGCACTGGATTGCGAAAGTATAGCCATTTGGTGCTACAATATTGCTGATTATGTTATTCCTCTTTCTCCTCGTCTCATATTCATAGCATTGACGCTAACAGTCGCTGAAACTGATTCTTAATATCGTGTATTTCCTTTTATTTAAGTTTTCCAATGCCACATTTGCTTCTCAGCTAACATAATTCCTTTAAGCTTGGAGATTAATTAATAACACAAATGGTGGTGTGGCTTATCAGCTTGATTGTGCTGTCTGAAAGATTATATTGAAATTGTTTTTAAATTTATTTGGTTGGATAGTCTTTAAACAGTCATTCTGGGGTTAGATTGTTGTATGGTCCTGCACCCTTTTGTTGTAATTGAAAATTTCCAGAATTGGAGAGTGCCTTAGTGAATTGAAGTTTCTTATATTTTTAACTTGATGAAGCACATGAATTGGGGAAGAAAGATAAGAATTAAAATGTGTAAAATCTTGGTGTCTCTGGGTTATGTGCAAAATCTTCGAAATGGTATAGTGTATGATATATGAGTTTCTAAAAGGTATAATATATAGTGTATGATATATGAAGAGCTGAAATTTTATTCTTTTATTGTGAAGGTTTATGTGTATACATTTTAGTATAATACACTAAATCTTTGAATGTATGTTTCTTCCCTTTAACACAGCAGCATGGTGGCCTTACTCAAGAACCCATTAGATAGACCAAGTGTCTAATCCTGGTGTTTGGTGAAAATTGCAAATAAAGAGTGAAATAGCCACCTTAAAGCTCCTCAACCATCGACGAGGTACTGTACTACCACCCTCTTACCTCTTTGTCTCAGCATAATATATTCTAGCTATTTCTATTACCAAAATGAATCAATTTAGTTTCTGGTTTCTTAGACTTTATTTGTAGTACTTATTAATATTCAATTGCTTTGGTAATTTACACAAGTTCATTGTCCACATTTTCTAGCCTTAAAGAGAAAATAAAGGAAAAGAAGAAATGATAAAACAGATAGAATAATTTTAACAGTCCATTTTATCTGCACAATAAAACAATAGGGCACGTATTTCTTGTTCTGCAAGTGCCCTGCTTGTTATTTTGAAAATCTGCCTTTTTATTCATATCACCATTTGAGAGTTGAACTTATATTATTAAAATTGTAACTGATATGTCAGTGCTGAGAAAATTTTGGAGGAATCGGCAGCTGTCTATTTGTATAGTCTAATTACTATGTGGTAAATTACAATGATCTTGAGCAGCAGTCATCTAAATGCTTATACCAAATAGTACGATTCTCTTTTTTGGGGGAAGGAGGTACAATCCAATAATTTTTTTCCCTGTATCTTGAGTTCAGATTTTGCTATATCCATACATAAGAAAATTCTGATTTGTTTTTTTTATTTCATTTTGGTATTCTTAATGTAGGAACTCTGTTGTTTTTGTGTTGCTTGGCCTATCTGGATGCTTCGTTACTTGTTATGATCGAAGAGTTCACAATGATTTGGCTCAGCCTTGTAGAGAATTATGACGTTGCTGCTGTCATCCTGGGTAATAACTCTGCTTTTATATATTCATCTGTCTTTAACATCGTTCAAAGCTGGAACACATAGTTGCATTCTTAGCATCTGCTTGTGCCTTGTGGCATCATTTGTTTTCTTTCTGCTGAATGAACCTTCCATTGTGAAATATATTCATTACGGTTATGGTCTAGTTGAAGGTGTGAAATAAGCTTGCATTATCTAAAAAGTTTTTGCCTAATAAATATTTTTTTATTTTCTTGTGCAGGAATGTCAAAATGGAGGAGATACAAAAGATGAGGAGTTGCAAGATGATGATGATGATGATGCAATTTTATTTTAATTTTCTCTTCAGATACTTGTTTTGATTTTTTTTTGCAAGACTCGAACTTCATTGAATGATATGATATTTGATCAAACCATGTGGTTCTATTGTTGACTATGCTTTTGTGTATTTAGGTTGATGCTCAAACTATATATATATATATATATAGGATCGAGTGCAAAGTAATATATATATATATATATATATATATATATATATATATATATATATTTGAAAGGGTTATGTAAATTGTGTATGAGATCAAATTAAGGTTAAATTTAGAAAATTAATATAAAATATTCTGAAAATTTATAAAACTAATTAATTGATTATTAAATCAAATTTAATGCTATGACATTTATAAAATGTTGTCTTTAGTCTCTTAAGCAACAATTATTAAGTGTGCTCAAAACATCTTTCAAAATTGTTGTCTATACACTATGCATACAATTAAAAAATGTTGCCTATTAAGTTGCGGTAACATTTAAGAAATGTTGCATTTGGATCTTTAGGCAACAGTTAGTAACTGTACTAGTTAAAAATTGGTTACATTTGAAAACTGTTGCACTAGGTTCGCCTGACAACTGTTCCCTATTCGTATAGAACAGGCAACAGTTAACGAAAATGTTGTCATAGGATGCAAAAAACTGTTGCCTTAGACAATAGGTAACGCTTGAATAGACAACTCTTAAAAATTGTTGCATATACTTTTAGGCAACATTTTTTATAGTATAGACAACATTTTTTAACTGTTCCCATAAAGCAAAAATGTTGTAGTGGGTTTTGGCTTGAAAGTCTTCAACCAAAATGGTTCTTCAACTTCTAACCAACTCCGTCATCTCTCCTGCCATCTAAACACTTTCTCTTCACAAAGTTTTGTCATTTAAGCAACTTTATTCTTCATTACTCAAGAACACAAGTTGTTCAACCTTTTCCTTCAAGCTTCAATATTCAAGAGTCATTTGTTTAAACCTTATTATTCTTCTTTTTAAACCATAAACTTGAACTAGGTTCATGTTTAATTGAGTTAAAGTTTCAAGTTTTAAGCTTTATGATTTCTTTGTTTGGATTCTTGTCCTCTTGATCTTTTCTTTGGTAGATGTTCTTTTGGAGCTCAAAAAGGAGTCTACTTTGACATGTAACGAGGGAGAAGCACCACATCACACCTTATGGTAGATGAAAATTGGTTGTCTTGCTTGGTTATGGAAAGCCTCACCAAAATGGGTTCTTTGCTTTGTTTTCTGTGATTTTCATGATCATGGTGTTGTAATTTTATTTTTGTTAGTTGTTTGTGTCTGTTAATGTGTTTCTATGGTTGAAAATAATTTTGGTTGGTGAAAAATCTTTTCTTTTCTTTTTTGGTTTTTTGGCTAAAGAATGGATTTTTGTGATTATTCTTGATAAAAACATGTGATATCGTTGATCATGAAATATTGATGTACATATATGATTTTGGTTGGTTTCAATGAAGCAAAACTTCACCTTTATGCTCACATAAGGTTCCACCATAGCTTGCTAAAGTGTGAAGATGAATTTTTAATCTTTTAACTTAGATGAATAATTGAATAATAGTTAGTTTATGGATCAATAAAACCAAGAACACAAAGCACAATTGTTTGAAAATAATACTCATAATTGTTTGAGCTTGGACATGCTAGGTGTGAAAATAATACTCGTCTGTAACCTTATCAATTATAGTGAAAAGCTTGGTGAAGCCAAGGACTGGCCATAGCCCAAGAGTTGTGGATGAACCATGATAAGTATTGTGTCCCTCTCTCTCTCTCTCTCTCTCTCTTATCTTTATTTTATTTAGTGTTTACACTATCTTCTGCTCAACCGCCTGTCAAGCGTCTACTTCTCATTTCCTATTTTGTGTGTTAGCTGTTTTTGTCTTCAAACTTTCTTTGTGAAACGAATTTTGAGTAAACACTATTCAATCCCACCTTTTAGTGTTGTTAATTGTCATTTTTATTTTCAATGTGATGTTTGTCAATTTTCAAAACACCATCGTACAACTTTTTTCAAAGTAACAACAAAAGTATTGAACCATGTGATCTTGTTCATTTCGATATTGTGGACCTTCTTCTACTACTAATTTATCTGGTGCAATATGATTTGTTTTCTTATTGATGACCCGAGTTGGGTGGATATTTCTCATGAAAGATAAATCTGAAGTTTTTCCTTTATTCTTGAATTTTTATCATATAATTCAAACTTAGTTTGGGAGGGCTATTAAAAGGTCACGTTTTGATAATAGAAAGGAAAATGCTAATCATTTTTCTAAAAAAATCTCAAAGAGCATGTCGTTTTGCACGAGTTAACTTGTGGGGAGAATTTCTAGAAGCTGAGTCTCTTGAGTCATAATTAGTTCTTACGGCTGAACCTCTTGAGTCATATACTTTTCCTCTCATGAAGTTTGTGTATCATCTTTTGATACTATTTCTTAGAAGAACCTAGACTAGTACATGTTCTAATATCAAATGAAGCCAATTATTTGAAACGATGTCGGTACCAATATCAAAAGCGGGAAAAACTTGACCTGGTAAGCATCCTAACTCTGAGACTTTTGATAGTCCTTTAAATAATACTTGTGAACCTAACCTGATGACTTGCCAATTGCTCGGAGGAAGGGAAAAAGAGATAGTGTCAAATATCCTATATCTCAGTTTGTGTCCACTAGACACCTTTTTAGTACAATACTATATGAGAATTCGGTTCAAGTTATGTGCATGAAGAGATGATTGCTTCGGTAAAAAAAAAAAAATACGCTGGAGATTGTTGAGAAACCGAATGATAAAAGGATAGTTAGATACAAATGGACCTATCAGTGAAATATTAGTCTGATGGTACTCTAGACTAGTATAAGGCAGGACTGGTCACAAAGGAATAAATACAGACATATGAGATTGATTATGAGGAAACATTTGCCTCAGTTGCAAAAATACAATCATGATTCTTTTCTCCATGGTAGCACACTTTGGTTGGGAATTACACTAATTCGATGTAAAAAAATATCTTTCTACATGGAAACTTGGAAGAAAAGGTATATATTGGGATTCCACCATGACATGACCCTATTAGTGGAAGGATCAATAAGGTATGGAAATTAAAGAAAGCTTTCATAAGGGATCAAGCAGTTTCCTCATGCTTGGTTTAGAAGGTTCACTAATGCTGTGGTGTCCTTGGATTATTGACAAAGCCAAGGAGAACATAACATTATTGTAAAAAATTCCTAAGAATGAAGATATACACTTCCTTTGGTCTATGTATCATATGAGCATTGCAGGTGATGATGAAGTTGAAAAATAGGTTCTAAAAGAAACGTGAGCCGCATAGTTTGAAATGAAGGACCTAGGAAGGCTAGAGTATTTCCTTGGGATAGAGCTTGTCTACTCCAAATAAGGTATCTTTGGTTCCCAAAGGAAATATGTCCTAAATCTTCTTAAGGAGACGTGTAAGTTGGGTTGCAAAACCGTAGGGACACCTATTGAACAAAAACATAAGATTGGAAGCAATGAAAAGAGCGCAAGGGTGGAAAAGTATAAGAGACTTGTGGGAAAACTCATATACTTATCCCAAACCAGATCTAACATAGCCTATGCTATTAGTATGGTTTAGGGGTGTTCGTAGGTTAGAGTGGGTAATTTTGAGAGAAAAAAATTCTGCTCCAATCCCTTCATGTTTGTTCTTTGATCGCCCAATCAGATTGATTTTAAAATAAAATATAATCTAATCCAATATATTTCGGTTTGGATTGGATTGATTATCGGTTTTGACTTTTTCCCAAAAGTATACTTAATAATTTGTAGAAAGACTAGGAGATGTAACCCAACTGTCCTTGAAACATACAGGTCATAGCGATACTCAAAACTAAGTTATCACTCTTCTCATGCCATATACAATATAAAGATTTTAATTAATCAGAAAATGTAGATGAATCTAATTTTTTTTTATAACATAATAGGAATATTGATAAATCTCTTCAAGAGTAGAGTAGTAAATAACTGTAATACTCCCAGTACAAAATAAAAGAATTCTTCTAAACATAGGCATGAAAGGAAGTACAGAAAACAAATATTTGCAATAAAGCAAAGATAGGAAGAGGTTGGTGAGGTCTAGGTACAAGGAGGTTATGGCCGGTGCGGATTGGATTGGTTTTAACATAGCGTACAGCTTAACAGTGTGAAAATAGTCTTGTTTCAAATAGAATACTAATGACAAATTTAGTGACAAATATTTAGCAACGTCATATATATAACTGTAAATTTGTGGTTAAGTTCAAATCAAAGCATTAGTGACAAATTTAACGAGGGGGTGCCTTATGACGAACGTTTCTTGTCGTTAATTCCATAAATAATGTCAAAGTAATAATTTGGCGATATATTTTGCTAAGAGATATTCAACGACAACATATTTTGTCCATGAATTCATCGCTAAATAGAAAATCATTAGATATTGTAAATCAAAACACAATCCATCGCTAAATTCGTCGCAGTCTGCGATGGATATGATTTCGTTGCTAATTTCAAATAAGTGATTGTAACATTTTTAGTAATGTGGGCGGTTGTCGCGGGCTTGTGACGATGGCATGGCTGTGTGTCTGTTCGGAGTTCCATGGTGGTCGCGTGGTTGCTCATCTGGCCAGAGTTTGTGTTAAAGCATCGGAGCGTACGACAGATTTGTGATATGTTTCGTGGTGGTGGGAACTTGTGGCTGGTGATATTGGTGGTCCTAGATGGCGGTAAAGCGGCGATTGTGCTCCATTTCCAGATACTATCCATGAGATGTGGTCTAGCATGGTTCAACGGGAAGAGAAAGAGTCTCTTAGATTTGAAAAAAAAAAAAGGAAAAAGAAAGAAGGAAGAAAGATGGGACATGATCGGGATGGACGTTCTGGACTTTGGAGATTGTAAAAAAAAATGATATTAAAATAAAATTTTAAAATACAATTTAACTAATTAAATATATTTATTTATGGATTTGAAAAATAAATTTATTGTTAAAAAATAATTCTTGCTTTCTTAAATCAATATACAAAAATTGAAGTTTAAAATAAAATGTATTATTAATGTTATGAGTTAAATATATTTATATATGGTTTTGAAAAATAAATTTATTGTTAAAAAATAGTTCTTGATTTTTTAAATCAATATATAATTTAAAATTCTAAATAAATTTATTATTAATATTATCATGGGCATAATAGTATATTCAATAAAAACGCATTCTCTTTCTTTCCATTTTCTTTCCAACCAAATAAAGAAAGAGAGAAACTCACACCTCTATGTCTCCTATTTCACTGATACCCAAGGTTATCAAAACCGGACTAGACCGACTGTTTGGATCGAGAACCGATCTACACTCCGGTCCTAATACACCAAAAAACCGTTCATTCATAGAACCGTTTAGAAAACGTTAGAATCAATGTAGAACTCTAAAACGTTAGAATCAATGTAGAATCGGAAAAACCTGTTGAAAGGTTCAGTAAAGAACACTTTAAAAAAAATAAAAATAATAAACAAAACAGTAGCAAAGGATGAGAGGAGCATAGAAGTCGTCGTTCCCTATTTCTATCGGGCTTGGTCTGTCGTTCATTGTTTCTGGCTTGGAGAATGTGACACCCTTTACCCCGCATACGTATAAAGAATTAAAGATAAGGAAAATAAAATAAAACATGCATCATTTATTGAAAATTAAAACCAACAACGGATAGAGAACATTACATTGTATCAAACGCGAAAATAAAAACATAACATAAACCAAACCCAACCCATGTTGTCATATACAGAGCTGGTATAATTAATCCGAAAAATATCCTCGGATACGACTGAAACAAAACTAAACTAAAAACATAAAACTGGAAATCCTAACTACGAGTTACTGCTCCTCAGAGTCACTCCTCAACTAGCTGTTCGCCGCCCTCTGCATAAAGATACATGCCACAAGACAAGAAAACATAGAGATAGGGAGTAAGAAACATGTATATGAATATAATGGCAAGGAAGCAGTTAGTAAGACGAGCATACAACAAACAAGCATGTTATAACAATAACAACAACATAACATCATCATACAAACGTGTATGCTATGCAATGCAACTCTGCTCCACTACTCCATTATACACTTGGATCCATCTATCTCAGGTAGTCAACTTCGGAGTTACATCTCCACATTGGCCAATAAGCACCAATGCCAGGGCCATCCATCAAACCTCGGATGGACCCCTAGGTGGGCCGACACACCTTACTCTTAGATGCGCCACTGTGATTGTACATGATTCACTTGAATCACCGCGAACGACAAGATTACCATAACACGGGCGACCTCCCCTATGTTGAACATCCTCCACTAACATCTCTGATGCGTGAATGCATGCTCAACACAACACATAAGCACAACCACCACCTCCGCTTGGGCCACCAAGCTACCCAAGTTTTAACACCATCAACACCTCGACCACTCGGCTATCGAGGATTAACGTTATCTTTCGTATTTATTTATTAAACACTCTGGTCGTTCTGTACTAGAGATTACCACCTTAACCATCAAGCATCAAGGCTCCCTTGGCCACTAGGCTACCAAGGTACCATATCATCATTAACACTCTAGCCATTAAGCACTAGAGATTATCACCTTGACTATCATGCATCAAGGCCCCCTTGGCCACTAGGCTACCAAGGTACAAAAATATTATCACTTGTCTTTGGTCTTCATGTTCCGTTGGTATTTTATTAAGTCTTTTAGGCTTTTGGGGTCAAACACCCCTAACTCAGCATTCTGCGTCTGTTCTGTTTTCTGTTCTGGACAGGTGAGCACGGGCATGCTCACCCTCAGCACGGTCGTGCTGCCTGTCAAGCACGGGCGTGCTCAAGTGCCCGCCCAGTTTCTGAATTTGAATGGGAGCACAGGCGTGCTCCTCATCAATCACGGCCGTGCTCAATGGAGCAGGGCCACACTGTTCTGGGCAGAAGGGTCGCAGACCCTTTGCCAATTTCATGGGGCAGTTCCAGATTCAATCCTAATGGGTTCTACTAATCCATTGATCATCAGTTTCATTAATCTTAATTAAATATCGATGTCTTATAAAAAAGGGGACTTAATCCTTTAATCCCAATTCATTTTAATTGTCCCTAATCACTCATAAATCAATCCCTAGTGTTCTTAACTAAACCATTGGCATAATCCTCACTCATTACTATCGTTCAGATTTATGAATAAGCGGAACAACCTCCCTTAACATTATGAACATATTTAACATTTAACATTAACGCGTCATAACATCAATCAACAGTTAATACATCAAAATATCATAACTCTGATAAACACTCAATCATGGCATCATCATATTAACATGTTCATAATACACAACATTAACTAATAATAACAGTTATGCCAGTCATTAACATTGTAAACAGTTAACCATCATATAGCAAACAGGCATAAAGGCATATAGACATGTTATCAAAGGAAAGGGTTATGGGGAACCTTTCGTCTTACGCTACCCCCAAGCCTACATACTCATACTATTCCTTCTCCCTATACCTGGTATGAAGAATTCCCATTAAACCGAAGACGCTCCTAAACCGGTTCCCTCGAATGGCTCCACGAATGTTCCTAAGCCTTGGTCAACACATAAAGGTTAACCAATTAGTTCCCAATTCACAAGAAAAAGGAACTAAAGGGAAGAACTATACCTTTGTTAATCGGCACTAACACGTGATTGTACTCTCTCAATTACGAACAGAACACCAAACAAAGATTGGGTTCAAGGGGAAGAATGAGAGAGGCTACCGTTACACTTAGGATTGCCTAAAGTGCCATTTTGAGGGTTTCACTCGTAACCCTCGCTGCTCACTGTCTACATATAGACTCTGCACCGAGCACGGTCGTGCACCCCTTTAAGCACGGTCGTGCTGACTTAGCGTCAATGAGATGCGCTTGCACCTGAGCATGGTCGTGCTCCCTATTGAGCACGGCCGTGCTTGTGGCCCTAGAAAGCCACAAGGCACGTGCTCAAGAACGGGCGTGCTGACATATGAGCACGGGTGTGCTCATGCATTAGGAAGGGATTTTGAACTTAAAAATCCCACTTAGCCCACTCTAAACCTCCCTAACAAACAAGGCACACACAAAAGCACTTATACGGGTGTTACAGAGAAGAGTCAGAACTTAGAAGACGCATAGAAGAAGAAGCCTTTAGAAGCAGTAGCAGTGTAGCGCCGAACAAATTGAGATCTGAGAAGTTAAGAAGGCTTAAACAAACACCTCGGTAACTAAAAACAAGATATGCAAGATATCATATTATCTTTTATTAGTATTAGTATATTAGTATTAGCAATGTTTTTAAAACCGGGTCGGTTATTGAACCGGTGAAGGCACTAGTTCAAGGTTCAATAGTCCCACCGTGGTTGAAATGACAATAATTAAATAATTTTTATAATTTTTATATAATATATTAACATAAATTTTAAATTATCAATGACCAATTTTCAATGGGAGAGGTCAACCCCTTAAATGGATCTCAGTACCTCGAGGGATTAGTCTCTAGCTCCCTGCCGGAGGATACCCGGGTTCACAAAAAAAAATATTTAAATTCTCATAATTTTTTTAAAAAAATATAAAATATTTTATGCATTTTTTATTAATAAGCTTACCAAAATAATTCTAGTATTTGCTCCCAAAAATGTTAAAGAAAAAAAAAAAAACCAATTTCAATGACCCATCAACCCAAAACTCCCTTATATGTTTTTTGGACCAACTATAAAAAATAAAAAAATAATAAAAAAGAGTGCAAATAACAACTTGGCCTGATTTACTTAAGGATGGGTGCAAATAAGAAAGGAATGCAAATAAATTTTGGCCCAACCCATTTTTGAACAAATATAGGATGTAACTTGTTAACCTAGTTTAAGTCTCTCATTCTTCTTTCTATCGCGCCCTTCTTTATTCTCTCAATATTCTTTGTTCTCTCTTGATGCCTTTTGCTTTCATGGTCGACGCTCATATTCTTTTACTGGAGAAAAGCCGCAAATCGCTAGAGCACCTCGTCAGAATAATGTAACACCTTGTTTTTTTTTTTTTAATTACCGGTAGCAAGATAATTATTTATATTTTTATCTGAGACTAAGAAAATGATTTTTTGATAAAACAAAATCATATTCATACTCTACCTTATGGTAGAGGGTTACGGTAAAATTTGGGGTTGAAAATTCGGACGGAAACCGGTATGCGTTTTTACTGACAGTATAATTTTATACCGACAGAAAACCCTAATTCGACTCGAAACTGAAAAATTGTAGATATTTATATTATATCAGTGAGGAATTATACTTTCCAAATTTCTACTAAAAAATAAAATATTATATTTTATTCGGGCGAATTTTGGCCAAAAACGGACGGAAACCCTAATCGGGAAATCGACGGAATCGGGAACGGAATTGCAGAGACCAGCGAAGAGATCGAGACAAAAAGTCAAACATGACGACTCATGATGTTATCCATGATGTTATAAGTAATCATGACACTTTATAAGTGAAATGACCAAAATGCCCCTAACCTAACCTATCCTAGTTAAATGCTAACCATGGTCAAGACCAAGACATGAACAAGTTGGCTTCTTCTTCCTCTCTTGTGGTGCAAACCGCAGCCACACCCCCTTCACCCATTCACCACACAAATTTTCCTAGCTAATGATGAAGATTAAGCCTAGTTAAGTTATTATATTATTTTCTAAACTTAAACTAACTTATGCCAAGTTAATTTCAACCATGGTACTCTTGTAAACATTAAACAAAACAATTCCTCTCCTCACTCACTTATCCTACACGGCCCAAACCCCTCCCACACTTAGCCAAATTTCATTTTCTTCCTATCACACATTCTAAGTCTTTTCTCACAAAAACACAAAGAACACCATTTGTGCTCTTTCTAAGTTCTTCATTGTTCTTCAAGTTATTCATCAAACTTCTTCATTCCAAGGTGAGGATTTCATTCCTCATCATCTTAGCTTCATTAATCCTCAACAAATTCCCATTTTCATCAACTATTTCTCAAATTTCAATTCCTAGATCTAGTTTTTCAAAAATTCACCAAAAATCATAGAAAAATGTTTTGAGTGTTCTACCACTTGATCTTACCTCTCTACTACCTCTAGGTGTTAGATATAGAAGCTTGAAGTCAAAATAAATTTCTAACCCTAACTCCCTATGTTGGCCGAATCTATGTACTTATAGGCAATGAGATTTTGTTCAATTTTTAACTTAGATGAGGTTGGTTATAAGCTATCTAGGGTTTCTAAATTCTAAATCCAAGAGATTAGAATCAAAAGAAATTTCTAGCCATTTTTTCTTCCCTTGGCCGAAACCCTAGATGTGTGGGTAAATGAGTTTTTCTTCAATTTTTACTTGAATGATGACTTGTCTAAACTAGTTAAGGTCTCTAGGTTATAGATCCAAGAGTTTGTGAGCAAAAGAAATTTCTAGCCTATTTTACTATACTTCGCCGAAACTCTAACCCATTTGGTTAGAGGATTTTGTTTCAAATTTTTAACTTGTCACACTTGATCTATGTTAGTTAATACTCTAGTAACTAGGATCCAAAAGATGGAATTGAGAAAATAACCCTAGCCCTATTTTTGAGTCATGGCCGAAACTAACCTAAGGTTGTCATGATTGGATTTTGTTTGATTAACTTGTGGTTATGTTGTTTTGATTGAAGGTTAACCGATAGCTTGTGGTGTAATAACGAGGATCTGAAAGTTCGTGTTCCAGTGTTAGTTCAGGTTGGAGAAAGATTCATCTTGTCGTTGGGATATATAAGTAGTATATATTATAATAATGGTGTAGGGCGACCTAAACCCTACTAGTGGTCGAGTAATCGACAAGACCAAAATCACATTGGCGACTATTCCGTAGTACCAATAATCATTTGGGGATTATAGGTTTATCGCCATTAGGATAATTTTAGAATATTCAAGGATGTTTGATTTTATCATTATTGAACTATTTGTGATTGACTGGTTGTGGTAATTTGCTGTATGTGATGTTATGGGTTATTTGAATATTTTATTATTATTGTATTGTGTATGATCTGCCTGGTTTGATAACATGCTTAGTTGGCATTTAGGCAAGAATATGTGTTGTTCGAGAGATATGCATGTGGGTGAGAGAATGATTGTGACTTATAGGTGCCTAGCTTAAATTGGTTATTTTATAGATGAGATGTGACACGGGTTGTGTATTGAGACTGTGATGGAAGGTTGAGGCACTAGGTTGTAACTGATGCAGGTTAATAGTGAGATTCACATATATATGCATTGTTGTACACAACCGTGTGTTGGGAACACACGAGGTTCGAAGTTCTCCCGAGGCTGTCCCAACTTAGATTTAGGCCGTGCAGCTATAGTGTCATTGCTTTGCATGAGCATCCTCGAAAGAGAACCAGGGTGTGCACCGACTGTGTTGTGCAGCTATAGTGTCATTGCTTTGCATGAGCATTCTCACCATGGATAAGGGTGTGCACCGGTTAATGGGGGTGCGTCGCTTGGACGACTGACTAACATTCCTCAGCGGGCAAGGGAAGTGTGATAGAATTGGTGGTGGCCATGTCAGCATAAAGGTTTAGTTGCATGAGATTGAGGGTAGATGAATGTATCGTGATTTAAAGATGGTTGTTAATGATGAGTGATGCTTGTCTTTGACTGTTATTATATTATATGCTATGATTCTTTTCCGCTTATGATGATAGAATTGTTTCTTATCTACCTATTTCTGTATTTTGTGTATGTTTACTTTATTCCATTAGAAGACTCTATGGAGGAACCCGTTGCTGAGGAGTTGGATGGAACTCCTTATGAACCAGATGCGGGAGGTCGAGCTGCGGATTCCAATAATATAGTGTAGTGAGTTTAGGGCCAGTGAGTCTTATAAGAAATTTTATTTTCCGCTAGTTATAAACAGTTTGTGTAATTAAGTACCTGTGAGGGATCCCACTAATAGGATACCCTAAACAGTGTTTTGTATTGTAATGGATAAACATTGGTGTATTTATATATTATAACGATGGTGTGCTTAACTTCAGAAGTGTATGTGTTGTATTTAAGTTTTTAATTTCTTCGTATTTTTGGGTTATGTTTAATGTTTAAGTACGCGAGTAATTTAAATAAATAATAAATGGCACAAAGGGGCACAACAGGGTGTCTCATTTGGTGGTATCAGAGCAGTTTGATTCTGTTCAGACTGTGAGGTCTAGGATGTTGTTATTGGCCGTGTCTAGTTGAACCCGCACAAGGTATTAACTATGTTTAGAAGTTGGGTAGTGTGTCCGAACTTAACGCGATAGTTAGCATTGGTGTGACATTTAATAATTATATAACAGTTTTATGTAATATTATATGTCATAGGAATGTGAGCTAATGATTCCTTTTACAGGATCATGGCTCGACGTAGAGTACGAGGTGGACAGGATGGCAGTAGAGCTGCTAACAGAGTTGCCAGAGACGACAACAGCGGGACCTTGCATACAGGAGGTACAGGTGGTGGAAGTGTGTCATCTGAAACCATCTGTGAGTTGGCTACGGCGATGCTCCAACAAACACAGCAGAACGTGCAGATGTTCCTAATAATTACGGAGCAGCAGGAACAGCTTAATCAGAGGCTGTAGAGGAATGAAGGTCCAATCAGATTCAATGCTCCAAGAAGAAGGGACAGTGGTTCCCAATGGAGGTCGGGACCATATACTAGACATGTGCAAACAGTTCTGACATCTGCACCAGTATCAGTACCAGTTGAGGAAGCGGGTATGCAGCAACGAGGTCTAGTTTGTTTCAGATGTCGAGGTTCACATCATGTCAGATATTGCAGTGAGAGATGTGTTTATGACATCTGTGGTAAACCATATCACTTTACTCGTGATTGTAGACAGCGGGCTATGCAGGAGCCGGTAGCTGATGGTAGAGAAGACATTGTTCAGAAAGGTGGAGCTGGAAGCGGAGTTCCAGCAGCAGGACAGCAGATGGCCAGACCTCAGGCCACTGGGGGAGTGTTTACCGTGAGGGGAGCTGAATCCTCTCAATATGCGGATCTTGTAAAAGGTATGTATTTGATAGCTAGTAGACCTTATCTGTTTGTCTATGTAGCAAATATACGTTATACTTGGCATGGTTTGGCTTTTGGCTAACCAAGTGGTGTTAGATTGTTTTAATAAGACCTAGTCATCTTCATCGATGATGTTCTCGTTTACTTTAAGAGTCACGAGGAGCATGAGTAATATCTGCGTCAAGTGTTGCAGATCCTACGCGAGAAGAGTTGTCACGAAGTTACCTAAGTGCGAGTTTTAGCTTGATGAGGTGAAGTTCTTGGGGAATGTGTATACAAACGAGAGATTTGTCGATGATCTTACGGAAGTGGAAACCGTGTTTTTGGTGGGAAAGGCTGAAGATTGACAGAAATCCGTAAGCTTGTTAGTTTATGACTCTCATGCTTGTTTGAAGCCGAGACAAGCCAATATGAATCTTCAACCTTGGGGGAGTGTCTTATGTTTAAGAAACTCTTCACTACACTTTACGATCCTTATGAATTCGTAAATTACCATTTGTCTCTCGAGTTCCTATGATTGTACTAAGCAATCACAGCGACAAATTTTATACGTGTCGAACTGACTCTCCTGACTTTGATTGGAAATCTTTTAGGACTCATACATTGGTTATGTTAGTTCGTATTTTCAATTTATTATAATGGATTTCCTTATATGTGAGAATTTGTGCTCACGCTTCTAAATAACCCTCAGTGTATTAGACATTTGAGTGGATTGAATGGGATGGTATCCATTGGTTTACATCTTTTAATATTTCGTTGAAAAATCTGTTATGACTGTTTCTTGAGTCGTAATACAGATGAATTCTTGGTAACAGAAGTTTCTTGATGAAACTTACTCTAGTCACTTTTACTTTTGGTAGATGTGATCCAGTCTGATTTTTGCCAGACTATTTTCCTTTTTAAATCGTTGTTCTGTAAATCCCTTGTACTTGGAATGAATCCTCTTGAGGTTAGGAATTTTTCGTCTTTTGATTTCCTAATCCTCTGGAAGTTCTTGTGAAAGAAGGAAACTTTAGTAGAGTCATGTTTGTAAGAATGTACCGGGCATTTTTACACTCACGAACTTATTGAAGAATCTTTTTACATACTAGACACTCGTATCTTTCAGATTGATCAAATTTTTTTCTATGCATTCTTGTGAAAGTGAAATCAAGAAATTTCTTTCTTGAAAATTTCTTTCCATAATCTTTAAAACCCTATTTTGTTGTAGTTTGACCAAATTAATCATTTTTGATCAATTTTACCCTATATCTTTTACAAGCGTCATTGACGTGTGACCTATCCTATGAGTCAAGAGAGAGTTTATCTGACTCATATTATGACATTAGTCTTAGTCGAGTACAGTGAAAGGATAACTTGACGATTGAGACTGTCCTTGTAAAGATGATAGCGTCGCAATGGATTTTGTCGTGGGTACCGAAGATCTCTAAGAATTTTGTTTTGTTTCAAGTGGTCGTGGATAGGCTAACGAAGTTGACACCCTTCTTACATGTTTAGATCCACTATGCAGTGGATAAGCTAACCGAAATATGTTTTAGAGGACTGATTAGACTTTATGGAGTATCTTCCAAACATCGTTGGACCATGGTTGAACCAATAAACCGTGAACCAGTGGCTTCACCGGTTTAATGACTGATCCAGTTTTAAAAACATTGCTCATACCAAACAATACAAAAATCTACTCTACTTCCCATCTCTTTCTTTCTCTCCTTTCTCTTTTTCCCCTTTTTCTTTCATCTCAATTTCTTGTCTCAAACCAAACTGACCATTAGTTATTAAAATAAAGATTAAATTAGTGTGCACCGTCAATATAATGTTTTTTACAATAACATCCACTAATATTTTGACATGCGTGCTTTTATTTTTATAACTAAGATAAATAACAATAATGCATCTTTGGCACGATATTATTGGATGTCAGTGTAGAAATTCCTATATAGTGAAAATGCATAAATTTAAACTCTTAAAGTAAGACACAAATATTAATACTAGTGGATGTTAGTAAAAAACTTTTTACACTACCAATACTAGGGGTGGCAAAACGCGTTGGACCCAACGGGCCAACCCATTTAACCCGTCTTTTTTGGTGGGGCGGGTTACACTTTCCAGCCTACCAACCCGCCCTGACGTGCCTTGCCTAACCCGCAAAAAAAAAAAAAGGGCCGGTTGACCCGTCGGGTCAACTTTCATTTTTTTAATTCTTTTTTATTTAATTTTATTTTAATTTAAATATTTTGTTTAAGCCTACGTAAACATAACCATACAATGTTTTTATCTATATTATTATTATGTTTATGATGTTTAAAATTTGTAACAATACTCAAATTTTATTAATAAAATTCAAATAAATAATAAATAATAAACATTTTTTTCCAATATTATAATAGTAAAATCGTATACAAAAGAAATTAATCACACAAACGGCGCGATGTGATTTTCAAGTGGGAACATGATCAATTTAAAAATGATTTAGGAAATTAAATATTTAATTTTGTATTTTTTTATTTTTGGCGAGCCAACTTGCCAAGCCGTCGTTAAACGGGGGCAGGGTGTGATTATCTTTAAAATTCAACCCACCTGCCCCGTTTTAGGCCCGTTGGCGGCCGGACGGGGAGGGTTGGCCCGTTTTGCCACATACTACTTTAATCCAATAAATAAATATTATGTTGAAGAAATTGTTCAAAATAGTGTGATATTTAGGTTAAATCTATACTATACTAATTAGTGGAACCAAAAATCACTATTGAGTAACTACATGTTGACACTTGGCACTTTTGTGGGTCCCAAACAACTTAGTTGCTTTTGTCTTTTTATGCATATTGCTTAATTATATAATCTGATAGGTACAGTGTATAGCATCATGTTACTGTTCAAAAAATAACTTGTATTTCCCACTTCAACTTCCGGTTTCTATTATTATTTATTTAACAAATTAAATATTTTATTTTGTTCATATCAATTAATCTGCTGCAACAAAATTACTTTTTTTTTTCGCTTTATAAGAATTAGTAGCAGGAATAAAATTCATTTTTTCGGTGAAAATTAGAAGCAACTTTCACTTGCTTTCTGAATAAAAAACAATTTTTATCTATTTTTTATATTATAAATAAACACAGATATGCTTTTTAAAATTAATCTGCTACAATCCATGGGTATCCTGTTATATTTTAGACGGATCATACGATTACACTTGTGACCGTTTGTCTCACAAATGTTTTAGGCCTTTGTTTCTATTATTTTATTTATTAAATTTATATTTTATGTTATACATTTTTGGTAAGTTTGTTTTTGCTTTGATAACAATTAGTGGCAGTCAAAAGTCATTTTCCACTTCAACTTCCGGTTCCTGTCAAAAGTCATTTTCCACTCCAGCTTTCGGTTCCTGATATTATTTGGTTAACAAATTAAATTTAATCTTTTTGTGTTTCACAGTTCAGCTGCTGGGTCCTGATTTTGGTTATTTAACAAATTAAATATTATCTTTCGTTTCTATTATTTTATTTATTAAATTTATATTTTATGTTAGACTTTTTTAGTATGTTTGTTTTTGCTTTGATAACAATTAGTGGCAGTCAAAAGTCATTTTCCACTTCAACTTCCGGTTCCTGTCAAAAGTCATTTTCCACTCCAGCTTTCGGTTCCTGATATTATTTGTTTAACAAATTAAATTTAATATTTTTGTGTTTCACAGTTCAGCTGCTGGGTCCTGTTTTTGGTTATTTAACAAATTAAATATTATCTTTCGTTTCTATTATTTTATTTATTAAATTTATATTTTATGTTAGACTTTTTTAGTATGTTTGTTTTTGCTTTGATAACAATTAGTGGCAGTCAAAAGTCATTTTCCACTTCAACTTCCGGTTCCTGTCAAAAGTCATTTTCCACTCCAGCTTTCGATTCCTAATATTATTTGTTTAACAAATCTATAATATACTAATTAGTGGATCCAATTTTCACTATTGAACAACTACATGCCGATACCTGGCGGATTGGTGGGTCCAAACAACTTTCATTGGTTTTGTCTTTTTGTGTAATCATATTAGCTTAATAAACCTATAATCTGGTGAAGGACACAATGTGCACTATAACATCATGTTTACCTGTTCAACAAAATAACTTTTGTTTTCCCCACTTCAGCTTACCGGTTCCTGTTATTATTTATTTAAACAAATTAAATATGTATTTTTTGTTCATATCAATTAATCGCGCTACAACAAACATAGATTATGTTTTTCCCCTTTTTAATATAGAATTAGTGTAGCAAGAAAAAATCATTTTTTGAAGTTAAAATTAGAAGCAACTTTCACTTGGTTTTGGAATAAAAAGCAATTTTTATAACTGATTACTGTATATTTATCTTTTTATTATTGTAAATAAACAGAGATATGCTTTTTTAAATTAATATGCTACAACCCATGGGTATCCTGTTATATTTTAGACGGATCAAACGATGACACTTGCCACTGTTTGTCTCACAAATATTTTAGGTCTTTGTTTATATTATTTTATTTATTAAATTTATATTTTATGTTATACTTTTTGGGTATGTTTGTTTTTGCTTTAGATAACAATTAGTGGCAATCAAAAGTCATTTTTCACTCCAGCTTCCGGTTTCTGTTATTATTTATTTAACAAATTAAATATTATCTTTTTGCATTTCCCACTTCAGCTTCCGATTCATGTTATCAATAATGAATTATCAATAATGAATAATAATAATATAATAATTAGTGGTCCTCATTTTCACTGTTGAGTAATAGAATTGCGACACTTGACCACTTCGTGGGTCCCACATTATATTATAAAAAAATATCATCAAATTTCCAGCTTTTGTTTTATTTTAATATGTGATTAATACTAACTTTTTCCTCGCTCACACGCAAACAGAGGACGACCAACATGAAATAACCAAAGTGAACACAAGAAGGGGGGTTGAATTGTGTTTAGCAACTTTTTCGGTTACTTAAAAAGATTTTCACAGGCACAACAAGCAAGGTTTGAGTGAGAGAGGTTTAGACGAGTGAAGCGTCTAATATTAAAACAGAATAGCACACACAAACAAAGAAGGTTAAAAAGAGTTTGATAACCACAGTATTAACTCCCCAAGTTAAAAGGCTGAGACTGAAACAGTACTTAAACAAACTAAAAGATAAGGGAGTAGAAATATCACTCAAGAGATTTATACTGGTTCACCCCAAAATCCACAGGGCTACGTCCAGTTTCTTGGCAGCACCAAGTTTCCACTATAACTGAGTAAATTACAGTACAAGTATTCTTTGCACACCTAGCCTCTCAGGCTCAACACTCAAACAAGTATTCTTTTCTCACCTAGCCTCTTCAGGCTCAAAAACAGTAAGGGATAAAATGTTTGTGTAGTTAATACAACTTGCAAGTCTTTCAGATCACACTCAGAGAGTGGAATAAATATGAAGTATGAAAGACTGCGAATTTATATCAAATGATTGAATGTGTATTCAATGAAGGAATGAAGAAGTTAATGAAGAGAGTAAATGCTTCTGTGTAGAGTTCTTTTGATATTTCAACTTTTTTTTTTTTTTTATCTTCATTGTTTGATCTATTTAAAGGCTTCAATCAAGAGATCCGTTTTGACACAGCTTCAGAAAATGTTTGCTTCTGACTTTGAGCTTTCTGAGACACCATTTAATGCCAAAGAGTCGTTCTGAATATTCATTAAATGCTTGAAAACGTTGAGCTTTGACAAGAGTGTCCAGAAGTACACTTTACACTGAGCAGCTGTTCTTTCAGAGTATATGGCAGCAGGCTTCTTGTACTTGTTGCAAAGAGCTTTCCTTTTTCAGTGCAACATCAGTTCACTTTTCCATAAAGTACTTTTTACTTTGTACTAGAATAGGCAAAAGGTTACTGCAGTGGTGCAGAGATAGCGTGTTTATTAATTAAAACCTTGAAACAACGTTCTTTATTCTTTGTTCTTCGAGCTATAGTCCAGAGGTCTTCGAGATCCTTAAGAATGACATATAATTTGAATACTGTGACTTGGACTTGATTTCTGACATACTGACTTGTTGTCAGTAATGAGAATTTTTAGACGGGTGAAAACTTGTTCTAAAGCTTAGACGGGTCCTGGCTTGTTCCAAAGTTAGACGGGTGAATGCGTATTACAAAGTTAAACGGGTGGTCAGCTGAGCTAAACTTAGACGTATGCTTCTTGCCACGTCATCAAGTGAACTTGGTCTTTCTTGAGCGTTGACTTTCTTTGACTAACAATTTAGACGAGTGGAGACTTAGACGAGTCACTGCTGAGCTTCTAAAAGGTAGACGGGTCAAATTTAGACGAGTGACCTCAAGTCTATTTTCCTGCACACTCATAAAATATATCAGTAATTTCATTTGGTTCAATATTACCATACTTGAACTATTTGGAATCATCAAAACATAGAGGATTTACATTTTGAATGTGTTTTAGACTTATGAGGTCTCAACATTCTCCCCCTTTTTGACGATGACAAATATCTTTTCTGATTTTATTGAACATAAAAAAGAAACAGTAGAAATTTCGAAACAGATATAGTTGATTAGGGTATGTTATGCTCCCCCTTAGTTTATGCACTAAGTAAAGACAAATATCAGAACATCATGATATTAGAGAGAATAACATGTATAAAATCATGAAACTTAATTATATTTTCTCCCCCTTTTGGCATCAATAAAAAAAGAAATGAAAGAAGATAAATTGCCAAAGGAAAAACTCATTTTATTTAATCAAAGTCATGAAGGATTACAAGTGATAGACATCACTGACTTAGTACATTGCATGACTCTAGAAATGAAAAACAGAGTCCTAAAAACTAAGAACTAGGGCCTCCTTGGCTTTTTGAAGAAAGCTTCCATCATCTGCTGCATTGCTTGCTGCTGAGCCAACATCTGTGCTTGAAATGCAGTCTGTTGAGCAATTGCTTCATCCTGTCTTTGAATGACAGTCTGCAAACTTGTAGCCATCTCATCAAGTCTCTGATGAGCAGCAGGATCAAAAGCAACAACTGGAGCAGTAGAATCTGTAGTGGCCAGAGAAGTTCCAGAAGCTGATGGACAAGGAGGAGGGGTAGAAGGTAACTCTTCAACAATAATATCATCCTCAGTGTGAGGATCTAGAAAAACATTTGTTGACAGAGTGGTTTCAAAATCATTATTAGGATAGAATTCCCTAAGAAAATCATGAATTCTGTCATGATGAAGAGGAGAATCTATGACAGTTAGAAGAAACTCATAAGATCTCCTAATGAGATTTATGTGAGTGAAAGGGGCAGTTTCAGGGAAATTTAAAAGAAAGAAAGGGAAAACCATGAAGAAAGGAGGGAGTGTGTAAATGGAGGGTGAGAAGGGGTAGATAGCATAGGCTTGGCTACCTCTGGTAGGAATGTCTGCCTTCTCTTCTTCTGTCAACCCAGAGCTGGACCCACATCTCCAATAGATGTCTCTAGCTTTCAGAAACTGATGATGAGTGTCAGTGGTCAGAAGATTCTTCCTGTACTTGCACTTTCTGTCATTGATCTTGATGAGACTGAAGTGTTGATCTCCTGGTAAGTCAATGACCTTTTGCTTGCCTTTCAAAGTCATTGAGTCAGGCATCACTTTGATTGCAGTAGAGGGCTTCATGAAGATGTGAGGATTGAATAGCCATTTTCCTACTGGCTTCAGTGATCTTTCTAACCTCACCATCTGTCTTTCAACTTCCAAAGAGGCAATCAAATCCAAAGTCTTGCCATCAAGGTAAGAGGGACATGATTCATTTGTGATAGAGAAGGGGGTGGTTCTGGAAGATGAGTTGTAGGGAGATAAAGGGGCTAAGGGGAGAGAGTTGTGTCTGGTTTCAGAAGGTGAGTCTGGAAGGTCAATTCTCAGAGGCTCTTGGCCCTGGTTAGAGATATGGTCAGGGATTGGTGATTGTGGTGAGGGAGGTGGAGTAGGATTATCAAAATATTCAAAGTCATTGATATCCTCAGTTTGAGGAATATCAGAGTGGTGAGATATTTGTGGTGATGGTGGTATAGGTGAGTGAGTATCAGACGTGTGAGATTATGATGTAGTAGGGTTTGGTTCAGAAGAGTGATGGTCAGGTGATATGTGGTGGAGTTTGGATTTGTGGTGAAGTATGTGGAGTGGGAATTCTTGGTGATGGAGGTGGTGTTGGAATTTTTGGTGATGGTTGGGGGGAAGGTGATTTGTGTGGTGGTGTAGGTGTTCTATGAGGTGAAGGTTGTGGAGTTGGAACTGTGGTGGTAGCAGGTTCTGTTTCCTGAGGTGGAGGGGTTGAATCCTTCTGAGGTGAAGGTGTTGGTGATGGAGATGAAGAGGGAGGCAAAACAAGTTTCCTCTTTGAAACAGTGGTCCTCTTCTTTTTAGGGATCACAGTCTCTTCTGATTGAGACTCCCCCTCAGCTTGTACTGTCCTCTTTCTCTTGAATACCTTGGTGATCTTAGGTATAGAGGCAGTAGCTTCCTCAGAGACAACAGCAGCAGCAGGTTCAACAACCTGAGTAGACTCTTCAGTCCCAGCAGTTTCAGCAGTGGTTTTTGTGACTTTCCTCTTCTTCCTCTGAAGCTGATCACTGATTTCCTCAGCTGGTTCCTCAACCACTTCAGCTTTAACACCAGGAATGGAAACAGTTGTTTCCATCTGAGCAGAGGCTTCAGCATTGTGACCAAGAGTAGGGGTCAGGTTCATCTTCATTAAGGCCAGGGTTTTTGTTGTGATCTCAGTACAGAGATCAGCAGAAACAGCTCTTCTTAAATCCAATTTGCATGCCCTAAAAATCCTAGTCATAACCATTCCAAAGGGGTAATCTTTATCTTTTCCTTTTACTGCCTTTTCCATATGAATGAAGATTAGATCAGTTATGTCTATCTTGATTCCTTGGACAAGATGGAATAAGGCAAATTTTTCCAGCAGATTGACATGGTTTCTAGACCCAGTCCTAGGCATTACACAGTTTATAAGCAAAACATGTAAAAACCTTGCCTTAGGGGTCAGATATTTGGAGTCCATGTTGCCAGGGTTTGCAGTCCCATAGAGTACCAGATTCACATTGGCTTCCCCTTGATCCTTCATCCAGTCTTTGTAATGCCCAGCTCCTTCCCTAGGGCATCTCGTTACTTCAGCGAGTAACTCGTGCGTGATGAAGATATGATCCTCACCAACATCCCCAGAAATCATGTGAGTAGTAGTGTCCTTGGTGATTTTCGCTGTGGTCCAGAAATCCCTAACAAGGGAAAACAAGTTCTTGCAGTTGGAAGAATGGTAACCATCCAGCATGGTTGAGTTCTGGAAGTACGTCCAAACCCTTGGTTCTGAGTTCATCAAAGTTTGGAACTCTTCCAGGGAGCACCTTCTTCAACTCAGCAACTGATATTTTAGTCTTCTCAGATAGCGTCTCAAGAAGGCTTTTGGGTGCCATTGATTTGAGAGAAGAGATTAGGGTTTGACAGAGAAGATTTCGAGAAGGTGAAGACGAAGAGAGCTTAGAGAGAGAGTTTGTAAGCAAGAAACTTTTGAGTGGGTAGTTTTTGAAAAGACACGGGCTTATGCTTAAAAACGTTTGAGTACATTTTGCATTGGGAAAGAGGAAAGAGAGTGTTGCCATAAATGACAGACAGTCAATTTTAAACAAGATATAATAAAGTATTTAAGAAAAGGAGGGAAAATGCAATGTACATGTCTCAGTCAGAATTTAGCACTGAGTGCTTTTAGCCACGTCATTAGATGCTTGGCTAAATTAGACGAGTTAAGGAATCATAGAAAATATAGACAAGTAACACAACAAAACATTTATTCAGGTACATTATGCATGTTAAGATTTCTTCTTATAAAAACAAATCTATCTTCACTTAAAGGTTTGGTAAAAATGTCTGCCCACTGATAATCAGTGTTTACAAACTTAATTTCAAAAACACCTTTTTGAACATAGTCTCTAATGAAATGATGCTTTATTTCTATATGCTTTGCTCTAGAGTGCTGTATTGGATTTTTAGACAGATTAATAGCACTAGTATTATCACACCAAACAGGTATATTGTGCTCAATCATTGAATAATCTTCAAGTTGATATTTTACCCAGAGTAGTTGTGAACAACAACTAGCTGCAGATATATATTCAGCTTCAGCAGTTGATAGAGCAATGGTGCTTTGCCTTTTGCTTGACCAAGAGATCATATTTGCTCCAATGAAGTGGCATCCTCCACTGGTGCTTTTTCTATCAATTCTGTCTCCAGCAAAATCAGCATCACAAAATCCAGCTAACCTAAAATCTTCAGATTTCTTATATAATAGACCAAGGTTAGTAGTTCCAAGTAAATATCTGAAAATTCTTTTGACAGCCTTATAATGAGATTCCTTAGGGTCTGATTGAAATCTAGCACAAAGACAGACACTGAATTGAATATCAGGTCTGCTAGCAGTTAAATATAGCAGAGATCCAATCATACCTCGGTAGACCGTTTGATCTACCTTTTTACCTTCCTCATCCTTGTTTAGAACAACTGTTGGATGCATAGGAGTACTCATAGGCTTTGAATTTTCCATTTTATACTTTTTCAAAAGTTCCTTGGTGTACTTCTGTTGATGGATATAGATTCCATCATTTGACTGTTTTATTTGAAGACCAAGGAAGAACTTCAATTCTCCCATCATGCTCATCTCAAATTCATTCTGCATCAACTCAGAGAACTCTTTGCAGAGCTTTTCAAATCGTAGCACCAAATATAATATCATCAACATAGATTTGTACTACTATGAAATCTTTTCTTGAGCATTTCTTGAAAAGTGTAGTATCTAATTTTCCTCTAATGAAATTATTTTCCATTAGATATGTGCTTAATCTATCATACCAAGCTCTAGGAGCTTGTTTAAGTCCATACAGAGCTTTCTTAAGCTTATAGACATGGTGAGGATTTTCAGAGTCCTCAAAACCAGGAGGTTGCTTGACATAAACTTCCTCCTCAATTATTCCATTTAGAAATGCACTTTTAACATCCATTTGATAAAGAGTTATATCATGTTGTGCAGCATATGACATGAGAATCCTAATTGCTTCTAGTCTAGCTACAGGAGCAAAAGTTTCAGTGAAATCAATACCTTCCTGTTGATTGTAACCTTGAGCAACTAGTCTTGCCTTGTTTCTTACCACTTTTCCATCTTCATCTAGTTTGTTTTTGAATACCTATCTGGTTCCAATAATAGTTTTCTCTTTGGGTTTAGAAACTAGTGTCCGGACATCATTCCTTTTGAACTGATTTAGCTCTTCTTGCATGGCTAGAATCCAGCTTTCATCTAGCAGGGCTTCTTCAATCTTCTTAGGTTCCAAATCTGATATGAAGGCCATGTTGTTGTTTTCATTGAAAGCAGATCTGGTTCTAACTCCTTGAGATGGACTTCCAATGATGAGATCTTCTGGATGATAGGTCTTGAATTTCCAATCTTTCTTCATAGTCTGAGTTTCAGACTTATCAGCATCAGTCTGTATTTCAGACACGTCTACTTTTGACTTGTCTGAAGATTCTTCTACTGCAGGATTAAGTTCAATACCTGCAACATCATCTTCTAGATCTGATAGTTCCCTATCAGTCTTCAAGCTATCATTAAACTTTACATGAATTGATTTTTCTACAACAGAGGTTCTAGAATTAAAGATTCTAAAAGCTTTAGACATTTCAGAGTAACCAATAAATATTCCTTTATCTACTTTAGAATCAAATTTGCCAAGATGATCTTTTGTGTTGAGAATATAACATTCACAACCAAATGCATGAAAATATGATATGTTGGGTTTTCTGTCTTTCCACAATTCATAAGGAGTCTTATTTAGAATAGGCCTAATCAGTATTCTGTTTTGTACATAACAAGCAGTGTTAATGGCTTCTGCCCAGAAGTACTTAGGAAGATTATTTTCATTAAGCATTGTTCTTCCCATCTCTTGAAGAGATCTGTTCTTTCTCTCAACTACTCCATTTTGCTGTGGAGTTCTAGGTGCAGAGAAATTGTGAGAAATACCATTTTCCTCACAGAACAGTTTGAACTACTCATTTTCAAATTCACCTTCATGATCACTTCTTATAGCAGAGATACAAAAACCTTGCTCATTTTGTACTCTTTTACTGAATACTGAAAATGCCTTATAAGATTCATCCTTGTGGGTTAAGAAGAGTACCCATGTAAATCTAGAATAGTCATCAACTATGACAAAACCATATTTCTTTCCACCTAGGCTAGCTACACTGACTGGTCCAAACAGATCCATGTGTAACAGTTGCAAAGGTCTAGAGGATGTGACTTCTTTCTTGGATTTAAAACTTGATTTTACTTGTTTACCTCTCTGACTGCATCACACAAGATATCTTTCTTAAAAGAAATGTCAGGCAATCCTCTCACAAGGTTATGCTTTTTCAATTTAGAAATTTGTTTCATACTAACATGTCCTAATTTCTTATGCCACAGCCATTTTTCATCCTCTTTAGACATTAAGCATGTCACACTTTGATCTGAAAGTTCAGTCATGTCAATCTTATACAGATTGTTTTTGCCTTTTAGCAGAAAAGAGGGTTTTTCCACTACAGTCATTGACTATGCATGCATCCTTATAAAAAGATACAGAGAATCCATTGTCACATAATTGACTTATGCTAAGCAGATTATGTTTTAGTCCTTTCACAAATAACACATCATGAATAATAGGTAAGGGAGGTTTACCACCAATTTTACCTAAACCAACAACTTTTCCTTTCTGGTTGCCACCAAAAGTTACATGTCCACCTTTCTTAGGTTGGAGGTCTAGGAACATAGACCTTTCGCCTGTCATGTGTCGCGAGCATCCACTGTCCAGATACCATGACAGGTGTTTGCTTTGTTCTGTTGAGAATGTCCGCAACAGGAATGATCATGACCTTAGGTACCCATATTTTCTTGGGTCCTTTTTTGTTAGTGTGAGGAGTCTGTGAAGACTTCCTTTTCTTTTTGTGAATGCACTTAGACATGATATGTCCAGCTTTTCCACAGTAGGAACATATAGATTTAACAGCTATATTTGAAAACTTTGTTGATCCTTTATGATGTTCTTGATTGGAATATCCTATACCTTCTTTGTTAAGAGAGTGCCTCTGACTTCCTAAGAGTTTAGTTAGATTATCTCTACCATTAACAAACTTGGCAAGATCTGAGGTGAGCTCTTCTACTTTCTGTTGAAGTTTAGTTACTTCTTCAGATGGTAGAGTTTCAACTGAGATCTCAACTTCAGACTTTTCAGTCTTAAGTTTACTATTCTCTTCAGCTAACTTTTCACACTCTAGAGATTTCTGTGTATACTCATTTGAGAGTTTAGCATACTGTCTCTTGAGGGATCTGAAAGCTTTAGATATATAGTTGGATTCTTCCAAAAGTTCATCATAGGCATCATTCAATTTTTCAAGTTCAGAATGTACCTCAGTTTCTGATTCTGAGTCTATATCAGCCATAAGACAGAGGTTTGCTTCAAGCTCCTCTTCTTCACTTTCAGTGGAGCTTTCATCAAGATCTTCCCAAGTAGCCATCATTCCTTTCTTCTTTTTGCTGAAGAACTTCTTGGAAGATTGCTTTTTGAGTTGAGGGCATTCTGCCTTGATGTGACCAGGCTTTTTACATTCATAGCATACAATGACATTTCTGTCATTAGATCCACCATCCTTGTTGTGCTTGTCTTTGTTGAAACGCCTGAAGGGTTTGTCTTTTCTGAAGTTTCTTTTCTTCCACAACTTCTTCATTTTTCTGGTGAAGAGAGACAGTTCATCATCTTCATCATCTGAGTCATCCTCATTTGATTCTCCAGATTCTTCTGAAGGTTCATCTGCTTTGAGAGCTTTTGAACTTGCTCCCCTAGATGGCTTCTTGTCAGCTTTGAGTGCAATGGACTTGTTTTTTCTTTCCATTGTTCTCTTCAATCAGTTCTTGTTCATGAATCTGAAGAGTCCCAAGAAGCTCATCAAGTTTCATTGTTGTTAGATCCTTGGCCTGAGACACAGCAGTTACAAGTGGTCTCCATTGTTTTGGAAGACTTCTGAGAATCTTTTGAATGTGTTCCTCAGTCTTGTAAATTTTTCCCAGAGATTTCAATCCATTGGTTATGGTTTGAAACCTTCCATACATTTGGCCAATAGTTTCACCTTCCTCCATTTTGAACAGCTCATACTTTCTGACAAGCATGCTGACTTTGGTTTCTTTGACTTTGCTAGTTCCTTCATGAGCAATAGCTAGTGAGTCCCACATTTCTTTTGCAGACTCACAAGCACAGACTTTTTCAAATTCTTCTCTGCTCAAAGCACACATGATTGCATATCTAGCTTTGGCATTCAGCTGCCACTTAGTTCTTTGATCAGTAGTCATGTTTGCTTTAGGAATTTCCTCTCCTTTGTCATCTTTAGGAATAAAAGGACCTTCATCAATGATATCCCAAAGATCAGAATTAGTGGATTGTAAAAACCACTTCATCTTTTCTTTCCAGTAGATGTAGTCTTCTCCATTGAAGAAAGGAGGTCTCGACATTGAGGATCCTTCTCCAGCATGGTTCTTGCTTCCACTGGTTTCTCCTGCCATCTCCAAGATCTTTTCCTCTACACTGTTAAGTGCTCAACCCAGAGGCTGAGCTCTGATACCAACTGAAATAACCAAAGTGAACACAAGAAGGGGGGTTGAATTGTGTTTACCAACTTTTTCGGTTACTTAAAAAGATTTTCGCAGGCACAGCAAGCAAGGTTTGAGTGAGAGAGGTTTAGACGAGTGAAGCGTCTAATATTAAAACAGAATAGCACACACAAACAAAGAAGGTTAAAAAGTGTTTGATAACCACAGTATTAACTCCCCAAGTTAAAAGGCTGAGACTGAAACAGTACTTAAACAAACTAAAAGATAAGGGAGTAGAAATATCACTCAAGAGATTTATACTGGTTCACCCCAAAATCCACAGGGCTACGTCCAGTTTCTTGGCAGCACCAAGTTTCCACTATAACTGAGTAAATTACAGTACAAGTATTCTTTGCACACCTAGCCTCTTCAGGCTCAAAAACAGTAAGGGATAAAAAGTTTTGTGTAGTTAATACAACTTGCAAGTCTTTCAGATCACACTCAGAGAGTGGAATAAATATGAAGTATGAAAGACTGCGAATTTATATCAAATGATTGAATGTGTATTCAATGAAGGAATGAAGAAGTTAATGAAGAGAGTAAATGCTTCTGTGGAGAGTTCTTTTGATATTTCAACTTCTTTTTTTTTTATCTTCATTGTTTGATCTATTTAAAGGCTTCAATCAAGAGATCCGTTTTGACACAGCTTCAGAAAATGTTTGCTTCTGACTTTGAGCTTTCTGAGACACCATTTAATGCCAAAGAGTCGTTCTGAATATTCATTAAATGCTTGAAAACGTTGAGCTTTGACAAGAGTGTCCAGAAATACACTTTACACTGAGCAGCTGTTCTTTCAGAGTATATGGCAGCAGGCTTCTTGTACTTGTTGCAAAGTGCTTTCCTTTTTCAGTGCAACATCAGTTCACTTTTCCATAAAGTACTTTTTACTTTGTACTAGAATAGGCAAAAGGTTACTGCAGTGGTGCAGAGATAGCGTGTTTATTCCTTAAAACCTTGAAACAACGTTTTTTATTCTTTGTTCTTCGAGCTATAGTCCAGAGGTCTTCGAGATCCTTAAGAATGGCATATAATTTGAATACTGTGACTTGGACTTGATTTCTGACATACTGACTTGTTGTCAGTAATGAGAATTTTTAGACGGGTGAAAACTTGTTCTAAAGCTTAGACGGGTCCTGGCTTGTTCCAAAGTTAGACGGGTGAATGCGTATTACAAAGTTAGACGGGTGGTCAGCTGAGCTAAACTTAGACGCATGCTTCTTGCCACGTCATCAAGTGAACTTGGTCTTTCTTGAGCGTTGACTTTCTTTGACTAACAATTTAGATGAGTGGAAACTTAGACGAGTCACTGCTGAGCTTCTAAAAGGTAGACGGGTCAAATTTAGACGAGTGACCTCAAGTCTATTTTCCTGCACACTCATAAAATATATCAGTAATTTCATTTGGTTCAATATTACCATACTTGAACTATTTGGAATCATCAAAACATAGAGGATTTACATTTTGAATGTGTTTTAGACTTATGAGGTCTCAACACAACATCTTCCACACGCAACCAAGGACGATGAGCATTCTTTCACACGCAATGGCGACGACGGGCTCCATTTTTATTCTTCTTCTTCTTTTTCGTCGATCAAGGACGACCACATTATGGCTCCCCCTTCCCTTTTCTTAACTTTTTATTATTATTATTATTATTATTATTATTATTATTATTATTATTATTATCTACCAACAATATATGGGGATCGGTGGAAGAGATGGTGTTATCCTTATTTCTTAGAGGTTCTAGGGTTTAGGAACGCTCTATCCCTCTATCCTTGAAGCCTTGATCATATTGAGTGGATCCAGAGATTGTGAAGACGCTGGAAGAGTGCAAAAGGATTGAGAAATCAGGGACGAAGAGACACAAGCATGCAGAAGAGGTACCCCTTCACCATTTTACTTATGAAAATCACTCCTTTTTGTCTTATTCTTCTTCTTTAACATTTCTCATTTGGAATTTGGTGTATCTCTTTCTGGGCTTGTCTCACTCATGCTTTTATGGCTTAAATCATTGATAATCTTTGTTACTTTATGGGTTTCCTCTCTTGTGCACTAAGAGATTCTTTTTTTAGGTGGTAATCTGAATATTGAAAACCACTTAGTTGTTCCTTTGTCTGAACAGAATTGTCTTATTGGCTTTTCTATGGTTTTGGTTAATGCTTACTTTCATGTGGATTCTTTATGTTATATGCGGTGGGATGAGATTAATGGCAACAATGTACCTTGATTGAGTTTTATGGAATCTTTGTGGGATGCCTTAGTTTGTGAATGGTATTGTTAAAGGGTCTTGTGGTTGTGAGGGTCGTTTCTGGATAAAAGTTGTAGGGTAGGGATTGGAATCAGATTAGAGATTATTTTGGGAGTGATGGGTGATGTGGGGATTTGGATGCCATTGCTGTTGTTGCTGCTAAAGCAATTGCTGACATTGCTTCTTGGAAGTTCATAGGAGAATGGTTCTCTCTACCTTGAAGCCTTGAGTTGATTTCCATTGATGGGGAGGCACCAATACCAACAAATATCTGTCTGCAAAGTAAGAGAGAAAAAAGGTTGGGGTTGGTTTGGGGCTTTGGGTGGAGATAGGAGATGACGGTGAGGTGGTCGGAGTGGCCGACGTGGTGGTCGGAGCGGTGGTCACAGAAGGGTCTCTGTTTTGTTTCTTCCCTTCACTGCTGTTGTGAATGATTTTATTTTGATCTTTGTTGGTTGGGGAAGTAAATTCTGAGGAAAATTTTCAACTCTATTCCTGATTCATGCATTTATTTGCAGAAGTTGTTGCCACTTCTCGAAGGAGAGTGTATAATGATTTGGACAGCCCGTCATGGATGGTGGTGTTCAGAAAGTTAGAGCACTGCATGGTAATTCTTAAAATCATCTATGTTTCTATTGAGTAATATGTTGCTTTAGGTACACTTTTGTTTTCCTATTTTTTGATTTATGAGTTCTCTTTAATTTTGTCAGGGAGAATGAGGCCAGATTTCTGCTGCTTTTGATTTTGACTTTAGCTTATTACTAATGTCTATTTATCATCAATTGGAAACAACACTTTTGTCTCTTGGTTTTTTATTTCATTATGAGTTTTTTTCCTTTTCTTATATTGTGTGTTATTAGTTTCAGAATGAAATGTTGCATGACCATGTGTTTACTTAAGAATGATCTTCCTACACCCACTTGATATGGATTTTGTTATAATTAAAGTAGTTCTTTTTTCTTTTTCTATTGTGCTGTCTGTTAGTGAATTTGAGTAATGGTGTAGATGAATGGAGCCAACATGATAGACAAAGAAGTGGTAGCAATGAATCATAGCTGAAATCTAATGGATTTTGTTTTTGTATTGTATGTAGAAATAAGAAAAAGAGTAAATTATACAGATTTCTTATAAAATTTTGGAAAAAATTATATAGATTGGGTATTCTTGTAATTTGGGCTTGGGCCTAACTCAACCCCAAAAGCTAGCTTGTAAGGTGAGGATTGTCTAAGCTTTATAAACACTACTTTTGCCATATCTCTAGGCGATGTGAGACTAAACACACCCCTCATACTCAGCATAATGAAGGTGCTGGAGGCTGCAATGAAGGCAGCTCAAAGTTACCGCAATTAAGGCGGCTAGGGGTGGACCGCAATTAAGGCGGATTTCCAACACACCCTCTCACACCCAGGCCCAATGGGCTTGGAGCGTGGATGATGCGGGCAACCCAACAACGGATCTAGGATAGGCTCTGATACCATCTTGTAATTTGGGCTTGGGCCTAACTCAACTCCAAAAGCTAGCTTGTAAGGTGAGGATTGCCCAAGCTTTATAAACACTACTTTTGCCATATCTCTAGGCGATGTGGGACTAAACACACCCCTCATACTCAGCACAATGAAGGTGCTGGAGGCTGCAATGAAGGCAGCTCAAGTTGCCGCAATTAAGGCGGCTAGGGGTGAACCACAATTAAGGCGGATTTCCAACAGGTATATATGAAAAAATTAAGATGATATGTGCCTAACAAAAAATTTAAATGCAGGGCTTAATTATAATAATCAAGCAAGGAATTATCTGCATATAGGATACAATTGAAGGCAGCTGTATGTATTTTGCCTAAATAATAAGCTATGTTATAATGGTAAAAATGTGAGTTTCATATTAACATTAACTTGATGAAACAATATGTTCTATTTTGTTGTCTTTAGTTCCATCTCTTTTAATAGATGTAGCAGGATAAAGATTGGGTTGAACAGGATAAAGACAAGATCGGGGTTGTTACTCTTTTGTGTGCCTCCTCTCTAATATTGTGTGTTATGGATCTTCATGGTAACCCCCACAAATCGGGATGAAGAAACACATGCATGAAGAGGTACCCCTTTCACCAAGTTACTCATCAAAATCATTCATTTTTGTCTTATTAGTCATCAAAATCATTCATTTGTGTGTGTTTTGATCTTTATATTTTGAACTAATTTTACCTGTATTGGTTGTACAGTTTTGATCTGATTATTGCAGCAATGCGGGTTTACTTTTCTATTACTTATCTATGATTGCATCAGATTGTTTCAATTTATAAATGAATTAAGTTCATGACCATTGAATAATTAAATATAAAGCTTATTGTTATCTGTTTAAACTAAAAACTTTACTCAGCATTGTTTGTGCTAATGTTGATCTGTTCTAGCTTAATGTTGATCAGTTTTAAATATTGTACATATTGTTCTCTATCCGTGTGTTCTTCTTTGCCTGCCATTGAGTTCAATGGCAAAGAGTAATTTTCTTAGTAAAGATGAGGTTATTTTTCAGTATTCTTACTATATTTTCATATTTTTTAAAAAATTTGGCTACAAAGTTTTGAAGTCTATACGGTTTGAGCTTATGCTTTTAGTTTAGCAGCACATGTTTTCTTCATTTCACATCAAGTGGAGTAGATGATGTTTCTCAGTAACTTAGAAATAAATTATTTGTCATTCTTTTTTTTTTTTATATCTTTTTTTGCTTTCATGATTTGATTGGTCAATGTAACACCCCGATTTTTCGTTGTTTACATATCGGTAATAAATATATAAATACATATATTTTTATCCGAGACTCAAAATGAGTTTGGGTAAACAACTGTTTATTTTCATGTCATGTTTTATATCTTAAGGTTACGATAAAATTTTGGGGTGAAAATTCAGACCGAGCCTGGTCTGGCATTTTCACTGACAGTAAAAGTTTACTACTCAGATGACCTAATTTAAGTCGTGAACGAGATGAAAAATATTTTTATCGTATTTGCTACGTTATTGGAAGTTTTCAAATTTTCGTGTAAAAATAAAATATTTACGTTTGTTGCGGGCTGTAAACGTCGAGATGTTTCTAGGAAATCTGCTTCAGATGAACCAAAAGGGTCAGCAACGGAGCTCAGATGACTGATGTGATTGATGTGACTAGCATTAATGACGATCCTATCCATATCATAAATGGCGCATTTATGACAAACGGATATTTTTGCTTGGAATTGACCATTTTGCCCTTGGTTTGTTATGATAATTGCAAGTTTGCCATTTGTAATTTTGACCCAAATGCCCCCAAAAACCCACGGTTCCCTCCCTTCATTACCATCACTTAGGCAATTTTTCATCATTCAAGGCATCTTTTCTCTCCAAAGTTCATAACTTTCCTAAAGAACTCCAAGAACTTCATATGTGTTCATACTCGTCAGATTTTGCACAGAGATTCTGACCGTTTTTCTGTTATGAATCTCGAAAAACTTTCAACATGAAAGTTGTTCCTATTTCTCTCTTCTTTCCAACGACAAAAAGAACATCAAAAACGGATGAGTATGTTGGGAGATATGCCCAGATTACTGAAACAGCTCTAAAACCTTCATCTTCTTCACTTTTCTTTCATTTTCTCTCAAGAACACTTGATGATTTTTGTGAAGAACATCACCCAAATCATCATTTCCTTTGATCATCAAGAGGTAACCTCTCATAATCTTGTTATTCTAAGTCTTTCTCTTCACAACTTTTATGAGTTTAAGCCTTTGATTATCATGTTCTTCATTTCACTTAAAGTTCATGAAGCTTTTTTTCAAAAATCCATAACTAATTGTAGAAAAATCCTTTTGACTTGAAACCAATTGCTATGATCTCATAATCATCTCTATATTCATCATATAGAAGCATATGATCATGAGAAATTTCCTTCCCAATTTTCTGAGCTTGGCCGAAATCCCTCAAAAGTGGGTGTTCTTGGATTTTTTTCAACTTTAAACTTTGATTCATGATTTAATCTCTTAGTACCTTGATAGCTCTTGTATGTAAGTGGTTTGAAAACCAAGAATCGAATCCAAGCCTAGTTTTGTTCAAAAGGGCCGAAACCTATTTTTGTTGTTGAAGGAATTTTTGATTCCAAAGTTGTCTTAAAACCTCTTGAATCCAACTTTAGGTTGTGTAAGTTGATTGAATCCAAGAGTTGAGAAATTTCAATAATCCCTAGCCTTTTTGCCTTGAGAAAATAAAAAACCCTAACCTTGGAAGTAGATGAGTTTTATTCCATGTTCTTAGTTCATGATCTTGGTTTAAGTTCTTATTCATGTTTAAGATACTTAAGGATCATAAATCCCTAAGTTGGAAACATTTTAAGTTTCCTAATCTAGTTTTTTTTTTTGAAGAGGCCGAAACCTACTATTCATGAATTAGTTGTGTTGTTGTTTGATTTGATTTATTTTGGTTGCAATTCGTTTGAAGGAATCGATCGAGTAAGTTTGACTTATGCCGACGGAGGAGAATCGGATCGGGATAGGGAGATTTCTTGAAACTGCTAGTTCGAAATCATCAAGAGGTAAGGGGAGCCTTGCCTGAGGGATTTTTTCTCGATAACTGTGTGTGTGATATATGTGGTTGTGGTGTTTTTGATTTATTTTATTTGGCTATGTGTTTCTAGTTGTTTATCTGTGTTTCGGTGATTTATCTGCTTTTAATTTATTTAATTATCCGCAGATATATATTATGTTGCTATGATGTATGATTTGTTTGGTAATATAGTTTTGATGATGATGTTGGATGTTGTTTGTGAAGCCTGACAGTGGTCAGTGCACAACCGTTTAATCAGATAAAAGCTTTACTAAGCTGCATAAAATTATATTCAATATTTTATGGGAAATGTTGGAATATAATGTTTATGGAAAATATTATTTGGGAAAAATAAGAGTTTTTGGAAAAGATTATTATTTTAACGATTTATTAGTGTAAAAGTGAACTAGGAGTCACAGAGAGGGCGGAACCGTGAAAATATTTTACTACGGCTAATTTTTACATAAGATATTCCGCAATATTATAAAAAGTTATTTTGTGAAGTTAAGCTGCGAAAATAACTTAATCATGAATTTAGAAAATTGTTTAAGCGGAAAAAGCTAAGTTTTACATTAAAATACTTTAAAAGGACTTAACGACGACAATTTGGAAAACTGACGACGGCAAGTATTTTAGAAACGTCAAGGTGTATTTTTGATGAACTTCAAATCTCTGTGACTCTCCTTTTCTGAAAATGATGTTTTTTCGGTAACCGGTGTTTTATGGCAGAAATCTTCTCACTTAACAATTTTCCAAAATCAAGTTTTCTAAGTGGTGTTAAAGGTTGAAGATGTTATGGAACTTAGTAACCGAGACGTCGGGGTACTAAGGTTCTGAAGGTGTTGTGGACTTGGTGTCCTGTGGACTTTGAGGTCCTGTAGACGTGGTGTTTACTTGATGGTTGTTAAAGGTGTTAAAACATTTTGAGATGTTTTCTATTACCACAAACCCTAAGCCTGATGCATCGGTCTAGGTGTTTTGTGATTGAGCACTCGGACTTTGAGGTCCTGTGTTATTAATGAAAGTTTTAAGATGTTTAAGATTACGGTTGGTCGTAAGCTTTTAAGCTGCGACAAGGAAAGATATAACACAAAGAACAGTGTTGAAAGAAATATGTTTTCAAGCATGCATTTGGCAGACGTGCCACAATACGATATATGATTACCTTGCGGCGTCAGGTATATCATGCCCTGAAGTTTCATTGTGCCAAGTTGGATAATGAAACCCCATTTAACGGTTTTATCACTGTGCCACGGTGTTGGACAGTGTGCAATGGGTTTTGGCTGCGTGCCTGTGTGCCATGGGATGGCTATTGAGTTTGATCCACTCATTACGTGTTGGGATATCTCATGAGATTAGGTGTGAATGTTTAGATGGTGTATATGAAGTGTTCATGCATAATTTTAAAATGTTGATGTTTGGGGTGTGAAACCCATCGATAGAGTATATGCTTATATATATGTGTATGTGTCGTATGTGAGTCACACTAATGGTTATCGTGTTTATATCCATATATTGGTGTCTCACCCTTACAAACAATATCAGGTATTCTTCCTGTTGGCGAATATAAGGGAAAGACCCTTTAGGTTGGAGCGTGTTGAAGGTACCCTCTACTGTTATAGTATTAGTTAAGTTACGACCAGCTTAGGTTTTATGTTATACTATGTTTGGAGATAATATATGCTTATTATAGACATAAGTGTGAAAACATATGAGGCAGTATAGTTGTATGACTTCTATACTATTATGTACTTAAGTGTGATTTGGTTATGTTGCTGTTATTATGAGGTTAACAAGAAGAAAAAATTTTATCACCATATTGTGAAAAGATAAACGTTGAGAGAACAGTGTTTTCCGAAAGCAACCAGCAAATTAAAATATTATTTTCCGCAAACGAGTAATCATGTGATGACCCAAGTTAGGGTGTCACATTAGTGGTATCAGAGCTGGTCGAGTCTTTCGGGATCTTTGGGGAATAGGTCTGTTAAGTTTTTTGTTGTGTGATCTCTGGTTGGTTCTTGTTTGAATTGTTCCCTAGTCGAAACAATGTGTGATGACACACGAGTATGTGTGTTTTGATGAGTTCTAACAGGGTTGAGACCTTGTAAGAAGTCATGATTCGTAGATGGTACTTGTAATCATGTTGGCACATATCCTTAGGGAATTGTGTCGGACATTTGAATGAGGTATATCGCTTGCGAAGCTTGTCGAGTTAGACTTTATGAAATGGAATTTTCGTCCGTTTCTTGATAAGTTAGTCATCATCGGTAATGCTCTCACCTACTCTAAGAGTCACGCGGAGCTTGAGGAAACTCTGCGTCAAGTGTTACAGATTCTACATGAGAAGGGTTATCACGAAGTTACATAAGTGTGAGTTTACACTCCTAATTAACCCTCAGTGTATTAGACATCTGAGTGGATTGGTTTGGTAGTATCCCTTGGTTTCAACATTTTCATGTCATTTCAATGAAAGATTTGTTATGACTATTTCTCGAGTTGTAACACAAACAACTTCTTGATACTGGAAATTTCTTGATGAAACTTAGTTTAGTCACTTTTACCTTGTGTAAATGTGACCCAGTCTGATTTTTGGCCAGACTGTTCTCCTTTTAAAGATTGTTTTTTTTGTAAACTTCCTATATGCAGAATGAATTCCTTTGGAGTTCGAAACTGTTTGTCTTTGATTTCCTACTTTGTTGGAAGATTCTTGTGGAAGAAGACACTTTAATAGAGTCATGATTGTAAACTTGTATTAGCTATGCATTTTTACACTTACGAACCTACTGAATAATCTTTTTACATACTGGATATTCCTGTATTCCTTCATGATTGATAAAATTCTTCTATGAGTCAGATCTTTGGATCGAAAAATCCTGTTTAGCTTCGAGTCACGGAATTTCGAGGACGAAATTTTTTTTAGTGGGGTAGTAATGTAACACCCCGATTTTTCGTTGTTTACATATCGGTAATAAATATATAAATACATATATTTTTTATCCGAGACTCAAAATGAGTTTGGGTAAACAACTGTTATTTTCATGTCATGTTTTATATCTTAAGGTTACGATAAAATTTTGGGGTGAAAAATTCAGACCGAGCCTGGTCTGCATTTTCACTGACAGTAAAAGTTTACTGCTCAGATGACCTAATTTTAAGTCGTGAACGAGATGAAAAATATTTTTATCATATTTTCTACGTTATTGGAAGTTTTCAAAATTTTCGTGTAAAAATAAAATATTACGTTTGTTGCGGGCGTAAACGTCGAGATGTTTCTAGGAAATCTGCTTCAGATGAACCAAAAGGGTCAGCAACGGAGCTCAGATGACTGATGTGATTGATGTGACTAGCATTAATGACGATCCTATCCATATCATAATGGCCATAATGGCGCATTTATGACAAACGGATATTTTTGCTTGGAATTGACCATTTTGCCCTTGGTTTGTTATGATAATTGCAAGTTTGCCATTTGTAATTTTGACCCAAATGCCCCCAAAAACCCACGGTTCCCTCCCTTCATTACCATCACTTAGGCAATTTTTCATCATTCAAGGCATCTTTTCTCTCCAAAGTTCATAACTTTCCTTAAGAACTCCAAGAACTTCATATGTGTTCATACTCGTCATATTTTTCACAGAGATTCTGACCGTTTTCTGTTATGAATCTCGAAAAACTTTCAACATGAAAGTTGTTCCTCTTTCTCTCTTCTTTCCAACGACATAAAGAACATAAAAAACGGATGAGTATGTTGGGCGATATGCCCAGATTACTGAAACTGCTCTAAAACCTTCATCTTCTTCACTTTTCTTTCATTTTCTCTCAAGAACACTTGATGATTTTTGTGAAGAACATCACCCAAATCATCATTTCCTTTGATCATCAAGAGGTAACCTCTCATAATCTTGTTATTCTAAGTCTTTCTCTTCACAACTTTTATGAGTTTAAGCCTTTGATCATCATGTTCTTCATTTCACTTAAAGTTCATGAAGCTTTTTTCAAAAATCCATAACTAATTGTAGAAAAATCCTTTTGACTTGAAACCAATTTCTATGATCTCATAATCATCTCTATATTCATCATCTAGAAGCATATGATCATGAGAAATTTCCTTCCCAATTTTCTGAGCTTGGCCGAAATCCCTCAAAAGTGGGTGTTCTTGGATTTTTTTTCAACTTTAAACTTTGATTCATGATTTAATCTCTTAGTACCTTGATAGCTCTTGTATGTAAGTGGTTTGAAAACCAAGAATCTAATCCAAGCCTAGTTTTGTTCAAAAGGGCCGAAACCTATTTTTGTTGTTGAAGGAATTTTTGATTCCAAAGTTGTCTTAAAACCTCTTGAATCCAACTTTAGGTTGTGTAAGTTGATTGAATCCAAGAGTTGAGAAATTTCAATAATCCCTAGCCTTTTTGCCTTGAGAAAATCGAAAACCCTAACCTTGGAAGTAGATGAGTTTTATTCCATGTTCTTAGTTCATGATCTTGGTTTAAGTTCTTATTCATGTTTAAGATACTTAAGGATCATAAATCCCTAAGTTGGAAACATTTTAAGTTTCATAATCTAGTTTTTTTTTGAAGAGGCCGAAACCTACTATTCATGAATTAGATGTGTTGTTGTTTGATTTGATTTATTTTGGTTGCAATTCGTTTGAAGGAATCGATCGAGTAAGTTTGACTTAAGCCGACGGAGGAGAATCGGATCGGGATAGGGAGATTTCTTGAAACTGCTAGTTCGAAATCATCAAGAGGTAAGGGGAGCCTTGCCTGAGGGATTTTTCTCGATAACTGTGTGTGTGATATATGTGGTTGTGGTGTTTTTGATTTATTTTATTTGGCTATGTGTTTCTAGTTGTTTATCTGTGTTTCGGTGATTTATCTGCTTTTAATTTATTTAATTATCCGCAGATATATATTATGTTGCTATGATGTATGATTTGTTTGGTAATATAGTTTTGATGATGATGTTGGATGTTGTTTGTGAAGCCTGACAGTGGTCAGTGCACAACCGTTTAATCAGATAAAAGCTTTACTAAGCTGCATAAAATTATATTCAATATTTTATGGGAAATGTTGGAATATAATGTTTATGGAAAATATTATTTGGGAAAAATAAGAGTTTTTGGAAAAGATTATTATTTTAACGATCTATTAGTGTAAAAGTGAACTAGGAGTCACAGAGAGGGCGGAACCGTGAAAATATTTTACTACGGCTAATTTTTACATAAGATATTCCGCAATATTATAAAAAGTTATTTTGTGAAGTTAAGCTGCGAAAATAACTTAATCATGAATTTAGAAAATTGTTTAAGCGGAAAAAGCTAAGTTTTACATTAAAATACTTTAAAAGGACTTAACGACGACAATTTGGAAAACTGACGACGGCAAGTATTTTAGAAACGTCAAGGTGTATTTTTGATGAACTTCAAATCTCTGTGACCCTCTTTTCTGAAAATGATGTTTTTCGGTAACCGGTGTTTTATGGCAGAAATCTTCTCACTTAACAATTTTCCAAAATCAAGTTTTCTAAGTGGTGTTAAAGGTTGAAGATGTTATGGAACTTAGTAACCGAGACGTCAGGGTACTAAGGTTCTGAAGGTGTTGTGGACTTGGTGTCCTGTGGACTTTGAGGTCCTGTAGACGTGGTGTTTACTTGATGGTTGTTAAAGGTGTTAAAACATTTTGAGATGTTTTCTATTACCACAAACCCTAAGCCTGATGCATCGGTCTAGGTGTTTTGTGATTGAGCACTCGGACTTTGAGGTCCTGTGTTATTAATGAAAGTTTTAAGATGTTTAAGATTACGGTTGGTCGTAAGCTTTTAAGCTGCGACAAGGAAAGATATAACACAAAGAACAGTGTTGAAAGAAATATGTTTTCAAGCATGCATTTGGCAGACGTGCCACAATACGATATATGATTACCTTGCGGCGTCAGGTATATCATGCCCTGAAGTTTTCATTGTGCCAAGTTGGACAATGAAACCCCATTTACGGTTTTATCACTGTGCCACGGTGTTGGACAGTGTGCAATGGGTTTTGGCTGCGTGCCTGTGTGCCATGGGATGGCTATTGAGTTTGATCCACTCATTACGTGTTGGGATATCTCATGAGATTAGGTGTGAATGTTTAGATGGTGTATATGAAGTGTTCATGCATAATTTTAAAATGTTGATGTTTGGGGTGTGAAACCCATCGATAGAGTATATGCTTATATATATGTGTATGTGTCGTATGTGAGTCACACTAATGGTTATCGTGTTTATATCCATATATTGGTGTCTCACCCTTACAAACAATATCAGGTATTCTTCTGAAGTTGACACAGGCAAACACAAGAAGGGGGGTTGAATTGTGTTTGTTAATATTTTTCGAAAACAACCTTTTCAAGAATAGTTTTCTCACAAAAGATAAAGAGGCAGAATAAAGCACACAGAAAAACAGTCTTTTGAAAGAATAACAAATTCAAGTTCAAATCCCCATAGTTAGTATAAACACGTAAAACCAAAGAGATAAGGGATTAGAAGATTCACACAAGATGTTTTATCCTGGTTCACTCTCTTCCAACCAAGAGCTACGTCTAGTCCCTTCTACTTGAAGGATTTCTCTACTATTTTCCAAATAGATTGCAGCAAGTATTCAACACCTCTCCAGGCTCACAAGTATTTCTTTCTTATCAAGCCTCTTCAGGCTCTACCTCTAATAAAGAGTTTTTGATTTCTTTGATCTTCTAACTCACTATGTGTGAGAATATGAAAGTTTATGATCAAATGAATATTATAGCAATATTCAAACTATGATATTACAGACTTTTACTTTTTGAAGGAATAAGAGAATATTTGCTCGCAAGAGATTTCTTGAGATTTCTTTGTATGCGCAAAAGTTGTTTCTTCAAAAGCTTTAGTCTTCTATTTATAGGGTCCTTGATCTTCTCTTCAGAATCATCAACGGTTGTTTTTGAAATTTTCCGTTTAGTAAAAGAATCAACCAAGTAAATATCTGTTGAGACTCAGCTTGCTCGTGGCCTTTGTACTATGTGACAAATTCTTGCATGTAATGACACACCTCTGAGCAAAAGCAACTTGAAAAACAGTTTTGCCTTCCTTGTACAAGTTCCAGCTATTTCAGCGTAAAAGGTGACAGGGTACACAATGTTTTGCATTGTACTATTCTGCTTTTTGCAATTCCTTATTTGTACTATGTCTCTCTCATTGAAACAAGGCAATAAAAACCGTTAATAGAAAATGAGAAGAACCATTATAAATGAAATGAATATCAATCATATGAAATAAATTCGCTTTGGTTCAGATTGATATAAATGCTTAAAATTCTTCATCCAACAAACAAAAGCAAAGGCAAGGTAAGTAAGGAGAGTTTTAAGGCTCCGTCCACTGACGTGGCAACCAAAACTTCGTCTACTTAAAACATCGGTCTTGCCAGTACTTGAGACATTTAAAATATCCGTCCAGTGACGTGGCAATAGAAAACTAATGTTATTATTTGAGAGAAGCTCACGTCTACATGAAAAGAATTTCTCCGTCCACTAGAAACATTCAAGCGCTCGTCCACTGACGTGGCACTTGAGTTTAAAGGAGATCCTTGATAGAGTGGACTCGACCACTCTTTCAATATACAATATATGGACGTGGATTTGCAAAGAAAATAGACTTAACATTTTAACTTATAAGAACAGAGATCCTTCAAGACTGAAGGCACTTGTTAGATTCAAAGTTTGCTACACAAATTTAATTCTTATTGTTAACATCAAAACCTAGAGATTATTTAATCCAAATTACTTTGGTTCCAACAATCTCCCCCTTTTTTATGATGACAAAAACTAATTAAATTTATTTTGCAAAGTCTAATGAGAGCTTACAAAGCTCCCCCTAAGACAAAGCAATCGTCAGATAAAAGCAGTTCAGGCATATTAAGCTAAGTCTTATTTGCAATATAATATAGGTTATCAGATCAAGATAGCAGCTTATTAACATTTGAGATTCAAAGCAGTATAGGAGCATAATTGACTTTAGACAGAATTAGGCATAAACATAAAGTCAAAGCATTGAAGGCATAGTATCAGCAAAATGAATATACACTTATGCATATGCAGACAACTATGTACTTTTTTTTTAAAAAAAATGTCTGTATTATAAAATTTAAACTTTCCTTTCTCCCCCTTTTTTGTCATCAGACAAAAAGGTAAGAGGGAGTGGACCATCATTGTCAGCAAAGAAAATAAAACAGATAAGGAAAAAGTTTTTTAAGAAGAAGGAGGTGGTGGAGGGGGTTGGTTTGGATTTGGGTTTTGATTCCTTTGAAATTCCAAGATCAGAGCCAGCATCTGATTCATCACAGCATTTGTAGGGGCCAGAGAATCTTGAACTTGCTTCTGCACCCTTTCTTCAATCTGTTGAGCCATCTGTTCAGTCTTTTCTTCAACTATCTTGCCAACCTTATCATCAACAATTTTTCCAATGATGTCTTCAAGATTGGGTGGCAAGGAAAGTTGTCTTGAGCTCTCAGCAGTGTCAGAGACAGTGTCTTGAGCTTGAGCTGGTGGTCTAACCATAGCAAGAGCTAATGGTTGAGAAGAAGTCTTAGCAAACTCAGCTCCTTGATTAGAGACACCAACCTCAGCAGACTGCTTAGCTTGTGCAGATGGAGGTTCAACTGAAGTGGGTTAAGAAGACAGTTGTGCATCAAATTCAGGGCCTTCTACAATCAACTCTTCAGCCATATGATCAGAGGATGATGTTGCTGGAGAGGTAGTGGCAGCTTTAACAGATTTCTGAGGGACATCCTTTGCCCAGTGGATAGGAGTAATTTCCTCCACATCCCTGCTGGTAATAGGAAGTGCCCACAGATCTTTGTAGATCATGTGCCTTAGCTTGGACAGTCCACACTTTCCTCTGAACTTGGGAATTTCTTGCTTCTCTTCCTGAGTCAAGCCAGAAGAAGAAGCATCCCTGGTGCAGTGGATGATATGAGACATCCAGAAGTCAGCAGCTTTCATTTCTCCAATATTCTGCACATTCTCCATATACAGATATAAGTCGAGCTGGGAGTGATCAAAGGTTTCCTGAGACAAATCCAGCATAGCAGAATGAGCTTCAGGCATGACTCCCTTATTTCTTCTGAGCCTCATATCTTTGTCCTTGTTGAGGTCTATCATGCCAAGCCTTGGACAAATAGGGTAGGGAGCAATGCCTACACGTGTTTCCTTATTATGCCTCAGCCATGTGATAGGAACCCAACGTGCAGCTCTTTCAATTTGGAAGTAGCTGAACTCCCACTTCAGAATATTATAGATCAACTGATCTGCGAAGGGGTCAGATGCACTGCCATAGATGCTGGGATGCTCGAATTTCAGCCATTTTGTGTTGCTATCCAATATAATTGGATTGTGCTCCGATGATCTTGCTCTCTTCTGAGGTAAAGTAGGCAGTCTGGTTCTTTGAAGATCAGTTTCCCATACGGGAATGATGTGCCTTGCTACTCCTTCAGTGTGAGGAATCAAAGGTGGGGTTTTTTGTAGGTTGGGGTAAATTTTTCTTTGGGGGAAACGTTTGAGGGGTAGATGGGTGAGGAGAGGGCCATGTTGGTTGTTCATCTCAGATGGAAAGGGACCTTTAGGAGGCTGAGAGTTTGGGTATTTGGTGGTCCAGGGGTATTCCTCATGGGGTTCATAATCATAATCAGGATGGGAGTACCACCTTGTTAGAGGAATGGCAGGGTTAATTTCAGGGTCAGGTTGGTGAGTATGAAATAGAATTTTCCAATTTCTCTTGACCTGAGCCCAATTCTCAGACTTATTGGCAAAGATAGTGGATGATGGTATAATTGGTGGAAAGAGTTTTCTGAGGGGTTTAGGAAAGGGGGCACCTCGGCAAATTCCATCATCCTTTTGATGAAACCATGGATCAGAGTCAGGAATTATAGGTGGAAAGATGGTTTTGAGTGGTGTAGGTTGGGGTGTGGTTAATTGACTTGGGCTAATTTGTGGTGAAGATGGATTTGAAGTTTGGTCAGATTGGTCTTTTTGTGGTGAGGGTTGGGGTATGGGTAATGTAGGTCTATATACATTATCAAAAAATCCTACTCCCGGAGTAGGGGCACCATCACTCACAGTATTAATAGGAACTTCAGAAGGGGCGTTTACCTCAGAGGCTGCGAAGGTTCTAGCTTTCCTTGCAGGTTGCCTCCTCTTGGTAGGCACAGCAGCATCAGTAGCAGCAGCAACAGCAGCTGCTTTCCTCTTTAAAGCTGTTCCCAGAGGAACATTGTCATCTTCATCATCCTCATCTTGAGGCAGAACCAGCTTTCTAGCTCTCTTGGGAGCAGGTCGAGGAACAGGTTGAGGAGCCTCATTCCCAGGCTCATTAATAACAATGCCTCTGGTAGGCCTTTTAGGAATAGGCTTCCTGACAGCCATAGTTTTCCTTTTAGTTCCTCTCTTGAGACCAAGAATAGCTGCATTGTTGGCCTCAACAGATTCTTCTTTAATCTTCATTTTCTCCTCTTGTTTTGACATCTCAACTAGTTTGTACGTGTCAAGATGCATGCTGCTGAGGTTGCTCTTTCCGAAAATGGCAGCTTGCATCCCCTTTGAACGAAAGATTTTTTCTTGTTCTTCTTGAGGCTTTGCATTTAAGTAATCATACAAGCCTTGCTGCTTGAAAACTTTTGACAGAAGATGAGAGAAGGTGATGTGGGAGGCGGTTTCTCTGTTTGTAATGGCATCCTTGAAGCGATGAAACAGGATCCATGGCAGGTTTATTTTTGTCTCATAGATCATGTTGCAGAGACAAAACTTGTGAAGGGCAGAAAGGTTGTCCTTAGACCCTGCCTTATGAAGCACCGTCTTGTTCAGAATCTGATGAAGAATCCTGATATGATCCTTCATTTCAGATGACTTCCACGAGTGAGTCCTCACTGTATCTTCTCGCATCAGTGTAACGGCGATAGTTTCTATACCACCAAGATCTTCTTCCCAGTTTTCTGTAATGATCAAACCCTCTTGAGCACAAACGATTGCATCAGAAATGGTCTTCTCAGAAACAGTTATCTTCTTGCCTTGAACAAACCCTACTACCTCAGTGTTAGTAATCGTTGGTTTCCTCCAGAAATCCCTTACTAAGTCCGGATAAATCGAGACCTTTTCCAAAAACAAACCATCCCAACCAGCAGCGTTGATGTACTTGCTTACATCCAAGTTATACTCACACAGAATTTCAAAATTAAAATGATGCTCCGCTGCAATACTTATGATGTCAATAGCATAGGCAGGCTCGGGAGTTGAGGTTGAAGCCATTGTTGAGTAAAAGTTAAGGTTTGAAGAACAGAGAATTCGAAAACTTTCAGAGAGAAGTTATCAGATATGAAGAGTAGCGAAAGGTTTTTCAGAGGGAAAGGGGCTTCTTTTAAGGAGTTTCCGAATACCAACAGTTTTCAAGGAAAATTCAAAAAGAAATGATTGATTAGACAAGACTTTAGTAGAAAAACGGCGTTGGTATATAAGGACCGTAAAAAGTTGTGATGGGATTGATGGAAGTAGCTGACTCAGCAAGGAAATGATTAAAACCAAACGTTTTAAGATAAATAAGTTCAGATATAAAAAGATGCAAAAAAAAATTTTTTAAAAAAAAATTGTATGTAAGATTGGGTCCACAAAAGATTGAGGGTGGACGCATAAAAACATATGTAGTGGAAGCGGCACACCAACAGTAGTGGACGCGTAGACTACACGTGCTCTGGACGCCAAAACAAGTGGACGCGCAGATAAAACATGCAATCAATACATATACCAAATTAAATCACATACAACATGTTAAGGTGTTTTCTGATAAAAATAAATCTGTCCTCAGCAAGAGGTTTAGTAAAGATATCTGCCCATTGATGATCAGTATCTACAAATTGAACATCAAAAACACCTTTTTGCACATAGTCTCTGATGAAATGATGTTTGATTTCTATATGCTTAGCCCTAGAATGAAGAATTGGATTCTTAGACAGATTAATTGCAGCAGTATTATCACACATTAGTGGAATACTACTTACAAACACATTGTAGTCCTCCAATTGGTGTTTAATCCAGAGGAGTTGTGAGCAGCAGTTTGCAGCTGATATATATTCTGCTTCAGCAGTTGATAGAGCAATGGTACTCTGCCTTTTGCTTGACCATGATACTAGATTAGCTCCAATGAAGTGACATCCCCCACTGGTGCTTTTTCTTTCAATTCTATCTCCAGCATAGTCAGCATCACAAAAGCCAACTAATCTGTAATCTTCATCTTTCTTAAAGCACAGACCAAGATTAGTAGTACCTTTTAAATATCTAAAAATTCTTTTAACTGCTGATAAATGAGATTCTCTAGGATTAGATTGAAATCGAGCACATAAGCAAACACTGAACATTATATCAGGCCTAGAAGCAGTTAGATATAAGAGAGATCCAATCATACCTCTGTATACCTTCTGATCTACCTTTTTCTCTTTGTCATCTTTGTTTAGTATGGACGTGGGATGCATAGGTGTGTTCATAGGTTTGCAATCATCCATCTTAAACTTTTTGAGAAGCTCCTTTGTATACTTAGTTTGATGGATGTACACCCCATCCATAGATTGTTTGACTTGAAGTCCAAGGAAGAATTTGAGTTTTCCCATCATGCTCATTTCGAACTCTTTCTGCATTAGCTTTGAGAATTCTTTGCACAAAGATTCATTAGTAGCACCAAATATAATATCATCTACATAGATCTGTACTACTATGAAGTTGGAATTAATTGATTTTCTAAACAAGGTTGTATCAACCTTTCCTCTGACAAAGCCATTAACCATTAGAAAAGAACTTAGCCTATCATACCAAGCTCTTGGGGCTTGTTTTAGGCCGTATAAAGCTTTCTTAAGCTTGTATACATGTTCAGGTTGGGTTTCACTCTCAAAACCCGGAGGTTGCATAACATAAACTTCTTCATTGATAAAACCATTTAAAAAAGCACTTTTTACATCCATTTGAAAAAGCATAATATTATGATGTGCAACAAATGAAAGTAAAATTCTGATTACTTCCAATCTTGCAACAGGTGCAAAGGTTTCAGTATAATCTATACCTTCTTCTTGAGAATAACCTTGTGCAACTAATCTTGCTTTATTTCTCACAACCTTACCATTTTCGTCAAGCTTGTTTCTGTAAACCCATTTTGTTCCTATAACAGATTTATCCTTAGGTAGGGTTACCAGAGTCCAAACTTCACTCCTCTCAAACTGATTTAGCTCTTCTTGCATTGCTAAAATCCAACAATTGTCCAGAGAGCCTCGTCTACAGTCTTTGGTTCCAATTCAGAGACCAATGCAGAATCTTTTTGCTCTCTGAAGGTTGATCTGGTTCTTAGCTTATCGCTTGGATTTCCTATGATTTGATCCGGTGGATGATAATTCTTGAAATGCCAAGTTCTCTGAACATTGCCTTGTTGAGAGGTGGATGCTTCTGGTTGATGAGAAGTGTCTTCAACTAGATCATCAGTTTTAACTTCTTTTGTTTCTCCTGAGATGTTTAAGTCAAGATCTGCAAAACTTTCATCTAGCTCTAATAATTTCTTATCAGGCTGTTTGTCATCAAATCTAACATGTATAGATTCTTCTACTATTAAAGTTCTTGAGTTATACACTCTAAATCCTTTTGAGGTTTCAGAAAATCCTAGTAGAATTCCATTGTCTACCTTTGCATCAAACTTACCAAGTTGATCTTTTGTATTTAAAATATAACATTTACATCCAAAAGGATGAAAATAAGATATGTTGGGTTTTCTGCCTTTCCACAATTCATAGGGAGTCTTACTCAGAATAGGTCTAATGTATATTCTGTTCTGAATGTAGCAGGCAGTGTTCACAGCTTCAGCCCAGAAATGCTTAGGGACAGAATTGTCATTGAGCATAGTCCTAGCCATCTCTTGAAGAGATCTGTTCTTTCTCTCTACCACACCATTTTGCTGTGGTGTTCTTGGTATTGAGAAGTTGTGTTGAATTCCATTTTCTTCACAAAACTCATTGAATAGCTCATTGACAAATTCTCCCCCATGGTCACTTCTAATTGAAGCTATACACATGCCTTTTTCATTCTGTACACGTTTGCAGAATACAGAAAAGACCTTGAAGGACTCATCCTTGTGAGTAAGGAACATAACCCATGTCCATCTAGTATAGTCATCTACAATGACTAGACCATATTTCTTACCACTGATAGAAGCAGTCCTTGTTGGACCAAAAAGATCAAGGTGTAGCAGTTCTAGTGGTCTCTTGGTACTAACAATATTCTTGGATTTAAAAGAACCTTTGACTTGTGTTCCCTTCTGACATGCATCACAGAGAGCATCAGATTTGAACTTAAGGTTTGGTAATCCTCTCACGAGGTTATGCTTCTTTAGCTTTGAGATTAATCTCAAGCTTGCATGACCTAGCCTTTTATGCCAAATCCAACGTTCATCTTCAATGGACACTAAACATGAGACACTTTGATTTGAGAGGTCCTCCAAGTCAATTTTGTACAAGTTGTTTTGCCTCTTAGCAGTGAATAAGATTGATCCATCATTTTTCTTGACATAACACATGTTCTTATTAAAAGAAACATCATATCCACTGTCACATAATTGACTTATGCTCAGTAGATTATGCTTTAAACCATTCACTAAAAGAACATTATCAATGGAGGGAAAAGGATGTTTACCGATTTTACCTATACCGGTGATCTTTCCTTTCTGATTTCCTCCAAATGTCACCCAGCCACCATCCTTATGTCTAAGGTCTTGGAACATATACTTTTCTCCCGTCATGTGACGTGAGCATCCACTGTCCAAGTACCAGGATGTTTGTTTCTTTCCTGTTGTTAAGCAGATCTGCAACAGGTATTATCTTGTCCTTAGGTACCCAAACTGACTTGGGTCCTTTCATGTTAGTTTTCTTTGGACGAGAATATTTGGCATGCCTGTTATGTATGCATCTAGATGTAGAGTGCCCACTTTTTCCACACACTTTACAAAAGGTGTTGGACGGGCCTGATTTGGTTTTCACATACCTAGCTGGAGCTTTTGAAGCTCTTTGCTGCATAGGTGGTTTTGACTTAATGTAAGATGCCTCATGCTTCTTATTGTCATAACCAAGGCCAGATTTATCAAAGGGTGACCTAGAATACCTTAGGATAAGACTAAGCTTATCTGAGCCTCCTACCAATTTTGACAGAGAGTCTGTCAAGTATTTTACATCTTGTTTCAGTTTTGTAACTTCACAAGAATTGTCAGGCTCACATTCAGATTTTTCAGTTAGACTGACATTCTCTGATTTCACCTTATCATTTTCTTGAAACAAACTTTGTTTTTCCATGCAGACTCTATCATGTTCTTTGGTTAATTTTGCAAACTTCTTTTTAAGACTTTTGTATTCATGAGACAATATGGATGAGTCATGCAATAATTCATCAAAGGCATTTTTGAGAGTTGAGGGTTCAGAATCTGTTACCTCATCATCATCAGTGTACTCATTTTCTGATGATGTGTATTAGCCATGAGACAAATGTTTGCCTCTTCCTCTGCTTCATCTTCCTCATCTGATGAGGATAAGTCCAAGTCCTCCCATGTAGCCATTAAGCCCTTATTTTTCTTGAAGAACTTCTTCTTCTCTTTTAGGTCAGGACAGTCAGCTTTGAAATGGCCTGGCTTTTTTGCATTCAAAGCACAGAGATGGACCTTTTTCTTTGGAGTCTGATTTCTCCTTAGAAAATTTCTTGTTGAATGGCTTTCTCTTGAAATTACCTTTTCTTCTCCACATATGTTGTATCTTTCTGGAGATGAAGGATAATTCATCTTCATCTGATCCTTCATCACTGTCTGAAGGTTCAGCATCATCTGAAGACTCAGCAGCTTTGAGGACTTTTGAAGAGCTTGCTTTCTTTGCCTTTAAAGCAATGGACTTTCCCTTTCTGGAATTGTCTTCCTCATTTAGTTCAAGCTCATGAACTTTTAATGATCCTAGAAGTTCTTCCAGAGAGAGAGTATTCAGATTCTTAGCTTCTTGAATAGCAGTGACCTTCGGTCTCCACTGCTTGGAGAGACTTCTCAGAATCTTTCTGATATGATCTCTATTCTCATATATTTTTCCCAGAGATCTGAGACTGTTTGTTATTGTTTGAAATCTTCCAAACATCTGATCTATAGACTCATGATCAGTCATCTTGAAGAGTTCATACTGGTGAACCAGCATGCTTATCTTTGACTCCTTCACTTGTGATGAGCCTTCATGAGCGAGAGCCAGTGTATCCCAGATTTCCTTTGCTGTGTTGCAGCTGTGAACCTTATCATGTTCTGATCTGGTAATAGCACACATCAAGTAATGTTTGGCTTTGAGATTTAGTTGATGTTTGGCTTTTTGATCAACACTCCATTCTGCTCTAGCCAACACTGCTTGATTTTCACCTCTTGGCTCAGAATAGCCATTCTCTATCAGTTCCCAGATGTCTAAGTTCTGCGCATCTAGGAAGGCCATCATTCTCTTCTTCCAATAGTCATAATCAGTTCCATCAAAGAGTGGAGGTCTGTTGATAGCTTGTCCTTCTGCATCCATGGTGGTAGGATCGTACTTCCTCAGCACTTGTTAGATGCTCAACCCTTTCGAGGCTGAGCTCTGATACCAACTGAAGTTGACACAGGCAAACACAAGAAAGGGGGGGGGTTGAATTGTGTTTGTTAATATTTTTCGAAAACAACCTTTTCAAGAATAGTTTTCTCACACAAAGATAAAGAGGCAGAATAAAGCAAACAGAAAAACAGTCTTTTGAAAGAATAACAAATTCAAGTTCAAATCCCCACAGTTAGTATAAACACGTAAAACCAAAGAGATAAGGGATTAGAAGATTCACACAAGATGTTTTATCCTGGTTCACTCTCTTGCAACCAAGAGCTACGTCCAGTCCCTTCTACTTGAAGGATTTCTCCACTATTTTCCAAATAGATTACAGCAAGTATTCAACACCTCTCCAGGCTCACAAGTATTTCTTTCTTACCAAGCCTCTTCAGGCTCTACCTCTAATAAAGAGTTTTTGATTTCTTTGATCTTCTAACTCACTATGTGTGAGAATATGAAAGTTTATGATCAAATGAATATTATAGCAATATTCAAACTATGATATTACAGACTTTTGCTTTTTGAAGGAATAAGAGAATATTTGCTCGCAAGAGATTTCTTGAGATTTCTTTGTATGCGCAAAAGTTGTTTCTTCAAAAGCTTTAGTCTTCTATTTATAGGGTCCTTGATCTTCTCTTCAGAATCATCAACGGTTGTTTTTGAATTTTCCGTTTAGTAAAAGAATCAACCAAGTAAATATCCGTTGAGACTCAGCTTGCTCGTGGCCTTTGTACTATTTGACAAATTCTTGCATGTAATGGCACACCTCTGAGCAAAAGCAACTTGAAAAACAGTTTTGCCTTCCTTGTACAAGTTCCAGCTATTTCAGCGTAAAAGGTGACAGGGTACACAACGTTTTGCATTGTACAATTCTGCTTTTTGCAATTCCTTATTTGTACTATGTCTCTCTCATTGAAACAAGGCAATAAAAACCGTTAATAGAAAATGAGAAGAACCATTATAAATGAAATGAATATCAATCATATGAAATAAATTCGCTTTGGTTCAGATTGATATAAATGCTTAAAATTCTTCGTCCAACAAACAAAAGCAAAGGCAAGGTAAGTAAGGAGAGTTTTAAGGCTCCGTCCACTGACGTGGCAACCAAAACTTCGTCTACTTAAAACATCGGTCTTGCCAGTACTTGAGACATTTAAAATCTCCGTCCTGTGACGTGGCAATAGAAAACTAATGTTATTATTTGAGAGAAGCTCACGTCTACATGAAAAGAATTTCTCCGTCCACTAGAAACATTCAAGCGCTCGTCCACTGACGTGGCACTTGAGTTTAAAGGAGATCCTTGATAGAGTGGACTCGACCACTCTTTCAATATACAATATATGGACGCGGATTTGCAAAGAAAATAGACTTAACATTTTAACTTATAAGAACAGAGATCCTTCAAGACTGAAGGCACTTGTTAGATTCAAAGTTTGCTACACAAATTTAATTCTTATTGTTAACATCAAAACCTAGAGATTATTTAATCCAAATTACTTTGGTTCCAACATCTTCCTGTTGGCGAATATAAGGGAAAGACCCTTTAGGTTGGAGCGTGTTGAAGCTACCCTCTACTGTTATAGTATTAGTTAAGTTACGACCAGCGTAGGTTTTATGTTATACTATGTTTGGAGATAATATATGCTTATTATAGACATAAGTGTGAAAACATATGAGGCAGTATAGTTGTATGACTTCTATACTATTATGTACTTAAGTGTGATTTGGTTATGTTGCTGTTATTATGAGGTTAACAAGAAGAAAAAATTTTATCACCATATTGTGAAAAGATAAACGTTGAGAGAACAGTGTTTTCCGAAAGCAACCAGCAAATTAAAATATTATTTTCCGCAAACGAGTAATCATGTGATGACCCAAGTTAGGGTGTCACAGTCAACTTTTGCAAAGGGATGGGTCATGCCTTTCTCATTACATGGGCATTACACAGAGGTAATGCTACTTTTCTTTAACAAGAGGGCATGCTACTATTAGAAGTTAAGTAAGGTGAGTAATCTGCACCATTAAATTACCAAAAGTAGGTAATTCATAAAATAAGGTGTTAAAAAAGTTGGTAACCAAATCCTTAATAGTATATTTTACCAACAGCTTCAGCTTTTTGAGAAGAAGAACTAGGTTTCAAGCTTCATTTTCGAGCTAATCTTTGTTGGTTAGCTTTATTTTTGTGTATTTGCTTGTGTTTTTTATATTTGGTTGAAAAACTATATACTTCTTTCTAAATGTGTTAAGTATATTTCTTCTTCTTCTTCTTCTTCCCCTTTTTTGTGGGTGGTGGTCAGCAGCACACTTGAACCTTCCCTGCTACGCAGCAGTGGAGAGGCTGATACAGCAGACTGATACAACACACTTGAACCTTATTTTTTACTGTCCATCTACATTTGCCACACAATTACAATTTTGGAATAATTTGTTCTATTATATTATTCTGAAGCAAATTAAAAGGATTGCTGGCCACAACATAAATCTAATAGTCATGCACTATATGATGAGTGTGGGTAGGTCTGTTGTGGCTTTGTGATAGCATTGGGGAGGTGCATATGAGCACTCAATTGATTTGTGTGTAGGGTAGGTACTCATAAACACAGAGATTGATTCATATAGGCATTTGGTCAATATCTATCTTATCTTTTGTAAACTGGATAGAAGATGGTGATTTACCCAAAATGAACAATCTCAGGCAACTGGGGATAAATGAATTATCAGGAAGAATGGTGAATTTCATACTTTCTGCTGCAAAAGGATTACCCAATCTTCATTCACCGTCACTATCACTCCAAGGCTTATTTTATTGAAAGAATTGGGGTAATGGACAGTTAAGGCAGGGGCAATGCCAAGTCTTGAGCACATGGTTATTGATAGGATAGCTATGAGAAGCTAAAAATGGTTCCAGGAGGACTGAAGGCTGTCACTTCTCTGAAGAGATTAAAAATGATAGGAATACCAGTAGAATTTGAACATAGACTTCCAACTGAAGATTTGTTCAAGTTCAAACATAGTCCAACAATTGGATCAACTACTGACATTTTGGCAATTGGTAAGCTAATTCATTCACCAATGCTTCTAATCCAAGTTTTCATATAAAAAATAGTATATATAATATATATAGTGTGTGGAGGCAAGAATTTAGGAAACTTGCTTCAATTACTGCAGATTCACTGCCAACACAATTTTGGTGGGGGGTCAAAACTTTCATATGAGCAATGGCATGATGGACCAAATTTGTCATTTTACAGTTTTTTCTATTGTTCTACAAATGCTTTTACTCTATATTACTCTAAGATCTTTATATTTTAGAATTAAGATTGATGAAGGCTCACTGTATTAATGTATTGACAGAAAATATGCTTCATGAAGGGCTACAGTACGTGGCTTTATTAGGGGAGAACTCTTCTGAGGTTGGTATACATTTCTAAATGTATATATATCATCTATATCTTTGTAAATATATACTTCTTTGTTGTCATGGTCAAATTATGGACCCTCATGTTCATCATCTCTATCTTCATTGAAGGTTGAAAATTGGGATCTCAAGTCAGCTGAAGGATTTGTACAATTTCCTTCAAATACCCCTAGAAACTCTTCAAGTGTTTGCAACAAAGACAGAAGTTTGTTTCTGGTCTAAATGATTTTTGAGAGTCAGATTTCTACCATCAGTTTTTAAAACCTTCATTTCTCAGGTTACAGTGCTACTGCCATCATATACTTTATAATATCATTTAATTAGGCTCTCCATTACACCTTGCATTGTTAATAGAGAAAGTGAAAGACAAGTACCTTACCTTTTATTAATGTTCTAATTTTTTCATTTTAATGTACTTTGATATCTTTTTCTTTTTTCTTTTTACATTTTGTTGCTTATAATTAATAGTGAAGCATTTACTAAATTTCCCATTCTTTGGCCATATTTTTCTCCTCTGTGAAATTAAATCAATCATTTCTTGTCAGGGATGTGCATGGCACTTCAATTCCTTGAAAGTTTTTCTTAGAATTTGGGCTTGGGCCTAACTCAACCCCAAAAGCTTTTGGGGTTGAGTTAGGCCCAAACCCAAATTCTAAGATGGTATCAAAGCCTATCCTAGATCCGTTGTTGGGTTGCCCGCATCATCCACGCTCCAAGCCCATTGGGCCTGGGCGTGAGAGGGTGTGTTGGAAATCCGCCTTAATTGCGGTCCACCCCTAGCCGCCTTAATTGCGGCAACTTTGAGCTGCCTTCATTGCAGCCTCCAGCACCTTCATTGTGCTGAGTATGAGGGGTGTGTTTAGTCCCACATCGCCTAGAGATATGGCAAAAGTAGTGTTTATAAAGCTTGGGCAATCCTCACCTTACAAGCTAGCTTTTGGGGTTAGGTTAGGCTCAAGCCCAAATTATAAGAGTTTTAGAGAAAGACTTTTGTCAGGAATAAGGTCAACTGCACTATATGGTTTGCAAAGTTAAGCCATTGGGCCATCATGCATAATTGCATATTGAAAAATTGCAAAATGAGGTTGTTGATTATAAATTCTCACCCTGTATATTACAAGAAAGATAGGATAAGAATGGGAGATCTTTTACTCAGTCATGCTCTTGGCATCTGGACATGCATTATGTGCTATTAAGACCTGCATGTGCTTTGATAAGAACAGGACGACTTATGTTGGTTAAGCAAATTGGTTAACTAGTTATGGGTCCAGTTAATTACATGGCATAATAGAGTAGCTATTTTCATATTTTTTATTAAAAATTGTTCTAAATACATGGCATAATAGAGTAATTATTTACCATTGAGAACCCTAAGGGATGCTTTTGGAAAATTAGCACCATGTAGAAATATTTGTTTGAATGGTTTCTAGCCTATCACACAAGTGTCTTGATATATCTGTTTTAATTTAACATTTAAATTTGATTATGTGCTAAATATATTAAATTCACTTTCTTCTGGAGTAGGAGATCATTTTAGCTCGAAAATTAGTTGACAATGTTTCAAACTCATGCTAATTTGATATATAGAACATCGGTATACCATTGGCTATACATGTTTTCAATTTTGGGACATTTTGGCGGAGTTATTTAGGAACCCTCTCTTCAAAAATAACTTCAATAGTATAATCCTTTCCATGGTGTTGGCCATACATTATCTCCATACCTTTACTTAATCTAATTTATATTTCTAAGCATATAGATTCCTACTTATCGGTGATCAAATTTACTTTCAATTTTTAACAGGCTTCTCTGAAGGCAGGGCATGAGAATAAAAAAGGAAATGCACTTCCCAATCCGAAAAAATGCAGTTAAGGTATAATGATAGATCTAAGTTTGGATGATATTTTTGGTGTCATTCTCTATTCAATAGAAATACCCTGCTTGGAGTATTTCTATTTTCTAAGTTTTGATGACATTATTGTCCTCTCTCTTGAAGTCTATTTTATCTCTCCAACCCTTTAAATCTATTTTCTCTACAGTGTGCAAATAAGTTTGGTTCAAATAAGCAAATCTTGGTTAAAATGAACTTTGGGTTCTACAAGACACAATTTTGATTTTATTTGTCAAAACCATATTGCGTAATTAATGTAATAATATTTGAATGTGTATTCTACTTACTTATGGTTTGATTCACATATCATTTGTGCAGACATAAAAAGTGATTTTTCTTCAAACAAATTGAAGTGGGGGTATTTGCAGCTCCCAAAGATTATCATTTTCCTTACTCTAATCAGCCTGGTAAGAAATTGTTAGGCATCCACTCTTTTCTCAGTCTTCCAATATCAGTCCAACTTCCAAAGATGGGGCATTGATTTTAAGAGCAACAAGCTTAAAAAAAAGAGAGAATGAAAAGCTGCTAATGTTTTGTCAATGGGTCTAATAAGAATAGCAGCTCACATATGCAAATGAGTTTTATAATTGTATAATTGTTTTACTAATGTTTTATAATTGTATCTTCTATGTTGCAATTTTCTTGGTTGAATAAATCGTTCTCAAGCCCTTGGTCTCTCTCTCTCTCTCTCTCTCTCTTTCTTTCTTTCTTTCTTTCTTTCTTTCTTTCTTTCTTTCTTTGGTTTTAGTATAAAGTTATGATAATGGTTATGGCCTGAGACATTTTTGCATGAGCAGCAAGGTCAATGTACATGTATCATTGGTTTGTTGACTCATTTTCTTCAAACTTGACTGTGTTGGGATAATTTTTCTTTGTTGAGATAATCTTACATTGTTCTTAACCATTTGTAACGTTTGATATTGCTTTTATGTTCTCTCCATATTTAACACCATTCCTTTGTGTGCAAGCAGGGACGGAGCCATGGGTTTGCCTAGGAGGGCCTTGGCCCTCCCTAAACTTTTTAAAAAATTTAAAGTACTAACAGTATAAAATTACTAAATTGTGTCATTGGTTGGTAAAAAATACAAAAGTAAAAATCTATTCTCTTGTGTATATAGTGACAACTCTTATTCTCACACTCTCTGATTTCTACAGCTACTATATAATAATCTTTTTTTAATTATGAATATACTCAAGACTATATGCACTATAAGATGGAAGTTGAATTTTTTGTCTAATAATATGCATTGAAAAGAAAATTGTTGAAAAGTTTAGTATAAATTTAATTATAGATGATTTTCGTGACATGCAGGCGAGGAGTTTCGCGTTTTGATAAATTACTAATATAATTAACATTTTGGAACATATGCTTATTAAATTTTTTTATATGAAATTTGATGTGTATATATTTGGTGTGAATTTTAATTTTTATAGTTGGCCCTCCCAAACTTCCAAGTCTGGCTCCGTCCCTGTGTGCAAGGTCATGGTCATTTTTAAGCAGGATATCTTCACCTCTATTTTGACTGATTTCCTCTCTTTAATAGACACATTTCTTGGTCTGAGAGTTATAAAATCTTCTCAAATTTCATTTGTTCTAAATAAGTCAATGGTATTTGTGCAGATATGATGTTGAGATGTTTCTAACTTAAACATTTCTTAGCTTAGGGGAAGTTGTAAGTTTTAATTATATTCTTTGGTGTCTCTATCTTTTCTCATGTGAGCAAACTAGAGGCTTATTATCTGCAAGTCCAATCGAGAAATTTAGGTAGGTAACAATTGTCTTGCTATTGACGGGTCATCAATACTCAAAGTGTCGTAAAATTGTGTAGCCATACGGAAATCTCTTGTGATTTATACTGATAGAGAAACCAAAACATTTTGTTTCAGTTTTCAATAAGAAAACATTCCCACCTGGCTTATATACCCTCTTCACAGTATTACCCAAAGAATCACAAGTGGTTTACAAGTATAGCTATGTAGGTATGGGGTTATTATAAATAATCAATAATCAATTGATGCATGCTCAGTTCTCCAATTCTGAAATTCTGTTTTTCTATTTCTGTAGTACTCAGAAAAAATTCTTGCCTACATTAGTACTGCACGCTGGACAGTAGTTGAATCTTGAATGTCTGTTGCAATCTATAAAATAAAAAAATTCAGTTCCGTTTTCTTTCATACAGGAGAAGACATTCTGAGAATTATTGTGTACTGTATAAAATTCCCACGAACTTGATGATGCGGAAATCATTCTGCAGTTTGTAAGTGAGAACGGCTTTTGGATGGATGGGATTAGTATTAGGGTAAATTTATAATCTGGACTTCTTTTTCATAATAACTGTGGTTTGGGCTTTTTACTTTGTTAAAAGACTGATCCCTTTGTATTCCACCCAAAAAAAAAAAAACTGATCCCTTTTTATTGAAAATTGAATTAATGCCTTCTTCTTTTTTTATTATATAACCATCAAAATATTTATTTAGGATCCCATTAGCTTTGTAATATTTTTTATTATAATACAAGTCCAACCAATAAAGCAACGCCTGAGTCTATTTCAACAGATTAAAAATACAAAGATCCTAAACTTCATTTTACAATATTAAATACATAAGGAGGATAAAATAAATTCGAAATTGAATACTTATATTCCAACGTCACCTCTTGCAACTCTTTCTTATGAAAAAAATTTAATCATTGTGTCACGCCTGTTCGTTTCTAATTCAAATTGTTACCTTTAATCCAATAGAAATAAAAACTTACGGAGTAGAAAACTAATAAAGAAGAAATAATCTGAAACTTAAATTGAGCATAACAATCTAATATTATAACTTATGCTAAACAGTAGGATTATACAGATATAAAATAGTATTGTATATCAAAGTATAATTGCTTTATTTTTGGATTAAGAGTTTTTTTTTTTATACAAAATATTTAGATTAAGAGTTAGTCTTATTCTTAATTAGATAATTTATTTCTCATATGAATTTGATACACCCGATAAAGTTTTAATTTTTTTTTTTGGGAAGTATCTTCTATTGTTTTTGTTATAGAAATGTTCAATACAATAACATATAATATCATGGATTCTTTTCATAAGCGTAAAAGATTAACATATTGCATATCATCAACTCATATCTGTAATGAAAGTCAAGTTTTTATAAAACCTACTAAAAATTTTATCATACAAATTTGTCGTGTAACCTATTATTTATTAACTATTGAATATATAAATCAAACTGTTGAACCCATTAGTGTTAGTTTATATTTAAAAAAATAGTACATTTAATGTTGTTATGTTAAAATTATTTATAAAAAAATTATTACGAAAATAATCATCTAACGGATGCCCGTGCGTCTCGTACGGACAACTACACTAGTGTATTATTATGCATCAGTTATCATAAAGCTTAAATAAACATGTATGGGCCACTGAGGCCCATTACTAGTCTCCTGCCCCATTCCCACTGTTGCTGAATTGTACCCTTATAATCCTTGTTTCAGAAACCCTCAAACCCCAGATCCGCGTTGCAGCCGCTCACGAAACGTTCAGGGAGCCACATCTTCCGTCGTAGCCTTCCAAAATGGTACACACGCTCTTTCTTTGCCCTTGATTTCTGGATTTTTAAGGATTTCAGATGTGAGCATTATTATTTATTTATAGTTTTTTTTATGTGATATTGTCTTGCTCATTTGGTTTCGTTTCGTTTCTCCTATGCAGACTAAGAGAACCAAGAAGGCCGGTATTGTCGGGAAATACGGTATGTGGTCATTCCTCTGGTTTCATTATTTTGGGTAATTCCACTTTTATATTAAGAGCTTGTTGTAGCTAGATAGAGGAAATAGGAGAAAGAGGCTGCTTAGAAAGCGTTGTTAATTTTATCAGAACTATTATATGTGAATTAAAATGATATGTTTGGATGGCATGACTTAATAGTTAGTAGGGGAAAAAGATTGCTCAGAAAGGGTTCTTAATTTAGGGTGTGTTTGGATTAATAAAAATTTTCTATTTTTTTTCATTAATAATAATTCTAAATTGCCACCTTGTTTTCGTTCATTAAATTGTTTCATGTACATACTTTTGAAAATAGAAAATAGGATGAGAATAAGGTTAAGGTGGCATTTTTGCAATTACTAATGAAAATAGAAAATATTTTCTCAAACTAATCAGGGCCTTATGTTTTCTAAAGCATGGCTGCATCAATTTTTCTAGTTAGAATATTTCAAGATGATTTGAACAAAATGCATTAAGTTGTTGGGGAGTGGAGTATAAAATGCTGACTGGATAATTCCATTATTATATTTTTTCTTGGATTGGTTTGTGTCCATAAATTATGATTTTTTTTTCATTTTTAATTTTTAATTTTGGCATTGTTGTTAAGGGTTGAAAGTTTCATGTTTCAAATAGTGATTCATTTCATCCGTGAGTACCATGTGGTTATTGATAAATATTTATTTATTTTTGTTTGGATGTATTGCCTTTTGTGGTTGTGTTTGTTATATTATACTTATGTTTTTAATGTGTCATATAAGTGAGTGTTATACTAATAATGCTCTTAAATTTCAGGCACCCGATATGGTGCTAGTCTAAGGAAGCAAATTAAGAAGATGGAAGTCAGTCAGCACAGTAAATTCTTCTGCGAGTTCTGTGGAAAGGTATTCTTTTATCTGTGATGATTTTTATCATTACTATTTACTAGGGCCTGAAGATTAGAGCTGTCAAATGGGCCAGCCTAGCCCATATAGCCCTAACCCACATAGGCTATGGCTAAAAAACCCATAATATAAAATGCCCATAGGGCCAAGTGGGCTAGGGTCAACCCATGGGACATCCCACTATGAAATATATTTGTTTTCATCCTAAAAATAAAAAACAACTTATTAATTAAAAATTGGACATTTGAGAACAGCACATTAAAAATCATTAAAAGGAAATTAATTCATCCATATAAACATCACTACT